>CAWUFW010010093.1:0-726454 GCA_963921515.1 Calotriton arnoldi | reverse complement strand
CACTCCCATTCTTGGAACTGAGAGCTTTGTGTAACGTGAGGAAATTAAGGACAGGCCAAAGTCCCACCACCCAACACCTCCAGGAGTTGTTGGTGGCTTATGATCTTAGTAAGTCTTCAGAGACTGAAGGGGTAGGAGCAGAGGGTGGGCCAGCAGATGAGGAAGGGGCCAGGGGTACCACTACCCCCAGCCCCCTCTGAAACTGACCAGGAGGGTGACAATGACCCTGACCTGGAGAACCCAATCCCTTCTGGGGAAGATGAAGATGAGGATCTAGAGAACCACACCTTTGTCCCCCAGGAAGGATTATGAGTGTGCTCAGAAAGTCTAGGTCTCCTTCTCAGGAGTCTAACCACTCTGGCACCTCAATAGGGAGCTCTGTTTCTTCTCACAGGAGGGAATCCTCTCATGAGAGAAGAAAGAGACTGGTCCAGTATGAGGAAACTCAACTAGAGATCAGGAAGAAGCAATTGGCTTTAGATAGAGAATCCCTAGATCTCCTTAGAGAGAGAAGAAAGTTGGGACTAGAGTCCCATGGTGGCAACAATATCCCTAGAGATAGGGACAGGTCTTATGACCATAGAAACCTAAACAAGATTGTCCCTCCCTACCAGAGTGGGGATGACATCCACAAATGGATAACTGCACTGGAGAGGGCCTGTAAAGTTCAGAAGGTCCCCCAGAGGCAGTGGGCAGCAATCTTGTGGCTCTCCTTTGCAGACAAAGGTAGAGACAAGCTCCTCACTGTAAGAGAAGAGGATGCTGACAATTACACAGTCTTGAAGAGTGCTCTGATAGATGGGTTTGGCCTAACCACTGAACAGTATAGGTTGAAGTTCAGAGACACCCAAAAGCTCAGACTCAAGACTGGGTTGATTTTGTAGATTGTGCTACAAAGGCTCTGGAAGGTTGGATACATGGCAACAAAGTGCATGACTTTTTAGGATTGTACAATTTGATTATGAGGGAGCAGATCCTTAATAATTGTCAAAACCAGCTTTTGCACCAGTATCTGGTGGACTCTGATCTGACCTCTCCCCAAGAATTGGGAAAGAAGGCAGACAAATGGGTCAGAACCAGAGTAAAAACTAGAAATCAGGGTGGTGACCAGAAGAAAGATTCTACTAAGTCCCAAGAGAAAGGTGGGGATAAATCTAAGGATAAGTCCCCTACAGGGCCCCAAAATTCCTCTTCTGGGGGTGGGTCCCAAACTCCTTCCTCTCCTGAAAAGAAACCATATTGCCATGTCTGTAAAAAGCCTGGGCACTGGAAAACTGATCCCAGTTGCCCCAGGATTGGCAATAAAGAAAATGTTCCTCCCACAACTACTACCACCCCTCCTGGTACTACCAGTAGTAATCCTCCAGTTGGGAGTAGTGCACCCAAAAAGTTGGGTGCTTTTGCAAGAGGAACAGAGGTGGGCCCTAGTTTAGACAGGGACCCCTCAACAGACTCCTCTGACTCTGATGGTGGTATAGGATTTGCCACCTTTACCATGGGTCCCATAGCATTGGGCAGGTACAGACTGGAGCCAATGATTAATGGTCAGAAAGCTGTGGTATTTAGGGACACAGGGGCTAGTGTCACCATGGTGGCAGGGAAACTAGTCCCCCTCACCAGCTTTTACCTGAGTTTAAATACCAGGTGACCAACATTGATGGTGTCAGAACAGATCACCCCATGGCCATAGTCAATCTCAGCTGGGAGGGGGTCACAGGCCCAAAAGAGTGGCAGTGTCCCCAACCCTACCTGTAGATTGCCTGATGGGCAATGATTTGGAAATTTCAGCCTGGGCTGAAGTTGAACACCAAACCCATCTTAGGATGTTGGGCGTCCCTGCAAAGGTTAGTGGGGCTGTGATGGCCACAGCCCCAGCCCAAGACTTTGGAGAGATGGAGCCTGAAAGAATGGCCCACTCTCCCCCAAAAGAGAGCAAAAGGGTTGAAGAAAAGTCTTCTTCCCCCAGACAGTAGGTAAGGGTCAGCCTCCTCAGGGAACTGACCCTACCCCTAGTGAAGGAACTGCCACAGAGGTAGTCAGGCCTGGCCTGGCCACACCCATGATGGCAGAGGACCCTTCCACGGTGGTACCCAGTCTGGAGCAGGTAACCTGCCCCTCTCTACCCTGCCTCAGTCAGCCCAGGGCTGCAGAGGTCAGGGAGGTCAGTGGACCCCCCGGGCCCCCTGTCCAGAGGAAGCCCCCATCAGCAGATTAGGGGCAGCCAGTCTAGTAGCCCTAGCCAGGTGAAAATTCCTCTACACACTGAGGGATCCCCCATACCTTTATGTAGGGACCTCCCCAGAAGGACTCTGGTAGGCAAGGGCAAACCTGGGACCAGAAGGTTCCAAACCTGCCATGTCCCTCCAGTGTTCCATCCAAAGGGACCCAACCCCCAGCTGTAGGCAGCCAAAGGTTGACCCTTAGAGCAAAGTGCAACTCAGTCACAGAAAGACAGGCATACATGGTGACCAGTGATCTGAGGAAACTGAGGCCAACATTCCTAGGGCCTCACTTCCCTACTCAGACACCTCACCAGCCTTGTACTTTACCTAAGCACACCAGAGGTAGTGATTCCCCATGGTGGAGACCCTCTCATACCCTTAGGGTGAGGGATTGCTTAGTGGACCATAACATAGGGAGCAACCATGCTAGTGCAGGTGCTTCCTTATATGTCCACTTAGTCAATATAGGCTCAACTGGCCAAGGTTAGCCTTATCTCCTTTCGTTTGGGGGGTTATGTAGGAAGGTGGAATCTGACTATATGGTTGCCCCCACTTTTTTTATGGTGTTTTGCTGGTTTATGACTTAGTTGGACTGGGATCCTGCTATTCAGGGCCCCAGTCTATCTGCTTTCTCTGTAAAATGGATTCCATGTGCCTTAGGCACATCTCTGATTGGGATCTGGAGTGCCCTTATAAGTCCCTAGTATATGGTATACTATGTACCAAGGGCATAGGTACCTCAGAGGCCTGCCAGGGGCTGCAGCATGTATTATGCCACCCCTGGAAGGCCATCCAAACTGACACCACAGGTCTGCTACTGCAGCCTGGGTAAGGTGGTGCATGCACCCCTTACTGTGATATAGGTTACCTATATCACGAAATACATACACACCTAGAAACCTATAAGTCACTCCTAAGGCAGGCCTTATCAATCCTAAAGGCAGAGTGCATGGTTCCTATGTGAGAGGGTGCCCCTGCATGAGCAGGGCCCCTCTGCAGCGTTCGGAGACCATCTCTGATGCTGTTTGTAGTGCAGCCTGACCATATACTCTTAAGCGCATTATATCCTCGCGGTAAAATGCTAACTTTGGAATGGCTGCACCTAAACATGTCGTGTTTGGTGTCAAACATCTTGGAATACTACCCCCCGCCAATCCTGGCGGCGGGGGTAGCATTCCACCCTTCTAGAGGGAAAGACATGTTAACTCTGGCTTACCCGGTAACTTCTTTCTGAAGCCCTGGCATCACAAAATGGATGCTGCTGCCACAGACACAAGTCTGGCCTCCTGCTGCTGGACGAAACTCCGGCAGGGAGGCCTGGACAATAGGTTTCCTGTTGCAGGGAGGTGTGACCACCTCCCCAGACAGGATAATGTGTATTGGGGCTGGGTGGGTGCACTCTTAGAGTGCTTTGAAGTCCTGCACTGGGGGAGCAAAGGCTCCTCTGTGCATATGCCAGTTCAAACCAGCTCAGGGGCTACCTGCCCCTGCTCTGGCACGAAACTGGACAAAGGGAAGTGGGTGTAGCCACCCCTCCCTTGACCCTCCCATAGGTGGGGTCATAGAGTTAGTCCCTCCCTGTTTTACTAGTTAAAATGGGGAACCCTTGCCACAGCAAGATTAGATTATACCTGGACGAAACTCTGAAACAGAATCCTGGACCTTCGACGCTCTACTCACGATTAGAGGACTGAAGAATCTCCCTTGGGGTCAAGGAGTGACTCCCCTGCTTGGCAGGCACCAAAGAAGCATCTGTCCGGTTCGCATCACTGAAGCTCCCGTCGGACGCCGAAGTCATCGCATCACCAGAGGTGGATTCTCAGACTTCCCGAGGCTACCCTGAGTCCCCAGCAAAGCTGAGGCCCGTGGCTATCGTGGGTGACTTGAGACCGTGACCCCTGGACACCGAGCACATTTGCAAGTGCACCATCTTCTGGGTCTCCCAAGAAGTCGTGCTTTGGGCTCCGAGTAGCCCTAGCCTCCAGTACCACCTGCACCGAAGATCACTGGCCCCCACTCCACGAGTGTCCTGTAAGCCAGCTCCACGTGCGGCGTCACGAGGCTCCTTCGCGGTCGCTAGCCCGTTGGCTAGTAGCCCTTACCGAAGGCCAATCTTTTCTTTACTTGGCAGTCTGGTTGCTCCAGGCCTGCCCTCACTTACCCTTGCTGGGTGAGTTCCCCAGACCTTGCTGGTCTGCACCATCGACGATCTTCAGCTACATCGAGACTTGCCGTTGCCAAGGCTTGTTGGGTCCAATCTGGTCGCCGACACCGCAGCACTCGACAGACATCATGTACCAGCCCGAATCCTGCTCCTGGTCGCCGACAACGCCTCCTGGACCTCGTGGCTGCAGAAACGAGACGACCGTCAACGCACCTGAAGCACTCGACAGCGGTGGGCCTCTGTCCATCGCCTCCCTGGTCACTGGCTAGTGACCCAGACTCTGTCCCCTCTGCTTTCAGGTTCTTCAGAACTCCGATCCACTCTTGGATCCACCCGGACACTTTTCTCCTGGTCGCCAGCAGCACTTTGCAGCAGATCGCCATAAGAACCAACGACGAAACCCGACCCCGAAAGGCACCTATGCACCCGGCTTCCCTGGGTGAGGTAACACGAGTACTCCGGTGCTCCCGTGGGTAGAGACTCTTCAAAGTCCTAGATCTCAAAGGGTTTTGTCCTAGTCCTCTTTAAAGTGTCCCTTTCCTCTATTTTCCCGATCCCGACTTTCTCCATAGAAGTTAACGGCGTATCGCGGTTGTGTATTTACACTGCACGCGTCTCCCGTGGGTCCCCTGTGTCACTACCTTGGGTGGTTCCTTGTGGTCCAAGCACTTCTAGAGGCTCTAGGCCTAGTGTCTAGTTCAGTCGTGGTTCGCATACCACTTTATTGGTATATGGTTTGGTACGCCCCTAGGGCCCAAACGTGTATTTGTGCTATTACTGTGATTTAAGATCTTATAACCTATGTACTTCGAACTCTAGCCTCATAAAGAGACTAGAGGGGTGTGTTTAGTAATAAATACATATATTTTGAATATATACCTGGTGTGGTGCTCTTTCATTTGGTCACTCAAGAGATTATAGACTGGTAAAACAAGCTGCTTTACATTCCTTCAAGACTTAGCCTGAAGGCTGCTCTCCACAGCTACCACTAGGATAGCTTTCAATAAGGTTGTCTTTAACCTACCTACCATAAGAGTCGATTTGGACTGGTGCAAGGTGCCCACTATAATTAGTGGACAGCATATGCCAGGCCAACTTCTCACACTAAATTTTCTTTTTGCAGCACTAACCATAATTTCTATGGCAAAATGAACCCCCTCATTTTGTTCCTTTTTAAATTAAATGTTTTAAGTGTTACCAGTTTATTCCAATCAATATGGCTTCAGGTGTGCCTACTTTTGTCATAAGTAAGGCTGTTAGCACTCTAGTTGTTCTTTAGAACACTCTGGGAAGCTGCAGTAGAACACAAAGGCATCAACTGACAGGCTGCTCCTGTTGAAATATAACAGGAAGATATTTGAGATCTCACTTAAAACATGTCCTAATTTTTCTTTCTGCAGCACTAACCATAATTTCTATGGCAAAATGAACCCCTCATTTTGTTCCTTTTTAAATTAAATGTTTTAAGTGTTACCAGTTTATTCCAATCAAGATGGCTTCAGGTGTGCAATACTTTTGTCATAAGTAAGACTGTTAGCGCTCTAGTTGTTCTTTAGAACACTCTGGGAAGCTGCAGTAGAACACAAAGGCATCAACTGACAGGCTGCTCCTGTTGAAATATAACAGGAAGATATTTGAGATCACACTTGAAACATGTCCTAATTTTTCTTTCCAGAGCACTAACCATAATTTCTATGACAAGATGAACCCCATCATTTTGTTCCTTTTTAAATTAAATGTTTTAAGTGTTACCAGTTTATTCCAATCAAGATGGCTTCAGGTGTGCCATACTTTTGTCATAAGTAAGGCTGTTAGCACTCTAGTTGTTCTTTAGAACACTCTGGGAAGCTGCAGTAGAACACAAAGGAATCAACTGACAGTCTCTGCCCTTGTTGGATGTACATGTTTTACTGAGAATGTCAGACTTCATTCTCACATGACTGAGAAAGATAATGTGAATTTACAGAAAATATGCTCTCATTTTAGCTTCTGGGGCACCTTCCAAAACTGTATGGGACAAGCATGTGAAAATAGTTTTCTCTCAAACATGATTCATGATATCCCAGCAGAAGGTTTTTCACAGGGTAAAATCACCTTAGAACACACCACAATTCCTGAAATTAGTATGGTACCATCAACAAATGAATTCTAATGTAACTAAAGTCTGTTATCACCCTTTATAGTTCTCCTTTTGGTAACCCTCAAAATCTTCGATTCACTACAATGCATTTCAAAGGGGTACTATCATTTATATTGGTCCCAAGATGGCTGCCAGCAATTCCAGGATGAAGTGCTGACAGCCAATCAGATCTCACGATGACATGTGTGGTTAGGCTCCGCCCAGATATATATGTGTTTTTACTTTTGATTTTCTCAGCAACTACTGAACGGATTTACACCATTTAACAAAAGGGTTCTTTTGAACCAAGAACTACCTCTTTGCCAAATTTGGTGTAATTCCGTTCAGCAGTTCGGGCTGTAGCCTTGCATAAAGTTTCCTATGGGAAATTGATTTTTGACTCTTATTTTTTAATTTCTCCGCAACTACTGAACGGATTTACACCATTTAACAAAAGGGTTCTTTCTGAACCAAGAACTACCTCTTTGCCAAATTTGGTGTAATTCTGTTCAGCAGTTCGGGCTGTAGCCGTGTCTAAAGTTTCCTATGGGATAATGAATGGGGAAAACACCGTTTGGGACCCCCTTTTTCTCGGCCCCGCTTGACGAATCACCCTGAGACTTTCAGGGTAGGAGCGGACCGGAGCGGGCCATAAAGTTTGAAAGTTTCGTGAAGATTCGTCAACCGACGCAAGAGTTATTTCAAATAGAATGTCGCGGATTTCCTATGGAAAATAGGTCCTAACTATAACTATCTACTTGCGACCGCCAGTAGATAATATATATATATATATATATATATTCACTGAAAAAACCATAAGGTTTTAGGGACAGTTATAGTTAGTTGGACATTGCACTCGTACAAAACCCGTGAAATTCCCCCGTTATAGTTAGTTCAGGTAACTATAACTCGCGCCCCCGCAATGCACTGCTGATGACGTCACATATTACATCACTCATGACATGGTCAGTGACATCACTGATGACATCACTGATGACATCTCAAATGACATCACTGATGACATCACTGATGACATCATCCAGTGACTGTGTGTTTGTGTAAAGTTTAAATATGTTTAATATATATAGGGAAAGGCGTATTGAAGAATGAGTGGGTGTATAAGCGTCTGAATGGATGATTTAGTAGGTGCGTGACTGAGTCTATAAGTGAGTGATTAAACGTATCTTACTGGATGCATGGGTGAGTGTCTAAACTGTGTGAATGTCTGTATCCGTCTGTCTGTTGTTGTGTAAGCAGCTGCATGGGTTTCTGACTAGCTAAATGAGTGTCTATATGGGTTATGGATTGGTTCTCTGAGTAGCTGTATGGGTGCCTCAGTGTTTGTGTGGGTGGGGTGTGTGTGACTCTGTGCATAGATGTGTGAGTGGGTGATTCACTGGGTGCATGGTTTCAAGAGTGTGTCTGTGATGGACTGTATGGGTGGGTGAGTATGTGTATGGGTGTGTTAGTGATTGAATGTATATCTCAGTGGTACATGTGTGAGTAACTACATATGTGAAAGGCAGTATATATGTGTGTTGGAGTATATAAATGGCTATAAGTGAGAGTGTGTGATTGTGAGAGTGGCTATATGGATGAGTGTGTGCTTGCATCAGTGATTGCATAGGAGCATAAGAATGTGCTAGTATTTTTATGAGTAAGTGAGCTGGTGTGTATAACTGTATAGGTGAGTAAATTGGAGTGTGATTAATTATTTGCATGACTGACTAGGTGTGTGAGTACCTCTATGGATGAGTTGCGTTGTGTGAGTGTTTATATAGGTGTTTGAGTGCATATGATAGTCCTGTACTGAGTGACTGTAAGTATGAGTGACTGTACGGGTGAGTGAGTAGATGTGTGTGTGTGTAGACCTAAGAATCAGTGAGTGGGTATATACTTATTGGTATTGGAGTGTGTATGGTTTTGAGAATGGCAGTCTGTAATTTAGAGTGGGTGTATCAAAAGTTATATTAGGGTGTGAGAAGATGCATTAAATTCTCTCATGGATGATGTCATCAGTGATGTCATTTGAGATGTCATCAGTGATGTCATCAGTGATGTCACTGACCATGTCATGAGTGATGTAATATGTGACGTCATCAGCAGTGCATTGCGGGGCGCGAGTTATAGTTACCTGAACTAACTATAACGGGGGAATTTCACGGGTTTTGTACGAGTGCAATGTCCAACTAACTATAACTGTCCCTAAAACCTTATGGTTTTTTCAGTGAATTTCTAAGGTTTTTTAAATGCTAATTTCTAACTATAACGTGCCTGAAACCTATGGTTTTTTCAGTGAATTTCAAAGGTTTTTTAAATGCTAATTCCTAACTATAACGTGTCTGAAACCTATGGTTTTTTCAGTGAATTTCAAAGGTTTTGTAAATGACAATTTTTAAATGTATTAATTGTTATATTTATTTTTTTGATACTGATTTACAACATTTTTTTAAACTATTTATTTTTAGATATTTTATTTTTTAAATTACATTGTAATTACATTCTACATTACATTACAAAATATACTTTCTCAGAATGAATTACTTTAGTTTAAATACTTTGCAAATAGGCAATAGACTTTTAAGTACAGTAGTTACAGTTGTTGCAATGGGCAACACAATTTCAAAAACAATGCAACATTGAGCTCAATGTGAATTTCTAGTTAAATGCAATTAGTTACTTTATGGATTACTTTTCTAACCACAGGACTGGATCCTAGATTCAGTCCTGGGACATCTCCTGTAAACAGTTGAGTAAAAGCGTTTTGGTTACAGTAGTGATTTTTAAGGAATATTATTGTATTTTAAAAGTTGACAAACTTTTTCACATAGAATCACCAATGTTATCCTATGGGAGGAAATTCACTTAGCAGGTAAGTAGTGTTATAGTTACTTTTTCTTACTCAGAGGTAGATCCTGGAACCAGCACTGGTGCATCTCCTGTAAACTGTTGAAAGAATGCGTTTAAGTCACACAGGCGATTTTTAAGGAATATTTGTAGTTTGTGAAAATCGACACTTTGAAACTTTTCTGCTGAAAACCAGACAATGGATTCCTATGGAAGGAAATTCAAGTTACTGGTAAGTACGGTTAGAATTACTTTTCAGGGTCAGTGCTGGGCTAAAAGATGCAGCACTGGGTTCTCTCCTGATAACAGGTGAGTAAATCAGAATTCATAGTTCGGCTGATTTTAGAGAAATATTATAAAGTTCCAAAACTCCACACTTAGAAGAATCTCCAAGTGAAACCAGTCAATGTTAGCCTATGGAAGGAAATTCAAGTTACTGTTAAGTACGGTTAGAATTACTTTTCAGGGTCAGTGCTGGGCTAAAAGATGCAGCACTGGGTTCTCTCCTGATAACAGGTGAGTAAATAGGAATTCGTAGTTCAGCTGATTTTAGAGGAATATTTGTAAGTTTCAAAAATCGACAGAAACTTTTTCAGCAAAAAGCAGGCAATGATATCCTATGGAAGGAAATTCAAGTTACTGGTAAGTACGGTTAAAATTACTTTTCAGGATCAGTACTGGGCTGAAAGATGCAGCACTGAGGTCTCTCCTGATAACAGGTGAGTAAATCGGAATTCGTAGTTCGGCTGATTTTAGAGGAATATTTGTATGTTTCAAAAATCGACAGAAACTTTTTCAGCAAAAAGGAGGCAATGATATCCTATGCAAGGAAATTCAAGTTACTGGTAAGTACGGTTAAAATTACTTTTCAGGATCAGTACTGGGCTGAAAGATGCAGCACTGAGGTCTCTCCTGATAACAGGTGAGTAAATCGGAATTCGTATTTCGGCTGATTTTAGAGGAATATTATAAAGTTCCAAAACTCCACACTTAGAAGAATTTCCAAGTGAAACCAGTCAACGATATCCTATGGAAGGAAATTCAAGTTACTGGTAAGTACGGTTAAAATTACTTTTCAGGATCAGTACTGGGCTGAAAGATGCAGCACTGAGGTCTCTCCTGATAACAGGTGAGTAAATAGGAATTCGTAGTTCAGCTGATTTTAGAGGAATATTTGCACAATGGTGAAGGGAGGGAGGGGCCTGAGGTGACATCTGTGCAAACGCGCCCGTGGCGCGTTTTAAGTTGGGGGATTAAGTCCCCTTGAATCATGAGGGTCCCTGGGGTCCAACTAGCCCACCCTGTACCTCCAGTATGCGCCAGGGAGCTGCGTTGCAGAGAGGTGTTCAGAGGCCACGCCCCTTTTGCACCTCTCTGCAATGCAGCTCTGTGGCGCTTTCTGGACGTACCTGTTGGGCTAGTTGGCCCCTAGGGACCCTCAGGATTGAAGGGGATTTAATTCCCCATCTTAAAACGCGCCACGGGGCCAGTTTGCACACATGTCACCTGAAGCCCCGCCCCCTCCCTTCACCACTGTGCAAACGCACCCCATGGCGCGTTTTAAGTTGGGGGATTAAGTCCCCTTGAATCCTGAGGGTCCCTGGAGTCCAACTAGCCCACCATGTACTTCTAAAAGCGCCACAGAGCTGCATTGCAGAGAGGTGTAAAAGGGGCATGGCCTCTGTACACCTCTCTGCAACGCAGCCCCTGGCGCATACTGGAGGTTCCTGGTGGGCTAGTTGGCCCCCAGGGACCCCCAGTATTCAAGGGGAATTACTTCCCCTTCTTAAAACGCGCCAGGGGCGCGTTTGCAGAGTACTGCAGGGAGGGGCGGGGCCTCCGGCACGATGCCGGTCGGTTTTTTTTTGGGGGTTGTTTTAATGGGAGGGGTGCTGCGTGGCCCCCTTCCCTTGGCCACTTTTGGCCCCGGGGACCCCATCCCCCGGGGCCTGAGCAATTTATTTATTTTTTTAATTAAAAAAAAACGGGAAGGGGGCCGCGTGGCCCCCCTTCCCTGGGCCTGTATTGGCCCCGGGGACCCCATCCCCCGGGGCAAGCCCTCGATTTTTTTTTTAATTTGGAGGGGGCTGCGGGGCCCCCTCCTCAGGCCATTTAAGGCCCCGGGGACCCCATCCCCCGGGGCCGGCCTTGCCCTTTTATTTATTTATTTTTATTTGGGGAGGGGGCTGCGTGGCCCCCTCCCTGGCCACTTATGGCCCCGGGGACCCCATCCCCCAGGGCCTGGCCTCTGGTTGGGGACTGGGGGTCCCCAATCCCCCACAGTCCCAGCCGGCTCCCCGCGTCCTACGGGAGCCGGCATTGCTTTTCCACATGGGGATCAGCTAACATGCTGCTCCCCATGTGGAAAGCTAGTTGGGTTTGCATTTTGAAAGAGAGAGCAGGTTTCCTGCTCTCTCTTTCAAAATGCAAACAAGTTTGCTATGACAGGACGGGAGCCGTGAGGCTCCCGTCCTGTCATAGCAAACTACAGTGTCCCGGGGTAGGCACCCCGGGACACTGCAGGAGCCGGCCCTGGGGGTGGCGGTCCCCAGGGCCATCAAGGGCTCCCGGAGGGGGCCGCGCGGCCCCCTCCCATCCAGTGCACAGCCCCGGGGAGGTGGTGGTCCCCGGGTTTTGGGGGTCCGTAACGGACCCCCATATTCAAATCTTTAGTGCCCCGGGGAGGTGGCGGTCCCGGGGCATGTGGGGGCTGGAGCCCCCCACACAGGTCAAAACATTTTTTTAAAAAGAAGCCCCGGGGGGTGGCGGTCCTCGGGGTTGCGGGAGGGCCAAGAGCCCTCCCGCACCATTATGTTTTCAAAGCCCCGGGGGGTGGCGGTCCCCGGGGCTTGGGGGGCCTTAGAGGCCCCCCACATTAAATTTAAACCCCCCCCACCATGCCCCCGGGACTTGGCCCACCCGGGGGCAAATTAACAACGAAGCGTGGGAGACCGCGCTTCGTTTTTTTTTTTTCGTCGGGATTCGCGCACCCTAAGCGCATTCCGATGATTTTTTTTTTAAAAAAATGCTTTTTTCTGCCCGGGGGTCCTTGTGGGATGCCCTGAGCTGACCTAGGGGGTCAGGGTGTTTCTACCCTGCCCCCTTTGTGCGTTTTGCGCACTTGTTTCTTTTTTTTTTCTCGGCGGGATCCGCGCACCCTAAGCGCATCCCGCCGACTTAAAACAAAAAAAAAATGCTTTTTTCTGCCCAGGGGGTCCTTTTGGGACCCCCTGAGCAGACCTGGGGGTTCAGGGTGTTTCTACCCTGCCCCCTTTTTGCGCTTTGCGCACTTGTTTCTGTCCCTCGGTTCTACCGAGGGACAAAATGGCTGCCAACACTTCCTGATTTGGAGTGTTGACAGCCAATTAGCATGCAGCTCGTGATCGGGAGGGTACGCGGACCCTACTCGGCCATAGATATATATGTGATTTTATTTGTGATTTTCTCAGAAACTACTGAACGGATTTACACCATTTAAGCAAAAGGCACGACACTGAACCAAGGGCTACCTCTTTGCCAAATTTGGTGTAATTCCGTTCAGCAGTTCGGGCTGTAGCTGCGACTAAAGGTTCCTATGGAAAAATGAATGGGGAAAACGTGTTTTGGGACCCCCCTTTTTTCTCGGCCCCCTCTTGACGAATCAACCCGAGACTTTCAGGGTAGGAGCGGAGCGGAGCGCCCCAACAAGTTGGAAACTTTTGCGAAGATTCATCAACCTGCGCCAACGTTATTTCAAATAGAATGTCGCGGATTTCCTATGGATAATAGGTCCTAACTATAACTATCTACTGGCGACCGCCAGTAGATAATATATATATATATATATATATATGACAGCAACTCCTTTCGCTTTTCCAATTCACCATGGAAGACAGGAGCTCGGACCACAATTTCGTGCTGCAAGTATTTTTATTGTTGTCTGCTCAACACAGCCATGACGCGTTTCGAGCCCGTAGGCCCTTGATCACATGACGCGATATATATATAAACACGAGTGTGTCAGTGAGGACTGGTGGGTTTCGAATGAAGGCTAAGGTAATGGCAGACAACCGGCTGACACAAGGATGCCAACCCACTGGGGAAATTGAAAGGCCTGAATTGGGAGCAATACGGAGACCCACAGTGGTAATATTTACGCAGGACTCTAAATACCACAATGCTCAGAGGCCCAATGTGGGCGTGACATTTGTATACATTAAAAGAGGAACTGCTTTGTTGTTCGTTTGACCCCTGGCTGAGCCTGTGATCAAGGGCGTGTTAGCCCGAAACGCGTAAGGCTGAAGTTTTATTTTTATGGCTTCGAGAGTGCTCGCTGGCTTTCTGCACCTTCATTAAAAGAAGAATAATTTCCCACCCGTGTGGCTTTTTCCGTAGGGGCAACCTTTGTTTGTGGATTTAGTACGGCTGGCCCAGCCGTGGAAATTGCCCGCTGCCTAAGTGCGGATCCGGTGACAACACGAGTGTGTCAGTGAGGACTGGTGGGTTTCGAATGAAGGCTAAGGTAATGGCAGACAACGGCTGACACAAGGATGCCAACCCACTGGGGAAATTGAAAGGCCTGAATTGGGAGCAATACGGAGACCCACAGTGGTAATATTTACGCAGGACTCTAAATACCACAATGCTCAGAGGCCCAATGTGGGCGTGACATTTGTATACATTAAAAGAGGAACTGCTTTGTTGTTCGTTTGACCCCTGGCTGAGCCTGTGATCAAGGGCGTGTTAGCCCGAAACGCGTAAGGCTGAAGTTTTATTTTTATGGCTTCGAGAGTGCTCGCTGGCTTTCTGCACCTTCATTAAAAGAAGAAGAATTTCCCACCCGTGTGGCTTTTTCCGTAGGGGCAACCTTTGTTTGTGGATATATATATATATATATATATATATATATATATATATATATATATATGTGACACATCTGGGGGAGGGGTCAGAGTGTCCCTACTCTGTCATTAACAGTCATTATCATTGTTGTTAGAACTGGGGGTCTCTAGTTGGCTGAGGTAGGTGCCTTAGTCCAAATAGGGACCCTTGCTTCTAGTCAGGGAAAGGAGGGACACACTTTTAGATAACCCCTGCTCACCCTCTGGTAGCTTGGCACGAGCAGCCAGGCTTATCTCCAAGGCAACGTGTAAAGTATTTGCAACCACACTCCCAGTAGCACAGTGATAACACCACAAATGGACACCACACCGATTTTACAAAACTAGCGGTATCTTTATCAAAAGAAATACGGTGAGACCAAATGATAGAAATCCAACATATGCGTATTTGTAATATTTCACTTTGCCGGTTATTAGGCCAACAATCACTTGTAGGTTCTTGCGGTATTAATGAGCAGTTCACGGTAATCTAATGCAGTCCTAATGCAATGCTATGCAGTTCGTAATGCAGTTCACAATGTGGAAATAAGACAGTCCTTAATGCAAGTACTAATGCAGTTCGTAACGCAGGAATAATGCAGTTCGTAATGCAAGAATAATGCTGTTCGTAATGCAAGAATAATGCAGTTCGTAATGCAAGAATAATGCGTTTCGTAATGCAAGAATAATGCGGTTCGCAATGCAAGAATAATGCAGTTCGTAATGCAAGAATAATGCGGTTCGTAATGCAAGAATAATGCGGTACGTAATGCAAGAATAATGCAGTTCGTAATGCAAGGATAATGCAATAAGCCAATCTGCGAGATCAGCTCGGGCACCACTAGGCCCCAACAACAGAGACAACGGTCGTAAGCTTAAAGGGGCGGCCCCGGTACTGCTGGGCAGGTACGGGCCGCTCGGGGACTCAGTGGGTCTAACGCTGTGCAGCGGGAGAGAGATCGGAGCACTCCTGTACTCCTCCTGCACGCCTCCCCAGGCCACACACGCTTGCGGCTCCCGACCGGAGTCCAAGCCTTACCTGGGGGGTGTGCTGCTTCGCTCTCTCTCTTCTCCTCGCTCGTCGGACGTCCTGCTGGGCGGCCCCAATGACATTGCAGCTCCGTGGCTAGGCGACGCTGTAGCCGGACGGGTTATGGCACTGCCTTCTCCTTCGTTGACGATCTTGGGCAGATTCCTCTTGGCGAACAACGATCACGATCCCTTTCATCTTGTAGCTTCCTTAGCTTCAAGAAATCCTTTAGCACGTTGTGGCTCAGGCCGGCGGCGGTGATCCTTACTCACAGCCTCAGTTACGATGACGGCTCGGGCCACAAACGGCAATACACAGCGTGGATGATGTTTCACGCTGTGGGGGCAATGCGGTCATGGGGCACCTCGTAAACGGCACCACAGACCACACGGCAGTCTCAGGCGTGCAAAAGCACACCACCAAGCGTCACTGAGACACGGTTGGAAAATTTGATGTTCCTGAGTTTCTACAACAGGGGACCAGCTCTCCTTGGGCCCTTGGAGACAAGTTACTTCAGGACACAGCACGCAGCAAAGTCCTTTCAAGCAGGGGGACACAGCACACAGCAAAGTCCCTTATCCTCGCCTTAGTCAAAGCAGCAAACTGCAGGCCAGCCCCAGAACACACAGCAAGGGCAGTCCTTCTCTTCAGTCTCTTCAGTTGTTCTTCTTTGGCAGAGGTTCCTCTTGATCACGAAGTAGTTTCAATCCTTTTCAGTCTTGAGTTCAGTCTTGAGTTCAGGGGTTTCAGCTCTCACATTAATACCCCTAAATGCCTTTGAAGTCTTTGTGTTCAGGGGGCTCTGAACCCGGTCCAAACCAGTTCTGGGTGTCTTCCTGCCAATGCACACCCTCTTCCTTTGATAGTGAGGGTCTGGGCCTCAGACGCTCCGCAGGAGGTGGTGCCATCCCTTTGTGGCAGCAGCACAGCCCTCCTCACATCCAGGGGGCTACTCCTCCCATCACACCAAATGCAGACCAGCCTGTTGCTGTCCCACCTACTCCTCCCTGGGGGTCAGGACACCTCCCCAGACCCTGTCGCATCCAAACCCAGACAGTCAATACACAACCAGGCAGAGGCACACAGGATGGTTAGGACAAGAAACCAGCCACTTCTAAAAGCGTGGTTTCTAAACACACAAATTAAAAACCATCTTCATAAAAGATGTGTTATTAAATTCTGAGTTCAGGCACACTAAACTCCATCTCTCCATCTTATGCCGATGGGAAGATATGCTGGAAACATGTGACACAGCATTCCCCATTTTGTCCTATGGGCAAGATGGCCTTGCAACAGTGAAAAACAAAATTGGCAGTATTTCACTTTCAGGACATGGTACACACCTGAGTACATGTCCTACCTTTCATATACACTGCACCCTGCCCAGGGGTGTACCTTGGGCCTACTATAGGGTTGTCTGATGTGCATAAAAAAAGGGAAGGGTAAGGCCTGGCAAGTGTGTGCACTTGTCAGGACAACCAGGCAGTTAACAAACTGCGCGCAGGCACAGCAGTGGCAGGCCTGAGATCTCTCTTTAGGGCTACTTATGTGGGTGGCGCAATTAGTGCTGCAGGCCCACTAGTAGCATTTGCATTACCAGCCCTGGCACACATAGTGCACTTTACTAGGGACTTTACTGGTAAGACAAACATACCAATTAGGGACAACCAATTACCATAACACTTTATACAGGGAGCACTTGCACTTTGACACTGGTCAGCAGTGGCCAAGTGCCCAAAGCATCTAAGCCAGCAAAACGAGATCCATCACAGCATCAAAAATAGAGGAGGTAGAGGCAAAAAAGTCAGGGGTAACCACGCCAAGAAATGCCAGGTCTAACAATTGTCATTTAAACTCTGCTTCAATTCATGACAACCTTTAACATGAAGCAATGGGTTACTGGGTCAGCCCTTTTCAGCCGTTGACTCTCTTCCCCTTTGAGTGACAGCATTTGTTTGATCACATGAGCAATCTGCCTCAAACGGACAGGCATATTTAAGAGCTCCTTGGGCCACCGGAGATCACTTTTTGGGGGATCCGGCAGTGCAAATTACAAATACATATCTATGAGGCCGCGCAAGGCCACTATGAGTGGCTTTGAATGACCTTATAGATATGGAGTAAGTCAAAGCAGCACAAATCGCTGCATTGCCATACTATGTGCTTGGAAGGTGTTCCATGGTTTTCCCATGCAATACCCATGGATTTTGACACTGCTCCAGATTTACAAGATCATGTAAACCTGGGCAAGCGCCAAATCCCACGCTTCTTGAGGTAAGGCGTAACGAGAAGAAATATCTTTATTTCTCCTAGTTTTTTCCTCTTTCTATGTGTACTGCATTCCGCAGCACACATAGAACGAGTAACATGCCTCTTAGGATTGTTTCTGTGCAGGAAGGTGTCCCTTCCAGCACAAAACCAATCCTACTGATAACTCATGCACCTTTGCACCATGGTGCAAAGGTGCCGGCAATGGTGCTAGGTTGCCGAAATAGCGCCAGCGCAGGGTGAAAGAACAGGAATGCACCGTATTGTATAAATATGGTGCATTTGTGCCCTTTCACTTTGGCGTAGGGCAGGGCAGTCAGATGACTTGCAGCACTGCCCTATGCCAAATCCCCATAAATTAGGGCCTGAGTGTGCAGCAGGGGGAGGGCTAGTCCTTTATTATCCATTTTCTCTTTTTATAGGTCCTCTTTCATTTCTTTCCCGTCTTCTTTTTATTAAATTTCTTAGAGCATACTACAGATCCCCAGACAGTGCTGACGGGCCACTTGCTTGCTGTTTATTTCATCTGCATTGCCCCACATTCATGAGACCATTACTTTTAAACCAGGCAGCCCTCAAGAAATTACCTTGTTCAAAGTGTATAATTGTTCTATCATGCTCCGATGGGCAACATATTCGTTTTTAAATGAGTGGGCCATGCTGAATTTTAAAACGATGATACATTACTTGCAATATCATTACAGGATTGTCACCCTCTATGTTTTAATTTTATTTGTTATTGCAAGCATATGTCATGCGTATGTTGTCGAGTGTGTGTGTTTGTGTATTATTATGGCTACGTAAACGGGTGAGTGCAAAATGAGTAACCCTGGGCGAAGTGCTACGCTACGCTCGCGTAGTTTGCGAAGTTTGCGCTACTTCGCACAACGCGAATTGCACGTAGCACAGTGCGAACACGCGTAGCGTAGCGTAGCGTAGTGTCGCGGTCATTTTGCTTGCTCGCGGTCCTCAACGTCAAGTTGGCGACCGCGAGCAAGCAAAATGACATCCTGGGCGAGACTTTTTCTCGTTCGCGATCAGCAACATCAAGTTGCCGATCGCGAGCGTGGAAAATAAACCTCCGGCGAGATTCTCAACGCGGGAGGTCAGGTTTCTCATTGCGAGTGGTCGCGTATGCTTGCGACCGCTCGCGATGAGAAACTACCAGTCCGCGTTGAGAAGCTGCCGCTCGAGTAAAAATCTACTCGAGCGGCAGTAAAGACAGCTCGCACTGTGCAAGTTGCCGTTTTCAATGATTGCACAGTGCGGACAAGCATCCGGCACTGTGCAATCATTGCGAACAGTGCGCTACGCAGTTCGCGTGAGTGCTACGCGAAGCTTGCGTAGCGCGAACTGCACTTTGCGTAGCTTCGCGAAGCATTACTTCGCGAACTACGCCCACCCTTAAAAATGAGTCAGTGGATTAAGGTGACGCTGTAAGGAAAAGTGCATGTATGATGACTTATTGAGTACCTAAACTCATCAATGACTGAAGAGACACTTTCATTTATAAGCCAGACATGTGGATATTGTGGTTTTTTTTGTTATTTTTCCCTAATTTGGAATATATTTTTGTTGTGGAAAAACTCTTTACCCTGCCCCCTATCCATTAGGCGGATGTCCTCTTTCCCATACCATGGAAATGAATTCATTCTGTCCTTAGCAGGGATAAATCTCTGACCTTTACCGGAATGGGCGTGGTCAAAGACTATTTTGCTAATACCTACTAATTTGTATGCTTCTGCAAGCTCACAAACTTACAGGACATTCCAAGTAGGTCCCACTCTAGCTCATGTATTTACTCACATAAAAATCTTTGTGTGATTAAATCCTTTTATGAGTGCAAAGCCCTTTTGTGAATTATGGAAGATGAAGTTTGAATGTGTAAGTCAAACTTGCTGGTGCAAATGGCTTGGTAAACCAAGCCCACAGTGTTTATGTAATATAAACTGGACCAAGCACATTTCTGAGGGCCATTAAATTCCAAAACATTACGAGGTGTTTATGAAAGCATTAGTTGAATTTGAAGTTCAGAGTGGAACTGGTGAGTGGTAATATTTTATTTTACCTTTCTTCGAACTGCGGTTGGAGACCGTTTCACCCCAATACGGCCTTCTAAATGCCCTCTGACAAATGGCATGGAATGGTGGAATAGGCCTTGGTGTCAACCCTCTCACACCCAAAACAAGATTATAGTGTGAGCTCGATTTGCTGATGTTTGCTCCAAAACATTGTAACAGCTGAAACCTGGCGCAAATCGCTGAAGCAAACAACGCACATGTCCTAATTGCGTACATTGGATTGATTAACAGAACTTTCTTCTCCTTTGGAATGTCATATGTATAATTGGGAAAAACACAAGATGATGGACGGAATGCTGCACATTGGCAAACATTCACCCCCAGTCACAGATCTGGGTTTAATCCATCGTTATTTTGCTTCACCACGCCACCCGGGTTCAGACATGGCCATATGCAAATCAGTCTTGACCCTGTGCCTCATGGGAACAGTCCAGACCGAACTGCCAAGCCATGTCTTCCCTGGACCGGAATCAAGCATCCTAGGACCGGTTTCAGGCTATCAGTCTTCATCAGCCAGGATAGCTTGACTCCAGTGGCGTAGTGAGCACGGGACCCACGTCTGGGCATACCCTTCCCACTTAGGGCGGAATGCAAAACACACAAGATGATGGACGGAATGCTGCACATTGGCAAACATTCACCCCCAGTCACAGTTCTGGGTTTAATCCATCGTTATTTTGCTTCACCACGCCACCCCAGTTCAGACATGGCCATATGCAAATCAGTCTTGACCCTGTGCCTCATGGGAACAGTCCAGACCGAACTGCCAAGCCATGTCTTCCCTGGACCGGAATCAAGCATCCTAGGACCGGTTTCAGGCTATCAGCCTTCATCAGCCAGGATAGCTTGACTCCAGTGGCGTAGTGAGCACGGGACCCACGTCTGGGCATACCCTTCCCACTTAGGGCGAAATGCAAAACACACAAGATGATGGACGGAATGCTGCACATTGGCAAACATTCACCCCCAGTCACAGATCTGGGTTTAATCCATCGTTATTTTGCTACACCACGCCACCCCAGTTCAGACATGGCCATATGCAAATCAGTCTTGACCCTGTGCCTCATGGGAACAGTCCAGACCGAACTGCCAAGCCATGTCTTCCTGGACCGGAATCAAGCATCCTAGGACCGGTTTCAGGCTATCAGCCTTCATCAGCCAGGATAGCTTGACTCCAGTGGCGTAGTGAGCACGGGACCCACGTCTACGCATACCCTTCCCACTTAGGGCGAAATGCAAAACACACAAGATGATGGACGGAATGCTGCACATTGGCAAACATTCACCCCCAGTCACAGATCTGGGTTTAATCCATCGTTATTTTGCTTCACCACGCCACCCCAGTTCAGACATGGCCATATGCAAATCAGTCTTGACCCTGTGCCTCATGGGAACAGTCCAGACCGAACTGCCAAGCCATGTCTTCCCTGGACCGGAATCAAGCATCCTAGGACCGGTTTCAGGCTTTCAGGCTATCAGCCTTCATCAGCCAGGATAGCTTGACTCCAGTGGCGTAGTGAGCACGGGACCCACTTAGGGCGAAATGCAAAACACACAAGATGATGGACGGAATGCTGCACATTGGCAAACATTCACCCCCAGTCACAGATCTGGGTTTAATCCATCGTTATTTTGCTTCACCACGCCACCCCAGTTCAGACATGGCCATATGCAAATCAGTCTTGACCCTGTGCCTCATGGGAACAGTCCAGACCAAACTGCCAAGCCATGTCTTCCCTGGACCGGAATCAAGCATCCTAGGACCGGTTTCAGGCTATCAGCCTTCATCAGCCAGGATAGCTTGACTCCAGTGGCGTAGTGAGCACGGGACCCACGTCTGGGCATACCCTTCCCACTTAGGGCGAAATGCAAAACACACAAGATGATGGACGGAATGCTGCACATTGGCAAACATTCACCCCAGTCACAGATCTGGGTTTAATCCATCGTTATTTTGCTTCCCCACGCCACCCCAGTTCAGACATGGCCATATGCAAATCAGTCTTGACCCTGTGCCTCATGGGAACAGTCCAGACCGAACTGCCAAGCCATGTCTTCCCTGGACCGGAATCAAGCATCCTTAGAGTGGTTGTCAAAAAACCGGGGGCACAACGACAGGGTCCTACGTTGGTTCTTGGCCCTACAACCATATAGGTTCACCACACAACACAAGAAAGGTAGAGATCAAATCAACACTGACTATTTATCAAGGTACCCCACAAACCCTGATCCCACAAGTAAGAAGGCTAGGGAAGGGGGATGTGAGGGAGGGACAGAGACCCGGTATTGGGACTTACCGGATGCATTCTGTCCATCAACTGTTGTTTTTGCATTTGTCACCCCGAGTGGGACGGGTATGCCCAGACGTGGGTCCCGTGCTCTCCATGCCACTGGAATCAAGCTATCCTGGCTGAAGAGGGGTGAAACCCCGAAACCGGTCCTAGGATGCTTGTTTCCAGTCCAGAGAGGACCTGGCTTGGCAGTTCGGGCTGGACTGTTCCCATGAGGCACAGGGTCAAGACTGATTTGCATATGGCTGGGTTCAAACTGGAATGGCATGGTGAGCAAAAAACGATGGATTTAGGCCCAGATCTCTGTACTGGGGTGAATGTATGACATTGTTCTGCATTCTGTCCATCAACTGTTGTTTTTGCATTTGTCACCCCGAGTGGGACGGGTATGCCCAGACGTGGGTCCCGTGCTCTCCATGCCACTGGAATCAAGCTATCCTGGCTGAAAAGGGGTGAAACCCCTAAACCGGTCCTAGGATGCTTGTTTCCAGTCCAGAGAGTACCTGGCTTGGCAGTTCGGGCTGGACTGTTCCCATGAGGCACAGGGTCAAGACTGATTTGCATATGGCTGGGTTCAAACTGGAATGGCATGGTGAGCAAAAAAACGATGGATTTAGGCCCAGATCTCTGTACTGGGGTGAATGTATGACATTGTTCTGCATTCTGTCCATCAACTGTTGTTTTTGCATTTGTCACCCCGAGTGGGACGGTTATGCCCAGACGTGGGTCCCGTGCTCTCCATGCCACTGGAATCAAGCTATCCTGGCTGAAGAGGGGTGAAACCCCGAAACCGGTCCTAGGATGCTTGTTTCCAGTCCAGAGAGGACCTGGCTTGGCAGTTCGGGCTGGACTGTTCCCATGAGGCACAGTGTCAAGACTGATTTGCATATGGCTGGGTTCAAACTGGAATGGCATGGTGAGCAAAAAAACGATGGATTTAGGCCCAGATCTCTGTACTGGGGTGATTGTATGACATTGTTCTGCATTCTGTCCATCAACTGTTGTTTTTGCATTTGTCACCCCGAGTGGGACGGGTATGCCCAGACGTGGGTCCCGTGCTCTCCTTGCCACTCGAATCAAGATATCCTGGCTGAAGAGGGGTGAAACCCCGAAACCGGTCCTAGGATGCTTGTTTCCAGTCCAGAGAGGACCTGGCTTGGCAGTTCGGGCTGGACTGTTCCCATGAGGCACAGGGTCAAGACTGATTTGCATATGGCTGGGTTCAAACTGGAATGGCATGGTGAGCAAAAAACGATGGATTTAGGCCCAGATCTCTGTACTGGGGTGAATGTATGACATTGTTCTGCATTCTGTCCATCAACTGTTGTTTTTGCATATGTATAATTGGGAGCACATTGAGCCCCCGATAATTGGCAAACCACATACAACTGCGAAACAGACGGTGCTCACGTTGCATCCAAATTTAGTGGAAAATTTGTGATTGAATCCCTTAAATTTTTACAATTGTCTTGCGTAAGAAAGGCCTAGTTACCATTAAAGGTTGGATTACGACTTTGGCAGTGCGGCGCCGGGTCCACCCAACTGCCGCACCAGCAAAGCCATGGTTGGACCGCCTGCCAGATTAGGAGTTTCCTCCTGTATGGCGGGATTTTTTTGGGCATTCCTACAGTGGTGCCTCTAAAAACGGGCACCGCAATGGTACTGCCAAAAACAGTTCCTGCACTGCATGGACTGAAAAATTCATTCTGTACAGGAACTGGTTTGCATGCACACAGGGCACAGAGGCACAGTGGGCCCTGTAGGGCCCCCTTTATTTCCTCTTCACCAGGGTATTCATGGAGGAGGAACCGCCATGAAAACCCTGGTGGAGATGAAACTCCGAATATGCTTGGTGGGACGCGGCATATTGATGCCCTACACCACAGCAACACCACCAGTGAATGGCGGCTACCTGGCGGCTGCGGTGGGGCTGTGGCGGTCCCACAGCGCATCTCATAATAGGGCGGTGGGGAGACCGCCATGCCCCTGCGATTCTGGCAGTCTGTGGACCGCCAGACTCATAATCGGGGCCTAAATCTCTAACTGATCCTTGGAGTTTTCCAGGGGCATTCCAAGTATCTGAGTAGATGGCCTAATGCTGCAGAATCATATACGTAAATAACCAGTACTGGCAATGGAAGACCTTTTCTCTGGTATACCCTAAATTAGGAATAGAGGGCTGGCAGCAGAAAAGGGGTTGAATCACGAGGGGCAGACTTTAACAGCCAACTTGCAAATGTATTCTGACCCCATAAAGAAATGGGCCACAAGGTTCTGCTCCCACAAAGAAATGGGCCACAGGGACGAACGTGAAAGTGAATCTATTCTGGATTACTTAACTGGGCGCAAAAAAACTGCATTTTAAAATAGCTTGCAGGGTTCAGCTACCTTAGAATTTTGTGCAACCTGCAAGTTCCAAGGTGTAATAGCAGTTTGATAACTCTGGTGGTAAATGCACTTACTGGAGAGATATGTTTGCCGTCTACTCACAGGTTTGACTTACCAGGAAATAGCATAGAGGGTTAATGTGCGTTCTGCAAAGCACAGCGCAGAGATGGACGGGCCAATAGGGCAACTAGGCAGTGCCTGATGTGCTGACAGATCAGTGTGTGGGCCGGTATTTTGATAGTTTGTGGGCCTGTTTCATGGGCAGGTGGGCCAGTTTTTACTGTTGATTTCCCTGATATTACCACAAACATTGCCTGCAGCAAACACAAATGCATGCAGTATCCCATACCTTGCGAAATACCCATACAGAGTGTCTGTGTATGTTCAAAACTAGCCTGATTTGCAGATGCAGGCCACTTTCTTTAATCTATCTGGTTCACTTATGGGGGCCAATTTTATTATGTGGCCGGGGCTATTTTTTGACTCTGTTCAAACTGAAACGGCGTGTAACATGCAGGTTACAGATATGTAGTTTATGTAGATAGCTCAGTGGGTTATAAGCTTGTTTTGCAGAGATACTTGTATTACCCGCAGGTCAATGTTACAATTCTTTGCAATATAGGTCAGTGTGTTATGAACCTGCGCCAAGGAGCTGCATGGAAACTGCAGGGTATAATTTCATAACCTTTTATTCCAAGGTTGATAAAAAGGATTCCTTTCGGTAGTAACGAACATGTGCATGTAAGAGCTCTAATAGTGATAAGCATAATTATTCTTATAGACAGATACATTAAAAAATGATGGTGTCTGCACGCTGAGGGGCTTATTTACAAGCCCCCTGCGCCGTTGGTACCTCACTTTTTCCCATATTAAAAGTGACACACCGGTGGCGCAAGGGGCCTGTAAATAAACCCCTGAGGGCCTTATTTATGAGGCCTTGCATCACTTTTATGCCGCCGGTGTGTCACTTTTTGTGACGCACTGGCGGAGTAAAAAATGCACCAAGTTGCACCCTATTTACAAAGTGATGCATCTAGGCAGATGTGTCACTTTGTAAAGGCCTGCGCCACATTATACCTGCATCAGGCATAATGTATGCAGGGTGGGCGTTCCCCCGCTAAAAGCCTCGTAGAAGTGGTTCATTGAAATCTATGAGATTTCAGTAGGCCACTTCTAGGACGCCATTGCGTCAATATCTTACGCCTGCCTCACAGCAGGTGAAAAAACTGACGCAGGCTTGCCCCATGTGAAGGACACATTGCTGGAGTTGCGTCTGTTTTCAGACACACCCCAGCAATGTGTCACTTTTGCGCCTACAGATACGTCAGAAATACTGACGTATCTGTAACTCCTTGCGACAATATGCGCCATACAGTAAATATGGCAAATTCATCATGTCGCAGGGAGGGTGCACTGAGAAGTGACGCATCTCTGTTTTCACGCAGCGATGCGTCACTTCTCATAAATAAGGCCCTGAGAGGGATATGTACAAGGAAGTGGCGGAGCGCGGCGTTAGCCTCCTTGGCTTAAAGCCGCGCTCCTCCACTTCTAAAACGCAAGGCTGCACCATATTTACAAGAATGTGGTGCAGCCTTGCGCTTCCCCCTGCGATGGCGCTAAGTTTAGCAACTTAGCGCCAACGCAGGCACCCTTGCACCTTAGTGCAAGGGTGTCTGCGTGCAGGGGAGGATTGTTTATGTGTAGGAAGGTGTCCCTTCCTGCACATAAACAATCCTAAAATGCCATTCTGTCACTTTCACGTGTGCTGCTTCATGCAGCACACATGAAAGTGACAAAATGGCATTATTTTTTAAAGGTTTGTTTATGTAAAGTAAGGGACACCTTCCTGTACATAAACAAAACATGGCATTTTGCTTTTTCCATGTGTGCTGCTCAAGGCAGCACACATGGAAAAAGCAAAAACGTGGAGAAATAATGCATTTCTTCTTGTTTCGCCAACTTAAGACCAGGATTTACCTGGTCTTTATTTTGGCGCTGCCTCCTATGTATGCCACCCTTGTACATAGCGGGTAGCGTCAAAATGAGTGGGTGTTGCGATGGAACTCCCACTGCAACACCCACTGCCCACCCCTTTCACGCTTACCATAGCGTGAAAAAGGGGGCCTTATGTACAAGGCAGCGTTAAGCCGTGTTAAGTGGATTAACGCTACCTTGTACATAAGGCGCAGCCCCTATTGCCACCACAACGTCATTAAAAGTGACGTTGTGGTGACGATAGGGGCTTGCACATATGCCCCTGAGGGGGATATGTACAAGGAAGTGGAGGAGAGAGGCGTTAGCCTTCCTGGCTTAATGCCTCTCTCCTCCACTTCTAAAACACAAGGCTGCACCATATTTACAAGAATGAGGTGCAGCCTTGCGTTTCACCCTGCAATGGCGCTAAGTTTAGCAACTTAGCACCAACGCAGGCACCCTTGCACCAGAGTGCAAGGGTGTCTGCGTGCAGGGGAGGATTGTTTATGTATAGGAAGGTGTCCCTTCCTGCAGATAAACAATCCTAGAAATGCCATTCTGTCACTTTCACGCGTGCTGCTTCATGCAACACACATGAAAGTGACATAATGGCATTTTTTTTTTTAAAGTTTGTTTATGTACAGGAAGGAACACCTTCCTGTACATAAATAAACCATGGCATTTTGCTTTTTCCATGTGTTCTGCACAAAGCAGCACACATGGAAAAAGCAAAAACGAGGAGAAATAATGCATTTCTCCTCGTTTCACCAACTTAAGACCAGTTTTTACCTCGTCTTAATTTTGGCGCAGCCTCCTATGTACGCCACCCTTGTACATAGGGGGCAGCGTCAAAATGAATGGGTGTGGCGGTGGAACGCCCACCGCAACTCCCACTGCCACCCCTTTCACGAACCATAGCGTGAAAGGGGGCCTTATGTACAAAGCAGCGTTAAGCCATGGTAAGTGGCTTAACGCTGCCTTGTATATAAGGCGTAGCCCCTAAGGTGACGTTGTGGTGGCGATAGGGGCTTGTACATATGCCGCTGAGTGTCTTGATTTCTCATGAGATTGACATCACGGTGGTAGGCTCCTAGCCTTATCCCGGGCAGGATTAAACTCGAAAAAAAGAGCATTGATGGCCTTTAAAGTGAGCCATTTGTTGAACTTTGGGGCTTATTTACAAGTCCCCTGCGCTGCCGGTGCGTCACTTTTTCCCCATATAAAAAGTGACGCACCGGCGGCGCAAGGGGCTTGTTAATAAGCCCCAAAGAGGCATCCCTCACGCCCTGCAGGTTGCTGCTCTGAACCTTCAGCACAAAAAGTGTGGGCGCCACTGAATGTGCCCCCCTCGATATATCCAGCACATTTCACTGGGTGCCGCTTTGACCCCGGTTCGAGCCCAGTGATAACTGCCAGATCGAGGATATGACTCGGTTGCCGCCCCTCCCAACACTGCGCGTGACCATGTCCTATGTAAATGCTGGAAACCCGTACCATGTAAAGGGAACGTCCCCACGTCGGGGAAAGCCCTTCCCTTCACGGAATTCCGAGTCTGAAACCTAACACGCAAGCGTGTCCCGCATGTGCCCTTTTATGTGGAAGCAGAAGGAAAAGGTTGAGCTGTACCTTACATAGCTTTGCCTGCAGTGATATTTACCACACATCATACGATGCAGTGCGTGCCAAGTTCAGGCTAATTAGTTAGAGGTGGCTTTCCCCAGAAAGGGGAACGCCCCTCAAGCAGGACAGGGTGGAAAAAGTTCTGTAGTGCAGAAAGCAATAATAAACCTCCTTTTTCCCACAGATCTGTTGCCTGACATGGTATGCACATTTTAATTGCTCCATAAACTGTTATTTGGTAGTAAAGATTACAAAGCTTAGGTTTCAAGTGTGCGCAGCATGTCTCCCGGGACTCTTTGTAATTGTTGCATGCGAGCAGTGAGCTAACCAAAAATGTCTGGGATTCAGAGATATCTGCAGGCTGAAGCTTCAAGTGCAGGAGTTTCCATTTCGAAAGGTCTTCTGAGACTGAAGTATGTTAAGGAAAGGTATTTCACACATAATATGGTGCGGAAAAAAGGCTTTTGTTACCAATTTATTTTAAAATATAGTTTTTTTTCAGATACGAAGCTCAGTATATGTGCTGCTCGTTCTGATGTTTTCCATTTTATGGCCTGGTGGCATACACAGATTATTGGTTCCAGGCTGTATCCTAAACAGAGTGACAGAGTGTTTATCTCGACCAATTCCCGACTCTGCCTGCCTTGATCACAACAGTTTAGCAAGCATCTTTTGTAGTTCTTCCTAACAAAGTCCCTTTGCCACTACAAATTCTTACTCGCTGTCAGCTGCTGAAATATATGTGTGTTTTTCCCTCAAAAAACCCAGCCTCCAGCTGCGGCCCTTGCAGGTAAGAGTGGTGTGGCCGGGTGGGGGTGGGAGGGATTTCGACAGGCGACGACGAGGGGAAATTAAATAAACAATTAATTGGCCCTCGTCGTCGTCTGTCGAAATCCCCCTCCACCCAGCCCTACCGCCCCACCGCTCTTACCTGCACGGGCCGCGGCTGCCAGCCTCTTACTATTAGCATAGATTTATGTTTCACTTGTTGGTTGAGTAGAGCACTCTTTTGCCCCAGATGCGGTCATAAAGTGATATATAAAAAAAAATATTGCTAATGCCAATGGAACATATGGCTGTTGTATGTTGCTGTATTTCTAGTTAGCAGCTATGCTGCTTGGCCTAGGGTGACCATCTCAGTCCAGGCCCTGTGTCCAGTCTTGTACTTTTGTGTACCAGCCTCACGCATTCTGGGTGCTCTAGTCTTGTTTTGCTGCCATTGACCTAATGACGCTAGCACACCTGAAACCAATGATTTGCAGTTTAAAAGTTCAGGACTGGAGACGGGCGTCCTTAATGACCTGGAGTGAGATATTTACGCTACCTGACCCAGTGAGGTGTCTTGTAAAGTTATATTACGGAGTTGTTCAAATCCCCATAGTTGGGCAACAAAAGAATAAAGTATCAGTAATCAGAACACAACAACACGTTTCAGCATTATAGTTAACAAACCTCATTGAATTGGTTTGGTTTGACTGTTGGCTATACGTAAGAATATTGCTTGCCTAGCATGAAAACTAAATATTAACACCCTGATTTTTGAAAACCATAGAACATATTAAAGGCAAATTTAGTCCTTTGATGTAGGGATACCAAGTTTAAAATCTATACTACTTTAGTGGCAATATGTTAGCCCATGCCCTTCGAGACTAAAGAGGCTGACCGCTTGTGCATAGAGGGCGCACAAGACTCTCTTCTAAATGCAGCGCTTTAAAAAAGGAATTGAGAAAGACCATCAGACTCTCGAAGAAGACAACTAGGCAATCCTTTCCATGGGAAAGACTAAAAACATCAGGAAAACAGTTCCAAAAACAACGTTGGGAGGGCAGGTGGACTAAGTTGATATATAATGCGAAGCAGACTAATACCAGGAAGTTCTGGGAGCCAATCAATGGGCTTGACCGACCAGTAAGCATAATGAATAACTCAATCATCCCAGAGGCAGTATGGGCAGCTCATCTAGCTCATTCATTTGCAACTAACAAGTGTCCCTCAGAAGCCACGACCGTAGAACATAATCAAAGCAGTAACAAGTCCATACACAACGAAATTGTCAGTCCACACAACATCATGCCTCACCGCGGGTCCAACACAAGAGATGACAAGCAATCACATCTGCCCACAGATGAACAAGACCTGTACTCACCATCTAAGGGCAAAAAAGTCATAACTGATGGACATTGCAGTGGAGCGCCAGAGTCGAATGGTATTCTACAGGCCATCTTTAAAGAAGACACCCAGTTCAGGGAGAGTGTGCTATTGGCACTATAAAAAGGGGTTCACCTAACAGGCTCTATCCCAGAGAATTTGCACGCACCAATCATTAATCTGGTCTTTCAATGAGGGGATAGGTCTAATCCTGTTAACTATAGGCTTAGAGTATTCCTGGACTCTTTTTTTTTTAAATTTTTTATTGAGCGGAGCATTAGGTTCAAGAAGTACACAATATAGAAAACATTATAAAAAACAGTTTCTACAATAGATCATTATGACAGCCTCTCATTATAAAAATGAACTAAAACTTATAGCAGCAACTCATCATATAGTCATTCACAAGGCAGACTACCAGTTCATTTTTAGAAATAGCAGCAGTGAAAGTACAATAAAAGTGCCAATAAAGTGCCAATAAAGTGCTAGTGCTTTAACGATTCATTTTCAACTTTAACCAAATTACAAGAAATTCAATTAAATAGATCTTGGAAAGTGCGAGTGCTACTAAAATGCAATAGAAAAAAGTGCTAATACATTTGATAAAAACTACTTTGTTGAATTACCTTCCCCAATGTTACGAACTTTCTTTAAAATGTTCTAGTTCATTAAAAACCTCCAGTTTTTCCCAAATTTTCTAGTCGCTCCTACCCTCTTAGCGTAGACTTCTTCAAATTTTTGTGTTCTTTTCATCTTTTTAAACCATTTCAAATGCGAAGGAACTTCCCTAGATTTCCAATTTTGTAAGATTAGTGAGCGAGCAACTGTGCAAGAGATAAATATAAAGGCTTTTTCGGGTTCGGATAACCTTGTTTCATCTCTACAGATTCCAAACAACGCCGCTTCGGCTTCGAGCACAATGCTCCTTCCGATTGCCTGCTTAATATCCGTAAAGACTGCCTGCCAAAAAGGCTAAGTCCTGGACATGCATAAAAAGTATGGAGCCACCCACCTTCACCATCCATCTGGCAGCGAAAACATCTGTTTTCAGTTCCAGGAAATCTTTTATTTAAGGCGGCCGGAGTCAAATACGAAAGCCATCTCGCTAGGAAGGTCATCCTTTTAAAATTTGCGGCACGCAATGATTTGCTTCCTAAATAGCAGATGGACTCCCATTCCGTCTCGGCCAGTCTACTTCCGGTCTCCCGGGTTATCTTATCCAAATGGTTTTCTATCAGGGTAGCTTGTCTTGATTTATATAGCAACCTATACCAGTTACCTACCCCTTTGACCTTAGCCCCATAAAGGGCTACCACCAGTTGGTTGGGAGTATTTAAAATACTGCTGATATTTTTTAGAAGATAAATAACCCGTAAATATTCGAGGAACGTTGGCTTTCGATAGGTCTCTGCTCTCATCATTACCTCTTGCCAAGAAATTGGTCTATTTTGAACTATAAAATGCCTTAGCTCAGAAAATCCACAATCTTCCCAGGTTTTTATATGTCTTAATTGCAGTTGAAGACCAAAGCTCGAACATTCTCTCAATTTTAAATACTGAAAACCTGACGAGCCAGTGCTTTTAAAAAGAACTGAAGTCTAAAAGAATAATCTTTTAAAATCTTATAACGCGTTTTTTGGGAAATTTGGAGGTCTTTAAGAACACTGGGGTTGAAGATCCGATTTCATGAGTCATTTCATCTATAAAGAAGCTGTCTCTAGAACAATTAGATCCTATCAGGCTGGACACTAAATCTAAGAAAGCGGCCTCGTAATATGTTCTTAACTGATGCAGCGCTAGCCCCCAAGGGCTGTTGGTAATTGTATCACATTCAATTTGACTCTTGGAACTTTCTTACTCCAGATGAACTCCTTAATAAGATATCAATTTCCCTAAAATATGACTGATTTATTTTAATCGGGACATTAGTAAATAGAAACATAAATAGCGGGAGTATGGACATTTTAATCAGTGAAACTCTACCCACTATCGATAGGGGGAGTAATGTCCATTGTTCCAACAGTTTTTTAATCTTTCCCTTCAGTCTTAGATAATTTAATTCAAATAGCTGCTGGTACTGTTTAGAAACATATACCCCCAGATATCTTATAGGGTCAATTTTTGCAGCTTGTGTCCTTAAACTAGGTGGAAAAGAGTTCAAGTCGGTATTAAGAGCTAAAACTTCGGTTTTATTAGTATTCATTTTATACCCTCCTATTTGTTCAAACTCCTTAAATTCCATCAAAACTGTTTCAAGGTTTTTTCTAGTAGGGATCAAGTATAAAATAATATCGTCTGCAAAGAGTTTCAGCTTAGCCATGCCAGGAATCGGGGTTGGATAGCAGCATTATTTCGTATTTTTAAAACCAAGGGCTCTATAAAAAAGGTAAAAGCAATGGCGAAAGCGGGCAGCCTTGCCTGGTTCCGCGGTTAATCTTTATGGTGCCTGCACGATTTGAGTTTATTATAACCTGGGCTGTAGCTCCCTGGTAGATATTTCGTAACATACTAATCACCTGTGCAGGAAACCTGAATTGACCTAAAGTGATGAATAAGGTGCTCCAGTTCACAAGGTCAAAGGCTTTCTCCGCATCGACCATTAAAATACTCGCCGGGATAAGATTTGTATTAAAATAATCCAGAGCGTGTATTAAAAACTGGGTGTTGGCCGCCATTGATCTGCCTGCTATAAAACCCATTTGATCTACATGGATTGTTTCTTGAGCGGCAGGTAAAAACGTTCTGCCCATACCTTCATCAGAATTTTATAATCAGAATTCAAAAGGCTTATGGGCCTGTATGAATTCACATCCTCTGGATTTTTATCTTTTTACGAAAGAAACAATTATTGCTTCTTTAAAGGCTACAGAAACGGCCCGCCCTTTTTTATAAAGTTAAATAAATTTCTCAATGGGATCAAAAGTTCCTTTAAAAACACTTTATAAAACTCAATTGGAAAGCCATCTTGTCCACAAGCTTTCGCCCCGGCTGTAGATTTAATGGCCTCTGAAATCTCAATTTCTCCAACCTCCATTGCCAGTTTATCAATCCGTTCCTCAGAAAGTTTGGGAACATTCATGTTAAAAAATAATTTTGGATTGATTCCTCCTCCACTGCATATTCAGTAGAATACAACTGGCAGTAGTGATCAATAAAGGTCTTGGAAATGGTACTACCATTAACTACTACTTGATCTGTCTGAGGGTCCTGAATCTTAGATATTATTGCTGATTCCTGTTTTTTCCTAGTAGAATTTGCCAGGAATTTGCCGATTAACTGGCTTTCCTCGTAGACCCTCTGTTGGAAGGTTTGTGAACTACACACTTCCTCTAAAATAAAAAAATCCTTCAGTACAGATCTTGCCTGCTCATATTGGTTTGGGAGGAGTTGAAGCTGGAGAGCATATTCTTGATTTACTTCAGCTTGCATTTGCGCTATCTTTATCCTCCGAGAATTAGACTGAGCAGCTGTATAGGCTATTATCTGACCACGAGCTGTTGCCTTAGACCCTTCCCAGACCGCGAAGGGAGCTGCTGTATTCTCATTAATCCGAAAGTATTCCCGAATCCACTCCTTAAACTTCTCAACCCAATCCTCATTTTGTAGAAGGAGATGATCCAGCTGCCACCTGGGACGTTCCCTACCTCCTCCCCCAAGCTCCATATCAAGCCCGACATAGGCATGATCTGAAAAAGGATTACAACCTATAATAGCATCATAAATCTGAAGGGATCTAGAGGTCAAAAAGAAATCTATTCGAGATGCTGTCCGAAAACGGTGTGAATAACAAGTATAAAATTCCTTATTTAAATTGATTTTCCGCCAAGGATCCACCAATTGAAGTTCTAATATAAGGACTCCCATTATTTTTTTGTATTTGGTTTTAATTGTTTTTTGTTTTTATTCGAGGTGTCTTTCCTTATATTCTGTATAAAATTAAAATCCCCACCAAATATCACCTGCCCGGGAACTCCTAGTAATAAATCATTGATTTGGACCAGGGATGTAATATCATCTGAGACAGGGCCATAATAATTTATAAAATTGAACGTTTTACCTTGTATCTTAGCTGCTACCCAGAGCCACCTCCCTGGGGATCCCGGTGTACTTGCAGAAATTCCCAGGGTAACTTATTCGAAAAATAAATAGCTACTCCTCTAACCGCTAGGCCTGAAGATGCAAAAAAACTTTAGAAAAAACTTTGCGTATAAAAAGTTTAGGGAATTCGATTTCAAATGTGTTTCTTGTAAGAACACAACTTGGGGATTAAAAGAGGATAACCATCTAATAAGAGCCCCATTTTTCTTTTTGTTCAGTAGACCATTTGCATTTACTGAAAGGATCTTACATTTACTATTTTCCATCATTAAATCTTATTTGTGTTATTTTATGAAAATTCTGAACCTTCTGCTCCTGCTCATTCTTCTGCTGTGAAACCCACTCTCCCCACACCCCAAACCCCCCCCCCCTCGAAATGCGGAATCCCCCCAACCAACCACGCCAACCGCATTTCGACCCACCAACTGCCCTTACGGGTGTCCTGGAATTACACCCTAAGTGACCCCCGACCACACCCCCAGCAATCTTTTAACAACAAAGGAAAAAAAAAATGGTTAATTTATGGCCCAACTTGTAATTTGTACCTAGCCTTACAATAAATCTAGAATCTAAAACGTTTTAGAATAAATTTTCAGTGAGACTAATCCTCAAACTAGGATCTATCCAGACATCAATACCAACATCATTAATCTTTGGCCCATCACTCCTACCATAGATGTTTCTGTATATATATACATGTGTTTAGTACTAAAAATTTACACCCTGAGTGGCCCTAGAGAGCCCTGCCCCCAACTATCTTTTTAAACTTTCATTGTTTGAATGTTTTAACCTCAATCATATAGCCACTCTAATAATTAAAGCGTAGGCCGTGGAGTTCCGCTGAAGTTGACCGTCCAATCTTATACGGGGTAGAGAGAGATACCCTTAATATTGCCATTAATAATCCTATCTACATATGGATATTCAGATATTTGGCCCAGTAGAAATCTCCTTAAGTAAAGCCTGTGCATCATCTAAGTCTGAAAACATAAAAAACTTCCCTTTAACTAAAACTCTAAGCTTTGACTGCTGGGCGATTGATGCTTGAGCACCATGTGCTTTAAACAAATGAAGAATTTTAACAAATTCTTTTCTCCTGCGAGCAGCAGCAGCAGTCATATCTGAGAATATACGACACTTGTTGGTTTCATCCACAACAAACTGTCTTTGCTGTATTGCTTGTGACAGGATCCTTTCCTTGACCCGGAAATCTGCAAAGTTCAGTAAAATGGTTCTTGGAATCGTAGAGTTGGAAAAACGTTGTCCCGGGACTCGATGAGCTCTTGTAATTGTGAGATCGCCCTCAAAATCGGGCAGGACTTTCTGCTTAATAAATGTGTTCACCCATTGTACGGGTTGGGAGCCTTCTATTCCTTCAGGGACCCCAACGATGCGGAGATTAGATCTTCGCGAATAGTTCTCGAGTTCCTCTAGCTTGTTCTCGAGGAAGTTTTTTCTTTTCGCTGCCTCTTTTGCCTCTCCCATTACCACATTCATTTGGTCTTCCAGGACAGATATTCTGGTTTCCGCCTCTTGTACTCTAACAGGGAGCCCGGTCATCACTTCTTCAATTTTCCCCAGCCTCTGGTGCAAGGCGGCAATTTCCATTTGCTGCTCCTTTTTCATTTCGCGTATTTCCTCTAGGATTAAGTTCAGCATGTCTCTGATATCTAGTTGATATGCCCCCTTAGTCTCCATATTCTGGCAGGAATTCCTTAACAGGTCATCAATATCTGTGCTTGTGTTTCCCATCTTGGGATCCGCCAGTTCAAAAGCCACATCTGACACTACCTGTTCTAAAGGTTGATGGAACTGGGACTGTACCAGAGGCTGTGATGGCACCGAGTCTGACGGGGTTTCACCCATGCCTTCACCACCTTTGTTAGCTGGATCTGGCAATTGAGAAGATTTTAGACTAGACAGAGACAGAGATTCTACTGGAAGATTCAGAGAGGTTGAAAGCCTTGAGGGTGTTACCGAAGCTTGTCCTTGTACTTGGGTCTGATCCTGCTGATCCTGCTGATCCTGCTGCTGCTGTCGCTGGATCTCTGGATGTTCAATTTCTGAATACGGTTGTGCTGGTGTCTGGCCTCCAGGGACTAAGGATCCTGGAATAGTCGGTGCGATCTGAGCTGCCTCCGGGAGAGAGACATTAGAAGGTTTTGGAGCTGCTAAAGCTATTGGTGTTGGTGCTGCTATTGATGTTCCCAGCGCCGACAAAGAAGATTGGAGGTGAGGAGACTGCAAGATGGCTTTCTTTATGAAAAGAGGAAACTCCTTTTTTTCTTCTAACCCTTTCTTCAAGCCATCTTGACCTGGAGTATTTAAAGCGGTGATTCCTTCTGCCCGCTCCGTTAAGGTATTGACTTGATCAGTCGCTATTACCAATAGCTCGGGCTGCCCCTTTGATTGGGAGAAGACAGAAAGAGACGGGAGCTCGTCGTCTGAGCTTTCGAGAGTGGTGTCGAGGTTAGGGAAATGGAGTTATTTCCTTTTTCCTTTTCTTTAATGGCTTGAAGCGCGGCTTTCTTTGCTAACGTTTGGCGAGTTTTAGCTTTAAAACCGGTCATAGCCTCTGCCTTACTAGATTTACCAGCAATATTTCCCTCCTTCTGGGGTTTACCCATTCTCACTCTCTTGCTTCCCCTTCTATGGAAGTCAAAATCTGGACAGTTTAAATTGCTGTACTCTCTTTTTTTTTTTTTCTTAATAAATAAAAAAAAAAAGGAGAGGGGTTTATTTCGCTATACCCCAACTCTCTCACAGTCCTTTTCAGCTCCTCACCTCCTCTCTCCTTACTCCTCTTCTTGTGCTTTCCTCAGCTCATTCAGATCGCCTGCTTCAACAAAGGAAGTTTTCACCTCCCGTTCTCATTCTTTCGCGAAACAGCCACTGAACGGCTGAGTGCCCAGCGTCCGGCTCCAATCTGAATTCAACCGGCGTCACCTCCTTCACACGGCGAGCCACCGAGAACCACTCACTCCACAGTCGCGAAGGATCAAGACTCGCATCGCCGGGAGACCACACATACTCTCAAATTATGCCGCCACCGTTGATGCCGTCCTCTCCAGCTGGCAACTCTGTCCCGGCACTGCAATCCGCCAGCTCAAGCCTGCAGTCAGGTACACACTGCCATTGCTGGGGGTGGAGCCGTGAGTCACCTGTGGCTACTCGGAGGCGTGGTCCTCCGTAGCCATCCCCCGAGGAATGAGTGTTCCTGGACTCGTAGGCTAAACATTATGCCTCTCTAATATTGGCTTACCTTATTGACTGGTCGAACATGAATAATGCGGTACCTATAAATTAGTCGTTCAGTATGACAAAAGTTGGGCTTCAAAGGCCAGTTAACACATTGAAGCCTGTTGTATTCCTCTTAGGGTGTCCATACACGGGCTTTCCTGTATCATGTCCTTATATAGGCACAATTCGCCCTGCCCTTATATAGGCATAAAATCCCAGTCCTTATTTAGGCATTAAACCGTGCACTCCAAATACAGGCATGGTCTCCGACATCCGTCCACCCTAACGTCACAACGAGTTCTTGAAGAACAGACCCTTAGGCTTCGGGAGTTTCCCTAGCACAGGACTATTGATTTCTTCAAGGACTCATCTATTATGCATGAACCATTATACCTTAGGGGTTCATTCATGACGTCTTCCGCTGTCCGATTCACGTCAATGCTAACATTGTGAGGTACCTCTCAGCTATAAATATACCTTCCCTAGCCCTTGTAAACTAGAGGAGACCTCGACTTCAGAGGAGCCCGTTTCCCGGCCTGACGCACTGAGAAGACGCTGGCATCCCTGCACGCAGAGAGTCCAGCTTCCAGTGATCTAACTTCCCTTGCGGGGTGTTGGAGTTCGAGTCTGGCAAAGAGATTCCCACCTCTCTCATTCTAAAGGTATGGAGCTGACTAGAACCTAGAGGGACTCTTGGCATACTAGGCATACTAGGCTTAACATACTCTTAGTATACCATAGTAAGGAATACTTCACCTACTTCATACCTCTCCCTACACCTAGGTTAGGTTAGGCACATTGGGGTAGAACTAGCTTAGAAACGCATCGATGAGTACTCGCATTTTTTAGTCTGTGTTATTTATATGAATGAATATCTGCTAAAAGATAATGCTATCACAGTATTATTTATTTCTACTGCTTACGCTGTACATTATTTATCTTGCATACTGTCTTGTGATCGTAACCGCACATTTAACTTACACAAGAAACAAGACTGTTCAATAAATCTTTTATTGAAACGCCCGTCTGTTCTTTCTGTGTAACTTTGAGGAAAACTAAGCATGCACGATTGAGCTGAGTGAAATAGTTATCTATTGTTTCCACGACTCTGGGACACGTTCTGATTCTAAAGGGAAACAAAGTTGTCATGTTTTGCGGCTGCCAGAAACTACTCCCTACTTGTCGTCAAGGAGTTTCTAGTGGCCTCTGAGCTAGCTGGCACAAGTAATTAAGTTTAATATACTCGATAGGGACATACTGACCGTAGTCCTATGTCAAACCTATAGGGGATATTATTCCAATGCGCAGAGCCTATTAGGGAAATAGGAGCTACACTACATGGCGCCCAACGTTTGGTAAGGCGGTAATTTAACGCTAGATACTGAGTAACTCAGCTGTGCTTTTTCTCTCAGAGACCCCTACCCATATACTCCAAAAGACGTCTGGAGTGGGCAGGGTTAAGTATCCACCACGGCTACATAGGGAAACACCCTATATATTAGCTGTTTGGTTTGCTCAACGTTGAAGGATACAGTGTTCCAAAATATTGTGCACCTTATCTTTGTTTCCTTGAAACTTGTTCTACATTTTTTCACAAAACAAAATGCCTGGCTCCGACACTGAGACCGGAAACGGTGGAGCTGCGGATCAGCCAGCTGCAACAGCTTATAATATCACAGGTTTTATTCAAACCGAGGAGGGTGTTATAGACATCGCTCCAAACTTAAGAAGAGCCATCACTCTAAAACTTATAAAACATGGCCTACCACCGAGCGGCGGTAGAGCAGTTTTCGTGATAGAGGCACACGAATCCTTTCAGACAGAGGTATTCTATTCATGGGTAATATTTCCTGAATCCAATCCAGTAATACACATGTTTCACTTCTACAAAGAAGATGATCCACCAGAGGAATACATTCCTTTCGAGGATATTGAAATTCCACTAACATACCAGGAGCATCAGCTCTGGTTTAAAGGCGCCCTAAAACATCACAGAAACATTACCAGGCTCGGTCCACTAGGTAGACCAGGAGCAACATGGCTGATTCTAGCCGGCTACACACCTCATCCTGAACTGGATATAATGTCAGATGAGGAATTACTTATTCAACTTACAGAGTTAATAAAAATCTACAGACAATTGGTCCAATATGTCATGCGGACTTTTACAGTCCAGCAACCATTGACACTTCCAAATCCAACTCCCCAACAAGGGAATACACTAAAAATTACACCACAGACTCTCTATGCAGTCATGGGTAAAATGCCCACGAAACGTGAGCAAATTCCATCTGGATAGCTCAAAAAATTACTCAAATCGAAGCAGTATTTCCAAATACTAGCCCGTATGAGAAACACAGAATCCTAACAATCAGTTTACCGATGGGGATCACACCACAACTGGAAGACTGCACCACTTGGGGCTCAGTCTTTGCTGCCATCTATACTAAAACACATGGCATTCCGTCAATTGCGGTAATACCTGATGTCCTGAAACAAATTCAAAATGAATACGGGGCAGAGCCTGCTCTAAATTTAGGTATGAAATTACTGAAAAATTTCGACCAGGTCTCAACAATAATATGATCTAATATTAAAGGGGAGGCAGCAGCAGTGGCGATCCGCCAACGATTAAGGGAATTCGATGTTACAGAACATCAAACAGAGCTACCCAGAATAATTGAACAATCTTATGCAGAATTAGGCAGGGATAGTTTGGGTGGAAGACCAGTGAAGCCGAAACTATCTGAAAGTCCTGAGAAGGACTCTATTAAACAAACTCCTACATCTTCTAAAAAGAAGTGGGAGACTAATAAACAAAAGTCAAATGAGAAACGTTCTCAGTCCCGGGGTAGGTCTCCTCAAAAGGAGCCCTCTGAAAGGAGGTATAACCTCAGGAATAGGGATAATTTGAGAAAACCTGACAGGTATCAAGAAAATGATACACGTTCCTCTCGTCCCTTTCAGATCTCATCACAGACTTCGGAAAGAAGAGGACGATCAGAACATAGAGAAGAACGTGTGAAATCCAAAGAAGAAAAACACGCTCCAAAAAACAAAACAAAACCTCAATTCTCCAAAAAGAAAGTAGCAGGTCTGAAGATCAGACATGCCGAGAATACTGAGAACACAACTCAAGAACGGAGAATGGGCTCAGACAATGCTGGACAGTGCAGCAGAAGTCACAATAGTTCGCCAGAACCTGAAGGAACTTCTGGAGATAGTGGACTTGAATGAGTACATTACAGTTGAGACTGTAGACACCAGGGTTAGTACTCCACAAAGGTTATATGAAATAACACTACGGATGGAGGGAGACAAACCTAGACAGGTGAAAGCACTTTTTTGGGAAAGACTATCAAGGGGCTATGACATACTTCTAGCAGAAAAAGACTGGCCACCACAATTTGTCAGGGAGTGCCCACACGGCGAGGACATTATTATACCTGCCTTCTCCAACCATATTCCAATTCATCTAAAATATACTTATGCCAGGAAATGGGCAGTAGCCCAGGACCCAGCATTATATAAAAATCATGTAGGATGGGATGAGGACTCACCTCACCATAAAATACATCTGAAACATGAACCAACTGCACAAAGGCAGTACCCAATAAAGCAAGAAGCTAAAAAACAGGTCAGGGAGATCTTAGATCAACTTGAATACCAAGGGGTGATTGAAACATGCACCTCCTCAAAGAACAATCCTTTGTTTCCTGTCTCCAAACCAGACAATACATATCGTCTAGTTTTGGATTACAGACACCTAAACACTTGTTCTAAAACTTTTGCAGTGCAAAATGCACATAGCGCAGCATTAATGAATAACATTGTGCGTAAGAAATACAAAACAACATTAGACATCTCGAATGGTTTCTTTTGTCAAAACATAGCACCTGAAAGCAGGTACCTAACAGCATTCTCCATAATGGGGACCCAGCGTCACTTTTGTCGACTCTCACAAGGGTTCAAGAACAGCCCAGGTTTATTCTCTGCGAGGGTAACGGAGTTACTACAAATTTATGACAATGAGGCATTGTCCTATGTCGATGACATCTATCTGACAGACGATGACCTGGACAAACACTTGAACAGGGTAAGCACCATTATACTGGGCTTCGCCTCTGAGGGCTACAAGTTCAACTTTAAAAAGTCCCGAATTGCCCATCTCAATGTCCTATTTCTAGGATATGAGCTTTCAAGTGAAGGCAAGAGCTTGGCAGCTAACTTTTAGAAAAGTGTGCGCTGCTCCTACCTCCAAAACGCGAAAAAACTTACAATCCATCCTGGGTTTCCTAAACTTTGGAAGAACATACATTCTAAATTATGCAGAAAGGGTTAAACCCCTCTATGCATTAATCAAACCTGATTTTTCAATCAAAAATTGGTCTAACGAACACACAGAAATTTTGCATTCACTCCAGGCTAACATGTTAGCAACAAATCACTTACAAACACACGTAAGTCAACGCAATTTGGTGATCCGAATAATTTCGGGTCAATGCGGATTCACCTACTTAACCTTCAATGAGGGTGAGAAAATACCAATCGCATACAAATCTCATTTGGCAACACAAGCGGAAATGCGCTTCAGTTCAACTGAAAAAATTCTAACAGCAGTTCAAACCGCTGTAGCAAAAGAAAGAGCCTTAGCCCAAGGGAAACGCAATATTGTCGTAACCCCAGTACCAGCTTTAGAAGCGGTCACAAAAGCAAGCATTCCAAATGCTAAAGCATTACATCCAAGATTAATACAATGGGTTAATTCTCTTGCTGCAACAGATGTTGAATATGTTTTTGATCCTGATTTAAAAACACAAGCATTCCTGCAATATGAACAAGAATGTCCTCTGCCTACTAAAATTCTGCCTCTCGATCAGTACGAATTCATAATTTACACTGACGGATTCGCACAACCCGCAACAGGGAGTAAGCAAGCTTACAGTGCAGCGTGTGCAATCGTTAAAGGTCGCATGCGAGATGGCATCTTCAGACCTATGGTCACAAAAACACAATCTCTAGGGGATTGTACAGCTCAGTGAGCTGAACTACAAGCATTCAAACTGGCACTTGAAAGTACAGATCGCGAATTCCCCACACTGATAGTGTGCGATTCCTTTTACTGTGTTCAGTCGTATAATGACTATATACAAAACTGGCTTGAAAATGGTTTCAAAGATGCGAAAGGTGGCACAATAAAGCACAAAATGCTTTGGGAACAAGTAGTTCAGTTGAAAAACGAACTACCAAAGGCTCACGTGATCCACACACTGAGTCATCAACGTGATGGCGTTCACGTTGCAGGGAATTCATTGGCTGACGAAGCCGCAAAGGGGGCTGTTCAGACGGCTTCCGTAGCTGCGATCACTCATTCAAAAACAAAAATAGACGGTGAGATAATGTTGGCTGTCAATGCTTCAAGCAAAGGCAGCAGTGCAGCGTTACCAAAAAAGTTTCCACTCAAGTACTCTTATGTAATTGATGCGAACAACGTTCCTTTTGCTCGAATCCCTGTAGTGGGGGATAGGGGAATCCCAAACAAGGAACGTAGAGCAGCCTTGATTTATGAAACACATTTGGGGGAGGGTCTGTCACATCAAGGGATCTCTAAAACAATGTTGACGTTAAAGGAGATGTACTGGTGGCCTGGAATGAATACAGAAATTCACATATTTATCAATAACTGCTTAGACTGTAAATTACAGCGGGAAAGCCACCAGACACCATGCTACAAATGTAGCTGCCCAGTACAGACACCACTGTTAGACAGCATTAGACTATCTACGCGCATGCGTCCTACTGGACAAACGCAATCCCACAAATACTGAATCTAGGTTCCTATGGATATGGCCTCAGCGCTCGGCTGACGCTCAAACTGTTATAAAAGATTTGCGAGTCTTTATCAGCACATACGCAATAGGCACGCTACATTCTGACCAGGGCCCTGCGTTTAGCTCTCGGGATTACAAAGAAGCCATGGCCAGTCTGGGCGTTGCATTGCGGTACTCCTCTCCATTCCATCCTGAGGGAAATTCGGTTGTGGAAAGGAAAAACCGGGACATAAAGCAGTCTATAACAGCTAGGGTATTAGGTTCGGGTGATGGGTGGGTCAAACATCTTAATGGGGTCCAACGCTCATTGAATAATCTGCCAAGAAGTTCTCTAGGGGGGGTCACTCCATATGAGGTCCTATTTGGGACAAGAATGTGGGTACCAGATCTCGATGACGTAGGCACAGTGGTGGAAAATAAAACATTTGATATCAAAGATCGTTTGGCTGTTTTACAGGAACTGAATGAGTTAAGAACAAAACAAAGCAACGTATTCCTACAGCCAACCACCACTGGGGAAAAACCGGCGGTCCCAGCAAGGCCTGTCTGGATTCCAAAAGTTGGGGATCTAGTCAGAGAAAAAATTGCGGACAAGAAGGAATTTGGACCTTCTTACAGACAACCAGTACCTGTCCTAGCAGTTCAAGGAACAAGAACAGTACTTCTGCCGCCCCTTGCTGGAAGAAAGGAGAAAAGATTTGTGTCCATCGACCTCATCAAACCACAGTATGTGGCCAATACTAAATAGTAGGCCTCGTGGACTCCGACCTAGTAGCAGACACACTCCTCTCGCTACTATCCAAGAGGTTCAGACTGAAAGACTGATAACAATCGAGAATTCAGCTGTAACAGATGGAGGACTAAGCAACAACGCTATGGAACTCATCCCTCTTGAAAATCAAATAACAGTTCGTCCAAATACACCTGTCTACACCAATGTAACAAGTGATCAACTGGTTCCAGCGATTTCTACAAATCCTGATGCAATTCAAACAATTGACAGAACTGCTTCTGGCTATTTCATTAACTTTGATACGTTCTCAGAAGATCCGAGTGAACCTGAAACGTCGCCAGCATCATTGAAATTCAAGCAGCAAGTACAAGACTTTCTTCACTTTCTGAAAAAGACTTATTTGGTTTCTCCATGGATTGAACTCTGGATTACATCTGGACTTTTTATTTTCCTGCTCTGGCTAGCTTTGGTTACAACTGTGAGCGTGCTTATAAGTGGCAGATACATCCATGTGAATACTGAAGGAAAAGACGTGAACGTACTTTTGAGACCTCATAAATCTTCCCATCGTGAAGCAAGAGACTTGTCATCAGTGAACATCACAGCTGTTCCTATACAGGATGGTATAGTGTGGGACAAAACGGATTTTGATATCTTCGGCCCGACGGAACAATTGAACATTCCACATTTGTTTAAAATTTCACTAAGTGATCTAATTACGTCCAGTACCTATTCGGATGATTGGGACTTTGAGACTGTTAATGACATAATGTTTGACTTAGAAAAATCTGCTGCGTTTTCTAAAAATGAATATTTAGAGGGTTCAACAGACTATGAAGAGCTGTATTGCTATAACCATTATGGTCATCATTATTTGCATAAATCTGCATATCCTAGAAATGTGTTTATGTTTAACCAATGGGAGCATTGTCCTACACCACCACACGGTAGTTCAAAAACATTTGCTAACAAGTTTCCATATTTTTCAGGATACAATACATCTAATCCAGAAATGTTTTACTATAAAAATGTAAACAAGACAGGACTGAAAATTATGTTAACAAATACAAAACAGATTTATTCTGCATTATTTAATGCCCAAATGTCTAGACAGGGTTTCGACTTTTGGAAAGACACAATAGACACAAAAACTGTCTGGGGTACTAAAGATTGGCAAGTGCAAGGAATGGAAGCTTTATTTAGAGCGTGCATCATCCCTGAACAAATAATGTTTTTGAATGAAACTGTCCAACAAACATCTTGTCTTGGACTAGCCAAGATCAAAGAGATGAACACACCTTCTGTACCAACACCTGCCACTGATAATAATACACAGTCAGTGGTGACAGTTGACAATATACTACAACTCAACAGATCTAATCCTGATTGGAAAAATGGTTGATCTGGCCCACAGACACGAACAACTGTCAGGAAAGATTCCTGAATAAAACTCAGGGCTTTACTATACATAGGCCAGACCCAAGATACGTCCAAAGACAACATCCGGGGGTAGTAACAACATACAGTGTAGGAAAATTATGCCTCGATTGGCTTCAGAAATCTACACTACAGGATGTAAAACAACACTTATCCTTACTTAAAGAGGACGCAGACCTTAGGGAATTCTTGCTTGGACCAAGAAAGCCGCGTCAAAAACGTTTCGTATATGCCGGCATTTATGCTGCCTATAATGAAGCATGGAAAGTATCACAGATGGAGGCTGCAGAACGAATACGTGAACTTGATCGTATTAATTTAGAGAAAACACTCTCTGTGGTCGACAATGGGTTAACAACTTTGTCCTCCAGAATAAATTCATTGGATGGCATTGTATCCTCTGCTATCGACATACTAGAACAAGATTTGGCGATGTTACAGCAAGGCCAATCTCAATTACGTTCTATTATGTTATTAAGCTGGACGCTGCAATCTTTGCGAGCGGGCTATGTGCCTTGGCGTTTCAGCAACACATCGGCTCTGTTTGCAGAATACAATCTAACTGATAAACAGATCGAACTGGCACAAAGAGGAGCAAAGTATACAGTGCTGAGCATTGAAAAACTGGAAAAGTTACCATTCACAGTGGCAGAAAAACCAGCTACAGAATGGCTCATTCATGGCAAAATCACATTACCTGTGACTAATTTTCAGTTTCAGTATTGCCTCACACAAATGCAAGCAGGCAAATATGAAAGGTTGGGTAAGGAATACATTAAGACATCTTGGAATTTACCGTATACATATAGATGTTGGAGTGGGGATCGTGAAGTGTTTTTGAGCGGTACACACTGTAAACGTGCACTGAGCGGTTCACTTATATGTCAGGACATTTCTTTACACGGGGCTTGTAATGGTTCTGTGGCAAATTTGTCTTGCCATCAGCAGGGTACACCAGCTGCTGTGATTAATCCAACTTTTGGACAACTTTCTAATGGGAGTTACCTCATGTTGAATGATCAGAGTTGCTGCGGCATGCTGCAAGGCATCCCATATCTAGTAACGGTCAACTCCAGGGTCACTTGCTGTATGCAAGTATTGTTTCCCCCAATAGACACAGTCAGGGAGTCGCCTCTATGGCCTTCGCTGAACGTCTCTTTTATAAGATTTGATACTTTAAGCAGAATGAAAGCCATGCTTTTACAGCAAATAGTGCCTTTGACCTCGGCCAAAGAAACCTATGATCTACAAGTAGCAAGGACTTCGGCTGAGATACAGACTTTAATACGTACAAACTGCCCTATACATTTCGTAGAAATGATAACACGTATCTTCAACATGTCTGATACAAGTGGAATTGTACATGTATTTAAGAGCATCTGTACCGGTCTGTTAGCACCTTTCCAGGCAATACTCAGAATAATCCCGAACTTTGCACATTCGGTGTTTGGTGGCATACCATAAATTCTAGCACTTGTTGCCGGAATTCTATTTCTCTTCCTCCTATTACGCTATGGCCAGCCTATTCGCAGACATCACTCCGAGCGAAATGGAGAAAGCTCTCCTTGAACAAAAGTGCCGTGAGCGAATAGTACAGCTTTTGGGCATGACTCGTCTACGGGAACTTAATACCACGTGGTTCCTGTCATTCAGACCAATCTGGCAAGATTGCATCTTACCTGTTCTACGATGCCTGCTATGCGGTGAAGAATGCGTGTTGGACACCTGTCTAACATTTCCATCAGCTACGCCAACGGATGTCGATACTCTGCTGGTCCCGATAACGGCCCATGCTCTGTGTTGTCCCCAGAGGCTGCCGATCCTGATGTCAGCATTCATTGAGATCTCACAGATGCTTCCGGCTGCTGCTGAGGTACGAGAAAGATCTACAGGCACACAGGTAACAACGGACGCGAACATTGCTGCGGCGACCTATGCTGAAAGCGATGCTTCACATCTCTGTGCAATTAATCTACTACACGAGGTGTTCCAACTGACACCAACTTCAGTGGACGATGTTTTGTCTACAGAAATAGATGATCTCATGTTTACACCAGACCCGTAAACTGACTCTGATTCAGCCCACAGTGTTCCAGAGATGCAGTAACAATTTGGCCTTCATACTTCAAAAACTTGGAACACTTCCAAATATTGAACTTTTTCCCATTTTTCGAACTAAAATGGCACTTCAATCTGCTTCAAGTAGAACTAGCCTTATAGTACAGACTTTGCAGTACTTCCTCAGATACTTTTTTCATCGTGTTAGTCTAAACAAGTTCATTAATTTCCATGACATGAAATGACTTTTGATTTTGAAAAAACTTATTGATCATTTTTTTTGTCACATGTAAATATTACTGCTTATTTCGTTCAAATTGCATTTTTATTTTAAAAATATGCCTGAAATGAAAAGCAATGCTTAAAATGTACAGTACTTTTTGCATTCTAATGGGTTTTTAAATGCCTTTTTAAACGGTTTTAAGAAATATTTTAGCAATATGCAGTACTCCATTTAATGTTTAGCATTTTAAATGTTTAGCATTCTAGTATTATCGTACACACGAAAGTGGAGTGGGTGTTGTATTCCTCTTAGGGTGTCCATACACGGTCTTTCCTGTATCATGTCCTTATATAGGCACAATTCGCCCTGCCCTTATATAGACATAAAATCCCAGTCCTTATTTAGGCATTAAACCGTGCACTCCAAATACAGGCATGGTCTCCGACATCCGTCCACCCTAACGTCACAACGAGTTCTTGAAGAACAGACCCTTAGGCTTCGGGAGTTTCCCTAGCACAGGACTATTGATTTCTTCAAGGACTCATCTATTATGCATGAACCATTATACCTTAGGGGTTCATTCATGACGTCTTCCGCTGTCCGATTCACGTCAATGCTAACATTGTGAGGTACCTCTCAGGTATAAATATACCTTCCCTAGCCCTTGTAAACTAGAGGAGACCTCAACTTCAGAGGAGCCCGTTTCCCGGCCTGACGCACTGAGAAGACGCTGTCATCCCTGCACGCAGAGAGTCCAGCTTCCAGTGATCTAACTTCCCTTGCGGGGTGTTGGAGTTCGAGTCTGGCAAAGAGATTCCCACCTCTCTCATTCTAAAGGTATGGAGCTGACTAGAACCTAGAGGGACTCTTGGCTTACTAGGCATACTAGGCTTAACATACTCTTAGTATACCATAGTAAGGAATACTTCACCTACTTCATACCTCTCCCTACACCTAGGTTAGGTTAGGCACATTGGGGTAGAACTAGCTTAGAAACGCATCGTATGAGTACTCGCATTTTTAGTCTGTGTTATTTATGTGAATGAATATCTGCTAAAAGATAATGCTATCGCAGTATTATTTATTTCTACTGCTTACGCTGTACATTATTTATCTTGCATACTGTCTTGTGATCGTAACCGCTCATTTAACTTACACAAGAAACAAGACTGTTCAATAAATCTTTTATTGAAACGCCCGTCTGTTCTTTCTGTGTAACTTTGAGGAAAACTAAGCATGCACGATTGAGCTGAGTGAAATAGTTATCTATTGTTTCCACGACTCTGGGACACGTTCTGATTCTAAAGGGAAACAAAGTTGTCATGATTTGCGGCTGCCAGAAACTACTCCTTCTTGTCGTCAAGGAGTTTCTAGTGGCCTCTGAGCTAGCTGGCACAAGTAATTAAGTTTAATATACTCGATAGGGACATACTGACCTTAGTCCTATGTCAAACCTATAGGGGATATTATTCCAATGCGCAGAGCCTATTAGGGAAATAGGAGCTACACTACAAGCCCTATGCCAAATTCAAAAATATCGCAATCCAGACAACAAAAACAAAAACCATGACTATTAGTAACCGACCTGGGCGGCCAGTTAAGATCCTCCTAGACAATACAAACTTGGAAGATGTTAACAGCTACAAATACCTGGGGATGTACTTGGACGATAGAGGTAGTTGCCCCCAAAAGCAGTTCATGGTAAAGAAAGGCAACACTTGAATACATTTCTCAGCACCATTGCAAAGAAGATAGATGGCCCCTCTCTTCAGCCTTTATTGGCGGTAATTACCAGCAACCTACTTCCGGCTGTGGTGTATGACAGCAAGTCAATGCGAGGCCAGGATGTAGACCTTCTGGACAGAGTCCCTTCTGGCGGGTATTCCCCCCTCCCCCAAAATTCCTCTCCGGCACGAGGTCGATTGGAATTTGGGCTCATAAAGCAAGAATTAGGTAGAATGTCTGCTTCAATAAAATGCTGGTACAAAATATGAATGGGCCAGGAAAGCCCATTAAATAGGTCATTATGGACCGCCTTAGAAAAAGATCTAAAATTGGCTTACTACAAATATTTGTATAGGTATTAACGCACTTAACAGAACTCTGGGACAGGAATTTGCCCTTTCCGGCTTTTAACAGAGTGGTGAACAATGTGGTAAAGATGCAGTCATATCTGGAAGATAAAAAAAATGTAGTTCCTGATCTTATGCCTGGATGGTGATCAAACACTACGACGGCTTGAAACCTTCTCCATCTCTAAAAACCTTCTTCCCAGTACACATCAAGTGAAGACTGATGGCCTTACGGTTTGGCCAATTAGTTGCATTGTCCAGCCAACCGCAAAGAAAATGCAGTGGACCAACTACATGTAGACTTTGTGGCGCCAAAAAGGAGGACTTTATACATTATGGGCCTCATTTACGAGTTTTTGATGCAGAACAATGCAGCAAGTCATTTTGCTGCACTGCCCTGCATCAAAAGAAAAGGGCAGGAATATGCTGTGTCTATGAGATGCAGCACATTCCTGTCCTCTTTCACTGCGCTGGTGCCGTTTTGGCTGCCTTGCGCCAATGCAGGCACCCTTGTACCATGGTGCACGGTTGTCTGCATTGTAGGAATGATTGCTTTTATGCAAGAAGGGACACCTTCCTGCACACAAACAGTCAATGGAGGCGTTTTCCTCCTGTGAGTGCTGCAGAATGCACACACATTGAAAGAGGAAAAATCGGGGAGAAATAAACATATTTTGCCTTGTTACGCCTCCACTGGGGAGGCGCACAGTTTTGATGCATTCCCAGGTTTACATGATCTTGTAAATCTGGGAATGTGTCAAAATCCATGGGTGTTGCGTGTGAACATCCACTGCCATGCCCCTAGCACGCCCCCCGGAAGCAGTGTAAGGCAATGCAGCGTCTTGCGTGGCCTCGTAGATATGATTGATAGGCTTGAGTCACCAGAGCGTCATAAAAAGTGATGCTCCGGCGGTGCAGGCCTCTTGTAAATGAGGCGCCCAATCTGTACATGTCCTCATCTGTTAAACCTAGCACCATTCAACTAAAAAACTGTTTCAATGCCAGAGGCATTCACACATGCAGAGAAGCAATAACAGCGATTTTCAATCCATTAGACCCACAATTGAACTGTAAATTAGTTAAATTCCTGATGATTACCCTGATTGAGCTCAGCGGGCCAGCTAACCCAACATCAACATTCAACATATAAGTGCTATACAAACGACAAGAACTGTGCCCAACTGGATTTCATAGGCCACTAGTGGAGTAAGCAAACATTTTGGACTGGTGCGGCCAACTTGTCATGAAGGTTTGGGTTTATTTATTTTTGTAAGGAATATCACATATGGATAGACATTGTTTTAACATACTGTGTACTGTTGAATTTTAATTAGGTGTTTTTTATCAGAGCTGATCTTTAAGTATGTGATACTATAAGGACAGATGGTGTAACTATGTCCTACCAAGCACAGATGCACTTCATCTAGGTTCCCCCCAGCAGATTTGTGTTGTATAATTGTGACATTGTTATGGTTTTAATTAACTGAAACAATACATTATTCATTCATTCTCTGGTTATTTGCAATCTGAAGGGGAGATAATGGCCCAAACTTGGCTGCCCAACTCTTCGTCGACTAGTATAAAAAGCAAAGCTCGAGATGAGGCACGGTGTGACATGGAGGATGCTCTTGTAGTCGTTCATTCCAAGTGCTTATCATGTTCAGGTGTTTGTAGGTGGTGGGCACCAGCAGCCATTTTGTGGACCAGAGCTTATTGTTCCTCATTAGACTTTGAACCCAAGGAAGCGAGAGCGAGAGGCAGAAAAGGGAGGAAGGAGGAAGAGAAACAAAGAATAACATTGAGCAATGGAGAAACTAGGCATGAAAAGGACCGTAAAAGCCTGAGATAAAGAGACTGGGCAGATTTACAAGCCCCTTGCGACACATTTGCGCCGCCGTTGCGTCACTTCTGTGACGCAGCGGGGTAGTAAACAATGCGCCACGTTGCAACATATTTACAACGTGACGCATCTAGGGAGATGCGTCACATTGTAAAGCCCTGCCCTACATTATACCTGCGTCAAGTATAATGTATGCAGGGTGGGCGTTCCGTCGCAAGAAAGCCTCGTAAAAGTGACGCAGGGAAATCTACAAGATTACACTGAGTCACCTTTACGACGCCGCTGCGTCAAAACCTTACGCCTGCTTGAAGCAGGCATAAGGAGTGACGCAGCACAATAAGTATGGGCCGCCCCTGAGTATTGCTGGAGTTGCTTCGCGCTTGCAACACGACTCCAGCAATGCGCTGCCCTTACGACAAAAGATGCGACACGCATCTGTCTATCCTTGCGCCACGGTGCGCCGCATTGTAAATGCGACGAATCCGTGGTGGCGCAAGGGTATTTTTGCGTGTCGCATCTTTACTGGCGCATTTCTGCTAATTTACAAAGATGCGCCAGTCCTTGTAAATCTGCCCCACCGTGTGTAAAAGTTAGTGGAAGAAAGAGGCTGAGGCAGAATCAAGTCTTGGCAGCCATTATCCCAGCAAATCCAAGCATAAAGAAGTTTCAGAGGCGCATGCCTATGAAAACCTTTGGACCCCTGTACTTATTCTTTTTTCAAATTAAGCATTGGCCCTTACCTACATTTACTAGGACCTTAGCTCAGCCATTGGCAGTCGCATTTCTAAGACAGTTGACACCACGCAAGAGCTTGGCGGAAACTACAAATTCATTCACACTGGTTCCAAATTGTCTTGGATAAACCTTGACCCTTTCACCTACAAAACAAAATTGAAGGTCTTTCTCAAAATCCTTAATAAACCAAGCGTCCTGAAGGGGCGTGAATACATCCAATGCACCATATGGAATTAAATATCTCAAGCTTGCCTTACGAAAAGACGTCGATGGAAATTCAAACGTAATCTGCAAACTGGCTGTGACCAATTACGATCTGTTTCTTATTCCGCGGAAATGGGCTTTGAGTTCCTTCAAAACAAACCTCATGTGTTTTATGTCTCCCAGAAAAGGGGAAATGAAGAATCGAGGAAAGATGTAACCGATCCGCAAGTGTATACAGCGGAGAGCAGAAGGCAGGGGCAGGTTGATAATGTTAAACACTTGGGGTTCTGCTCAGCAATGCCTCTCCCTGTCTGAGTGACCTGATGTTTCCTTTTACGAATTGTCTTTTCAGTTTTAGGATGTGTGCTTATCCTCACGACCGACAGACAGTAGCATGTCAGTAGGACAGATAGCTATCCTGTGGCATTTCCAGACACTGTTCACCTTGTTGCAACACATTTCCGGGTCTTTTAATGTCTGATAGTCACGGCATTGAAGAGGCAGTCAAGGCCAGAAATGTTGTTTCATTGTCAGAATCCCTGCAGAACTCACAGACCCGTTCGGGCTGTCACACCCTTCTCCAAACCGCAAATGAAAAGGTTGTTCCACTTTTGAGAAAATCAACACAGATATTATTTGATACGCTTAATTGTCCTGGGAGGTTTTATTTTTTATTTTGGTGAATGTGAAATGCGAAATCTACCACCTTTTTTGTAGATTTGCGCATCAAAAACAACATTTACTAGTTCTGTCGTTTGTCAGTTTGTGTGGTGGCAGCGGAAACTATGAAAATGACAAAAGTGGTTGAAGTTAGACGAATACCACCCGACTGAAGAAATTTGTGATAATTTCAAGAGCAACATTTGTCAGTGGCCAGATTTAATGCCTTGATGAATAAAAAAAGTAATGGGTCGAGTGCTTGAATTAAGCTCAGTCACTGGTAATTATTCTGTGGCACATTCGAGAACAAGGGCCTCATTTACTACAAAATGACGCATCACGGCGCCACAAGCCATTTTGCTGGGCGGACTTGCTTCATTTTAGAAGCAGAGGGATGCATCATATTAACAACAATACGGGACATCTATATGCTTTCTTTCCCCTGCGCTGGCGCACAATTGGCTGCCATGCGCCAGCGCAGGCACCCTTGTGTCATGTAGCAAGGGTGCCTGCTTTGCTGGGATGATTGTTTTTGTGTCCCTTCCTGCAAAAAAAACAATCGTTGATGGAATTTTCCTCTTTCTAGGTGTGCTGCTGCAGCACACCTAGAAAGAGGAAAAAACTAGGAGAAATAAATGTATTTCTCCTCGTTGCACCACTCCTACGCCTCCCGTGGAGAGGTGTAGGATTCTGACGCTTTCCCAGCTTTACAAAACTTTGTAAATCTGGGAATGTGTCAGGTTCCATGGATGTTGTGTGGGAACACCAACAGCAACGCCTATGGAACGCCCCTTTCACCCACAGTAATGTGTGAAAGGGGCCCATATTTGCACGGCCATGAAAAGCCACGCAGGGTGACTTTACGTGGCCTTGTAAATATGGGCAAGCCCATTGCGCCGCTGGTGCGTCTAAAAAAGTGAAACGCTGGCGGCACAATGGGTGTTGAAATGAGGCCCCAAATCTTTTTGCCCACAATGCCACCTCAGACAGGAACAAGGCAAATGGAAAAAAAATACATTAGCTTTGGTCCTCCGCCAATCAGAGCAGTCCACCCGAAATGCCTGTCCCAGTCATCTCTGAACTGGAGCACTAGCTATTCCAGCCTGGCTTCTGCCTATTTGAGCCTCTTAATTAGGGTGCAGCTTGTTTCCAGTGGCACAGTGTGGAAGGAGCCCACATCTGGTCTTACACATTAAACCCAGGGAATCGCATAAAGGAATGTTGTGCTTTGGCAAAACGTTTTGCCCACTGCTAGGTCCTATTTGGAGCAACAGCTTAATTTCAGTTGAAAAGCTGTGCTTCCTAAGTCTGAAGAAGCAGCCTTTGTGGACACAAAAAACTGCAATTAAATGTTTTGTTAGCCTAATTGAGTATGATTCTGCGTGCATCAGAGAAGTACTTGTTCCTGGTATTACACATTAATACATACATATATATGTGGCTAGCAACATTTTAAAGGAACACCAAAAACTCATTTAGCTGGGGATGGTAGTGTCTCTTTTTTTGTTAACATTCTTTTTTACATCTAAAGAGGTGTTCTGTTTGATCGAGAAAGACTGTAAATTAATTATTTTGTTAACTTAATTATTGTTTGGTTTGGTCTACAACAGATAAAAGCCCCATCCAGTCTTACAAAGTACACACAAATGTAGAAGTAATAACTAAAATAATTTAAAAGAAGCACCATTTCCTAGAGCTCACAACGTTCTTGATTGTGTCTAGTTGTGTTTTCTGTCTATCACTATGGAACCGCTATTATCTAATAAAGCATCTCAGGACTAAAGTCGTGAAGCTTCATCTCAGACTTTGCTTGGCTTGCTTTGTAGTAAAATTAAGGGTGGGCGTAACTTGCATAATTCAGTGTAGTGTAATCATACAGAACTACCAGAGAATTCCACAAAATTACGCTTAATTACATGAGAAGAGTATTTCATCGTTTATCGCTATTTTTTAGCGCAAAAATGCTTCCTTGCATCCAAAATAGGTGCGAGAATGTATTTTGCACTAAGAACTAGCACTAAATGCAACAGAACATGAACAGCAAGCGCGAGCAGCCTCTCTCTAAATATGCTCTTGAGGAAGGATTGTCACTCAACTTACCCCCAGCATTTAGCGCTATTTTATTAGTGCAAAATGCCCCCCCGCATCCAAAATGGGTGCAAGAAGGCATTTTGCACTAAGAACTAGCGCTAAATGTGCTGTTGGGGTAGAAGTTTTCCTCCAGTTTACTCCTGGCATCTAGCACTATTTTCTTAGAGCTAAACATACCCAGGCATCCAAAATGGACATTTTGCATTAAGAAATAGCACTAAATGCAGCAGGACACAAATAGCGAGCACAAGCTGCAGCTCACGGCTGCTAAACGTGCTCTTGCTGGTAGGATGGTTTCCCCCAAATTACATTAGCAGGCGTATTCGCATTATTATTGGAAATTCCACGTCAAAGAATAACGTGGTATTACCAAAATTACTCAGACTATACTGGCATAATTACAATTATGCCTGGGCCTAAATAAAGTGTATGTAACTCTTTTCACATCATTTTTAGTAGAGATGGAAAGGCACTGACCTACTCCAGGGTTCTTTACATTTTTTCTAATTCTACCACACCCTTCCGTCCACCTAAACTGGGTGGCATCTAACTTTTGAACAGGAAAAGTGCATCCATATCACAGTGCAGCTTAACCATTGACTATGCAACTGATTCCCATTTATATTTAATGTATTAAAATGTATCTCGTATATATCCTGAAAGTCCAGCAAGGTTCTCATCAATGCACAGACCCGATGTTGCATGCCTGTGATCTAAATCACCCCCAGATGCAGGCTAAATATCCTGTCTGAGTCCCTCTCCTGTAATGTCCATAGGCTGAGTGACCAAGAACAATGCCAATGTGTATGCAATAAAGTAGGTTGCCTCTGCCGTACATTATATAAATATATTGCAAGTCACTGAGGACCTCCGTGACCCTATAGAGGAATGACGCCAAAGGGTGAGTTTTTGATAGGATCATGGAAAGCCAAGGTGACTTGCAATACTGTTTACATGTATGGTAGAGGGTATTTTATTCCTTAGAATGCATGGTCACACTCTTTCCTCAACCAACTTAAATCCTTAGTGCCTTGCTCTTTCATATGAAAGAGGCAGTATGCTTGCAGATATTAAGAATAAAAGTAGAATGTAGTGTGAAATTGAACATGTGAAAAATCAGTAATTTGTTGTTAAAATGTATTTGAATCAGTTTAATGTAAAACAGATTTGAAAGGAGCTGGGGCTCATGAATATTTCGAAAAAAGGAGAGAGATTTTATTTTTCCTGTAATACCTTTAATGTGCAAAAAATAAACATTTTGCCTTAAATATCCTCTTTCTGCACTCCACTGTAAACATTCTGTTGCTTTGCTTAAACTGCAATAGTCATTATGCTTGGATACCTATCTTGTCTGCTGACTCTGGCATGGGGCTTTACAGTGACAGGCCTCAAATGGAATAACTTTTCACTGTTGAGCAGCTAAGTCATTTCCTTATTATAGGTGAACATAAATGTCACAAGTGGCCTGTAAAAGGGAAATAAGAGATGTGTTTTTATAGAGGGATTCCAGGCTCCCATGTACTATATAACTTAGTCATTCCCCGTATTTGGTGCAGCAAACAGAGGTATGACACACGCATCTATTTTCTTTCACATAGGTGGCAAATTATTCACGTAGTTAGTAAAAGGGGGCTCTCTGCCATGTTTTGCCACAAATGCAGTTACGTGTATTTATGGGATTGTCAAGAACTAGTGCTGCGCATCCATTATCGGATTTACATTAGACAGAGTGGTGCTGCCAGCTTCAGACAAGCTGTTTCCTTTTAGTTTATCACACACTTTGCAGGAGGGTGCAATATGGTTTCAATTTTTGTTGCCATGTCACTGTTATCCTTCTTGAAAGCAAGCCACAACACGAGATGGGTGTCTGTGCCGAAGTGGATTCATGTATCTTCATTGTTTAGGGTTCAAGTAAGCTAAGTTGATGCAACAGGCTTCGATAATACAGTCTAATAACTTTTGCCATAAACCTGTGTTGCAGTGGAAGCTGATTTCCTCAGTTTTCTCTTATTGGGCCCATATGAGTATCCCTTTTACTCAGATTCTGTGCTTCACCTCAGAGGCGATGGTCCTTTCTTCGTCATAGTGAGGGGTGAGAAATCAGGATGTCCCACTGTTGGGCATGCAATGAGGACCATTAATTGTTAACCAACTCACATATTGGTGATCAGGTTCAAATGTATTGCTCTCAGAACCATGCTATAGAAATAGAGTATTGCAATTGGAAGACCTAACCTCCTAAAGAAGTTTAGTCTGACAAGAATGATACAAACCAATAGCTCTGCTGTGGCTACACAGAACAGGACCAAAAGAACCTGATGTTCTGAAAATAATCTATGACCTTACTTATCATGCATTTAGAAATAGGATAATCATAGGAACAGTTTCCGTAGAAGAACATTAAGACACAAGAAGACTCAGATACATTTAGATAATATGGTCAGTACATTAAAGGTCCAAAATCAATGCATATAAGTAACATTTTAAGAAGCTCAGTCATGAGACTTACAGCTTCAAATATAAAATCACACAAGCCAAAGTAAATCTATTTCTAAACACAGGCATCTATAAGAGGATGGTTTTAATCGTTAGAGGTTCCTACCACCAATAAAGGCAGGAGGATGGCTCATAAGGGTCCTCTTAGCATGGGCAAAGGGATCAAGTTAAAAGTCCACTGGGGAAAAGTCCACGGGTATGGGCTAGAGGAATGGAGCATAAATCAGAAAAGTTCAAGTCTGGTCTCTCACCAAACTGCTCCAAATAGTCCAACAGGCAAGTTCATCAGCAAGGACAAAAAGGCAAGGGGCTTGAAAGAGAAAGTCCAGCAGGCTGTCAGCAATCGAGGAGAGGGGGAATGAAAAAGCCTGAAAATTGCAAGATGCTCAGCTGAGCAAGAGAGGAAAGTGGGCCCCCCCCTCCTCATTGGAAAGTCACTTTTTATAGTTCAAATTTGTTGTTGTGACCTCAATAGTCGCTCTACAATGGTCTGATCATCACGTGACCATTCTTCCATTCTCCAGGTACAAATTGATACCCAGCATACTTTCCCATGCTCATCATGAGAAACAGTTGTCTATTCCATCTTCACATGTGAATTGACAAGGAGCTTATTTACTCTGTTGCTCTCCATGGATACAGTCCAAAGGTCAGATTCCCACCATTCATTGCCACCATTCCATTCTTGTCACTTAAAGAATGTTGTATCAAAGTCCATTAAACAAGGCTATTAAATAATGCAACCTAAGAAGAAAATCAACTCAAATGCATTGTAAAGTTAGCATTTCTAATTTAGTAAAATAAATTCCTAATTAAGTTCAAGCATACCGAAATTAATAAAACATATAATATATGAGTATTTTCTAAAGTTGTCAGTGATTGCAACTCAGGAGTGTTAAACTCTCATTGTGACCTACTACTAAAAGTTCAAAAAGTAGCAACATGCAAACTATTTCCAAAAATCATTAAATTAAAATAGTTTCTTTGGTTATAAGATCTTTATAATGTTAAGCAGATACTGAAAGTTTCAATCATATGGCTCATTGCATGCATGAATTGCACCATTGTCGAGCTTGCTATGGCGCTCTACAATGAAATCAATAAAAATATTAAGTTTCATAATTAATTTTCATGATGATTTTGTTACAAATATAAGGTTATCAGTTACTAAGCATTTGAAATTCACTATTTGATTAATCCTACTGTTTCTACCTAGTCAAGCACAATTTTACGGTGCTGGCATTTCAAATTTTTCTCAGTATCAGTGTTGTTTTTCTATACGTGTGCAAAGTGCACATTTGTGTTTTCGTTATCAAGATTGGTTTCTGTGTCATGTAAAGCATGATCAGCGTTTACGCTGCATCACCTGCTATTTTTTCCAGTGCTCTGGAAATAATTAAATTAAGTGTTTCACATGTACTAATAACATGCTTGGTTGGCAATAATGAGAACAGTCGAAGAGGAACTACTATTAATGTAATTAAAGTAATGAAACTAACTCAGCGATTCTGATGTTTTGCTATCACTAAAAAAATAGTGCAGTGAATTGCTGAACTGTGCATGGGTGCATACACTCCTACTACACCTGCGCATTTCGGCCTCATCCCAACACTACTATTGGTCTCTGCATAGGCTCGTCTACACTCTATTCAGCGGTAATAGAGGTATTTTGTAATTTGACCTCTCCGGTCAAGTGAACTCCATTAAAGGATGCCACCCTCCCCCTTATCCAGTGGACAAAAAACCAGGAGGGCACATGCATCCTAAAAGTGGTGACCAAGAACCCGAGGATGATAGTCATTTGCATTCTAGAATCTGCAGCTCAGGCATCTAAAAGACTTGTGTTATCTGTAACCAGTTCATTGTCCCACCCTTCGCTGCTGACCATGCATCTCTACTCTTAGGTCTCCCTACTTTTAGGGCTCATAAAATCTACTCTAGCTTCCCTCAAAGCCAACCTCCATGCAGGAGCGTCCCTCATCACTGGTGCAAATAAATCAGTCATTATAACATCTCCAGCTCCTCCTCGGACCTAGAATTTAACTTTAAAATTGTCTGCATCTCCCATAAAGACCTACATCTTGGCCTTTCCAGCTACCTCAAAAATAAGCTGTAGGGGCCTGTGGAAAAGCACTAGAGGCAAACACATCATGCTATCTGAAATCCAAAAACGATGCTCAAACATGCAGTCTCATGTCAAGCTCCAAGAAAGTGCAATCAACTACCAAAGAGCCTAAACCTGAACCCTAATCTCTTGGCATTCTTAAAACACACAAAAACACATATTTTAAAATTGCATTTAGCATTTTCAAACACATCAATATACATAGATATAGTTACTACAGTATGACACTATCTTAGTGCTTCTGTAATCTGTTCTCTGTTAATTGTCATTTGGTCCATTTCTCTTGCAGTAGGCCCACGCTGTACAAATACCTTAACGAAAATAAAATAAGTAAAAAATGAAAATGTCCTCGCCATGCCAAATATGACATAGCAGGAATAGTAATGTGACTTAGTGTTCCTTCAAATGCTATTAAAAAGGTCAGATCCTGAAGAAAAGGGCCTGTCTCTGTGCCCTGTTTAGAAAAGAAGACACACAACATTGAGCCCAGCTGACCTACATCAAACTGGAAGCATCTCTCAATATCTGCATCATTAGAGGGTTATGTTCACTACTGTGACACTGAATGACTGCCAGTAATATACAAAGCACCCTCTATGTCCCTAGACGCACATCCTTTCAGTCAGTAGTAAACATCTCACCTTCTGGCTAATAAAGTATTATATTATTATGGATGTCAGTGAATCACATTGACTCAATAATAGCCTGAATCATGATTCACTGAAAACCAGGGGAAGCTGAGTTGCCTCTTACATCATAGAATATGGAGGTTGGTCAGTTGGTTGAGCCTGGGATCCCAAAACACACAGACTTTGGAAACACCATTCCACAGCTAAGGGATATTGAGATATTGTTGTGGGAAGCATTTATCTTCGTATCATGCTGTCTCCAGATGGGAGAGCCAAACATTTATTTGCTTGCTCCAAACGTGAGGATGTCCAGGCCAATAGAAAACTGTGAGGTTGGCCAGCCCTTACAGAGCCATAGGTCCCTCATATTTGCATCTCTCACTAAGTACCACAGATGAGGTACCAACGTTTTTTCCAAGCATCAGTGAGTCCCTTGACCTTGTGTGGGACCAGTTAGATTGACTACTGCTGCCCTCTGAAAATTGTCTTGTAAATGTGGGCACATGCAATAACAGTTTGCTACTTAACCGTACACCTCTCTACCCTGTTACCTACATTGGCAACCAGGAATTCTAGTGGGTCCCCCAAACGTGTGACTGCCTCAACCACCAGAAAATTGTGACCTTTACCAGTTGCTACCAAGATACATGCCACTGAAGTTTGTGACACCCATTAGGCTCGTACTGCAGAGTCCCTATTACCAGTTGGTTCCCTGAAATTGTGAGAGAGCTGTTGGAGTCAATACTGTACTGTATCTGGTGAAAAAAAATATTAAAGAGGAGCTTTACTTCCCCTGTATACTAATCACTGCAGTGACTGAGACGTTGTTCCGCAACCCTTAACCTACCAGTAGTGTTCTGACCATGAAATACACACTTATTGAGGAAATCAAAGTACACACACTTTTTGAAGGATTACCACCATTCTCCAAATAAAGCCTCTGAGACTATTCATTAAATTATTAGATATGTATTCTTCTGGTAGTAAGGGTTATCCAATGAGAGACAATAAAACCGGTAGAGCGGTTATTCATTATCATTTGCAGTCAGTGTATTACTACTATTTCTGTCAATTCTAATGCTCATAGCTAACTTTTCTAAGCACAAGGATGACATTATTTTAAGGTTCATATCTCTGCCCTAAGAAGTCCTTGTACATTGTAGGTCTTGTTGTTATGTCTTATTGTAATTATTCTGTCGTTGATACACAAACATTAAGACCCATTAATGTGTATGAGAAAAGGCACCTACTGGAAAGTGATTCTTATTGTGTGTTTTTATAGTGCTACACTCTAACTGAGTTCCAAACTTAATGTAACCTCCTGGAGTAAGCCTTGACTGCTTGCCCATACTAATATTACAGAGTCAGGAGTAAACAAGGAGGCCTTTGTAATACAAGTGGAGTGAATATAGTAGAGTGGAACGCACATGGGGCTGTATCATACATACAGCGCATTTTCCTTGTTTGCGCCAGGTGCACCTTTTAAAAGGTGTGCCCGGTGCAAACAAGGAAAATGTGCTGTATTTTAATGAATGTGCCCCTGGGGGCAGCGCATTTATGTGAAAAATGGAGTAGCTGCTGTGAAGTCACTCGGTGTTTCACAGTGCAGACGGCAACCCACCTGCACTTTTAGGGGGGATTAGAGATTGCCTTGCAGCCGGGTGCAGTGAGTGACTGCACTAACCTGCAAGGGGATGTCTGGGGGTCCATTGGACTCCCTTTCCCCCCTCCATAGGACTGCCATCAGGGGCGCACTGTCAATGCGCCTCCTGATAGCTTCTTTGCTTCTGCACCCACATCTGTGATTCGGCGCGGCGCAGAGGCCAATGAGGGAATGCCCTCTGATGAGTAATACAGAAGGGGACACACAAGCATCTTCTGCCCCTTCTGTAATACCAAAGTGCCCCAGGGACCCGCAAAGTGGGTGGAAATGCCTGTTATGCCCCCGGGGCATTCTGTAATATGGCCTCTAGTGTATCTTGGGCCCTAGCTCACAAGTGTCAAATGACACTCCCATTTACGGACACTGCCCAATAAGCTCAGGCTGCCCCAGGACATAGAGAAAAGTCCTCACATAAACTTCATAACTCTCAACATTAGACACTTTTTCTTCAACTACCCCACAACTCATCCATCTCAGAAAAAGGCATCAATGCGTGTGTGGGCATGAACCTCTACTGGTGTATGTGGGTCGGTGCTGTCGCCGCAAGAGCTTCATCCCGCTTAGTCATCTGATGAAATATTTTCTTTCTATTGACGGTGACCTCTAAGCAGCTGCTATTAACACCAGTCCAGCTACTGGAAGTCTAATTAACAGGGACCCGGTCCCCTTTAGACTTCAGAAATATCAGGGAAAGTATGAAAGATCTTTATAATCGTCTGGTATAGTCTCTCTTTGGCCCTGCACCAGCCAATACTGCTTGCAAATAATTCCATGCACCTATTAGGCCATGTATTCTTCATTAAGCTAACTACTTTCTTCCTTCTGACCATTGTCAACAGATGCTTCTCAGTACAGGTTCTCAGATTCTGGAACCTCTTCTTTCACTGTTTCAAAACTCCACCATCCTGCCCTCTTAATCCTTTACAAAGGAATAAAACCTTCGCACAACCCATGCTAAAGGGTACTCTAAAACTCTACTCTAGATCATGCGTTAGTCAATTACAGATACTGAGATGCGAGCCACTGGTCCTAACGTTCTACACCCTTCCATTCTGTGGCCACTGAGTGCAAATCAATCTTTTCCTAGTAATCCTGAGCTTTTCCTTCGAGTTAAATGATAACAACACCCATATCACCCAGCTGTGTGCATTGAATTAAACTAGACTCACCAACTACCATGTACCCTTCAAGTGAGTGAAACTGAATATTTGGTCACTGTGGGGCATATTTACAAGGGCATTGCCCACCGGAGCGTCACTTTTTCAGATGATCCAGAGGCACAATGCCCTGCTCCATATTTACAAGGCGGCGCTAAGCCATTTTGGTGGCTTAACACCGCCTTGTAAATATGGGCCTGCTTACTGCAGTTTTCTGCAGCAAAGGGGCGTGCAATGGGTGTTGTTGTGGGCGTACCCACAAAACACCCATTGCTTTTTGACACTGCCCCAGATTTTCAAGCATCCATAAATCTGAGGCAGCTCCAAAAACTAACTTCTTTGAAAAGGTGGCGTTAGTGTGGCACAAAGAGGAGAAATACTTTTATTTCTCCTTGTTTTTTGCTCTTTCATGTGTGCTGCAGAATGCAGCACACATAGAAGGAGCAAAACTCCATTAATGATTGTTTTTGTGCAGGAAGGTGTCCTTTCCTGCACAAACACAATCATCCCTGCAACGCTGGCACCCTTGCACTATGGTGCAAGGGTGCCTGTGCTGGCACTAGGCAGATTTCTTTGCCCCGGCGCAAGGAAAAATACAGGGGTGCACTGTATTCTTGTCAATAAGGCACATCCCTTCATTAGGTCGAGCCTCGAGTAGCGCGCAAGCGCTGCTAGGCGAAGACTTTAAGTAAGGGGGTTTCAGAAGCAGTCCAAACGCTCGTGCGTCGTGGCTGGCCTTTTTCGGATGGTTACGCGCGGCAGACATGTGTTTCCAATTATCGTGCCCAGACGCGTGCGCGATAATTGGAAAAACATGCCGGCAAAAGGCCATGACGCACGAGCGTCTGGTCAGCTGAGCAGGCTGCCGCGCTCGCTCGCCCTCGCCCCCGCTCCTCTCGTCCCCGCTCCTCTCTTGTTGGGTTTAGCAAACAGGGCTCCCGCAATAACAAGTGTGTCACTCACCCGCCGTGCATAATCCCGGCTTTGGAGGATTGCCGGAGATGCTGACAGCTCAATTAAAGTGTAACCCTTTGTACCATCCGGAGCCGGCAGGGGGACAGAAATATCGCCAACAAGACAGACGGGAGGGGGCCGCGATGGAGGCCGGGCAGCGCGGAGGCCCGGGGCCCAGGCGAGCGCTTCATCTCGAGCGGGAAAAGGCCCAGTGAAATGAGAGCGCCTTCTGCCAGAGGCGTACAATGGGCCCTCGATTGGAACATTTTTACGTCTTACCGGATAGGTACATTTAACAACCCATTGCTGTGCACGCACCGGTATGTGCCCGTGTAAAGGTTCTGGCCGGTTGTTATAGAGCAATGAAGCCCCTATGTACAGCTAAACCCCGTATCAGGCCTGTGGCATAGAACAACGGCTGCCAAATGTAATTAATATTAAGCTGCGTTGACAATTCAATAGCAGAAAGGTGGCCCTGTGAGGTAACACTCGCCGTGGACGTGGGCTCTGCTGTCACCTGCACCTCCAGGCTAGGATTCCCGGCCAGCTCACTCTGCGCGTGGTAAATTCAGTACAATTACATTGGATGAAAGTGACATGCTGTCTGCAGCGCATAGAAACGTCAGAATTGTGGTATGAAGTGCTGTGTAAAACTGTTATTTAATAACGGTCCACAGTTCAGCACTGAACGCTGTAACAAAGTGCAGGACCCCAGGCACGTTTAGGATGGGGAGGCTTGGCACATGTCGCAGTTTGTATTGCACTCATGCTCCATTAGAAGCAAGCATTGGCAAAGCCAATAGGTCTTGCCAATGTGAGATCGATTGGCTTGACTAATGTTTTTGCAAACGACTGAAAGTAATGTAAAAACAAGCATTGGCATAGCCAATAGGTCTCGCCTTTGGGACCTTATAAGTGTTGACCTATGCAACAGTTGATGTTGTTGCACCAAGGATATTGTGCTGCATAACTAAATACTTATAAGGTCCTAAAGGCGAGACCTATTGGCTATGCCAATGCTTGTTTTTTAAATGACACCACGTGGTTTTGCTAAATTGCTTGCAGTGCCACGCTGCGCCATTTAGTTGTAAATATGCCCTTCAATGTCTTCACCTGCAGCTCAATGCAATCACTAGATGGTTAGCATGCAATTGTGATGTAAATTAACCCACAATCACCAATACCAAACAGTGGTGTCTAACGCTTTCAAGTGGGCCTTGCAGTGCTTGATTTTCACTAGTGGTTGCAGGTGGGAGCCAACAGCGCACATTTTTGGGGACCATGACTTATTTTTCCTCAACAGTCTTTGATCTAGAGAGGGAAAAACTTAAAAGGGGGGGGGAAAGACGAAGAGTAAGATGGGAAAAAAGTGACAAAGGGAGAATTCAGGATTGAAACGAAGCTGCATGGGTGGGCGGTGCGGTTTCGGGTGGTGCAGATGAACGTAAATTCGCCAAAATGTCTTGGGTAGCGGACGTGACATCAAACACCATTTTACCTCGACTTTCACTCTCATACATGCTTACACATGCATACACATTCACACATAAACACATTCTCTCTCACAAACAGCCTCTCACCAGCAAACACGCACAAAACATACATTTAAAAGTATTTTTTACTTACCTCAACTGCCAGTGAGGGTCATATTCCAGCCTATTGTACTCCATTCTTTACTATGCTAAAAGTGAATAATTAATAGTAAATAATATGTTATTCACTATTAGTGTAATAAAACATTGACAGAAAACAAGGAAAGTGGGGCCTCAACTCCATAAGGACGAGCTCCCTCTGTGTTCCTGGTACTGATTTTGCCACTTGTGAGATCTGGGGTCGCAAAGGCAGTGCCAAGGGTTGCAAGAGGCAAGGGGGAGGTCGCAGCTGCGACCCATAAATGACATCCATAGCGGTGCATTAAAGAGGCATTAGGTGGAATCAAGACAACACAGCAATGGTATTCAACGCTTAGGCTTCTGAGCAAACGTTTGGGCACTGGCACTTATTGTTTTGCAATTAAGCATTGGGGCCTTGAGACAATTACATTAGGAATGTATTATTTATTTCAGTGGCAGTGTCTTAAAAATACTTATTTGTGGAGTGAAACTGAATTTAATAAGCATAAAAGTCTAATATATTAAAAAATGAATAGGTTTCTAAACATGTTGAGCAGAAATATAATTATTATTTTTTTGAAATTATGAATTTGAAGGGTGTGCCGAAATGTGCATTAACACAATTTTTGTGAACACCACATTCGGGAAGGATGGACATTGGAGACCGCTGCAGTTATCTCTGTTATGATTGGGAACACTGTGGGCCTCATTTATTGTTTGGTAGACAGCCCACCAGCCTGCCTGGTCGGAGGAGGACAGTGCCTCCCTAAATGGATTCCCGCCTACCATAATTAGGGATTCCCACCTGCCTGGCAGTTGAACTTTTGAAGTGTTGAAGAGCAGAGGTAGAATTAGAACCAGAGACTCACCAAAGCAAGCAGTTAATGTATTTAATGCAGGCATTTACACAATAATACATTCAAAATTCACCATCCACCCTTGACGTAAACAATTTTTTTTTTTAAACCCATGGTGGGTTTGTTTGAGTTTTTTTTAACAATATTTGAGAATGTACTCATTCTTATCTAATTGCCTAGCTACTATCAGCAGAGTCTCAACATGCAGTGCTTTCAAGTTTCCCAGTTCCAGCTGTGAGAATCTTATGCAATCCAGGTTCTTTCTTTGCATTATAGGATTTGTAGCCTTGCTCATCCTTTTTTAAAATCAGCACTATGATTGAGAGAATGCAAGGCATAACTCTGCACTGGATGAGCCCTGGACATTTTAATTTGTTGTTGGTAGTTTGCTGCACTCCTTTCATTTATAAAAAACACTGACAAAAGAATGCTTGGAAAAACAAAACAACTACATGTCATGCAGGAGAAAAACTGTTCTGTGCTGGTCTACTCACGGATACTACAGCTTGACATATTTTTGCTATTATTTATTTCTGTAGTTTTTTTCCAGATTTGGAACGCACTGTGTGCACGTGTTTTACCTTGAGTGTAAAATACATATATACAGAAATGTGGAGCAGGATAAAGGCAGATCAACTGAGGAATTGCAAATATTATTTTCACAAGAATCACATGAAGGCCATGAGTAAAATGTTTTCCAGAGATCTTGCTCATAGCCTAGCAGGAATCAAAGAATGCAGTCGTTGTGTTAGCTGGTACTCTCAGATTTTCGTTGTTATAGCAAACTGTCTACCAGATTAGTGTAAATATATATATTACCTACTGGCAGTTGCCAGTAAGTAGTTATAGGTAGGGTCCTGTTTCCATAGGAAACTCGTTTTTTTTTTACTTGACTATATCTTTGGCACCGTTTGACGAATCTTCACGAAATTGTTCTGTGGATTCTAGTTGTGTATGGAAAATTTCAGGGTAATCCATGAATTGGGGGCTGAGAAAAAGGGGTGAGGGAGTAAAAAAAGTGAATTTCCCATGTTATGTTCTGTAGGGATTTTGAACACGACTACAGCCCGAACTGTTGGACAGAATTACACCATATTTGGAAGAAAGGTAGCTTTTGGTCCAGAAACTTGTTAAATAGCTATAGAGTTATTAACAGAAAACCAAATTTTGAAACCTAGAGGCGCGGATCCTTCACAAATAATGACAAGCTTGTGCAGAGATCTGCAGAGCTCTTGTTGACTGCCAACACTTTAACCAGGAAGTGTTGGCAGCCCCACTGGGACTCGGCTTCACCCAAGTCCCCCAAAACAACACACAAAAAAGAAAGTGGGCAGAGCACGAATACCATAACCCCCTAGCCTTGGTCATGGTGTCCCAGAGGAGCCCCAGCAGGGCAAAAAAGATTTTTATTTTCAAATTCATGGCAAAATACCTGAATATTCATTAATATTGCAGTGAATTAAAACAAAAACAAGTGCGGTCTTGCGTGCTTTTTTTGAATGTAGCACCTTGGGGGTCCAGGTCCTGGGGGAGCATGCAGAGTTTAATACATAAAATGGAGGAGGACGCACGGGCCCCCTCCAAAGGCTTATTCATGCCACTGGGACCACAACCTCCCTGGGGCACATATCAATATTAAGCAGGGTGGGCTGCGCGGACCCCCCTGTGCCCCGGAGACCACCACCTTCCTAGGGCTTTATAAAAAAATTATATAGGGGGGCTGTGTGGACCCCCCGGGAACCACCTCCTCCCCGGGGCTAAAATAAACATTAAAGATGAGATCTGCGTGGACCCGCGGCCCTGGGAACCACCACCATTGTGGGGCTAATTACTTTTTTAATAAAAGTGAGGAGGGCCGTGAAGCCCCACTCCCAGGCCATATACAGCCCAGGGGACCACCACCTCCCCGGGGCTGGCCCATGCAGCATAATGGAGGGTGGCCTCGTGGCCCCCCTCCTCAAGCCATATATGGCCCTGGGGACCGCCACCCCCCCAGGGCTGGCTCCTCCTATCTCCCACGTTGTTATGTTATAGAGAATTTCTAAAGCGTACGTACACCATAAGGTCTCTTGGCGCTGAGTTGTGAAGTCACCATTTGTAGAAGTCTGTGTCTAACTAAATGCTTGGGTAATAAGCCATGTTTTCAGCTTTTTTTCTAAAGCACATGTAGTCTGTTTCTTGTCTAGAATCGACCCCAGGAGCAGGGGACCGAGTGGCCCTCTCTCCAATTGAATTGTGGCAATGCCCTGGGGGATGGGGTACCTGGGGCTGAAATCAACCCAGGAAGGGGGACCACGTGGCCCCCTCCTCCCCCATTAAATTGTGGCCGGGGGAATAGGGTCCCTAGGGCCGAAACGGGCCCCGGGAGGAGGACACATGGCAGATGATTTTGGTGTCGCGTTATTGAGGCAGAGGAATACGAGGACATCTCCACCAAATAAAGAAGTACTTACTTCATTTAGTCCAGAGAAAGTACCCCTGTTTCATGGAGATGTACTTCTTTGTAGTCTCGTCATCTTCTCAATCAATCAATCAATCAATCAGAACATTTGTAAAGCGCACTACTCACCCGTGAGGGTCTCAAGGCGCTGGGGGGGGGCAGGAGGTGCTGCTACTGCTCGAACAGCCAGGTCTTGAGTAGCCTCCTGAAGGTTAGTAGATCCTGGGTCTGCCGTAGGAGGATGGGAAGGGTGTTCCAGGTCTTGGCGGCGAGGTAGGAGAACGATCTTCCGCCGGTGGTCGCTCTTCGGATGCGGGGGACGATGGCGAGGGCGAGGTCGGCGGAGCGGAGCTGGCGGTTCGGGGTGTAGAAGGTGAGTCGTCTGTTGAGGTATGCCGGTCCGGTGTTGTGGAGTGCTTTGTGTGCGTGGGTGAGGAGCTTGAAGGTGATCCTCTTGTTGACGGGGAGCCAGTGCAGGTCTCTCAGGTGGGGTGAGATGTGGCTGTGGCGAGGGATGACGAGGATGAGGCGTGCAGAGGCGTTCTGTATGCGTTGCAGTCGTTTCAGGAGTTTCTCTTGACAAGCATTCACTTTATCACAGATTTATGGATAAACGAGATTGAGTAACAATCACATTATCGAAATTACATGCACACAAAGTCACTGGAGACATTACCCCAAGGTCCTTTATGCAGCTGTAGTGCACAATATGCGTGAGGCATTTACCCAACGAGGAAGCACTTACTAATTAACCAGATGAAAGAACTCCAGTTGGGTAGACATTTTTGGCAAAACTGGGGACCCTTCTGGGAAAAAATGCGATTCCAGTCTGGCCTAGGTGTGCATTTCAGAGATATAAAACCTCAACGGGAAGCACTTACAAATATAAACATAGCAGATACCCCAGTTGAAGCAACACTTCAGTGAAGCACAAACGTTCATAATTTCTTGGGTTTGACCAGGCCTGGGCGTAGTTCGCTGAGTTTTGCTATGCGGAACTCCACGAAGTTACAAAAAAACTTTGCGGAGTTCTGCAAGTGGCGGAATGCAGTGCGAACTGCAGTTCGCGCTGGTATTCCTGTCGCTCGGGCAGAAATTCTACTCGAGTGGCTGCTCACGCGAGCGGGTAAAAACTCCGCTGCACTACGCGAAACAGAGTTTTCTGCACTCCGCGAGCTCCGAGGAGCGCAAAGTGCAGAAAACTCTGCAAAATCCACGAACGGAGCGGAGTTCACCGCCCAGGCCTAGGTTTGACAGAGGTAAATCAAATGTGTTTCCTCTCACGTTCCATGTTGAAAAACAATCTGAAATCCTTAATGGAGGTGAATGATTCGTTGAGTCATGGAGTGCAATCTGATCTGTAGAGACTGTGGCGAGTGGTTTCTTTCTTGCCGTCTCCTGGTGAGAGCAGAGTTCATGGTTCTCCCTTTTAAATACCCTAAGTATGCAAACGCCCAAAACTGATAGTGCCACTCACACACCCACTCACGGACACACACAGACACTCACACACCCACTCACAGACCAACACAGTCACTGACAGACCCACAGCACCACTCACAAACCCAAGACCTCACATATTACATCACTCATGACATGGTCAGGGACATCACTGATGTCATCATTGATGACATAATCTACAGAACCACTCACACACCCACTCATGCCCAAATAGAACATCTCATATACCCACTCACACACAACCACTCACATACCCATTCACAGACCCATACAAGCACACACATACCCACTCACTGATCCATAGTGCCATTCACACATCCACTCACTCATACACCACTCACACAACCACTACCTCACCCATACAGCCACTCATGTACCCACTCACTCACCCATACAGCCACTAACACACTGAGTCAGTCCCCCATACAACTACTCACACACCTACTCGCTTACTCATACATATACTAACACATATACTCACTCAGCTATACAGTCCCTAACACAAGCATACACTCACCCATACAGCCACTCTCACATTTACTCACTCACCCATACAGCCACTCACACACCCAATCAATCACCTATACAGTCTCTCACATACCCACTCACTCACCCATACAAAGCTGACACTCCCATTCACTCACTCACACAACCACCCACACACACAGTCACTCACTCACCCATACAGCCACTCACACACCAATATAGCCACTCATTCACCCATTCAACCACTTACACACCCAAAGAGCCACTCAGACACCTACTCACACTTGGATGCACACAGTCACACAGGCTTTCACATAATATGTGTTACAAATAGTATCACTCATTAGTTGTACACAAGGGGGTATATTCACAAGAACCTGTGATAACTACCGCAAGAGTAGCGTAATGCAACTTTCAAAATCACAGCCTAGCACGGGAAAATAACCCCTTGTCAACGTGGAATTCACAACAAGGCGGTACCATGCGATAGTCACCAGATAACGCGTCAAATGACAGTGTGAAAATCAACGCCACGCCGACAAAATGCGAAACGCGAGAAATCATGCGATGAGGACAATCGCGGTACAGAAATCAGCCAACACCAGCCACAGGCCTGTAAATCCCATGCGTCCGGCGGGAAAAAGCACCATAAAAGAAAGAAAAAAAAGTCCCAAACTGCGTAGCAACATGGATGCACCCAGACCCAGTGCAGAGGACAAGCCGAACACCACAAGCCCTACGGAGGACCATCCAGGAACCCCGCTTTTGGGGAAGGGCAAGGACAAGAGGAAGAGGAAGACCGGGTACAGTCCGCAGGAAGACCAGATCATCTTAACGGGGGTGACCGAACACCATCAACAACTGTTCGGCACCTCCACTGCGGCACTGGCAACCCAAACCGAAATATGCAGACCATCGTCACCAACGTCAATGCAGTCGGAGTGTCCAGGAGGTCACTGGAGGAGGTCAAGGGGCGCTGGCATGATCTGAAAAGTCAGACCAAACATAAGCTCGCCGCCAACAGGGAGGCAGCAACGGCGACTGGAGGTGGGAGTCCTGCGACACAGGAGGAGCTGGATCAAATGCTGGCCACAGTCAGCAGTGAGGAGACAGTGGCAGGATTGGGTGGCCTGGACACAGCACGATATGACCTGACCCAACAGCAACAGGGTGAGTAACCACTAGGGACGGGGGGAGATGGGCACAATGGCACACATGCACAATTACGCGCAGCACACAGCACACCCACAATGACCGTGGAACATGTCCCTGATTGCCTTGGCAGACTGCAGCACACATAGAAACGCCAAGTAGGCCCCCATCCACAATGTGCACAGAGGGCCCCCCCCCCTATCACCAATATCACAACCGACCCGTGCATATGTGCTGAATCCAGCAAAGCAGCGGCTCCGTGACCCACACTGACTATGCAAGCAACACTGCATGTCCGATAGCATGCAGCTGCCCCAAAAAAAAGACATGGCCCACGAAGCGACATGGAGGTAGCCAAGTGCGGATCACATCCGTAAAGGAGCAGGTCACACTCTCACGTGTCCACGTGCACCCACAACCCATGCCTTACAATACGCGCAGCAGACGAACAATGCACCAGGCCACAAAAACAGTCCTCGAGCACACATGACCCAAGTCAAAAGCAAATCAGGCCCGAACAGCACACAATTCAAAGGCACCCCACCTCAAAGGGAGAAGGCTACACCAAATCAGAGCTGCAGGGGCAACTCCCCCACAATGCAGCACACACACACAGCAATCACAGAACATCAGCAATGAAGGCAATGTGGTACAAAGTGCAACACCACAGGACAAAGCTCACTACAGGTTCCGCTCGTGCATAGTAACTGTCCACTCACATCTGGCATTGCCTGACACTGTGTGATGATAATGTACGGGTACTACCACACATCCGTCATGTAGTCGAAAAACACACTGACTGCCATCAAATAGCCAGCTCCCCCAAAACAGTCACAATGTACATTGGCATGCAGTCTGAATGTAAACATCCGCAAATCATCACCATACATGTGAAACTCTGTTAACCTGCATCTCCCCTTTACATTGCAGAGGGACAAACAACACCCCCTGCAGAGCACACTACACATCCCACCATTGATGATGAAGAGGACAACCTGCACATATGTCAAGACACCCTCCAACAGATGCTGGACAGCCTCTGCACCAAACCCCCAGGAGCAGGCCAGGCCAGCTGCCTCGAGGTGACCCCACCGCCTGCACAGACCACACAGCAGGAAACACACACCACCACAGCTGTCTCCCAGGACCCCCCCGACCAATACATGGAATTCCAACGGCGTGTGTTGGGTTGCCAGGTAGAGTTGGCTCATCAGCTGCATGTGGGTTTCCAGCTCGTGGCAGCCAAACTCGATACCATACATGGGTGTCTGAGTCCCATCAGGGACCACGTACAGTCCCTATCGGACACCCCCTGTCCGCACCATGCTCCGCCACAGACCTTGGCTAACCTCGCTGGTGCCATGAGTCTAATACAAGAACTGTCTGGTCATACAGGCACCAGCCATGACAGCACAGAGTTGGCACAGATGCGGAGGGCAATGGGGACCATGGAGCAGATGCAGGCTGGAAGTATGTCTGCCACAGCTGGCCACCAGCGAGTAGTGGCTGGGAACAGCAACGCCCTGCAGTACTCCAACTTGCCATTGCTGCCACTGAGCCGTTCCCAGATGACTGCTGCGGGAACATCGACACACACAGCTCCGACCCCTGATATGTCTGTGGCACACTGTGATGCTGCCCCATCACCTACGCAGTCTGATGTGTCAGGGGCACACAGCGATGCAGCCTTCACCCCGCCACACACACGGACACACCCGACACAGAACCTGTATCAGGGGAGTGAGAAGGGGATGTGAACTACTGTCTGAGGAAGGACGCAGTAGCATCCATCACCGCCATATGGCCTGTCCCTGCCTGGTCATGACCTATGCATCATGCCCTGGGAAATACCTCCTAATGACCTCCGGAACACCCTGCGACATTCACCCGGACACGGACTGCCATTTCTTCACCGCTGGCCAATCACACAGCAATCCTGCGGCGGACTGCACTCTCCCTCTTCCCAATCACTGTGCACTCCCCAAAGGACTCTGGTTGGCCCACCACTGGGCCTCCATGTGATGTGGGCTTGGATGGCCACGTACAGCTCCAGCTCCGTCAATCACCTGAATGTGAATAAAACTTTCTAAATCACACAGATGTGTCATCACTATGTTCACTCACGTATGGAAGTATGGCTGGATGTGGGGACTATGATTGCACATGAAGGTACACCCTGGTAACTGACATCTATGCACATGTGTATCCCTGAGACACATGGCCAATTGGATGACTGTGAAGGTGAGTACTAGCTGTGTCCCCATTGCACATCAACAGCAATCTCACAACACCCCAACGTAGGCACACGTCCATGTGTTGAATAGGGCTGTGTGTAGGAGTGACCAAAATGGTGGCAGGCCAGGAGTGGTATCCCACACCACGTGTGACAGCAGAACTTCACGTCACATACCCACTTACACACATCTGTGTGGACACATTCTGTTGTGTTGTATGACATTGCTCCACATGGTCAGAGGTTGGACACCATACACACATAGCTGGAGTCATGTGAGTGCACATGTCGTCCAGCACCTATCCAAAAACAATGTCTGGCTCACAGAGGTGGAGCTTGCCAAAGGGACACACCCCCATTGCACATGCGTCAGTCAGTTCCTCCCTCTCTTGGGACGATGCTCATTGTGGCACACGAGTGGACAATCTAAACAACACACCTCACAGTTAGACACCAGTGGAGTGGCATAGGCTTTATTGGCATGTGCGTGTCAGTACGGACGAGGCAACGGCCACAACAGGCAGGGACATGCTTAAGACACTTACACGCAGCATGGGTACATGTCTAGGTACAGATAATGTTGGGGCTGAAATGGACAACATCCATCACGGATGGCAACGCTCACAGCCCACCTTGCCTCTCTTGATGAGTCATGTGTTGTTTGGCGTCTGCCCATTGCCCCGTGTGAGGGGGCACGACTCACTGCACATGGGGTCTGCATGGTGCACTGCCTCCGGGGTGCGCTGATTGTCTGCTCTGCCGACAGTGATCAGGTGTGAGGGTCCAACAGGTCCACATGTCGTGCTACATTGCCATGTGTGTGCTCTCACCCAGCAGTGTGTCCAAATTGGCAACGTTGCCAGACGACGCTGTGTTGCTCCGACCATGAACCTGCGTCACCTTGTACAGGTGTGTGTACACACGCGTTATTCCACGCACATGCATCCAGAGCCAGACCGAAGGCAGACGTGTCCTCTGTTGTGGTGGGATATGTGAGAAATCCCCATGATGCAACAAGTTGTTGGGCCATGTGCTGTGGGTGGCAATTGGATGTGGCTGCAGGAAAGTAGTTACTCGTCCATGAATGCCCGTGCAGCTTCATGTGCAATGTGTTCCAATAGTACGTCATTGTCGTGTTCAAGGAACACCAGGGTGAGCCAATCCATTAGGTGGTCCGGGCAGGTGTGCTCAGCCCACGCCGTCTCACCGATCCGCAACACAGCCCAATAGGGGAGCGCCTCGATGTGGTCACTGCACACGAAAAATTGTGCAATCTCCCATGCACAACTACCAATACATACGCAGTATGTCAAGGCATCCCATCCACGGCTGTCTCGGTAACACTCCTGTTCGTGATCCAACAGGGGGCGCAAACACAAATCATAGTCCAGTTCATCAACAGTTGTGTTGGATAGGCAGACATCCATAGGACACTCGAATGTGCATGTTCGGCAGTGGAACCAGGGCTGGACGCAGGTGACGTGGGCAATGCGGAAGCTGAGCCTGTAACTGATCCGCAGCACTGCCAGTGGCAGTGGGCCCAGTAAATGCAGCATACGTGCACGGTACTGTTACACGTGACAGCGGTTGTGCATGTGCTCGGTATGGCCTGCCATTGCGCTGGTGCGTCTCGTGAACAGGCACTCTTCTGGACTGCGGCAGTTGTGTGGAGGATATGCCACAGCTCTGAGCAATGATTCGAATGTTTGTGTAACGTTGTGGGTAATGGGTTGCTGTTTCCGGGAGTGTCAAGGGCATCCCATGCGGGGGTACCACAGGCAGGGGCTTCTGTGTGTGGGCTGTTGATGAGTCGGATAGTTAATTTGCGGAATGCGTGGTGTGGGAGTCATCCCCATCTGCCATTGCATCTCTATCAGGGTGTTACAGGTGCGTTCTGGACCAAGGTCAGAGGTGCAGTTGTCCTCCCGCCTTCTGCATTGGGACAATGGTGCTTTCACCCCTGATGTTTGTCTGACTACTACTTGCCTTTTAGGAATGTGATGTGGCTTTGGTGCTGAGATTGGGACACGGTCTTGGGCTCATGGTGTACGGATGGCGATGCACACACACATGTTGGCATGTGGAGCTAGGTGCCCGAGTGGCCTTGCGCTGCTTGTGCTATCTCACTCCGTCTCTCTCCCTTGCTCTCTCCCTCTCTTTCCTTTGTTGGGCGCATGGCACACCTTCTTCTCTTGGATTTGGTCTTCCAGGCTGTGTGCTACGGATTGTCCAGTGGGGAGCAGCTAGGACACATCCTGAGGGTTGTTTCTGCTTTTGTTTGTATGGTGTTTTGTGTTGGTGATTGCATTGCTGTATGACTGATTCTCCATTTTCGGGGCACGCATGTATGTTTATTTTCCGGCTTGTGCGACATCAGGCAAAATGTTTGTTTTGGGATTCGTGGTGTTGGTGTGCAATTTCTTTGTCCGGGGTTGGGGGTGGTCCCAGGGGGGGGGTGTTCCGGGTGTGTGTTGGGGTCCTGGGGTGGTGGCGGTGGGTGTTGTGGCCCTCTTGGGTGTCCAGGCCCCATGATGAGTGGCTCCATGGCATCTGTTGCCCTTAGGATGTGGCCCTGGGCTGTGCTTCCTTTTGTTGTGCTGGCTGCCGTCCGACTTTACACCAGGTCAGAGCAGGTGTAGATTTCCTGGTGCTAACGCGCCTTATCGCCTGTTTTGTGTTTTTATCGCCGATGTGGCTGGTTGTTGTGAATGTTGAGGTGCGCTGTTGTCTCGACTTTTGTCACGGTAACGCCTACTCTGCATCTCGTTAGAGATATTTGCAGGGGTCCTCTGTGGTGATATTTTTTGCGGCTGCTATCGCGGGTAAACTGGTGCTGTGGGCTGTTAACACCGGCTTGTGAATGGGGGGGTAAATTTATCATGACTTTGGCTGCGATAAAGTGCTGTTAATTCGGCGATAGCTCCTTGTGAATATACCCCAAAGTTTACTAATTTAACATTTGCAGTATCGTACTATATATCTTTAACACTCTGGGGGGTATATTCACAAGAACGTGTGATAACTACCGCAAGAGTAGCGTAACGCAACTTTCAATATCGCAGCCCATCGCGGGAAAATAACCCCGTGTCAACGTGGAATTCACAACAAGGCGGTAGCAATAGTCACCAGATAACGTGTCAAATGTCAGCGTGAAAATCAACGCCACGCCGAAATAATGCGAAACGCGAACACGAGACATCATGCGATGAGGCCAATCGCGGTACAAAAAGTAGCAAAAACCAGCCTCAGGCATGCAAATCCCACGCGTCTGGCGGGAAATTGCACCATAAAAACCACAGACACAACACACCAGAAACAAGCCAAAGCACGAAGCAACATGGATGCACCCTAACCCAGCGCAGAGGGCAACGCGAACCCCACAACCCCCACAGACCACCAGCAAGGAACAACTGGCTCGGGGAAGGCCAAGGAGAAAAGGGAGAGGAAGACGGGGTGCAAACCGCAGGAAAACAAGACCAAGGCCACGGAGGCCACAGAACACTACCAGCAACTGACCCACAAGCACACCGCCTGGAACACAGTCGGAGTGCCCAGGAGGCCAATCCAGGAGGCCAAGAGGCGCCGGCAGGACGTGACAACCTAAACCAGGTACAAACCCGCTGCCAACAGGAAGGCAGCAACGGCGACAGGAGGTGGCAGTCCAGCGCCACAGGAGGAGCTGGAGGCAACCCAGGCCACAGTCATCAGTGTGGAGAGGGTGCAAGGAGTAGGGAGTACGGACACAGCTTGAGAGGACCCAACACAACAACAACAGGGTGAGGATCCAACAGGGACTGGAGGGACGGGGGAGATGGGCACAATGGCACACATGCACAATGAGGTGTAGCACACTGCACACCCACAATTACCCAGGGACATGTCCCCCATCCCCGTTGCACACTGCAGCACACACACATAGCAATCACAGCACATACCATGACAATGTGGCACAAAGTGCAACACCCACACTGCAGAACAGGGGACACAACTGGGTCCACCCAGGCGCAGAAACAGAACAATCACATTGGACAGAGGAGGGAACTGTGAGATGCACATCTACCCCTACAACCCCACATCAGCCATGTAGGCCAAATGTACACTGTCCCAACTCAAATAGCCACCACCACCCAAACAGTCACAACGTACATTGTCACACAGTCTGCATATCGACAAGAACAAGGCGCCAACACAATGCCAACATGCACCTCCCCTTCACAATGCAGAGGGACAAACAACACCTCCAGCAGGTCAGAACAGACAACCCATCAGTGATGCCCGAGACGAACACCACACCCCGGACACCGATGCCCTACAACAGCCCATGGACATCCCACACAACCCACCACCAGGACCAGGGCAGACAAGCTACTCAGAGGAGAACCCAGCCCCTGCAACAGACCACACAGCATGTAGCACCCGCAATCACGGCTGCCTCAGAACACTTCTCCCACCCACACATGGCACCCCAATGCCAGGTGGCAGAACGCCAAAAGGAGGTGGCCCAACAGGTGAGGGTGTTGCCTAAACCATGGAATGCGAACTAGAACACATAAGTGGGTGTCCAATACCCTTCAGGGACCACCTACACCCCACAAAGGAGACCCACACCCCCACAGAGACACATGCACACATCATGTTGAACTGGCTACGGGCATGTGCGCCCGGCCCCTTTATTGGCAGGGCCACATGTACAGTGACGCCTGTGCTGGATGTGTGTGGGGTGAGTATAAGCCAGCCCGCACGGAGTGCTTGGTGCTGGCAACAACCTGAACAGTGGACACCAGTGTAATGGAAACAGAAAACACCAGCATAACAGAGTCAAATGCAGAGCAACATGGAGGGATCCGGAGTAAGGACAGAGGTCACCCAATATTCAGTCAGGAGGTTCCGTGAGTTGCAGTGCACTGAGGTAGGGGCACTAGAGAAGAGCGCGCTCATGTGAAGAAATTGCTAGGATTGTGTCCCTTCGGGTTAGTCCTGATGCAGATGCAGTGGGGTGTGTTACACCTGCATCAACTTCCTCATCAACGTCCCAGGTGTCCCACACTGCCTGAGGTGACAGTTGCATCCGCAGTCCACAGCGCAATACCCAGTATTAGATCCGGGTGTGTAGCTTGACTACCACCACCAGTCTGCATTCCTGCCTTGGGGCTGTTGCCACCTGCCCTCCCATTGTCTGTGCCTTCTCCCGTCCGCACACTTGACACATCCTCCTCATCATGGTCCCAGGCCTTCCCCACTGCATGAGGTGACATTGCTGCGCAACCTCACAACAGCACAAAACTCAATCAGTAACGGACAATGGCTTGCGGTGCACTGAGTCACTGGCACCTGGAGTGCTGAGCAGGGTATGAGGCCGATGATGGCATCCACGACAGGTTCGAGCAACTCCGTAGGTCTGTCAGGACCACCCTTTCGACTCTGGCAGATGGCGGTTGGAGGTGGTCCTTGCTGTGGTGGCGTGTGCCCCTGCGGTGATGTGACGTCCGGGCCGGTCAAGACTCAATGCTTTGCGTGGGCCCTGGTGGCCCGCAGTTGAGGCCGGAGGATGCAGACAGCGCAGGGCCACAGACACATGGCGTTGATGACCCCAAGACCATCGCTACAGAGGCCATTCAATGTCCCAGAAGGAGGGGTCCCAGGCCTGAGCAGCACAGAGTTAGTGGCCCCGGATACCATGCGGCCGGCACAGGCACCCAGCCACGAGACGGTGACCTGCGGTGCAGTCAGATGGGCCATGCGACCTGAGCGGGTCCCCATCAATGTCCGAGGTGTATGTTGCAGAGGGTTTCGGGGGACAGCGGAAGGTGTCCTCCAGGGCATGATGCGGAAGGTCTGATGTCATCTGGAAGCAGCAAATGGAGGAGTGGAAAGCGCAACCCTCGTTTGCACCAACAATTCGGGATCAGCTACATGAGGATGAAAACTAGCCCCTAGTCCATAGACTCAAACGCCACCAATGTACGCCCAGTGAGTGTCCATGAATGTCAGGGACAAACGTAGTGGCACAGGTGCTGTGAGGGGATGCAGTCTGCGATGATGCCGGCACACAGATGTGAACTCCAAGAATGCCAAATCAAGGCTCTGTGACCTACTGGACCGCAGTGTAGGCCGGAGGCAGCGGTCAGCACGGCCCATTCACCAAGTGTCTCCGGCATAGGTTGGATGGCCCCACCGGCCTGCGTTGTTCAGGTTCAGTGGCACCACGTGTAGCCGGCTGGCGTTGAACAGGGTTAGTGGCACCACGTGTAGCCGGCTGGCGTTGAACAGGGTTAGTGGCACCACGTGTCGCAAGATGCCCATATGGAACTATGCCTCACTGATCGGGGGTTTGTTGCTGTGGCCGCTGGCCCGGATTTGGGGTCACTGCCATTCATGACTCAGGACACAGTTTCACATATGAGACCTACTGGTCCGAAGAGTAGGCCGGGGGCGGCAGTGGAGTACGTCAACGAAAAAGGAATAAAGCGGGCCTGTTTCACTGCGGCCGTGATGGTCTGAGGTGGCTGCCAAGGTCTCGGGCCTTGGACTTGGGGCTTGCGCCGGCACGTGGTGGGCCCTCCTTGACACATGCCGGTGTCGGAAGGTGATCAGTGTGGCCTGACTGCGCAGGGGCTGGCCTGACGGGTTTGTGGTCCAGCGTGCAGGGGTCCGGCAGGCGCACAGCATTGCAGGCAACTCCGCTCAAGAGGATGGCATCGGCCTCGTGGCAGGGTGGGAGGCGCCGCCCTGGCAGGGACGTGGGTCTTTCCGGAAGAGGACCACGCCCAGGCGTATGTGCTTTTTATTCACACCCCTACGCTGTGTGGCGTACGCCGGGCCATCCCATTTCGCTGACGCTTAGGGGGGGCGTAACAGGCAACATTTCCGCGAGGTCCCCCACTGGCTGGGGTGACATGGTGGCATCCACTGTCCACTACACTCCATACGCAAGCGGTGTATGTCGCCATGGATATGGGTGTGTCCAGCATACTGCGAGGTATCCTCCACATCTCCGGCACTCTTGGCATTGTGTACTTTCCCAATCATGGTTCTACTGCATCCTTCACACATGCCTGGTTGCCACCTCTCCCCACATTCGGCTATTATGTGGCTGAGGTGCCATGCCGTTGCTAGCTCATGTTCAGGGCTTGCCCATGTGGACATTGAAAGTTGTTCTGTCGTGTCTGGTGGGTGGGCATATTGTTGTGCCTGATGCATGTGATTTTGTGACGTGTGCATTGCCAGCATTGTGAGTTGCATGGTTGTGGAGTTGAGGTGTGTGGGGTGTTCATTTGTATATTGCCAAGGGGGTTTGCATTTCCCTTGTTGCCATCCTGGGAACGCTGGTTGATGATGGACTGTCGGAGGATGAATGTATCATGCACACTGGCTGTGTATTTGAAGGTGACATTGTTGGGTGTTCCACAGTGTTCTGTTGTTGCCTGCACATTGGTGTGAGACGTGTGCTTCCTGTTGCGGTGATTGTGTGCTGTGTCACCAGGGGGCACAGGTAGTACATGTGTGCTGTGTATTGCCCCCAACATGTGCGTGCATACTGCTTGTTTGGTCTCCAGCGGATCCTGCGCATTGTGTTGTACATATGGGGACTGGGGTACCAGGGTGATGGTGATGTCCAGGACAGGTGTGGGGGACTTGGATGAGGCTGGCTGTGAGACTCCTCCGACTCTGGCGGGTGTTGGATGGGGGGTCCCAGGGGCCAACAGGTGCAGCCACGCCATCAGCTTTGTGTGGGGTGGGATGCTGGTTGTCCGCTGTGTTGTTGCCGTAGGCCTGTTAGGCGATGATGGTCAGGATGCGTAGGTTGGTTGTCCCTTTCAGCCTGTAGTGGACGGTGACATTGTCAGATGTTGGGTCTGTGCGGCTGGTACGTTTCCTGGGGTTCCGCTGTCTTTGTCTGAGCTGCGTCTGTGGTGGTCCGGGGGGGGGGTGTTCCGGGTGTGGGTTGGGGTCCTGGGGTGGTGGCGGTGGGTGTTGTGGCCCTCTTGGGTGTCTGGGCCCCATGATGAGTGGCTCCATGGCATCTGTTGCCCTTCGGATGTGGCCCTGGACTGTGCTCCCTTTTGTTGTGCTGGCTGCCGTCCGACTTTACACCAGGTCAGAGCAGGTGTAGATTTCCTGGTGCTAACGTGCCTTATCGCCTGTTTTGTGTTTTTATCGCAGATGTGGCTGGTCGTTGTGAATGTTGAGGTGTGCTGTTGTCTCGACTTTTGTCACGGGAACCCCTACTCTGCATCTCATTAGAGGTATTTGCGGCGGTCCTCTGTGGCGATGTTTTTTGCGGCTGCTATCGCGGGTGAACTGGTGCTGTGGGATGTTAACACCGGCTTGTGAATGGGGGGGTAAATTTATCACGACTTTGGCTGAGATAAAGTGCCGTTAATTCGGCGATAGCTCCTTGTTAATATGCCCCTGAATCTTTTAGCAACCATTCACAATTAATGGATGATGTCATCAGTGAAGTCATTAGTGATGTTATTTGAGATGTCATCAATGATGCCATTAGAGATGTCACTGACCATGTCATGAGTGATGTAATATGTGAGATCATAAGCAGTAATTAATTATTAAAACTACCAGGACCATAATGCACCAAAGTGGATTATCATAATGGAGGCTCATGGGAGCCAATGATTGAATAAATTCAGGTGCATATACTCTGGTAGCTAATGACAATAACAAGCGGCAGGTACCCGTGAGCAAGATGGAAGCATCGAAACGCGTTGGGGAGGCGCACACTGCTTTGTGTTGTCAAACTATAAAGGAAGATTGTTACCAGTTGAGGAGTGCATCTTGTCCTTCTTGGGGTTTGTGAGAAGTTTTCTTAATATTTCGTGGCATAGCCCTGTGCCACGTAAGATTGCACCACCTTAAAAACAGTGTTGCATTGTCCATGGTGCACGAATAAAAGTGAGAATTGGAAGAGGATGACGCACACTATCGCGGATTTCTGCGTTTGAAGGGTCTGTTCCGCCTTTGATATGGGGCGGGTACAGGAAGACTGGACTTCAGGATTTCACATTCGCAACACGAACATTGTTTAAAGCCCATTGAAGGGCCGAAAATGATTATTAAAACTACCAGGACCATAATGCACCAAAGTGGATTATCATAATGGAGGCTCATGGGAGCCAATGATTGAATAAATTCAGGTGCATATACTCTGGTAGCTAATGACAATAACAAGCCACATGTACCCGTGAGCAAGATGGAAGCATCGAAACGCGTTGTGGAGGCGCACACTGCTTTGTGTTGTCAAACTATAAAGGAAGATTGTTACCAGTTGAGGAGTGCATCTTGTCCTTCTTGGCGTTTGTGAGAAGTTTTCTTAATATTTCGTGGCATAGCCCTGTGCCATGTAAGATTGCACCACCTTAAAAACAGTGTTGCATTGTCTATGGTGCACGAATAAAAGTGAGAATTGGAAGAGGACGACGCACACTATTCCGGATTTCTGCGTTTGAAGGGTCTGTTCCGCCTTTGAAATGGGGCGGGTACAGGAAGACTGGACTTCAGGATTTCACATTCGCAACACAAACATTGTGTAAAGCCCATTGAAGGGCCGAAAATGATAATTATAACTACCAGGACCATAATGCACCAAAGTGGATTATCATAATGGAGGCTCATGGGAGCCAATGATTGAATAAATTCAGGTGCATATACTCTGGTAGCTAATGACAATAACAAGCCGCACATACCCGTGAGCAAGATGGAAGCATCGAAACGCGTTGGGGAGGCGCACACTGCTTTGTGTTGTCACACTATAAAGGAAGATTGTTATCAGTTGAGGAGTGCATCTTGTCCTTCTTGGGGTTTGTGAGAAGTTTTCTTTATATATATATATATATATCCCATGCATTCCGCTGCTTTCCTGTGGATATCTCCAGAAACGGACACGGACCCAGGAAATTGTGCTTCAAGGTATCTTTATTCCTCTGTCGCCATTACGCGTTTCGCCTTCCACGAGGCTTGATCACATGACAATGGTAACCAAAGAATGTGCTGTATTTAAAGTGATAAGTGCTTTACAAAAAACTGCATCACATGACTAGTTAAATCATTCGACATGGAAGAAATACTCAATGCTTAAAATTCATAATATGTCTAAATTAATGTTAATTAAAACTACATAAAATTACATAAAATTACAAAGAGTCACCGGTTGTTATTATGGTTAAGTTTTATAGAAGAACTCCATTTTACTCGTGTTGTATCAAACAGCTATAATGGTTTCAATACCATTTTTTAAATTATTGTGTCAGAACAACCTAGGTCATATTTACAGATGAACTTAACATATGTCAATTGTATGTTGGTGATGCCATAAAGTGCTAAAGTGCAAAAAACTTTAGTGTAAAAGTGTATAAGATATGTGGAATAAAATTGGAGATAACTTATTGAATTCTCAATTTTCATTGTAACTGGAACAAAATAGTCGTAAGGAAAGGCGGGAATTTGTTTACATGTATTTTGTTTGCATAATGCTCACTGCCATCTTTTGTTGTTTATACCTGGATTTGCATAAGGCATTGTGTTATATAATTTGCATGTGCACAATATTTAAGTTATTCAAGGAATTGATTATTTATGGGGTTATGTGCAAAATGCTGCTTAATATAAATATATAAATATATAAATATTAGAATATAAGCATACAAGAGAATATTTCAAAAACATTTAAAAATATCCTAAAATATTTAAAAACATTCAAAACAATTCAAAAATACCTCACAATATCTAAAAGCATCATCACATATTGCAATTGCTATATAATACTCATTGTGTTACTACAAAATATTTGTGTGCAAGTTAAATACTTGATATAACCTTATAAATTACAATGAGCATCTTTAAAACCCCTAAAATTCTTGAACAATAAATAACTAAAAATTACATTATTAAATACTGATGTTTCTGCCACTGCAATGTATATAGGTTTTAGATTGTGTGGTATATCTTAGTTTTTATGTTAAGCAGGTATGTAAATCCTCTGTTATGTTGAGGCCCCCTGGGGACTTAGAATCTAACTGAATGATGTAACGTGTTTCCAACTTTCTCAACTTAATTTCTCTGTCCCCACCTCTTCTACTTGGGGGACTGCGTCAATTACAAAATATTTTAAAAATGAAATGTTTGACTCATGTTTTTCCCTGAAATGTCGTGCCACCGGATAGGTATTATCCTGGTTTGTGATGGCACGTAGGTGTTGCAATATCCTCTTGTGTGCCTGCAATTTAGTGCTGCCCACGTACTGCAAGCCACATGGACATGACAGCACGTAGACAGCAAATTCTGTTTTGCATGTTAATAACTTGGATATTTTGAATTGTTCTTCACTAAATGGTGTACTATATTTGCTTTTATTAATGCCATGTACACACGCCTTGCAGGTTCTACATTTGAAAAATCCTTTGCCTGTTTGGAGCCAGTTACTATTTTCTATGATTTCAGGACTAGTTTTTACTATCCTATCTCTCATTGATGGTGCTTTTCTATGTGTGATGGACACCCTCCGCGGTAGCAGGGGTCCAATCACCGGGTCAGCGAGAACCATAGACCAATTTCTTTGTGTAATTATGTGTATTGCTCTGTGTTGTCTGTTAAATTTCATTATTATTCTAAAATCATTTTCTTGTGTAATTGGCTCGCTTGGATTAATTCTAGATATGTTCACCATTGTTTGTGTTTTCTCCTTTAATGCTTCCTCTCTTGAGATTAACATGGATTTACTAATTGCTTTGTCGATGACGTTAATTGAATATCCTCTCTGTTGAAATCTCCTTTTGCTATCCTTTTGTGCAGCTCTCAAATCCTCATTATTACTACATAGACGCCTTATCCGAAGCATTTCGCCATAGGGGATGCTATTAATTAAATGCTTCGGATGGGAACTGCTAGCATGGAGAGTGGTATTGCCTGCGGTTTTCTTTCTAAACAATTTAGTTTCTAACTTGTTATGTTCTACATAGATTTCAGTGTCTAAGAACTCCACCCTAGTTTGACTGATGGTGGCCGTAAATTGTAGGTTTACACAATTAGAATTAATTATCTCCACAAATGCATTTGCTTCCTCCATAGTTCCCTGCCACACAATAAACAAATCATCTATGTAACGCAGCCACATTCTTACATTGTTACGCATATATATTTGGTAGGTACCCCTGAGGGTCAGCTCCTCCCACCTGCCCATATGTAGGCAGGCATAACTGGGGGAGAAGCTGGCCCCCATGGCCACCCCCTCACTTGTTGATACAGTTGGCTGTTGAACATGAATATATTGTTCTGTAGGCAAAACATGATCATTTCTACTAGCATTTTGTTATGTTGCTCAAGGTGACCCGGTCTACGCAATAAGAAATATTCAACAGCTGCAATACCATCTGAATGTTCAATACTAGTATACAACGAAGTTACATCTAGTGCCATTAATATAAAATCCTCTTGCCACACAAATTTTTCTTTTTTCCTTAAGAAATCGCTTGTATCTTTTACATATGATGTTAACCCTTTAACAAAGTCTTGTAAAAAATAGTCTACATATTTGGCTGTATTCTCCAATAGTCCATCATGAGCCGAAATAATAGGCCTCCCTGGTGGATTTGTCGCATTTTTATGTATCTTTGGTATAAAATACAAAGACGGTGTTGTCGGATTTTCTTTTTTAAGGAATCTGTACTCATCCGTACTTATCAGGTTAGCATTTCTCCAACGCATCAACTTAATGTGATATTCTTTGTATGTCATTTTGAGTCTGGCATTGTCGCTGCGAGTGTAGCAAGTTCTATTATTTAATTGATTGTAGGCTTCTTTTTTGTAGGCCTCCTGCGGCCAGATAACGATATTGCCACCTTTGTCACTATATCTGATCACAATGTTTTTATCTTTTTGGAGCCTTGTAATCAGATTTGTGTATTGTTGATTAATAATTCTGTGTTTTGTTCCTTTTGTTTGTACTTGTTTATTTAGTTCCTTCAACTGAGTAACAATCGCCTCATGGAAAATATCAATTGAATCACGTACTGTGACTGGGGTATATGTTGATTTTGGTTTAAATGGAGTATATGGTCTTTTGCTTATTGTTACCCCTTTGTTAACATCATTTGCTGGTAATATTTCCAACTCAGATTGCTGGTTATCGTTTTCTTCATATAATTGCTGCATAGTTCTTAATAGCGGTATATCTGATTGTGATATGTTTGGAGTTAATATCTCTTCTGATGTTACCTGTTCATTTGTACTTATTTGCGATTTTGTTAATGCATATTGTTTTTTTAATTTTAATTTTCTTACACTCTTGTACATATCAAGCCTGGTGGTAGCATAATCAAAATCTGTTCCTGGTGCATATGACAGACCTAGGCTGAGTATTTTCTCCTCCTGTTTAGATAAATCGATACCAGCGATGTTTACAATTGTATTATTCTTTTCTTTTGGATCTATTTGTTCCTCCAATATCCCCTTCCTCTTTTCCTGGTTTGCTGTGGCTCGCCTGGTCCTTGCTTTGCGCCTCTGCCTTCGCCTGTAGTTGTTATATGTCCTTCGTTCCTTCGCGGAGGTCTTGGGCGGAGTGTTTGGCGTCTTTCGACACATAAAAATTTAACTCTTCACCCAAAGATGGTTTGGGTCGCTGTCTTGATTTATCTGTGTTGCGCAGCTCCGATTCAGATTCGCTGCCTCCCATTGAGCTAACATCAGATTGTGACGTACTTGGGGTCTGTATATCATTACTTCTTTGCAGAATTGCTGACCCTTCTGCCCCCTGAAATGTTGCCTTTCTGATGGTATCATAGCGTTTAGCAAATGTAAAAATTTGTCCCAAATCATAGTCATTTTTGTCCCTTAAGAATTTGAATGCCTTCCTTTCTTTGATTTTTTCCTCTTCCTTTTGCAAACGTATCATCATTTCATGACGCATTTTAACATGCTCTTCCTTATGATTGAGTTTGTTTAACTCCTCATTAATTTCTTCAATTTCTTTCAATAATCTAGCTCTATCAATGTCAGCATATTTAATAAGAATTAGAGTTAATTTGCGTGATGAGTCCAGGTTACATTCAGCCCATTCTCTCATTAAATCGGGATTAGGTTCATCATAACTAGGGGCCATTAAAATTCGTAACCTTCTAGGAATTCTCCCCACATCAATGTAACCTTGCAATGACTTGGATTCCCACCATTTCTGCTGTTCCGATTTCATTTTTTTCTCCAATTTTTTTAAAATCTCCTTTGCTGAATTAGTACTACGTGTACTTTCGTTTGTTGTTGTTTCATTCGCAATAATCGTCATTGAGGGGCTGTCGGTAAACATGTTAATGGCCGCTGCCTCCTCGCTTTTACCACGTCGGCTGACATGAGGTTAATGGTTGAATTCTCCCAGTTACGAGTGAAGTTTGCCAATCTTAACTCACTCAAGAACTGTAGCACACCCCTTCACCCCGTAATATCCAGATGCTCACTCCTACCTGGGTCGCTCAGTGTTAACCGGGTCCTCCGACTCAGTGTCCACGCCGCTCTCACAGGTTTCCGTTTGCTTCCTTCCGGATTACGGGGGTCAGGCGCTGATAATCCTCCTTGGATTGTTGGGTAATTCCAGGTTGCCCCGGAAGTATTGTTTCACAAAAAGCGCCGTCCGTTATGATGGGGGGTTCCGTGCAAGACCGCGTAAAACCAATCGGTCTATTATATCCCATGCATTCCGCTGCTTTCCTGTGGATATCTCCAGAAACGGACACGGACCCAGGAAATTGTGCTTCAAGGTATCTTTATTCCTCTGTCGCCATTACGCGTTTCGCCTTCCACGAGGCTTGATCACATGACAATGGTAACCAAAGAATGTGCTGTATTTAAAGTGATAAGTGCTTTACAAAAAACTGCATCACATGACTAGTTAAATCATTCGACATGGAAGAAATACTCAATGCTTAAAATTCATAATATGTCTAAATTAATGTTAATTAAAACTACATAAAATTACATAAAATTACAAAGAGTCACCGGTTGTTATTATGGTTAAGTTTTATAGAAGAACTCCATTTTACTCGTGTTGTATCAAACAGCTATAATGGTTTCAATACCATTTTTTAAATTATTGTGTCAGAACAACCTAGGTCATATTTACAGATGAACTTAACATATGTCAATTGTATGTTGGTGATGCCATAAAGTGCTAAAGTGCAAAAAACTTTAGTGTAAAAGTGTATAAGATATGTGGAATAAAATTGGAGATAACTTATTGAATTCTCAATTTTCATTGTAACTGGAACAAAATAGTCGTAAGGAAAGGCGGGAATTTGTTTACATGTATTTTGTTTGCATAATGCTCACTGCCATCTTTTGTTGTTTATACCTGGATTTGCATAAGGCATTGTGTTATATAATTTGCATGTGCACAATATTTAAGTTATTCAAGGAATTGATTATTTATGGGGTTATGTGCAAAATGCTGCTTAATATAAATATATAAATATATAAATATTAGAATATAAGCATACAAGAGAATATTTCAAAAACATTTAAAAATATCCTAAAATATTTAAAAACATTCAAAACAATTCAAAAATACCTCACAATATCTAAAAGCATCATCACATATTGCAATTGCTATATAATACTCATTGTGTTACTACAAAATATTTGTGTGCAAGTTAAATACTTGATATAACCTTATAAATTACAATGAGCATCTTTAAAACCCCTAAAATTCTTGAACAATAAATAACTAAAAATTACATTATTAAATACTGATGTTTCTGCCACTGCAATGTATATAGGTTTTAGATTGTGTGGTATATCTTAGTTTTTATGTTAAGCAGGTATGTAAATCCTCTGTTATGTTGAGGCCCCCTGGGGACTTAGAATCTAACTGAATGATGTAACGTGTTTCCAACTTTCTCAACTTAATTTCTCTGTCCCCACCTCTTCTACTTGGGGGGACTGCGTCAATTACAAAATATTTTAAAAATGAAATGTTTGACTCATGTTTTTCCCTGAAATGTCGTGCCACCGGATAGGTATTATCCTGGTTTGTGATGGCACGTAGGTGTTGCAATATCCTCTTGTGTGCCTGCAATTTAGTGCTGCCCACGTACTGCAAGCCACATGGACATGACAGCACGTAGACAGCAAATTCTGTTTTGCATGTTAATAACTTGGATATTTTGAATTGTTCTTCACTAAATGGTGTACTATATTTGCTTTTATTAATGCCATGTACACACGCCTTGCAGGTTCTACATTTGAAAAATCCTTTGCCTGTTTGGAGCCAGTTACTATTTTCTATGATTTCAGGACTAGTTTTTACTATCCTATCTCTCATTGATGGCGCTTTTCTATGTGTGATGGACACCCTCCGCGGTAGCAGGGGTCCAATCACCGGGTCAGCGAGAACCATAGACCAATTTCTTTGTATAATTCTGTGTATTGCTCTGTGTTGTCTGTTAAATTTCATTATTATTCTAAAATCATTTTCTTGTGTAATTGGCTCGCTTGGATTAATTCTAGATATGTTCACCATTGTTTGTGTTTTCTTCTTTAATGCTTCCTCTCTTGAGATTAACATGGATTTACTAATTGCTTTGTCGATGACGTTAATTGAATATCCTCTCTGTTGAAATCTCCTTTTGCTATCCTTTTGTGCAGCTCTCAAATCCTCATTATTACTACATAGACGCCTTATCCGAAGCATTTCGCCATAGGGGATGCTATTAATTAAATGCTTCGGATGGGAACTGCTAGCATGGAGAGTGGTATTGCCTGCGGTTTTCTTTCTAAACAATTTAGTTTCTAACTTGTTATGTTCTACATAGATTTCAGTGTCTAAGAACTCCACCCTAGTTTGACTGATGGTGGCCGTAAATTGTAGGTTTACACAATTAGAATTAATTATCTCCACAAATGCATTTGCTTCCTCCATAGTTCCCTGCCACACAATAAACAAATCATCTATGTAACGCAGCCACATTCTTACATTGTTACGCATATATATTTGGTAGGTACCCCTGAGGGTCAGCTCCTCCCACCTGCCCATATGTAGGCATGCATAACTGGGGGAGAAGCTGGCCCCCATGGCCACCCCCCTCACTTGTTGATACAGTTGGCTGTTGAACATGAATATATTGTTCTGAAGGCAAAACATGATCATTTCTACTAGCATTTTGTTATGTTGCTCAAGGTGACCCGGTCTACGCAATAAGAAATATTCAACAGCTGCAATACCATCTGAATGTTCAATACTAGTAAACAACGAAGTTACATCTAGTGCCATTAATATAAAATCCTCTTGCCACACAAATTTTTCATTTTTCCTTAAGAAATCGCTTGTATCTTTTACATATGATGTTAACCCTTTAACAAAGTCTTGTAAAAAATAGTCTACATATTTGGCTGTATTCTCCAATAGTCCATCATGAGCCGAAATAATAGGCCTCCCTGGTGGATTTGTCGCATTTTTATGTATCTTTGGTATAAAATACAAAGACGGTGTTGTCGGATTTTCTTTTTTAAGGAATCTGTACTCATCCGTACTTATCAGGTTAGCATTTCTCCAACGCATCAACTTAATGTGATATTCTTTGTATGTCATTTTGAGTCTGGCATTGTCGCTGCGAGTGTAGCAAGTTCTATTATTTAATTGATTGTAGGCTTCTTTTTTGTAGGCCTCCTGCGGCCAGATAACGATATTGCCACCTTTGTCACTATTTCTGATCACAATGTTTTTATCTTTTTGGAGCCTTGTAATCAGATTTGTGTATTGTTGATTATTAATTCTGTGTTTTGTTCCTTTTGTTTGTACTTGTTTATTTAGTTCCTTCAACTGAGTAACAATCGCCTCATGGAAAATATCAATTGAATCACGTACTGTGACTGGGGTATATGTTGATTTTGGTTTAAATGGAGTATATGGTCTTTTGCTTATTGTTACCCCTTCGTTAACATCATTTGCTGGTAATATTTCCAACTCAGATTGCTGGTTATCGTTTTCTTCATATAATTGCTGCATAGTTCTTAATAGCGGTATATCTGATTGTGATATGTTTGGAGTTAATATCTCTTCTGATGTTACCTGTTCATTTGTACTTATTTGCGATTTTGTTAATGCACATTGTTTTTTTAATTTTAATTTTCTTACACTCTTGTACATATCAAGCCTGGTGGTAGCATAATCAAAATCTGTTCCTGGTGCATATGACAGACCTAGGCTGAGTATTTTCTCCTCCTGTTTAGATAAATCGATACCAGCGATTTTACAATTGTATTATTCTTTTCTTTTGGATCTATTTGTTCCTCCAATATCCCCTTCTTCTTTTCCTGGTTTGCTGTGGCTCGCCTGGTCCTTGCTTTGCGCCTCTGCCTTCGCCTGTAGTTGTTATATGTCCTTCGTTCCTTCGCGGAGGTCTTGGGCGGAGTGTTTGGCGTCTTTCGACACATAAAAAATTTAACTCTTCACCCAAAGATGGTTTGGGTCGCTGTCTTGATTTATCTGTGTTGCGCAGCTCCGATTCAGATTCGCTGCCTCCCATTGAGCTAACATCAGATTGTGACGTACTTGGGGTCTGTATATCATTACTTCTTTGCAGAATTGCTGACCCCTCTGCCCCCTGAAATGTTGCCTTTCTGATAGTATCATAGCGTTTAGCAAATGTAAAAATTTGTCCCAAATCATAGTCATTTTTGTCCCTTAAGAATTTGAATGCCTTCCTTTCTTTGATTTTTTCCTCTTCCTTTTGCAAACGTATCATCATTTCATGACGCATTTTAACATGCTCTTCCTTATGATTGAGTTTGTTTAACTCCTCATTAATTTCTTCAATTTCTTTCAATAATCTAGCTCTATCAATGTCAGCATATTTAATAAGAATTAGAGTTAATTTGCGTGATGAGTCCAGGTTACATTCAGCCCATTCTCTCATTAAATCGGGATTAGGTTCATCATAACTAGGGGCCATTAAAATTCGTAACCCTCTAGGAATTCTCCCCACATCAATGTAACCTTGCAATGACTTGGATTCCCACCATTTCTGCTGTTCCGATTTCATTTTTTTCTCCAATTTTTTTAAAATCTCCTTTGCTGAATTAGTACTACGTGTACTTTCGTTTGTTGTTGTTTCATTCGCAATAATCGTCATTGAGGGGCTGTCGGTAAACATGTTAATGGCCGCTGCCTCCCTCGCTTTTACCACGTCGGCTGACATGAGGTTAATGGTTGAATTCTCCCAGTTACGAGTGAAGTTTGCCAATCTTAACTCACTCAAGAACTGTAGCACACCCCTTCACCCCGTAATATCCAGATGCTCACTCCTACCTGGGTCGCTCAGTGTTAACCGGGTCCTCCGACTCAGTGTCCACGCCGCTCTCACAGGTTTCCGTTTGCTTCCTTCCGGATTACGGGGGGTCAGGCGCTGATAATCCTCCTTGGATTGTTGGGTAATTCCAGGTTGCCCCGGAAGTATTGTTTCACAAAAAGCGCCGTCCGTTATGATGGGGGGGTTCCGTGCAAGACCGCGTAAAACCAATCGGTCTATTATATCCCATGCATTCCGCTGCTTTCCTGTGGATATCTCCAGAAACGGACACGGACCCAGGAAATTGTGCTTCAAGGTATCTTTATTCCTCTGTCGCCATTACGCGTTTCGCCTTCCACGAGGCTTGATCACATGACAATGGTAACCAAAGAATGTGCTGTATTTAAAGTGATAAGTGCTTTACAAAAAACTGCATCACATGACTAGTTAAATCATTCGACATGGAAGAAATACTCAATGCTTAAAATTCATAATATGTCTAAATTAATGTTAATTAAAACTACATAAAATTACATAAAATTACAAAGAGTCACCGGTTGTTATTATGGTTAAGTTTTATAGAAGAACTCCATTTTACTCGTGTTGTATCAAACAGCTATAATGGTTTCAATACCATTTTTTAAATTATTGTGTCAGAACAACCTAGGTCATATTTACAGATGAACTTAACATATGTCAATTGTATGTTGGTGATGCCATAAAGTGCAAAAAACATTAGTGTAAAAGTGTATAAGATATGTGGAATAAAATTGGAGATAACTTATTGAATTCTCAATTTTCATTGTAACTGGAACAAAATAGTCGTAAGGAAAGGCGGGAATTTGTTTACATGTATTTTGTTTGCATAATGCTCACTGCCATCTTTTGTTGTTTATACCTGGATTTGCATAAGGCATTGTGTTATATAATTTGCATGTGCACAATATTTAAGTTATTCAAGGAATTGATTATTTATGGGGTTATGTGCAAAATGCTGCTTAATATAAATATATATATATATAAATATATAAATATTAGAATATAAGCATACAAGAGAATATTTCAAAAACATTTTAAAATATCCTAAAATATTTAAAAACATTCAAAACAATTCAAAAATACCTCACAATATCTAAAAGCATCATCACATATTGCAATTGCTATATAATACTCATTGTGTTACTACAAAATATTTGTGTGCAAGTTAAATACTTGATATAACCTTATAAATTACAATGAGCATCTTTAAAACCCCTAAAATTCTTGAACAATAAATAACTAAAAATTACATTATTAAATACTGATGTTTCTGCCACTGCAATGTATATAGGTTTTAGATTGTGTGGTATATCTTAGTTTTTATGTTAAGCAGGTATGTAAATCCTCTGTTATGTTGAGGCCCCCTGGGGACTTATAATCTAACTGAATGATGTAACGTGTTTCCAACTTTCTCAACTTAATTTCTCTGTCCCCACCTCTTCTACTTGGGGGGACTGCGTCAATTACAAAATATTTTAAAAATGAAATGTTTGACTCATGTTTTTCCCTGAAATGTCGTGCCACCGGATAGGTATTATCCTGGTTTGTGATGGCACGTAGGTGTTGCAATATCCTCTTGTGTGCCTGCAATTTAGTGCTGCCCACGTACTGCAAGCCACATGGACATGACAGCACGTAGACAGCAAATTCTGTTTTGCATGTTAATAACTTGGATATTTTGAATTGTTCTTCACTAAATGGTGTACTATATTTGCTTTTATTAATGCCATGTACACACGCCTTGCAGGTTCTACATTTGAAAAATCCTTTGCCTGTTTGGAGCCAGTTACTATTTTCTATGATTTCAGGACAAGTTTTTACTATCCTATCTCTCATTGATGGCGCTTTTCTATGTGTGATGGACACCCTCCGCGGTAGCAGGGGTCCAATCACCGGGTCAGCGAGAACCATAGACCAATTTCTTTGTATAATTCTGTGTATTGCTCTGTGTTGTCTGTTAAATTTCATTATTATTCTAAAATCATTTTCTTGTGTAATTGGCTCGCTTGGATTAATTCTAGATATGTTCACCATTGTTTGTGTTTTCTCCTTTAATGCTTCCTCTCTTGAGATTAACATGGATTTACTAATTGCTTTGTCGATGACGTTAATTGAATATCCTCTCTGTTGAAATCTCCTTTTGCTATCCTTTTGTGCAGCTCTCAAATCCTCATTATTACTACATAAACGCCTTATCCGAAGCATTTCGCCATAGGGGATGCTATTAATTAAATGCTTCGGATGGGAACTGCTATCATGGAGAGTGGTATTGCCTGCGGTTTTCTTTCTAAACAATTTAGTTTCTAACTTGTTATGTTCTACATAGATTTCAGTGTCTAAGAACTCCACCCTAGTTTGACTGATAATGGCCGTAAATTGTAGGTTTACACAATTAGAATTAATTATCTCCACAAATGCATTTGCTTCCTCCATAGTTCCCTGCCACACAATAAACAAATCATCTATGTAACGCAGCCACATTCTTACATTGTTACGCATATATATTTGGTAGGTACCCCTGAGGGTCAGCTCCTCCCACCTGCCCATATGTAGGCAGGCATAACTGGGGGAGAAGCTGGCCCCCATGGCCACCCCCTCACTTGTTGATACAGTTGGCTGTTGAACATGAATATATTGTTCTGTAGGCAAAACATGATCATTTCTACTAGCATTTTGTTATGTTGCTCAAGGTGACCCGGTCTACGCAATAAGAAATATTCAACAGCTGCAATACCATCTGAATGTTCAATACTAGTAAACAACGAAGTTACATCTAGTGCCATTAATATAAAATCCTCTTGCCACACAAATTTTTCATTTTTCCTTAAGAAATCGCTTGTATCTTTTACATATGATGTTAACCCTTTAACAAAGTCTTGTAAAAAATAGTCTACATATTTGGCTGTATTCTCCAATAGTCCATCATGAGCCGAAATAATAGGCCTCCCTGGTGGATTTGTCGCATTTTTATGTATCTTTGGTATAAAATACAAAGACGGTGTTGTCGGATTTTCTTTTTTAAGGAATCTGTACTCATCCGTACTTATCAGGTTAGCATTTCTCCAACGCATCAACTTAATGTGATATTCTTTGTATGTCATTTTGAGTCTGGCATTGTCGCTGCGAGTGTAGCAAGTTCTATTATTTAATTGATTGTAGGCTTCTTTTTTGTAGGCCTCCTGCGGCCAGATAACGATATTGCCACCTTTGTCACTATTTCTGATCACAATGTTTTTATCTTTTTGGAGCCTTGTAATCAGATTTGTGTATTGTTGATTATTAATTCTGTGTTTTGTTCCTTTTGTTTGTACTTGTTTATTTAGTTCCTTCAACTGAGTAACAATCGCCTCATGGAAAATATCAATTGAATCACGTACTGTGACTGGGGTATATGTTGATTTTGGTTTAAATGGAGTATATGGTCTTTTGCTTATTGTTACCCCTTCGTTAACATCATTTGCTGGTAATATTTCCAACTCAGATTGCTGGTTATCGTTTTCTTCATATAATTGCTGCATAGTTCTTAATAGCGGTATATCTGATTGTGATATGTTTGGAGTTAATATCTCTTCTGATGTTACCTGTTCATTTGTACTTATTTGCGATTTTGTTAATGCACATTGTTTTTTTAATTTTAATTTTCTTACACTCTTGTACATATCAAGCCTGGTGGTAGCATAATCAAAATCTGTTCCTGGTGCATATGACAGACCTAGGCTGAGTATTTTCTCCTCCTGTTTAGATAAATCGATACCAGCGATGTTTACAATTGTATTATTCTTTTCTTTTGGATCTATTTGTTCCTCCAATATCCCCTTCTTCTTTTCCTGGTTTGCTGTGGCTCGCCTGGTCCTTGCTTTGCGCCTCTGCCTTCGCCTGTAGTTGTTATATGTCCTTCGTTCCTTCGCGGAGGTCTTGGGCGGAGTGTTTGGCGTCTTTCGATACATAAAAAATGTAACTCTTCACCCAAAGATGGTTTGGGTCGCTGTCTTGATTTATCTGTGTTGCGCAGCTCCGATTCAGATTCGCTGCCTCCCATTGAGCTAACATCAGATTGTGACGTACTTGGGGTCTGTATATCATTACTTCTTTGCAGAATTGCTGACCCTTCTGCCCCCTGAAATGTTGCCTTTCTGATGGTATCATAGCGTTTAGCAAATGTAAAAATTTGTCCCAAATCATAGTCATTTTTGTCCCTTAAGAATTTGAATGCCTTCCTTTCTTTGATTTTTTCCTCTTCCTTTTGCAAACGTATCATCATTTCATGACGCATTTTAACATGCTCTTCCTTATGATTGAGTTTGTTTAACTCCTCATTAATTTCTTCAATTTCTTTCAATAATCTAGCTCTGTCAATGTCAGCATATTTAATAAGAATTAGAGTTAATTTGCGTGATGAGTCCAGGTTACATTCAGCCCATTCTCTCATTAAATCGGGATTAGGTTCATCATAACTAGGGGCCATTAAAATTCGTAACCCTCTAGGAATTCTCCCCACATCAATGTAACCTTGCAATGACTTGGATTCCCACCATTTCTGCTGTTCCGATTTCATTTTTTTCTCCAATTTTTTAAAAATCTCCTTTGCTGAATTAGTACTACGTGTACTTTCGTTTGTTGTTGTTTCATTCGCAATAATCGTCATTGAGGGGCTGTCGGTAAACATGTTAATGGCCGCTGCCTCCCTCGCTTTTACCACGTCGGCTGACATGAGGTTAATGGTTGAATTCTCCCAGTTACGAGTGAAGTTTGCCAATCTTAACTCACTCAAGAACTGTAGCACACCCCTTCACCCCATAATATCCAGATGCTCACTCCTACCTGGGTCGCTCAGTGTTAACCGGGTCCTCCGACTCAGTGTCCACGCCGCTCTCACAGGTTTCCGTTTGCTTCCTTCCGGATTACGGGGGGTCAGGCGCTGATAATCCTCCTTGGATTGTTGGGTAATTCCAGGTTGCCCCGGAAGTATTGTTTCACAAAAAGCGCCGTCCGTTATGATGGGGGGGTTCCGTGCAAGACCGCGTAAAACCAATCGGTCTATTATATCCCATGCATTCCGCTGCTTTCCTGTGGATATCTCCAGAAACGGACACGGACCCAGGAAATTGTGCTTCAAGGTATCTTTATTCCTCTGTTGCCATTACGCGTTTCGCCTTCCGCGAGGCTTGATCACATGACAATGGTAACCAAAGAATGTGCTGTATTTAAAGTGATAAGTGCTTTACAAAAACTGCATCACATGACTAGTTAAATCATTCGACATGGAAGAAATACTCAATGCTTAAAATTCATAATATGTCTAAATTAATGTTAATTAAAACTACATAAAATTACATAAAATTACAAAGAGTCACCGGTTGTTATTATGGTTAAGTTTTATAGAAGAACTCCATTTTACTCGTGTTGTATCAAACAGCTATAATGGTTTCAATACCATTTTTTAAATTATTGTGTCAGAACAACCTAGGTCATATTTACAGATGAACTTAACATATGTCAATTGTATGTTGGTGATGCCATAAAGTGCTAAAGTGCAAAAAACATTAGTGTAAAAGTGTATAAGATATGTGGAATAAAATTGGAGATAACTTATTGAATTCTCAATTTTCATTGTAACTGGAACAAAATAGTCGTAAGGAAAGGCGGGAATTTGTTTACATGTATTTTGTTTGCATAATGCTCACTGCCATCTTTTGTTGTTTATACCTGGATTTGCATAAGGCATTGTGTTATATAATTTGCATGTGCACAATATTTAAGTTATTCAAGGAATTGATTATTTATGGGGTTATGTGCAAAATGCTGCTTAATATAAATATATAAATATATAAATATTAGAATATAAGCATACAAGAGAATATTTCAAAAACATTTAAAAATATCCTAAAATATTTAAAAACATTCAAAACAATTCAAAAATACCTCACAATATCTAAAAGCATCATCACATATTGCAATTGCTATATAATACTCATTGTGTTACTACAAAATATTTGTGTGCAAGTTAAATACTTGATATAACCTTATAAATTACAATGAGCATCTTTAAAACCCCTAAAATTCTTGAACAATAAATAACTAAAAATTACATTATTAAATACTGATGTTTCTGCCACTGCAATGTATATAGGTTTTAGATTGTGTGGTATATCTTAGTTTTTATGTTAAGCAGGTATGTAAATCCTCTGTTATGTTGAGGCCCCCTGGGGACTTAGAATCTAACTGAATGATGTAACGTGTTTCCAACTTTCTCAACTTAATTTCTCTGTCCCCACCTCTTCTACTTGGGGGGACTGCGTCAATTACAAAATATTTTAAAAATGAAATGTTTGACTCATGTTTTTCCCTGAAATGTCGTGCCACCGGATAGGTATTATCCTGGTTTGTGATGGCACGTAGGTGTTGCAATATCCTCTTGTGTGCCTGCAATTTAGTGCTGCCCACGTACTGCAAGCCACATGGACATGACAGCACGTAGACAGCAAATTCTGTTTTGCATGTTAATAACTTGGATATTTTGAATTGTTCTTCACTAAATGGTGTACTATATTTTCTTTTATTAATGCCATGTACACACGCCTTGCAGGTTCTACATTTGAAAAATCCTTTGCCTGTTTGGAGCCAGTTACTATTTTCTATGATTTCAGGACTAGTTTTTACTATCCTATCTCTCATTGATGGCGCTTTTCTATGTGTGATGGACACCCTCCGCGGTAGCAGGGGTCCAATCACCGGGTCAGCGAGAACCATAGACCAATTTCTTTGTATAATTCTGTGTATTGCTCTGTGTTGTCTGTTAAATTTCATTATTATTCTAAAATCATTTTCTTGTGTAATAGGCTCGCTTGGATTAATTCTAGATATGTTCACCATTGTTTGTGTTTTCTCCTTTAATGCTTCCTCTCTTGAGATTAACATGGATTTACTAATTGCTTTGTCGATGACGTTAATTGAATATCCTCTCTGTTGAAATCTCCTTTTGCTATCCTTTTGTGCAGCTCTCAAATCCTCATTATTACTACATAGACGCCTTATCCGAAGCATTTCGCCATAGGGGATGCTATTAATTAAATGCTTCGGATGGGAACTGCTAGCATGGAGAGTGGTATTGCCTGCGGTTTTCTTTCTAAACAATTTAGTTTCTAACTTGTTATGTTCTACATAGATTTCAGTGTCTAAGAACTCCACCCTAGTTTGACTGATGGTGGCCGTAAATTGTAGGTTTACACAATTAGAATTAATTATCTCCACAAATGCATTTGCTTCCTCCATAGTTCCCTGCCACACAATAAACAAATCATCTATGTAACGCAGCCACATTCTTACATTGTTACGCATATATATTTGGTAGGTACCCCTGAGGGTCAGCTCCTCCCACCTGCCCATATGTAGGCAGGCATAACTGGGGGAGAAGCTGGCCCCCATGGCCACCCCCTCACTTGTTGATACAGTTGGCTGTTGAACATGAATATATTGTTCTGTAGGCAAAACATGATCATTTCTACTAGCATTTTGTTATGTTGCTCAAGGTGACCCGGTCTAAGCAATAAGAAATATTCAACAGCTGCAATACCATCTGAATGTTCAATACTAGTATACAACGAAGTTACATCTAGTGCCATTAATATAAAATCCTCTTGCCACACAAATTTTTCAATTTTCCTTAAGAAATCGCTTGTATCTTTTACATATGATGTTAACCCTTTAACAAAGTCTTGTAAAAAATAGTCTACATATTTGGCTGTATTCTCCAATAGTCCATCATGAGCTGAAATAATAGGCCTCCTTGGTGGATTTGTCGCATTTTTATGTATCTTTGGTATAAAATACAAAGACGGTGTTGTCGGATTTTCTTTTTTAAGGAATCTGTACTCATCCGTACTTATCAGGTTAGCATTTCTCCAACGCAGCAACTTAATGTGATATTCTTTGTATGTCATTTTGAGTCTGGCATTGTCGCTGCGAGTGTAGCAAGTTCTATTATTTAATTGATTGTAGGCTTCTTTTTTGTAGGCCTCCTGCGGCCAGATAACGATATTGCCACCTTTGTCACTATTTCTGATATATATAGATCAGTGATGTCACTGACCATGTCATGAGTGATGTAATATGTGACGTCATCAGCAGTGCATTGCGGGGGCGCGAGTTATAGTTAGCTGAACTAACTATAACGGGGGAATTTCACGGGTTTTGTACGAGTGCAATGTCCAACTAACTATAACTTTCCCTAAAACCTATGGTTTTTTCAGTGAATTTCAAAGGTTTTTTAAATGCTAAACCCTAACTATAACAGGCCTGAAACCTATGGTTTTTTCAGTGAATTTCAAAGGTTTTTAAAACGCTGATTCCTAACTATAACAAGCCTGAAACCTATGGTTTTTTCAGTGAATTTCAAAGGTTTTTTAAATGCTAATTCCTAACTATAACATGTCTGAAACCTATGGTTTTTTTCAGTGAATTTCAAAGGTTTTGTAAATGACAATTTTTAAATGTATTAATTGTTATATTTATTTTTTTGATACTGATTTACTACATTTTTTTAAACTATTTATTTTTAGATGTTTTATTTTTTAAATTACATTGTAATTACATTATACATTACATTACAAAATATACTTTCTCAGAATGAATTACTTTAGTTTAAATACTTTGCAAATAGGCAATAGACTTTTAAGTACAGTAGTTACAGTTGTTGCAATGGGCAACACAATTTCAAACACAATGCAACATTGAGCTCAATGTGAATTTCTAGCTAAATGCAATTAGTTACTTTATGGATTACTTTTCTAACCACAGGACTGGATCCTAGATTCAGTCCTGGGACATCTCCTGTAAACAGTTGAGTAAAAGCGTTTTGGTTACAGTAGTGATTTTTAAGGAATATTATTGTATTTTAAAAGTTGACACTTAGAAACTTTTTCACATAGAATCACCCTATGGGAGGAAATTCACTTAGCAGGTAAGTAGTGTTATCGTTACTTTTTCTTACTCAGTGATGGATCCTGGATCCAGCACTGATGCATCTCCTGTAAACAGTTGAAAGAATGCGTTTAAGTCATACAGGCGATTTTTAAGGAATATTTGTAGTTTGTGAAAATCAACACTTTGAAACTTTTCTGCTGAAAACCAGACAATGGATTCCTACGGAAGGAAATATAAGTTACTGGTAAGTACGGTTAAAATTACTTTTCAGGATCAGTACTGGGCTGAAAGATGCAGCACTGAGGTCTCTCCTGATAATAGGTGAGTAAATCGGAATTCGTATTTTGGCTGATTTTAGAGGAATATTTGTATGTTTCAAAAATCGACACAGAAACTTTTTCAGCAAAAAGCAGGCAATGATATCCTATGGAAGGAATTTCAAGTTACTGGTAAGTACGGTTAAAATTACTTTTCAGGATCAGTACTGGGCTGAAAGATGCAGCACTGAGGTCTCTCCTGATAACAGGTGAGTAAATCGGAATTCGTATTTCGGCTGATTTTAGAGGAATATTATAAAGTTCCAAAACTCCACACTTAGAAGAATTTCCAAGTGAAACCAGTCAATGATATCCTATGGAAGGAAATTCAAGTTACTGGTAAGTACGGTTAAAATTACTTTTCAGGATCAGTACTGGGCTGAAAGATGCAGCACTGACGTCTCTCCTGATAACAGGTGAGTAAATCGGAATTCGTAGTTCGGCTGATTTTAGAGGAATATTTGTATGTTTCAAAAATCGACACTTAGAAACTTTTTCAGCAAAAAGCAGACAATGATATCCTATGGAAGGAAATTCAAGTTACTGGTAAGTACGGTTAAAATTACTTTTCAGGATCAGTACTGGGCTGAAAGATGCAGCACTGAGGTCTCTCCTGATAACAGGTGAGTAAATCGGAATTCGTATTTCGGCTGATTTTAGAGGAATATTATAAAGTTCCAAAACTCCACACTTAGAAGAATTTCCAAGTGAAACCAGTCAATGATATCCTATGGAAGGAAATTCAAGTTACTGGTAAGTACGGTTAAAATTACTTTTCAGGATCAGTACTGGGCTGAAAGATGCAGGACTGAGGTCTCTCCTGATAACAGGTGAGTAAATCGGAATTCGTAGTTCGGCTGATTTTAGAGGAATATTTGCACAATGGTGAAGGGAGGGGGCGGGGCCTGAGGTGACATCTGTGCAAACGCGCCCCGTGGCGCGTTTTAAGTTGGGGGATTAAGTCCCCTTGAATCATGAGGGTCCCTGGGGTCCAACTAGCCCACCCTGTACCTCCAGTATGCGCCAGGGAGCTGCGTTGCAGAGAGGTGTTCAGAGGCCACGCCCCTTTTTGCACCTCTCTGCAACGCAGCTCTGTGGCGCTTTCTGGATGTACCTGGTGGGCTAGTTCGCCCCCAGGGACCCTCAGGATTGAAGGGGATTTCATTCCCCAACTTAAAATGCGCCACGGAGCCTGTTTGCATACATGTCACCTGAAGCCCCGCACCCTCCCTTCACCACTGTGCAAACGTGCCACGTGGCGCATTTTAAGTTGGGGGATTAAGTCCCCTTGAATACTGAGGGTCCCTGGAGTCCAACTAGCCCACCATGTACCTCCAAAAAGCGCCACAGAGCTGCGTTGCAGAGAGGTGTAAAAAGGGGCGTGGCCTCTGTACACCTCTCTGCAACACAGCCCCCTGGCGCATACTGGAGGTTCCTGGTGGGCTAGTTGGCCCCCAGGGACCCCCAGTATTCAAGGGGAATTACTTCCCCTTCTTAAAACGCGCCAGGGGGCGCGTTTGCAGACTGCTGCAGGGAGGGGGCGGGGCCTCGGCACGATGCCGGCCTTTTTTTTTGTTTTTTGTTGCTTTTTTCTGCCCACGGGGTCCTTGTGGGACCCCCTGAGCAGACCTAGGGGGTCAGGGTGTTTCTACGCTGCACCCTTTGTGCGTTTTGCGCACTTGTTTCTTGTGTTTTTTTTTTTAATCAGTGGGATCCGCGCACCCCAAGCGCATCCCGCCGATTTTGAAAAAAAATGCTTTTTCTGCCCAGGGGGTCCTTGTGGGACCCCTGAGCAGACCTAGAGGTCAGGGTGTTTCTACCCTGCCCCCTTTGTGCGTTTTGTGCACTTGTTTCTTGTGTTTTTTTTTTTTAAGCGGCGGGATCCGCGCATTCTAAGAGCATCCTGCCGTTTAAAAAAAAAAAATGCTTTTTTCTGCCCAGGGGGTCCTTGTGGGTCAGGGTGTTTCTACCCTGCCCCCTTTTTGCGCTTTGCGCACTTGTTTCTGTCCCTCGGACAAAATGGCTGCCAACACTTCCTGATTTGGAGTGTTGACAGCCACTTGACAGCCAATTAGCATGCAGCTCGTGATCGGGACGGTGCGCGCAGGGTGCGCTCAGGATACGCGGACCCTACTCGCCCATAGATATATATGTGACTTTACTTTTGATTTTCTCAGGAACTACTGAACGGATTTACACCAGTTAAGCAAAAGGCACAACACTGAACCAAGGGCTACCTCTTTGCCAAATTTGGTGTAATTCCGTTCAGCAGTTCGGGCTGTAGCTGCGACTAAAGGTTCCTATGGAAAAATGAATGGGGAAAACGCGTTTTGGGACCCCCCTTTTTTCTCGGCCCCCGCTTGACGAATCAACCCGAGACTTTCAGGGTAGGAGCGGAGCGGAGCGCCCCAACAAGTTGGAAGCTTTCGCGAAGATTCGTCAACCGGCGCAAGAGTTATTTCAAATAGAATGTCGCGGATTTCCTATGGATAATAGGTCCTAACTATAACTATCTACTGGCGACCGCCAGTAGATAATATATATATATATTCCTGTTCCACCGTTCACCACTACTTCCTTTTCCTCAGGAACAAACGGAGACGAACCCAGACTTCGTGCATAAATTAAACTTTAATCGTCCTTCACCACAACCGCCATGACGCGTTTCGGCCTCACTCGGCCTTGATCACATGACGCGCTTAGGAGTTACACAAACTCTTTTAAAGTGCCAGGTGCCTCACTCGTGCAAATCAAATTTAGACAGACATAGAGAAAATACTTCACGGCTATCTTACATGAAAAATGTGCAAATTCAGCAAAAAATAATATTATTACATTTAATTGTTTATAAAGGATTAGATGTTAATATGATATTTATGTATATACTAAAACCAATCTGTATATATATATTAAATACATAAAAGGGTAGAGTATAAATAAATCAACAAAGTTAAAAGGCATATTAAACTTTTTAAATTTCTATATCAAAATTGGATGATACTAAAAAAGCCCATAAATATATTTGTAAAATACATAGCTCCTCTAAAAATATTTTTGTTGATTAAAAATGTTACCCTTTTTGCTGATCATAAGGATTATCGTCATAGCACAATTCTTTTTCATTTAGCCAGTATGACTCATCTCACAGTTTGTCTAAAAAGTGCTAAAAAGTGCTTGTATAAAATTAACGTGTATTGCCAGGAACAGCCCCTGTCCCATGGCTATTTATTAACTAACTAAATATTTAAAAAAACTTTTTAGGGAACTATAAAGAATTTGAATCAAAATCCAGTTTCCCTTTTTGGATATGTAGCATAAATGCTAATAGGCAACTGAAAGATGTTTACATAATGATTCTAATCAGGCTAGTTTAACATTTTTTTTTATATATATACAAATTATCGTGTAATAGATGCAGACATATGGACATAGGACACATGAGGGAATGCTGATATATGAGGAATGGTTATATTATAGACATCTAATTTAATATAACCATGTGTGAAAATCCTCACTAGAGTTGTGTCCATTAGGGGTCTTGGTATCAAGTTCTATGATATACTGGGTTTCCAAGCGTCTTAATTTTGCTTCCCTATTTCCCCCTCTCCTCAAAGCTGGGATCGAGTCAATCAGAAAATATGATAAGTGCTCCAAATTGCTGGCATGCTTCTCCTTAAAATGTCGTGCAATTGGGTATGTGTGGTCATTATTAGTGATTGCTCTCATGTGCTGCAGTATACGTTTGTGGGCCTGTAATTTGGTACTGCCCACATACTGCAGCCCACAAGAGCAGACCAACACATACACCACATATTCAGAACGGCATGTGAGAAACTTTGTAATTTTCTTTGGGACATCTGAAAATGGTGTAGTATACATTGTTTTGTTAGTCCCATATTTACATGCCCTGCACGTTTGGCATTTAACAAATCCCTTGCGTTTGCTAAGCCAGTTTGTAGTATTGATGACTTCTGGACTACTTTTTACAAGGTAATCCCTCATGGATTTGGACTTACGAAATGTAATGTTGGGATTCTTAGGCAACAGTTTGCCAATGACTGGATCATTTCTAGCCACTGGCCAAATGTTGTTTATTATTCTACGTAGGGTATTCTGTTCCCTACTGTAGGTTAAAATCAATCTTGTTTCAGGATTACTTTTTGAGAAGATGGAGGATCTCGTAGGGCCTTTTTCATCAGGAGTTCCTTTCTATTGATTTTGTTGGCTTTATCAATAGCTATGTCTAAGGTGCTCTCCTTATAGCCTCGTTCTAAGAATCTTGATTTACTCATTTTTTGGGCTTCTATAAGATCTCCTTCTCTACTGCATGCGCGACCCATCCTCAACATTTCTCCATAGGGTATGCTATGGATGAGATGACGTGGATGTTGGCTGGACGCATGTAGCGTACTGTTTCCTGCGGTTTTCTTTCGATAAAGTTTTGTTTCAATTTTGTTGTTCTCAATAAATACTTCCACATCAAGGAAACATACACTAGTACTGCTGATTTTAGAAGTAAAATGTAGATTGATGTTGTTTTGATTAATGCTATTTACAAAGTTCTGTGCTGAATCTTCAGTGCCTTGCCATATTACGAATAAATCGTCTATATAGCGCAGCCAAATCCTAACATGATTGTCTACATCTGTTTTGTGATCTCTGTTTAGTATCATTTCCTCCCACCAGCCCATATGAAGGCAGGAGTAGCTAGGGGAGAAACATGCTCCCATAGCTACTCCCCTTATTTGTTGATATACCTGGTTGGCAAACAGAAAATAGTTGTTATTTAGACAATATAGAATCATCATACTAAGCATTTTGCTGTGATGTGCCAAATGTAGAGGTCTAGAATTTAAATAAAATTCAATTGCTCGCATCCCATCCTGATGATGGATGCTTGTGTATAGTGATGTTACATCCAGACACATAAGTAAATAGCTCGAGTCCCATTTAAAATCATTCAACTGTCTCAGAAAATCACCAGAGTCCTGCACAAAGGAAGGTAACTGTTTTACATAATCTTGTAGAAAAAAGTCTATATATTTTGATGTATTCTCCATCAACCCGCCTATAGCTGAAATTATAGGTCTTCCTGGGGGGATGTAGCATTCTTATGCAGTTTGGGAATAAAGTAAATTACCGGCATAACCGGAAATTCATTCTTTAGAAATTTCAGTTCATCCATACTTATTAGTCCCGCACTGCGCCATGCATTTAATTTTGAATAGTATTCATACCAAGAATTGCGTACTATTTGCATGTTGCATTTTCTATAGCAATTGTTGTCTTCCAGTTGTAGGAGTGCTTCTCGCATATAGTCTTTGCGAGACCAGATTACAATATTCCCTCCTTTGTCAGAGTTTCTTATGATGATCTCTTCATTGTTTTGCAATTTAGTCATTAGTTTATTGTATGCAATCTGATGGTGGGTAAATCTTTTATGTTGCCTTGCTGTTTTTGTTTTCAGAATCTTTATTTCATTAGTAACTAAGTCTCCAAATATGTCCAATGAATCTTTAATCATTAATGGCTGAAAAGTAGATCTAGGTTTGAAATTAGTTGGTGCTGAACAATAGATTCCACCATTTGGGCTGCTTACATCTTCATCAATGGCTGTACCTTGTTGCATTAACTCCTCTAGATTGGCCAAAAGTTCCGCATCTGCCACCGTTAAGGGATTGCTCTGCTCCTGGCTTTGTAGTTGACGTTGAACTGTAACTAATTCCGTTCTAGGTTTGTTGCAGTTCAACAAATGATATTTTTTAAGTTTTAATTTTCGTATAAATTGAAATACATCCACTCGTGTTCTTGCATAGTCAAAACTTTTCTCCGGACAGTAAGATAAACCCAGTTCTAGGAGTTGGATTTCTGCTTTTGTTAAGACCATGGAAGACAAATTTACAACTGTATTCATTTTATTTGCACTTTTTACTTCCGTTGCCACTTTTTCTTGTATGGCGCTTTTTTGGTGTTGCTTGCGCTTCCAGTTTCATCTGCGCCTTTCTCCTCGTTTCTTATTGCGTTTTTGTTGGATTGATTTTGCTGTTTGCGCGGTCTTAATGTCTGTTTTCTGTCCTGTCTTAAGCAGTTCATTTCTTCCCCCAGCGAGAATTTGCGAAACCCCAATCTCCCTGTGCTGGCACTTTGATCTGTTTCCACCTCACTTTCAGGCGCCGAGCTCAGATCCGACATTGAAGTCGAAGACATGGCTGTTTCCTGTCCGCTGGTTTGTGCATGTTGGGGTGTAACTTTAGAGGTTTTCAGCATATCATATTTTTTTGCAAAGGTAAAAACCTGTCCTTGCTCGTAGTCCTGTTTGTCTCGCTGGAATTTATACGTTTTGCGTTTTTTTATTATTTCTTCTTTTTGCAGCCTGACCAACATATCCTCACGGTATTTAGTTATTGTGGGCGTGACTTCTGTCTTTGCAATTTCCATGTTTAGTTCATCTATTTGGGCTTGTAGCTTTGCCCTATCACTTTCTGCGTATTTGACTAAGATGGTAACCAAGCGCCTCGACGATTCGAGATTGCAATCAGCCCACTCTCTCAGCATGGCGGGATCTGGGTTCTCATAACTTGGGGCGATCATAATGCGCAACCCCCTAGGGATGCGTCCAACTTCTAGATATCGCCCTAATGACTTGTTCTCCCACCATTTGGCTTGTTCCATACGCATGCATTTCTCCAATTTTTTAAACTTTTCCCTGATCGTAATGTTTTCCCCTTGTGACGAGCCTCTAGGCACCAGCACCCGTTCTTCAGTGCTGGGGGCATCATCAAACATAACTTCCGCCGCTGCCTCGCGGCTCCTAAGCGCGTCTGCGGTCATGGTATTCGGACGATATTATACTTGATGTAATTCACTAGCGGGTTCGGATCAAATGTCACCGCTAGTCTTGCGCACACCTCCCCACCGGATATTGTCCCAAACTTCCTACCTTCACTCGTGGTTCCGATGACGGGTCTTCCGACTCTTTTCCTCGTCCACACTCTGTAGGTAGCTTTACTGGGTATCCGGGGGCTCTTGACTTTCTCGCGAGAGAATACAGAGGAAATCCCGATAGTGAAACCGGAAGAAGCTTCTTGTCATTTGAGCCCAAATACAAGGAGGGGGTTTCGCCAGTACCGAGGAAGCCTTCTCGGTAAGAATATTCCTGTTCCACCGTTCACCACTACTTCCTTTTCCTCAGGAACAAATGGAGACGAACCCAGGCTTCGTGCATAAATTAAACTTTAATCGTCCTTCACCACAACCGCCATGACGTGTTTCGGCCTCACTCGGCCTTGATCACATGACGCGCTTAGGAGTTACACAAACTCTTTTAAAGTGCCAGGTGCCTCACTCGTGCAAATCAAATTTAGACAGACATAGAGAAAATACTTCACGGCTATCTTACATGAAAAATGTGCAAATTCAGCAAAAAATAATATTATTACATTTAATTGTTTATAAAGGATTAGATGTTAATATGATATTTATGTATATACTAAAACCAATCTGTATATATATATTAAATACATAAAAAGGTAGAGTATAAATAATTCAACAAAGTTAAAAGGCATATTAATCTTTTTAAATTTCTATATCAAAATTGGATGATACTAAAAAAAGCCCATACATATATTTGTAAAATACATAGCTCCTCTAAAAATATTTTTGTTGATTAAAAATGTTACCCTTTTTGCTGATCATAAGGATTATCGTCCTAGCACAATTCTTTTTCATTTAGCCAGTATGACTCATCTCACAGTTTGTCTAAAAAGTGCTAAAAAAGTGCTTGTATAAAATTAACGTGTATTGCCAGGAACAGCCCCTGTCCCATGGCTATTTATTAACTAACTAAATATTAAAAAAACTTTTTTAGGGAACTATAAAGAATTTGAATCAAAATCCAGTTTCCCTTTTTGGATGTCATCAGTGATGTCATTTGAGATGTCATCAGTGATGTCATCAGTGATGTCACTGACCATGTCATGAGTGATGTAATATGTGACGTCATCAGCAGTGCATTGCGGGGGCGCGAGTTATAGTTAGCTGAACTAACTATAACGGGGGAATTTCACGGGTTTTGTACGAGTGCAATGTGCAACTAACTATAACTGTCCCTAAAACCTATGGTTTTTTCAGTGAATTTGTAAGGTTTTTTAAATGCTAATTTCTAACTATAACGTGCCTGAAACCTATGGTTTTTTCAGTGAATTTCAAAGGTTTTTTAAATGCTAATTCCTAACTATAACATGTCTGAAACCTATGGTTTTTTACAGTGAATTTCAAAGGTTTTGTAAATGACAATTTTTAAATGTATTAATTGTTATATTTATTTTTTTGATACTGATTTACTACATTTTTTTAAACTATTTATTTTTACATATTTTATTTTTTAAATTACATTGTAATTACATTATACATTACATTACAAAATATACTTTCTCAGAATGAATTACTTTAGTTTAAATACTTTGCAAATAGGCAATAGACTTTTAAGTACAGTAGTTACAGTTGTTGCAATGGGCAACACAATTTCAAACACAATGCAACATTGAGCTCAATGTGAATTTCTAGTTAAATGCAATTAGTTACTTAATGGATTACTTTTCTAACCACAGGACTGGATCCTAGATTCAGTCCTGGGACATCTCCTATAAACAGTTGAGTAAAAGCGTTTTGGTTAAAGTAGTGATTTTTAAGGAATATTATTGTATTTTAAAAGTTGACAGAGAAACTTTTTCACATAGAATCACCAATGTTATCCTATGGGAGGAAATTCACTTAGCAGGTAAGTAGTGTTATCGTTACTTTTTCTTACTCAGTGGTGGATCCTGGATCCAGCACTGGTGCACCTCCTGTAAACAGTTGAAAGAATGCGTTTAAGTCATACAGGCGATTTTTAAGGAATATTTGTAGTTTGTGAAAATCGACACTTTGAAACTTTTCTGCTGAAAACCAGACAATGGATTCCAATGGAAGGAAATAGAAGTTACTGGTAAGTACGGTTAGAATTACTTTTCAGGGTCAGTGCTGGGCTAAAAGATGCAGCACTGGGTTCTCTCCTCATAACAGGTGAGTAAATCGGAATTCGTAGTTCGGCTGATTTTAGAGGAATATTATAAAGTTCCAAAACTCCACACTTAGAAGAATTTCCAAGTGAAACCAGTCAATGTTAGCCTATGGAAGGAAATTCAAGTTACTGGTAAGTATGGTTAAAATTACTTTTCAGGATCAGTACTGGGCTCAAAGATGCAGCACTGAGGTCTCTCCTGATAACCGGTGAGTAAATAAGAATTCGTAGTTCGGCTGATTTTAGAGGAATATTTGTATGTTTAAAAAATCGACACTTAGAAACTTTTTCAGCAAAAAGCAGGCAATGATATCCTATGGAAGGAAATTCAAGTTACTGGTAAGTACGGTTAAAATTACTTTTCAGGATCAGTACTGGGCTCAAAGATGCAGCACTGAGGTCTCTCCTGATAACAGGTGAGTAAATCAGAATTCGTAGTTCGGCTGATTTTAGAGGAATATTATAAAGTTCCAAAACTCCACACTTAGAATAATTTCCAAGTGAAACCAGTCGATGTTAGCCTATGGAAGGAAATTCAAGTTACTGGTAAGTACGGTTAAAATTACTTTTCAGGATCAGTACTGGGCTCAAAGATGCAGCACTGAGGTCTCTCCTGATAACCGGTGAGTAAATCGGAATTCGTAGTTCGGCTGATTTTAGAGGAATATTATAAAGTTCCAAAATTCCACACTTAGAAGAATTTCCAAGTGAAACCAGTCAATGTTAGCCTATGGAAGGAAATTCAAGTTACTGGTAAGTACGGTTAAAATTACTTTTCAGGATCAGTACTGGGCTCAAAGATGCAGCAATGAGGTCTCTCCTGATAACAGGTGAGTAAATCGGAATTCGTAGTTCGGCTGATTTTAGAGGAATATTTGCTCTGTGGCGCGTTTTAAGTCGGAGAATTAATTCCTCCTCAATCCTGAGGGTCCCTAGGGGCCAACTGGCCCACCAGATACGTCCAGTATGTGCCAGAGAGCTGCGTTGCAGAGAGGTGTTCAGAGGCCACGCCCCTTTTTACAACACTTTGCAACGCAGCTCCGTGAGAGGTGTAAAAAGGGGCGTGGCCTCTGTACACCTCTCTGCAACGCAGCCCCCTGGCGCATACTGGAGGTTCCTGGTGGGCTAGTTGGCCCCCAGGGACCCCAGTATTCAAGGGGAATTAGTTCCCCATCTGCAAACACGCCAGGGGGCGCGTTTGCAGAGTGCTGCAAGCAGGGGGGCGTGGCCACCGGCGCGATGCCGGTCTTTTTTTTTTTTTTTAAGAAGGGGGGCTCTGTGGCCCCCCTTCATTTTCTAATCTATTGGCCCTGGGGACCCCATCCCCCAGGGCCTACCCCCTAATTATTATTATTATTTTTTTTTTAATTTTGAAAGGGGGCCGCGTGGCCCCCCCAGGCCTTAATCGGCCCCGGGGACCCCATCCCCCGGGGCATGGCCTTCTTTTTTTTTTTTTTAAACTTATGGAGGGGGGCTGCGTTGCCCCCCTCCTCAGGCCACTTATGGCCCCATGGACCCCATCCCCCGGGGCCGGCCTTTGTTGTATTTTTTTTTTAAATCCAATTTTGGGGAGGGGGGCCACGTGGCCCCCCTCCCGGGCCACTTGTAGCCCCGGGGACCCCATCCCCCGGGGCTGGCCCTCTCCGTTGGGGACCGTGGTGGGTCCCCAATCCCCCACGGTCCCGCCGGCTCCCCGCGTCCCTCGGGAGCCGGCATTGCTTTCCACATGGGGAGCTGCTAAGATGCAGCTCCCCGTGTGGAAAAGCAGTTGTCTTTGGTTTTGGAAGAGAGAGCAGGTTTCCTGCTCTCTCTTCCAAAAACCAAAGCAGTTTACTATCCTGCCATAGCAAACTACAGTGTCCCGGGGTGGGCACCCCGGGACACTGCAGGAGCCGGCCCTGGGGGGTGGCGGTCCCCAGGGCCATCAAGGGCTCCAGGAGGGGGGCCGTGCGGCCCCCCTCCCAACATCTTGAAAGCCCCGGGGAGGTGGTGGTCCCCGGTGCTCTGGGGGTCTGTAACGGACCCCCATATTAAAATCTTTAGTGCCCCGGGGAGGTGGCGGTCTCCAGGGCATGTGGGGGGGCTCGAGCCCCCCCACACAGGTACTTTTAATTTTTTTAAAAGAAGCCCCGGGGGGTGGCGGTCCCCAGGGCTGCGGGAGGGCCGAGAGCCCTCCCGCACCATTGTTTATTTAAAGCCCCGGGGGGTGGCGGTCCCCGGGGCTTGGGGGGGCCTTAGAGGCCCCCCAAATCATAAATTTGATAAACCCCGCATGGCCCCGGGACTTGGCCCACCCGGGGGCCAATTACCAACAAAGCGCGGGAGACCGCGCTTCGTTTTTTTTTTTATCGGCTGGATCCGCGTACCCAGCACGTTTTTTGCAGATTTAAAAAAAAAAAAAATGTTTTGGGCCCTGGGGGTCCTTGTAGGACCCCCTGAGCAGGCCTAGGGGGTCAGGGTGTTTCTACCCTGCCCCCTTTTTGTGTTTTGTGCATTGTTTTTACTGTTTTCTTGTGACTTGGTTCTACCGAGTCACAAGATGGCTGCCAACACTTCCTGGTTTGGAGTGTTGACAGCCAATTAGCATACAGCTGGTCATCGGGAGGGTGTGCGGACCCTCCGCGGCCATAGATATATATGTGTATTTACTTTTGATTTTCTCAGCAACTACTGAATGGATTTACACCATTTAACAAAAAGGGTTCTTTCTGAACCAAGAACTACCTCTTTGCCAAATTTGGTGTAATTCCGTTCAGCAGTTCGGGCTGTAGCCGTGGCTAAAGTTTCCTATGGGAAAATGAATGGGGAAAACACGTTTTGGGACCCCCCTTTTTTCTCGGCCCCCGCTTGACGAATCACCCCAAGACTTTCAGGATAGGAGCGGACCGGAGCGGGCCACAAAGTTGGAAAATTTCGCGAAGATTCGTCAACCGACGCAAGAGTTATTTCAAATAGAATGTTGCGGATTTCCTATGGAAAATAGGTCCTAACTATAACTATCTACTGGCGACCGCCAGTAGATAATATATATATATATATATATATATATATATATATATATATATATATATATATATATATATATTCACTGAAAAAACCTTAGGTTTTAGGGACAGTTATAGTTAGTTGGACATTGCACTCGTACAAAACCCGTGAAATTCCCCGTTATAGTTAGTTCAGCTAACTATAACTCGCGCCCCGCAATTCACTGCTGATGACGTCACATATTACATCACTCATGACATGGTCAGTGACATCACTGATGACATCACTGATGACATCTCAAATGACATCACTGATGACATCATCTAGTGACTGTGTTTCTGTAAAGTTTAAATATTTTTAATGTATATAGGGAAAGGCGTATTGAAGAATGAGTGGGTGTATAAGTGTCTGTATGGATGATTTAGTAGGTGCGTGACTAACTGTATAAGTGAGTGATTAAACGTATCTTACTGAATGCATGGGTTAGTGACTAAACTGGGTGAATGTCTGTATCCGTCTGTCTGTTGCTGTGTAAGTGGCTGCATGGGTTTGTGAATAGCTACATGTGTGTGTATATGAGTTATTGATTCGTTGTCTGAGTATCTGTATGGGTGCCTGAGTGTTTGTGTGGGTGGGGTGTGTGCGACTCTGTACATAGATGTGTGAGTGGGTGATTCACTGGGTGCATGATTTGAAGAGTGCGTCTGTGATGGACTGCTTGGGTGGGTGAGTGTGTGTATGGGTGTGTTAGTGAGTGAATGTATATCTCAGTGGTACATGTGCGAGTAACTACATATGTAAAAGGCAGTATATATGTGTGTTAGAGTATTTAAAAGGCTATAAGTGAGAGTGTGTGATTGTGAGAGTGGCTGTATGGATGCATGTGTGCTTGTATCAGTTATTGTATAAGAGCGTAAGAATGTGCTAGTATTTGTATGACTAAGTGAGCTGGTGTGTGTATAACTCTATAGGTGAGTAAATGGGTGTGTGATTAATTTTTTGCATGACTGACTAGGTGTGTGAGTACCTCTATGGATGAGTGGCGGTGTGTGAGTGTTTATATAGGTGTATGAGTGCATATGATAGTCCTGTACTGAGTGACTGTAAGTATGAGTGACTGGACGGGTGAGTGAGTAGATGTGTGTGTGTAGACCTAAGAATCAGTGAGTGGGTATATAGTTATTGGTATTGGAGTGTGTATGGTTTTGCGAATGGCAGTCTGTAAATAAGATTGGGTGTATCAAAAGTTATATTAGGGTGTGAGAAGATGCATGAAATTATCACATGGATGATGTCATCAGTGATGTCATTTGAGATGTCATCAGTGATGTCACTGACTCATGTCATGAGTGATGTAATATGTGACGTCATCAGCAGTGAATTGCGGGGCGCGAGTTATAGTTAGCTGAACTAACTATAACGGGGGAATTTCACGGGTTTTGTACGAGTGCAATGTCCAACTAACTATAACTGTCCCTAAAACCTATGGTTTTTTCAGTGAATTTCAAAGGTTTTTTAAATGCTAATTTCTAACTATAACGTGCCTGAAACCTATGTTTTTTTCAGTGAATTTGTAAGGTTTTTAAATGCTAATTTCTAACTATAACGTGCCTGAAACCTATGGTTTTTTTCAGTGAATTTCAAAGGTTTTGTAAATGACAATTTTTTAATTGTATTGTTATATTTATTTTTTTGATACTGATTTACAAAAAAATGTTCAACTATTTATTTTTAGATATTTTATTTTTTAAATTACATTGTAATTACATTATACATTACATTACAAAATATACTTTCTCAGAATGAATTACTTTAGTTTAAATACTTTGCAAATAGGCAATAGACTTTTTAGTACAGTAGTTACAGTTGTTGCAATGGGCAACACAATTTCAAACACAATGGAACATTGAGCTCAATGTGAATTTCTAGTTAAATGCAATTAGTTACTTTATGGATTACTTTTCTCACCACAGGACTGGATCCTAGATTCAGTCCTGGGACATCTCCTGTAAACAGTTGAGTAAAAGCGTTTTGGTTACAGTAGTGATTTTTAAGGAATATTATTGTATTTTAAAAGTTGACACTTGGAAACTTTTTCACATACAATCACCAATGTTATCCTATGGGAAGAAATTCACTTAGCAGGTAAGTAGTGTTATCGTTACTTTTTCTTACTCAGTGGTGGATCCTGGATCCAGCACTGGTGCATCTCCTGTAAACAGTTGAAAGAATGCGTTTAAGTCATACAGGCGATTTGTAAGGAATATTTATAGTTTGAGAAAATCGACACTTTGAAACTTTTCTGCTGAAAACCAGACAATGGATTCCTATGGAAGGAAATACAAGTTACTGGTAAGTACGGTTAGAATTACTTTTCAAGGTCAGTGCTCGGCTAAAAGATGCAGCACTGGGTTCTCTCCTGATAACAGGTGAGTAAATCGGAATTCGTAGTTCGGCTGATTTTAGAGGAATATTATAAAGTTCCAAAACTCCACACTTAAAAGAATTTCCAAGTGAAACCAGTCAATGTTAGCCTATGGAAGGAAATTCAAGTTACTGGTAAGTATGGTTAAAATTACTTTTCAGGATCAGTACTGGGCTCAAAGATGCAGCACTGAGGTCTCTCCTGATAACCGGTGAGTAAATCAGAATTCGTAGTTCGGCTGATTTTAGAGGAATATTTGTATGTTTCAAAAATCGACACTTAGAAACTTTTTCAGCAAAAAGCAGGCAATGATATCCTATGGAAGGAAATTCAAGTTACTGGTAAGTACGGTTAAAATTACTTTTCAGGATCAGTACTGGGCTAAAAGATGCAGCACTGAGGTCTCTCCTGATAACCGGTGAGTAAATCGGAATTCGTAGTTCGGCTGATTTTAGAGGAATATTTGTATGTTTCAAAAATCGACACTTTGAAACTTTTTCAGCAAAAAGCAGGCAATGATATCCTATGGAAGGAAATTCAAGTCACTGGTAAGTACGGTTAAAATTACTTTTCAGGATCAGTACTGGGCTCAAAGATGCAGCACTGAGGTCTCTCCTGATAACAGGTGAGTAAATCGGAATTCGTAGTTCGGTTGATTTTAGAGGAATATTTGCACAATGGTGAAGGAAGGGGTGGGGCCTGAGGTGACATGTCTGCAAACACGCCCTGTGGCGCGTTTTAAGTTGGAGAATTAATTCCTCCTCAATCCTGAGGGTCCCTAGGGGCCAACTAGCCCACCAGGAACCTCCAGTATGCGCCAGGGGCTGCGTTGCAGAGAGGTGTACAGAGGCCACGCCCCTTTTACAACACTCTGCAACGCAGCTCCGTGGCGCTTACTGGAGGTACCTGGTGGGCTAGTTGGCCCCAGGACCCTCAGGATTGAAGAGGATTTAATTCCCCATCTTAAAATGCGCCACGGGGCCTGTTTGCACACATGTCACCTGAAGCCCCGCCCCTCCCTTCACCACTGTGCAAACGCGCCCCGTGGCGCATTTTAAGTTGGGGGATTAAGTCCCCTTGAATCCTGAGGGTCCCTGGAGTCCAACTAGCCCACCATGTACCTCCAAAAAGCGCCACAGAGCTGCGTTGCAGAGAGGTGTAAAAGGGGCATGGCGTCTGTACACCTCTCTGCAACGCAGCCCCTGGCGCATACTGGAGGTTCCTGGTGGGCTAGTTGGCCCCCAGGGACCCCCAGTATTCAAGGGGAAATCGTTCCCCATCTGCAAACGCGCCAGGGGACGCGTTTGCAGACTGCAGCAGGGTGGGGGCGGGGCCTCCGGCATGATGCCGGTCTTTTTTGTAATTTTTTTTTTGTATGGGAGGGGGCTGCGTGGCCCCCTTCCCTTGGCCACTTTTGGCCCCGGGGACCCCATCCCCCGGGGCATGAGGATTTTCATTTTTTTTTAATTAAAATAAAACGGGAAGGGGCCGCGTGGCCCCCTTCCCTGGGCCTATATTGGCCCCGGGGACCCCATCCCCCGGGGCTTGCCCTCTTTTAAAAAAATTAAATATTTGGAGGGGGTGCGTGGCCCCCTCCTCAGGCCATTTAAGGCCCTGGGGACCCCATCCCCCGGGGCCGGCCTTTCATTTTTTTTTTTTCCAAATTTTTTTTTTTTTTATTTGGGGAGGGGGGCCGCGTGGCCCCCCTCCCGGGCCACTACTTGCCCCGGGGACCCCATCCCCCGGGGCTGGCCCTCTCCGTTGGGGACTGTGGGGGGTTCCCCAATCCCCCCACAGTCCCGCCGGCTCCTCGCGTCCCTTGGGAGCCGGCATTGCTTTTCCACATGGGGAGCTGCTAACATGCAGCTCCCCATGTGGAAAGCAATGTGCTTTGGATATTGGAAGAGAGAGCAGGTTTCCTGCTCTCTCTTCCAATATCCAAAGCAGTTTGCAATGACAGGACGGGAGCCGCGAGGCTCCCGTCCTGTCTTTGCAAACTACAGTGTCCCGGGGTAGGCACCCCGGGACACTGCAGGAGCCGGCCCTGGGGGTGGCGGTCCCCAGGGCCATCAAGGGCTCCAGGAGGGGGCCGCGCGGCCCCCTCCCTTGAATTGCACAGCCCCGGGGAGGTGGTGGTCCCCGGGGCTCTGGGGTCCGTAACGGACCCCCACATTTATTTTCTATGTGCCCCGGGGAAGTGGTGGTCCCGGGGCGTGTGGGGGCTGGAGCCCCCACACGTTATTTAAAATTTTAAAAAGAAGCCCCGGGGGGTGGCGGTCCCCAGGGCTGCGGGAGGGCAGGAGAGCCCTCCCGCACCATTTTTTTTTATTAACCCCTGGGGGGTGGCGGTCCCCGGGGCTTGGGGGGCCTTAGAGGCCCCCCATATAAACAATAAACCCACCCCCCGCATGCCCCCGGGACTTGGGCCACCCGGGGGCAAATTTGCATCGAAGCGCAGGAGACCGCGCTTCGATTTTTTTTTTTTCGGCAGGATCCGCGCACCCTGAGCGCATCCTGCCGATTTTTTTTTTTTAAATGCTCTTTTCTGCCCAGGGGGTCCTTGTGGGACCCCCTGAGCAGACCTAGGTGGTCAGGGTGTTTCTACCCTGCCCCCTTTGTGCGTTTTGCGCACCTGTTTCTTTTTTTTTTCTCGGCGGGATTCGCGCATCCTAATCGCATCCCGCCGATTTTTTAAAAAAAAAATGCTTTTTTCTGCCCAGGGGGTCCTTGTGGGACCCCCTGAGCAGACCTAGGGGGTCAGGGCGTTTCTACCCTGCCCCCTTTTTGCGCTTTGCGCACTTGTTTCCGTCCCTCGGTTCTACCGAGGGACAAAATGGCTGCCAACACTTCCTGATTTGGAGTGTTGACAGCCAATTAGCATGCAGCTCGCGATCGGGAGGGTGCGCGAATCCGACGCGGCCATAGATATATATGTGATTTTCATTTTGATTTTCACAGGAACTACTGAACGGATTTACACCATTTAACAAAAGGGTTCTTTCTGAACCAAGAACTACCTCTTTGCCAAATTTGGTGTAATTCTGTTCAGCAGTTCGGGCTGTAGCCGTGTCTAAAGTTTCCTATGGGAAAATGAATGGGGAAACACGTTTTGGGACCCCCCTTTTTCTCGGCCCCCGCTTGACGAATCACCCCGAAACTTTCAGGGTAGGAGCGGACCGGAGCGGGCCATAAAGTTTGAAAATTTCACGAAGATTCGTCAACCGACGCAAGAGTTATTTCAAATAGAATGTCGCGGATTTCCTATGGAAAATAGGTCCTAACTATAACTATCTACTGGCGACCGCCAGTAGATAATATATATATATATATTTCTCTCCACCGTTCTCTGCCACTTCCCTTCTCCTTGGGAACAAACGGAGGCGAACCCAGTCTTTGTGCATTAATTTTTCAGTTTATTTGCCCATTCACCACGACCGCCATGACGCGTTTCGGCCTGACTCGGCCTTGATCACATGACGCGCTCTAGGAGTTACACAATCTCTTTTAAAGTGCAAGGTGCCACACTAGTGCAAAAAATGAGGAGATAGACAAAGAAGAAATACTTGAAATCCTTACATATGTCCTTGAATAGGACTGTGCAAATTCAGCAAAAAACGTCATTAAATTAAAAACGTTCGAAAGGGTTGATGTTTGCATATATCAATGCACATACTAAAACCAATTTGCATATATACAATACATAAAAGGTTATTTTGGTATAAATAGTATTAATAATAAAACATGTTAAAAACTTAGGGGCACATTACGATACCCGGCGTAAAAAAATCCGCCAGGCATGGAAGCGGCAAAAATCCGCCCGCACACACCGCCTGAACACCGACCACGCCATTATGAGTACACAAACTGAAAACCGCCATCGGCGGAAAAATCATACAAAATACCGCCCGCCATCGTCCGAGTCGGAGTCAAACCGCCCGCCACGGACGGAAACACGCACGACAACACAAAACCGCCCGCCCACACGGCCGACACACCGCACGTGAAATTACGATCGCACCGCCATGAGCGCGGAAAAACAACAAATATACCGCCCGCCAGCGCAAACAACGCCGATGAGAATCGACACGGCAGAAGCCATGGCGCCCACGTACCTGCACAGAAACCATCCGCACACAAAACCAATAGCACACAACATGGCCAACAAGTCCACACAGCAAGGCACGCACAAATACACAAGCACAGTACACATCCCGAAAACACCCCCCGGACAAACAAAAAATACAAAGGCCAGAACCCCAGACACAACACACCTGAAAACAACAGACCATGAGGACACACCCACATAGGTGAGTACAAAAGCAGCACTCCCACAGACCACAACCCCTTGCTACATTGCAAACCAGAGAGGAGAGGAGAGGACACAGTGACACAGCAAGGACAGCAGCACACCACAGAAACGCACACATCACAACCACCACCACCACCACCACCAAACACCGGCACCACAAACCCCCTGCACATTACACAACACACACCGCACCAGCACCACAAACACCATGGCACCACAAAGGATGCCCAAGTTCACGCCCATGGAGCTGACGGTCATGGTCGACGAGATCATCAAGGTGTACCCACAAATCTATGGGAACATGGTCCAGCACACACCACTAGCCACCAGAAACAGAATGTGGACCCGGATCGTAGACCAGGTCAATGCAGTCGGGACCCTGCCCAGGAACAGAACCGAGATTAACAAACGTTGGAATGACGTCAAGAGCCTGGTCAAGAAGAAGGAGGGCAAAAACAGAGAGCTGGCTGCCGTCACTGGCGGAGGGAATCCCGCGCTCTTTAAGACCTTCAAAGCGTGGGAGGAGAAGGTGCGAGTCGTAATCCATCCGGAGATCCTCGCCGGATTAGCAGGGGAGTGGAGGCTGGTAAGTACAAACTAATGTATACCAGCACACCGCTATGTACACACATGCGCAACCACCATGCCACAGCTCCCAGGGACAAACACCCCCATGTCCAGCACACAATACACAACACATCACACGCACATGCAACAGACACTACCACACACAGGCCAAACCGAACAACTGTAAGATGCGTGGGGACATGTGTACACTAAGCCAGCCACGTAACCACCAACAGGTCCCCAAATATGCCAGAAGCGCTACAACGAGCACCCACCACACCCATGTGTCCGCCACAGCTGCACCAACTGACAAGTAACAGGTAAGTGGCAGGAACACAAAGTGCAGTGGGTCGGAGGGGGACAGCTGAAGTACAACACCCACCAGGCCCCCACTCCCACAGACCAGCAAGGTGGAGCACTCCCCACACCCATGTGTCAGGCACAGCTGCAACAACCGACAAGTAACAGGTAAGTGGCAGGAACACAAAGTGCAGTGGGTCGGAGGGGGACAGCTGAAGTACAACACCCACCAGGCCCCCACTCCCACAGACCAGCAAGGTGGAGCACTCCCCACACCCATGTGTCAGGCACAGCTGCACCAACAGATAAGTAACAGGTAAGTGGCAGGAACACAAAGTGCAGTGGGTGGGACGGTGGACAGCCCAAGTACAACACACACCAGGCCCCAGTCCCACAGCACAGCAAGGAGGAGCATCCCCCACACCCCACACCCACGTGTCAGCCACCGCAGTGCACAACGACAGCCGAAAGGCAGACATCACGGTCCACAGCAATCGGTGTCAGTGGGTGTACAGCCACCCCCACGACCCACTACACCCCCCACCCCCACAGACCTGCAACATGGAGCACCCCCGCTAAGAGCCATGTGGCATCCAGTACAGTGCACGCACGAACAACTTGCAGGTGGGAAACTGGACAGGGCTGGATTACTGGAGGCATGAGGACCATAACACCACCAACACATGGGACATGTCACGTAGCACACGAACACGCAGCACCGCCCACCGTCACGAACAAGTGAACAATGTGCACACGGACATGAACAGCAGACTCACACCCCACATGACCCATCACAGACATAGCAACACCCAAGGAGCCACGTCTGCATGCACAAGCCACACTGAATATAGTCCCACACGGCAGCCACTGTGCAACTCATCACACACAACCGAAACACCATTGAAGTCCTGTCCATGTAGCCCCTACTGCCTGTCAACCACACACCCCACAACTACGCCTATGTAAGACAAACAACACTAGACGCAACAGAGCGGAACAACAGAAATGCACACGAACACCACTGAACCCATCAAACACACAGACACACCATGCACATACAACATACCATCCATCCCATCCGTCAGCCCCAGTCTCATGAAAGGCATGTCATCCGCACAGCTGCCACACATACAGCAGTCACGCTAAGACACATGCCCATGACCAACCATGTGCCAGAAGTCAATTAAGCGCACGACACACTGTGAGCAACAACACACAACATGGGCCACACCCCCCCGAGCACTGCAGTGATGCACATGGCACAGGGCAGCACGCACACCAAGGAGATGGGACAACTGCAATACGTTGGCTGGCACACAACTATCACTCACTCATAACGATGCGTCCAATGCCATGTCCAGTAACCACAACAGACAGCAAATATGCAGGGCATGTCAGGCATGCACACACCTCAGACCATGCACTGTCATGCTGCCACAACACATGTCACGTTCGGCACCCATGGCTCACAGCATGTACCCCAAAAGCATATACCCTCCCAAATGCGAATCTGGGGCATGGCCCCCATGTTGCCATATGCGTTCCTAAGCGTTCCATTTGAACCCCAAAAGCATATTCCCTCCCAAATGCGAATCTGGGGCATGGCCCCCATGTTGCCATATGCGTTCCTAAGCGTTCCATTTGAACCCCAAAAGCATATTCCCTCCCAAATGCGAATCTGGGGCATGGCCCCCATGTTGCCATATGCGTTCCTAAGCGTTCCATTTGAACCCCAAAAGCATATTCCAGTCCCAAATGCGAATCTGGGGCATGGCCCCCATGTTGCCATATGCGTTCCTAAGCGTTCCATTTGAACTCCAAAAGCAAAGTACAAACCAGACCCAGGATGGGCCAGGAGCCCGCATACACCAGAGTCACAATGAGTAGGGGCAAAGCAACACACCCATCGGCATGGCCAATCCGTCCCATGCCACATGTGCACAGCACACAGTCCCATTGCCTAGCACACACACCTACAGATGCCACAGCCACACACTCGCCTCCGGGAAACCCATGTACGAGATTGCACGAACTGCCAATGTCAGACGACTAATACATACTTCGCCAGGTGCAACACAATAACAAATCTCATTTTCTCCACAGGTGACGAACTGCTGGACGCTGGGGATGGAGACAGCAGCCAGCACAGCCAGCCTACAAGCCCCCAACGAGGACACACGGATCTGGAGGATCTGTCCACCTCTTCGGACACGGACCACCAAGCTGGCCCATCTGGCGTGGCAGGGCCCAGCCGCTCCCAGGACCCCTCCTACCCACCAACCCATCATCCAGGGATGCTGAACAGTCCCAGTCCCCTGCTGCCACTGTCGTTGCGGCCACACCCACGGTCATTGCGGCCACTACCACTGCCGCAACCGCCACCATCGCCGCACCGACCACCACCGCCTCCACCACCACCACGTCTTCGCTGGCACCAGCCCCAGCGCAGGTGGTGGCCCGGCCGACTGGATCCACCCTGGGAGCCACAGCGAGGACCGTGGTGAGCAATGTGGCTAGTGGGCAGGCCGGTGGCAGCAGGACTGGTAGGAGGAGCAGGGTCAGGGAAACGCCAGCCTCCCCTGGGAGCCATGCCCTGCCTCAAATGGCCAGAGTCCTTGGGGCCTATGAAGAGGCCCAAGGACAATGGGCCAGGTCTGCTACTGACACGCGGGAGGTGCTGGGGGTGCTGAGGTCCATGGACGCCCATATGGGCCAATTCGTGTCCCGTATGGACCAACTCGTGGACCTCATGGGCCAGCTGGTGGTGGCGGTGGGGTCACAGGCAAGGCCAGCAACACCACCTCCGCCACCACCTGCTAGGGCGCAGGCTCGGGCAGCAGTGTCCACTTCCCCTGCATCCACAGCCAGTGAGCACACCTCACCCACCACCAGCAGGTCGCCACCACACACCCCCCTCCCAAACGTGGAAGGGGCCGTCCGAAGAGGAAACAGATCTCCCGGGAGGACTTCGCACGCTCCAGTCGCAAGTGAGGCAGCCAGCCAGCCTTCCGCCAGCCTTCCTTGACCAGCCACTGCATTGACTTGCTCTACGATCCCACTCCACACAGCCATCTGGATGGCATGTGTGTGTTGGACTATGGACATAGAACCAGTGGGTACACCCTGATCATCACGCAGCCATGACCGACAGCTCATTGTCACTGCACGCACCACTTTTGTCATCACCTTACACACAATCACATGTCACAGTTTGTAATAAATGCACCTTTTTCACTAACTGCTGTTTGTGCCCTGTGTCTTTATTGTACGGAATACAACGGCCACCTTGGGCGGGAAGGCACCTGATGCGTGGCATGGAAATGGAATCCGGAGGGCCTGTAGGGACCTAGGGGTGGGAGACAGAACAGGAGCACATTCAATGAGTGTGTCACACACCCATCACACAGTACATGTCAACAACTACAAGCAATGTACACACATCGCACAGAGCAATAGGGCACAATGCCACAGTCACCAACAGTGGCATACTACCCTGGCCATGGAGCGTTGACACACTGCACGCAGTGAACATACGGCCACCCTGACACAGCACACACACACCTGCATAGATACAGACACATCATCCGTCGTACATGGACACTCACCGTCAAGTGAAGTAGCGGGCGATGAGCTGCTGGCGCACATTCCCAGCTTCCTCCTCTCCGCTGTCCACCTCACTCGAGCTGTCCTGGTCTGCGGGCTGGGGCCCTGGTTGATCTCCGTCATCCACAATGAGGGGGATCTGCTTCCGAATGGCCAGATTGTGCAGCATGCAGCACGCCACCACTATCTGGCACACCTTCTGTGGGGAGTACGCCAGCGCACCCTCGGTGCGGTCCAGGCACCTGAACCTGGACTTGAGGAGGCCAAAGGTACGCTCGACCACACGTCTGGTCCTCCCATGTGCCTCATTGTATCGATCGTCTGCTGGGGTGCGAGGATTCCTCAATGGACTGAGCAGCCATGCCCCATTCGGATACGCAGAGTCACCTGGGTGTGAGGGACACAGAGAACCGTTGCTATTCCAACTGGACAGGGGACAGCATCGCACAACCAGCACGCTACACCACTCCACATACTCACCGACAATACAGCCACGATCCTGTTGCAGATTGGCCATCAGTCGTGGCAAGATGCTGTTGCGCATTATGTGTGCGTCATGGGCCGAGCCTGGAAACTTTGCACACACGTGGGTGATCACCATGTCCGCAAGGCACACCACTTGCACATTCAGGGAGTGCGTGTGCTTCCTGTTGCGGTACAGGTGCTCAGTGGCCTGTGGTGGAACAAGGCCGACATGTGTGCAGTCAATGGCTCCCACGACGTGTGGGATTCTGCCAAGGGCATAGAATGCACCCTTCACTGCCGCCAATTCACGAGCCCTGGGGAATCTGATGTACCTGTTCCGGTACAGCATCATGGCTGCCAGTACATCCCTCAGCACCTTGCTGAACATGGGCTGGGACATCCCTCCTCCACTGCCCACTGTGTGCTGGAATGACCCAGTGGCGAAGAAATGCATGGCGGCCATCACCTTAGCCGTGGGGGTGACAGCAGTCGGATACACCCTGCGGGGACGGAGATGGGGCTCTAACATGGCACACAGTCGATGCAGAGTTGGCCTGTCCAGCCGAAACTTCCTGATTACCTCTGTATCGTCCATGTCCGCCAGCAATTGGTATGGGCGGTCAATGTTCGGTCTCCGCCTGGGTTAAATGGCAGAGGACACATGTCAAAGCAACACGGCACATAGCAATTTCGCATACACATCACTGACATGACTGAGCAAGCACATGGGCCACAGCCCAGCTGTCAAGCTGGGACGGCACGGCCACAATACACTTACACAGGTCTCCCAACAATGGCAATGGCAAGTGAGACATACCACTGCCATGTGCATGCACATGGGGATCTAGGCCCCAATGACTTGCGGGGCGTGCTGATGGGGACTGACTGCATATTCGTCAAGCGGCAACGCCACGGCAACATGAATGTCTGCTGAGCATGGAACTGCTTCCGAGGCTGGATGAGTATGGCACACGACGACGACGATGTGGGCACGGGCTGAGCGGCCAATACAAGTGGGACCTGTGGCACGAGGGGATATGAGACAGTAGTAGGTGTCAGCACTGCACCCTATGTACAGCACTGTACGGATCACAGCTCCCGAAACATTGACTGGTGTCCACATTGACAGCCCCATGCCAAGACGGCTGTGTGCTTGCAGTCACACGTCACAGGTGAGAGGTTACATTGCACGTGCCAGGTGGCAGTCGTACATAGTGGGAGCTGGCATGTGTGTGCATGTGTCTCCTGTTCAGGATCCACCAGATGGGCGCTGACTCTGTACTGACCATTGGACACAGCATGTTCCGTGGAAGGCTTGTGTGTGTGGGATGGTGGCACTGGATGTGCCTCCGTTGGGTGGGGGGCCATGCACAGGGCGGGTACGTCGATGATTGCGCATTGTTGGTCACGGTGGGTGCACCAGCTAAGATGTGTTGCCCTGTGTTCAATTCCTATGTCCGCATGATGATGGACTGTGGATGTGGGCAGACTACACATTGGTCGATGTGCTGTCCATATGCATGTGCCTTCACACCAGGCACAGCTGCCCCTGCACATGTGACCCCTGCTGGACTCGCTGCTGGGTCTGTGGAGCTGATGCACCTTCTGCGCGTGGGGCGGACAGCTCTCCTCACTTCCCTCATTGCGCATGTCATGTCTTTGCCGCAGGTGACATGGATCATGGAGGGCCCACATGTACGCGTGGGTAGGCTACACATGATTGTTCACTGGTCGCCACCCCCAGTCAGTGTTTCGAATGGGAAGGTTGTCGTGCTGGTGGTATGTTCGATGTGGCGGATGGGCGGGCCTAGGTGCGGGCTTACATTCCGGACATGGGGGGTAGTTGGATTGGCGACTAGTTGCAGTACACACGGGACACGTCTCTTCCTTTCCACATCTGGGTCATCCCTTGTACTAACTGACAGTGATACAGTCATCTTCGCCCCAGCCCTCATGTCCTCCCCTCGCCCCCCCAATATGCATGCTCACCTGCGAGGCTAGCGCTTGCACAGGCAGCCCCAAGCTCGCACCAGAGAGGGCAAGGAGTGCATGTGTGGGTCCAGTTGCACGAGTGGGCTGTCTCAGGGTATGATGTGTGGCGGGACGCCGTCCACCTGCGTGGTGCCCCAAATGGAGACCCGGCCTGCATGGACTATGCATCACAGTCTTCGCCTTCCGGATCCGCCACCTGCGACACCCAGTGGCTGTGGCTGCCCTTGCGGCCATGCCGCGTCCGTCTGTGGCTGATGGCCCACACATTCACTCTTTGGCCTCTCTGGGGAGGGCTCAGGGGTGGTGGCGCACGCGCTTGCACTTAGTCGCAATGGCATGTGGCGTGGTTGGTATGATGGGCAATGGATGGGATGGTGCGAGCCACCTCCCGTGACGTCAGTGCTGCTCGTGCTGTGGTGCGTCCCCCTACACTTCCATTTGACTTTTTGCCATGCTGGACGTTGAGGTTCTATTGCCTGCGTGATATGACCAGGAGGAGCGCGAGGAGACCTCTCACACACCATGCTCCACTGCCATCCCGTGCCCTGTATCGCCTGTGTGGATTGACTATGTTGGGGTTACACCTGGTCGACTGGGGCTGTGTGTGCCTTGTCAAGGGGCATGGCGGGCGCACAACAGGATCCAGCTTGTCCACAGAGGGTGGGCATTCGGTGCGCCTGGTACCGCTTTGTACGTGTGCCCGGCTGCTGTGCACACACGTGTTCACTCCCCCGACAGGTGTCCTCTCACAATGCCCAGGGAAGCGGTGGTGTACTGTTCATGAGCCCTCCCAACACGGCGTGCTCCAACTTGGCATGTGCGCATCTACCCGTCGCACCCACCCACCTGAGCACTGCGTCCATACGACTTCACACGACACATGTGTGTCTTCCACAGTAGTGCTACTCATTTGCGTTGACATCCAATACCAGTGGACTACATGGTCATGTCACGACTGCCGTGTACTTCACATACTCTCATCCTCTCTCATTCGTACTTGTGAAATGAGTCAGCGGAGACAGTTCTGGTTTCAAACATTATATTGAGTCTTCTGTCCTCTGTGATGCAGTATAGTGGACACTACTGGCAGCGGGATACATGTTGAGGATATACTGAGCATGATTACAAATGGGATAGGGTGTGGGGTTACATCTGCTTGGCCAAGGCTGTGCTAATGTACATTTACGTATGGCTGCGGAGCTGCGGACTTTGACACAGACGGTATACATGTAGCCTACCAGACCGCTCGGCATCATGGGCACAGTCCATCTCAGTTCCATGTGACAGGTTTGCTGCGGTTGTTCCTCATGCACGCGTGCATGTGAGATGACATCAGGGCATGTGCTTGCGTGCATGCAGCGGCGTGCCACTTGTTGTTGCACTGTGGTGGTTACTGGACATGTCACAGTCACTGGGGTCGTGTTGTTGTTGTATGCACTTGTCGTCCATGCAAAGGTCCTGGTATGGGTTTCCCGGGGCGGGGGTGGGAGGGGTGCAGCACCCACAGACTCCAGGCGACCTATTCATGTCCACTGAGCGGTGTGTGTGTCCATGGGCGCTGGATCCATGTCGTGTCCTGGTTGTTCGTGCAGTTCCGTCCATGTGGGTGCGATGCACAGAGCCCATGCCACTGCCTCCCACGATGCATGCGGTGTTCCTGGATGTGATGGGGAACAGTGTGCATGTCCCGGTCATATCCGATGTCATGGCGATGTCGTTGATGGTGTGGTTACAGTTGCCGGTCGTTTGGTATGGCTGTTGTGGTGGTGACTGGCCAGTCCGTGCGGAAGCTGAGCATGGGTGCGGGGTTGGACTTCATAGGTCACTCGGGGAACCTGCGTTGTGGTCCGACGTATTTACAGGTTGTCAGGTATGCGATGCCGTCCAGCAGGGCTTCCATGTCATTGGTGGTGTACATGTTTGCCAGCCAATGAAGCGGATGGTGGCTGTCAAGGTGTTGTTCGTAGGTTGTCCCTTGGAGGACCATGATGGGGCATGCTGGGTGACATTCGATGTAGCTGTTCTCGATGATCCGTCGTGTGGAGGCACAGTGGTTCCATTTCAGTGCGCGTGCGATGTTGGCCACATACGCCATGCCCCCATAGGCAGAGCAGGCCCTGTCGTGTGCGTCCAGAGGGAGGAGTAGTGGTAGCAGGTCCGCCTTCAGACATGCCGGGTTGGAGAGGCATATCTCGACGGGATGCTGGTAGGGACACCTCCGACAGTAGAAGACGGGCATGACGCAGCTGAACAATGTGATGCGGTAAGTCAGTCGGTAACTTACGTTCAGCAGGGACAGGAGATCGCATCCCAATGTATGTATCGTGCTGGTTTGGTACAGCTTGAGCTCTTCGGCGTAGTTGGGTAGGTGTGTTGCGGTTGCCATTTCGCAGCGGTTCGTAGAGGTGGCGTGCTCCGGCTGTGTGTGCAGTCTGCAATGTGCACGCTCCGGGGTTGCTGTGAGCTCTGTGTAGTCGTGGGGAGACAGGACTTGTGTTCTGTTGGCTTGTTTGGAGGACACGGGCCCTCTTCCCACATGCTTCTCAGACAGTTCAAGGTCGGTGCTGTGTGACTCCTTCCAATTAACTTGCATGTGGCCGACATGGGGGAGTGTTTTCTTCTTTCTTCCCCGTCCGTTGTGTGCTTCTGTGATATGCGCTATCTGCCGTGTGGTCGGTCTCCTCGGCATGCCTGTGTTGGTCTATTCTTGGACAATGGCTGTATTCACCGGCTTCTGTCGTAGGGCTGTGGTTTCGGTGTTGGAATGGAAGGTCATTCAGTGCTGTCTGCTCTCCCTTGTGTGGGCGGCAGGCTGCCTTTCCGCTCTGCGTTGGGCCTTGTGTGTGGATGTAATTCTTGGGCCACCTGTTGTCGGTCCCCGGGCTCTTTGGTGTTCCGTTTCATGTGTCTTGTTCATATGTGCAGGGTGGTATGGGTTTTTCAGTGTGGTACTGGCGTTCCTCTTCCCGAAGGGGCCCTGCTTCTCCTAGTTGGTGTTGCCGCCGCTGTGTGCTTCGCCATGTTTGTTACACTGGGGTGTGTCCTGCTGTTGCGTGACTTAACTGACATGTGTGCGTCGGTTGTGTGGCGTTGGGTGTTGTCCGTGAATTGGGCGTTGGGGACATGTCTGTGGCCGGCCTGTCACGTGTCATGTGCGTTCGGGGTGGGGCTGGTGTGTGTGCTGCTTGGTTGTGTCCCTGTGTCTGTGTGCGACGCATGCATGGCGCTGCGGTTGGCCTCTGCGTTGTGCGCATGTGTGGCGGCGTCATCGGCGCTTTGGGGCCGTGACGGGGTGGTTGGTTCCTAGTCCCAGGTGGTGTGTACACATGTGTTCCGCGATGTTAGGATTTGGCCTGTGTGTCATATGTGGATGCAATGGTGGATGTGTAGTGTGCACGCGCTGGTGGGGGGTTGTCCGCTTTATCCGCCCTTGCACTGTGTGCGCTGTTTGCGTGCACTTGTTGTGTGTGTGCCTACCTGCGTCTCCGCGGTACGTTGCGTCCTTGGTGGTGCATCAGCAGAAGCATGGGAAGGGCCTGCAGTGCTGGATTCATGCCCGGGGTGCCGCTTCTTCGTTGTCCGTGCTCGGCGTCCGTGTTTCCGCCTCTCTTTCACGTGCGGTGTCTCTTTGCCGTGGGAGCCGTTTGTTTGCGGCATCGTAATTTATGCGCCGGGCGGGACGTGTTTCGTCGGACGGTGTGTGTCAGTTGTGCTGCGCCGCTACGTGTGCGGGCGCACTTTGATGGCGGACGGTGTTGCTGGCTTGCCGGCGGTGTTTGGCCTGCTTTTCGCATCGTAATTGGGCGGGCGTGTGGACTGCTGCGTGCCGGCGGTAACTGGTGGTTTTTGCATCCGCCAGCACGTCGGTAGTGCTTCCGCCCGCCATCGTAATGAGCCCCTTAGTGTTTCAATTTCAATTGGTTAATATGATAATATAAAAACCATTGACAATGTTTGTTAAATACACAAATTATTGTTCAAACAATACCTACATTGATAAAACATGTCCCAATGCTGATCACAAGAGCTTAACCTGGCCCAATTAATTAGCATTTGACCAACCTATCTCTTACGTGAGAATTATCTTCTGTGTTGTCTAAAGTGCTTAGTGCCTTAAGAACTAACGTGTGTTTACCTGGAACAGCCCCTGTTCCATAGTCCATTACTAACTAAATTTAAAAACTGTATAGATTAAAAAAAACAGTTCCAGGTTTCATTAAAGCATAAATGCTATTTAGGCAGCAAGCTAGATGGTTAGATGGAAGTACCATCAGAATAGTTTGTGATAATATGCATGTGCCAGAGGTTTGATTTAGACTAGTCATCAAATGAGGAATGGTTCTAATATTCATATATTTAATATAGCCAAGTGTGGAAATCCTCACTAGAATTATGTCCGTTGGGGGTCTTGGTATCTTGTTCTATAATGTACTGAGTTTCCAAGCGTCACAATTTTGCTTCTCTGTTACCCCCTCTCCTGGGCATTGGGATGGAATCAATCAAATAATACGAGAGGTGATCTAGGTTACTGGCATGGATCTCCTTGAAGTGGCGTGCAATGGGGTATGTATGGTCATTGTTGGTTATTGCTCTCATGTGCTGCAGTATACGCTTGTGGGCCTGTAATTTGGTACTGCCCACATACTGCAGCCCACAAGAGCAAACCAACACATAGACCACATATTCAGTACGGCATGTGAGGAATTTTGTGATTTTTATGGGAACATCAGAAAACGGGGTGTTATACGATGTTTTATTACTCCCATATTTACATGCCCTACATGATTGGCATTTTACAAATCCCTTACGTGCACTGAGCCAGTTTGTTGTTTTGATCAATTCTGGGCTGCTTTTTACCAAGTAGTCCCTCATGGATTTCGATTTACGAAATGTAATACTTGGATTTTTTGGCAACAATTTTCCGATAATGGGGTTGCTTTTGGCCACTGGCCAATTTTTGCTGATTATTCTGCGCAAGGTATTTTGTTCTTTGCTAAAAGTTAGAATAAGTCTAGTTTCAGTGTCAATCTTCTGGATAGAGCTAGGCTCTCGCGGAGTCTTCTTAACTAATAGTTCCTTTCTATTGATTTTATTGGCTTTGTCAATAGCTATGTTTAAGATATTTTCATGATATCCTCGCTCCAGGAATCTTGTTTTGCTCATTTGTTGAGCTTCTATGAGATCATCATCACGACTGCACATACGGCCTATCCTCAACATCTCTCAGTATGGTATGCTATGGATGAGATGTTGTGGATGGTGGCTGGACGCATGCAGTATGCTGTTTCCCGCAGTTGGTTTTCTGTGGAGTCTGGTCTCAATTTGTTGATTTTTGATATATACCTCCACATCTAGGAAACATACACTGGTGTTGCTGATATTGGAAGTAAAATGAAGATTGACATTATTCTGATTAATGCTATTTACAAAATTCTGTGCTGAGTCTTTTGTACCTTGCCATATTACAAATAAATCGTCAATATAGCGTAACCAAATCCTTACATGATAATCTATATCTGCCTTATGGTCTCTGTTTAACATCATCTCCTCCCACCAGCCCATGTGGAGGCAGGAGTAGCTAGGGGAAAAGCAAGCCCCCATAGCTACTCCTCTTATCTGTTGAAAAATTTGGTTGGCAAACAGAAAGTAGTTATTATTTAGACAATATAGAATCATCGCACTGAGCATTTTGTTGTGATGTGATAGATGTAGTGGTCTCGAATTTAAATAAAATTCAATAGCCCTCATTCCATCCTGATGGTGGATGCTCGTATAGAGGGACGTTACATCCAGACACATAAGTAAATAGCTTGGGTCCCATACAAATTCATTCAATTGTCTCAAAAAGTCACTCGAGTCCTGTACAAAGGAAGGTAATGTTTTTCTATGAGAATGTAGCGGGCTGGTACCGCTACATCGATGATATTTTCTTCATTTGGGAGGGTGAAGAAGAACAGCTAGAGGAGTTTTTAACTTGGTTGAATATGGGAGACCCGAATCTGAAATTTACGTCCCAATATAGTAGGTCTAAGGTGGACTTCTTGGACATTTCCGTTAAAAAAAGGATGGGGTCCTGGAGGTCGAATCTTACACAAAACCCATGGCAAAGAACACCTTGCTACATTACTCAAGTTTCCACCCTAAGTCCCACAGGGACAACATCCCCTTTAGCCAATTTCTCTGATTAAGAAGAAATTGTTCTGACATAAATTACTTTTATAAACATGCAGAAACTCTTAAAAAGAAGTTGAAAGACAGGGGTTACCCCAAGAAGTTAATTTCTCATTCTTGCAAACGAGCACGATTTTACGATAGAGAGGCTATGATAAATAAAACGGAACCCAAAAAGAAAGAAAGAGATAAAGTAGTATTTGTAAGCAATTTTTCCCATATCAGTAATCGGATCAAAAATGTTATCAACAGTAATTGGCACATCATTAATAATGAAGAAGAGAAGAAGTTGGACAGACCTATCTTTGCCTTCAAAAAGAATAGGAATTTGAAAAGTGAATTGGTACATACTTACCGTGACGGTCAAGGAAGCACACAGAGCACGCTAGATAGAAGGCCAGCAATTGGTAATGTCAAATGCGGTACGTGCAACGTCTGTGCATTATGTATTGAGTCAAAAAGCTTGGAACATAATGGCTGTCACGTGAACTCGAGGACTTTGAACAATTGTAGGAGCAAAAATATAGTCTACTTCCTACGTTGCCCGTGTGGCAAGGGCTACGTGGGGGAAACCAGTAGGGAACTACGTACGAGACTTCAAGAACATCGCTCAGCAATTAGAATCAAAAAAATCAATGCTCCCCTAGTAGGACATTTTTTAGAAATGGGACATAGTGACTTGGACATAGAGTGGTTCATTTTAGAGAAAATTCAGATGGGGGCACGAGGAGGCAATGTGGAACTGAAACGCAAGGCCAGAGAACAGTGGTTTATTTCACTGTTTAATACAGTTCGTAATGGCCTGAATTCAAAAGAAGAACCGGATCGCCTTATTGGGGGAATCTGATTCTCTTTTTCTCTATGCCAATGTTAACAACGTGGTAGGAGAAGAATCTCAAGTAAAGACAGGAGTTGTTTTGAGCCGCCAGAATCAATATTCTGGAATGGTCAAAATGGCTGCTGGATTTGCAACAAAGAGAGTGCGCACTTTGAAATTATGGTCCTCTATGTGTTTGATGAATAATTAGGTTGAAGACAGTCAGCAGGATGTAGGAAAATGTATTTGAACTTGAGAAGGTAGTCATAGAGAGTGTGTTTATTTTGATATCCCTTTGTGAATTACATAGGAATAGATAGACTAAGATGGCCGCCACAGTCTCGAGTTCTTCGGAGCTCACTGGCGTGTCGGCTCAGCTGAACCTCGTGGTGTGAGTAGGTCACATGGTAAGAACAGTTGTATTTAAATCCCAGGCGTCACTGGAGAGCATAGAGGTTCTATCGGCTCCGGAGGTTTTCTTCCCCGGTATACGGCAGTATCGTGGCATTGAAGGTAAGAGCGACGGCAGGGCAGTTAGCTCGAGCGAGGCGGGGGCTCTACTAGAACTAAGTATGGGCCGCTTACTAGGGATTAGTTTGAGAAGCACCGTGCTGTGGGCAAGACTCTAATGGCCCCATAGCTAGTGTGTTTGAATTTATTCAAATTGCCCCGGGTTGGTTTTGTGGGACTAACATCGCGCAATTTTTGTTTTTTGTGCTTTGGGTGAGTGCAGGTTCTGTGGGTTGGTTTTGCGCTGAGTATTGCAGCGCGAGGTCCGGTCTTACCCGGAATTTCTTATTTCGCGAAACTGCGAGATATTAATCACGTAAATAGCACACAGGGAATGGCTAGCGATTATGACAGTCTTCTTCTAAGTACTATAGTGGTTCTTACAGCAAATGGTGAATGGCACCATGTCGCGAACTAAAATCGAGAATCAGCTAAAAAGTCTATGTCTGTGTCTTTCAGAATTAACACGATTGGCCAGAATTGGTGAAATCTCGCTACTCTGCACAGAGATTTTTTTAAATAAAACTACGAAAGGATTTTTTTTTTAAATTACGGAGTATTGGAATGACGAGTATTACAAACGAAACAAGCCAAATACAAATTTACGGTAACACTAAATTTGGATGCGTTTGGTATCTATGATTGTTAAACATAGCTACATAGATATTTGTAGTTTTATAGTGTATTTTCTCTCATTGCAGTGGCAGGGAGTGGCCTTTCTTTATTTTATCTCCATTATTGGAAGTGCCTTGAATAGATAATTGGAAGGTACGTTTTGTTCGCTACTGAGCACTTACCCTAGAAAGGGAAATACTATTTTGAGTAATATTTAAGTAATAAGGGTCGTTATTCTCCACAGACCAATCCTCATATCCAAGAGAGATATGCCCTACGGAGAGACTATTTAATCGTCATATATGGGCCTGCAAGTAACATGTACTGCAGTTGAAATCGGATGTGTACCCTGATACTGTGACAGGTAGACATTCAACCATATTTATATATGTCCATTGAAATGAGGTTTCAATCACCTTAAACCTTTATGGGTCTCTATTTTAGAATATAACAGACTTAGATCCTAAAGGGATGCATAGGCACCCTTTCCCTGGGTGGGTGGAGAAAACATTTTCCCTCATCTTTGTGATTACTCCATCGTATCATCCTTAAGATTATAGAGTGTATGAGAGTGATGTATAGTGCTGTGTGTGAAAGGTAATGTGCTGTATCACCAGGATATAAACACTGTTTTTATAGATTCTAAAGGCTAACTGATTGTTTTTTGTATATCTTTTTTCTTGTGAACATGTATAGATCCAAAAATCCACGTGGGAGGTATTATTTCTTGTCCTGAAGAAGGTGGTTTTTAAGAACAGTGACACCCACCGAAACGCGTCAACGCAAACTGTGTTAAGGCACACTGTAGATTGTGGTGACATTTGTGATTTGTTCTTGCTAAAGCCCAATGCACAACAATTATATGTGTTAAACAAATGATCTGGATCTAATGTATGTGCCTTTTTGATGAATAGAAAGTATCTTTCTTGTAGATTCTCCCTATGATTAACTGTGTAGATTGAATTATGTGTATATTTTTATCTCTTTTTAACATTGTATAATGATTTTTTGCTCTTGATTATTGTTCGATAATTTTTAAATAAGATATTTTTATACTTTGTATACATTTGGCCTTTTGATGGTGGTGGTGTTATGTTCTGGTGATAATTTGGATGTGATGAGTGTTTTTGCTCTGTTGTATTAAGTGTACCCAAAGGGGATCTGTTTTTGACTACAATGTTTTTACATAGTCCTGAAGAAAAAAGTCTATGTATTTTGATGTGTTCTCCAGCAATCCTCCTTTCGCTGAGATTATTGGTCTTCCTGGAGGAGTTGTCGTGTTTTTATGCAGCTTTGGAATAAAATAAATGACCGGCATCACCGGGTGTTCGTTTTTTAAAAATCTCAACTCATCCATGCTTAAAAGCCCTGCACTACGCCATGCATTTAGTTTAGAATAATAGTCATTCCACGAAGTGCGTACTATTTGCATGTTGCATTTCTTGTAGCAATTGTTGTCTTCCAATTGTTGGAGTGCCTCTTTCATGTAATCATTGCGTGGCCAAATAACGATGTTCCCTCCTTTGTCCGAGTTTCTCACAATAATCTGTTCATTATCGTGCAATTTTTTCATCAGTTCATTGTAAACATTTTGATGATAGTTGTGTCTTTTTCGTTGCCTTGCTGTTTTAAATTTTAGTTTTTTACTTCAGTTGTTACCAAATCTCCAAATATGTCTAATGAATCTCTTATCATTAACGGCTGGAAAGTAGATTTGGGTTTAAAATTAGTTGGTGTTGTACAATATACTCCGCCACTTGGACTGCTTGTACCACTACTAGTCGCTGTATTTTCTTGCACTAACTCTTGTAAATTAGCCAATAATTCTGCATCAGCTACCGTTAGGATGTTAGTTTGTTCCAGATTTTGTGCTTGACGGTGTGCCGCGGCTTGTTCCATTTTTGACTTGTTACAGTTTATTAGATGATATTTCTTAAGTTTTAATATGTGTAATATGTGTATATATATATATATGATGCTTGCCTTTTTTCTTTTAAATGTCCTTCAAAGAGAATAAGGCTAGTACAAGGGTTTATGGGTGGCCTTTACTTTATCGACTGATGATTATATTTTTGATTTGGAATTTTAGATTTTAAAACACATTGAAGAGCTGATGTGTGCCATATGCTGGCTCTGTTTCTTTATTGTACTATTTTATATGCTGATCCAAAAATTGAGAGGTAATTCGAATATATCTTTATGGTTTAATCAAAGAAAGGGGTGGGATGAGAGAGCGGAGAGACATAGAAGGTTATAAATCTAGGTACTGAGTGAGAATGAGCTCCTGTGATGGCCGTAGGGAACATGTGGAAGAGAGAAGAGGAAGTATATGATGGATAATGGCATGGAGAGAGGAGGAGGGGCGGGAAATTGTGATAAGTGGATGAACAGGGCAAGAGAGCAGATGGAAGGTCTGTTATGACTCGAGAAACAGCTCAGGAAGGAGGTCAGAAGGATAGGAAAGACAGACATCCACTGATGAATGAAGAGTTAGGGAGACAGTGAGGGAAGAGATAGAGAGAGTCTGTAATAAATAGATATAATGGATGAGATGGAGAAGAGAGTTTGGAAGCCTCAGATGACTGGGGCAGGGAGGTGAAAAATAAGTTGGAGGGAGACATTGAAACAATGGATAATGTATTTACAGTGGGCTTTTCATAAAGCACAAACATGACCTGGCGCGGTAGTGTTCTAAAGATGGACAACATGTTCAAATAAAGGTGTGATGCCAAGATGGTCAAGCCTAACAACACACACACACTAGAGGGTGTATCAGTGTGTATGCACAGGTTCCAATCTGTGACGGCCCACTACCATTATGCCACGCAGACCATGGGAGATGAGCCCCACTTAAATAAAGAATTATGCATTTTTGCATTCAAGTGCTCACAGACACTGTGAGCAAGGACTTAAGGAAGTCGCTTCTTGATAAACGTCCTCAACAAATCTGTTTCTTTGGGTTTGTTTTTTATAAATGAATGGTATTTCCAGGATGTAAAAGCCAAACTGGTGAGTTTCCTTCATGTTGAAAAAAATCCCTGTTCTTTTTATTCAGGATCACATCGTTTTCTTTTACTGGGAAGGTACTCTGCTCTCTCTGTCAACCCTTCTGTTTTCTGTTTGTGCTGTGGCACCCTGCATACACCTCTCCATCTTTCTCTCCCTCCTTCCTATAGCAAAGTCAGTTACTCCCTCCTTCTGTCTCAACTATATTTTTTTAGACCTTTCCCACAACCTGTACCTTTACTTTTGTACATATACCCCTTCCAATACCCAATAAGGTTTGGGCTGGGACAAAAAATAGGCCCAGGCACCAAAAAAAAGGGGTCTCCCATTAGCAAACCAGATGGCTAAAAAAGGTGCCCACATTGGCATACCAGGCCAGTTTTGTACTTGTAAAGAAACACTGTATGGGTACTTTGCATGGTATGGAAACCTGCATGCATTTGTGTTTGCTGCAGACAGAGGATGTGGTAATATCAGAGAAAGCAATGGTAAAACCTGGCCCACCTGGCCATAAGACAGGTCCACACACTACCAAATATCCAGCCCATTCACTGATCTGTCAGACCAGCCCATCAGGCACTGCCTGATTGCTATCAGGCCAGCCCAATCCTATACCCAAGTACCTCTACCTTCAACCTTGTACCTTTACCTTTAATACCACTACTTCTAATCTGGTATTCCTATCCCTGTCACTTTCCTAGTGCCTCAAATCTATCTACACCTTATATCAAAATACCTTTCCCCTACCTGTGCTATAGTGCTTCAACACCATCCTACTATACTGCAGTATCCCCATTACTAATTACTCCAGAGAACTCGTACCCTGATCTATGCCATAGTACTTCTACCTCAACCTTTCCTTTCCCCCGACTATGCCCTAGTACCTCTACTTTACTTATACCCTTATTCACCTACCTATAACCCAGTATCTCTACACTTTCCTGTGCTGAGCACTTCCAGACCAGCTAGTCGCCCATCCTTCTTCATGCTGCAATTACCTCTATTCACATCTATAAGATACTACCTCTACCCATAATTTTACGCCACTACCTGTACCCTTGTCTATACTCCAGTACTTACATCCTTGCCTTCACATAGTACATCTATGCATACCTGTACTTAGCATTTCTAATCCTATCTGTACCCTGTAACTAGGGTTGCCATCTTTCTCTGAGAAACATACAAGCCATGTTTGTGTGTTTTGGGCTTCTGGAAGTGGCAAGAGTGGAGACATGAATATTAGCTTATTTGAAATAATCTCTATTGTACTACAATACAGCAACTATACCTTTATTTGCTGTGAAAATCATTTAAGAATAGGGCAGCATTAAAATTATTTTGACTTGTCTTTAAGTTTGATTTTGTTGTTTTAAGTTAATGTTTCAAAGGTGAAAAAGTACCGGATTTTGATTATATTCCTGTTTTTTTTGCCTTTCGTTGCATTGAAATACCGGCCAGGGGGTAAAATCCTGGTCAGGTGGCAACCCTACCTGCAACCCATACTCCTACATATAGTTCCTCTAAGGATGCTTTAGATTTCAGAATCTCTATATGTGCCTATTCCTTAGTACATCTACCCATATGTATACCGTAATAATTCATCTGTCACCTCTCCCTTACTCTTAACCTTTTTTCAGCTTGCTTTTGTCATTGAGTTGATTCTCTTTTCCCTCTGTCCCATTTTTAAGGTCTTTTGTTTAATTTACTCAAATTTTAGATTAAAGTTTTTTTTTTTCATTTTGAGAATTTACTCAAATGGAATTTTGCAAGCCTGTGGTTTTCAGAGTGATGTTCTCTGTTTTCTTGATTTTCTCCTAAATGAGGCAGAGCCAGAGAGTGACTGAGCAAGGTAAAGAGCAGTGGACAAGCACAGAGTCGAGAAAGGACCAATGATTTAGTTCCTGTGTGCCTCTAACCTTTCTGAGCCTTACAGGAGACAATGAAGGTGGAGCAGCGTAATTGTGGCTCCCCCCATTCATGTTTGACCAGGCCACATATATATTTACACATGTATTCATGTGAATTAATATCAATAACGTGATGTTGTGCACTGAGCAGCTACAGAAAGTTTATTTACAGTATAATTTCGACATTTATACAGGTGTGCAGGATATTGTTTTTCTCACAGTAACATTGAATTGCACCTCTCATATATATCTGCATTTGTGTGGTTTGAATACGGTTGTTAACTCTTATAAAAACATGTAATCATTCGAATAGTACTCTGCATTAATATTTTGACTGTAAATGTATCTATGACCATGCTTTTAAATGTGTACTGAAATGCTTTGCCATGTTAACTTGACGAAAGGCCTTAAGCATTTGGATCTCTTAATGTTTAACCTTCAACGAGAAGCTTGCTCAGGTTGCAATATTTTTCTCTCCTCTGCAGGTGCAGTCGTATGATCTCATGAACAGAGAAAGGCACATTATGTGTGAGAGATAGTAAGGTTTGGAAGGAGTACTTTTGGTAAAACGAGAAGCTTTAACGAACAAAGGGAGGACACTGTCTGTGCAGAATTGGGAGACAGGAGGAATCTAAGGACGCTCTGATGTGCGGACCAAAGTAAAGGAGTTTCAAGTGTAATGGACAAGTTTTATTGTGTGAAGGTGGGAAATAGTGAGACATGTGAAATGGGATTCTCGCATGTTCTCTTGTGGGGTTTAATTGGCGATCACACTTCAGCTTTAGTCAGAATCCTTTTAGACTCAGAGGGTTATAGACCTCTTTGTGACATCTCTGTGTGGATTTATGCTATACAATGCTCTTTATTTTGGAGAACGTCTACTGAAGTTATCCTATGCTGACACCTTCCTACTTTACTGGATCTGATTAGGGTTTGCCCTAATTATTGCTTTTAGTTTAGCCTTATTTTAGGAGATTTAGATTTCCTCATGCATAATAGGCAAGAGGACGGCAAATCTTATACCGCTCATCAGATTTTGTTTCTGATTTTCTGCATTGCTATCACTGAATTCCTTGTATGTTTTATGTTATTGAAGCTAAACTTTGTGAGGGGATTTGCCCTGCCAGTAGTGAGTCTGTATTTTTACAATATATTCACAATACTTGTGTACATCAGTCTGGCTTTAAATTTGTGATAAGAGGGCGTGGACAAGGCGGCCATCATGACGGTTGCTTGAAGCGTGAGCTCCGCCGCGAACCATCCTGATTCGGCTGCCATCCGCAACGCCAGCAGCTGCTGCTTCTTCTACCACTCCATCCCTCGACCGGGAAGACCCCCCAGTGACTCTCGTGGCGCCAGGCGGCCACCACTCGACTGGACCGCTGTGCCGCTGCAGAGGTGAGGGGCAGGGCCTACACAGTAACGGAAAGCCTTCCCTATATCCTGTAGGCCATCTGCACCCGGGGCCGTGCCCGCAGTGTCCTGGGTAGGTGTGGAGCGATACCACCCCCGTGGACTCCAGCTAGACTTGGGGGGCCCTTCTCCCTCTAACGAGGCTGTGCAGCACTCTAGAAGGCCTGCGCCACGGCGACCAGGTGAGCCTGGCTGCCCAATCCAATCCGTTGCCTAGCCTGGTCAGAGCCCTCCTCCCCTCTCCCACCCTCCTGCGGCAGTGACCTCCCACTGTGCCTGTGGCGCCTCCTTTGAAAGCCTGGTAAAACTGAGCCTTTGGCTCCATCGGGACCCGAGGGCTGAGGCTGTGCTGGTGGGCAAATTGATAGACTGGGGCCTGGTTCGGCCCAAAGATGGGAGAGGTGTGCCTGGGGGACACGGGCCCGCGCTGAGCTCTAGCGGATACCGCCGCGGGGTCCCCTTCTCCTGGTGTTTCGGGCCCCGTGTGGACATTGCTTGTATCAACCTCGCTGCACAGATCGGTGCAGGGTCAAAGCCTGGGGCCCCCCCCCTGGAGTGGCAGACTGCGGGACGCACACTGGACCACTGTGCAGGCCCTCACCAGGGAGGCGTTGAACTGGTACCCTTGGGCCGAGCATGGCCCTCCTGGCATGGTAGCAGGAGTGGCCTGCGGGTCGGGTATTCCTTAGGCCTGGGCAGTGAACTCCACTCCGTTCATGAAGTTTGCGGAGTTTTCTGCACTCCGCACTCCGAGGAGCTTGCGGAATGCAGAAAACTCTGCTCTTCGTAGTGCAGCTGAGTTTTTTCCCCGCTCGCGCTCGCAATATCACTTTATATTTATGTTATTATTATGAATCCGAGAAAACTGAATTGCTTACCTATTTGAGTCACAGGTTTCTATGAACAGCCACCAACTTGACATTGTTAAACTAGAAACCTCTTTTCTGCTGAATTAGGGGGTTATTTGGGATATGATGTGTGGCCTGCAATCCCACCAGGGTGGTGGAGGTCACAACTTCCATTGTCCTGTCGGTTACCTCTGGGCCAGGTGGGTTATGCAGGCATTCTGTGTCTGATGGAACACATCCGTTTCAGGAACACTGAAGGAAGCATAATGTTTTCAAAACTAAAACTGCCCTTAAGAATGTGCATATCTGTATTGCTTGAAAAGTGTGACTTGTTGTGGTGGATATAATGCTTTTCCTATTGCTTAATATGTGCCGGTGGTTGCAGATATTGGACACCAGCACCCATTTTTGGGCACCAGGACCTATTTTTTATTCATCAGTCTTAAATTTCGGACTGGGACAAAAAATAGACTCGGGTACCAAAATAAAAGTGGCCTCTTTAGCGAAGCGGATAGCAGAAAAGTGGTAATGTCACGTAATTCAACAGTAAAAACCGGCCCACCTGGCAATAAAACCGGCCCACACATGATGAAAGACCGGTCCACACACTAATCTGTCAGGCCTGCCCATCGGGCAATTCCTGATTGCTCTATAGTCCAGTCCGACACTATCAGTCTTTAAACCAGAGGAAGAGATGGGGAGAGGATGTAACCTTACTGCTAGAGTTGCCGACTTTGAAGCTAGGGAACCGGTTTCGAGCCTCGGCGTGGGCTCAGCCTCCTGTGATTTTGGGCAAATCACTCAATTTCCCCCCCACCTACTAAAAAAATGAATGTGTCCTTGTGTAACGTAACTGCTGCTCATGTAAGGCGCTCCAATACCTTCGGGTCAAGTTTGCGCTATATAAATCTGCAGATTTAGAGATAAAAAGTGTTAACAAAGAGGAAGAAAACGCGAGTCGATTATAAATATAGGGAGAAATAAGAGATTAAACGAAACCTGCAAGAGCGGGTTAAAGAGATAGGTAGAACAGGGTAGTGGAAGAAAGAGGCATGAGGTGAAATGGGAACTAGGGGGCAGATTTACAATAAACTAACGCAGCACGGCGCAGCAAGTCATTTTGCTGCGCCGTGCTGCGTTAGTTTGGAAAGCACAGCGATGCAACATATTTACAATAATATGTCGCACCTCTGTGCTTCCCCCTGCTCTGGCGCACAAACTGCTGCCATGCGCCGACGCAGGCACCCTTGCACCATGGTGCAAGGATGCCTGCGTCGTGGGGAGATTGTTTTTGTTCAGGAAGGGTTCCCTTCCTGAACAAAAACAATCATTAGAGGTGATTTCCTCTTTCAATGCGTGCTGTAGAATGCAGCACGCTTTGAAAGAGGAAAAAACGAGGAGAAATGAAAACATTTCTCCTCGTTGCGCCTCGCTAAGCCTCCCCGTAGCATTGACCCGCATTTCCAGATTTACGATTCCTCGTAAATCTGGAAATGTGTCTCCTTCCATGGGTGTTGCGTGGAAACACCCACAGCAACACCCATGGAACGCCACCTCCGGGCAAAGTGCTGCTTGTGAAGGGGCCATATTTACAAGGAGAGGAAAAGTCACGCAGGGTGGCTTTTCCTCTCCTTGTAAATATGGAGAAGTGGAATGCGCCTCCAGTACGTCACAAAAAGTGACGTACTGGTGGCGCAGGGGGCTTGTAAATCTGCCCCTTTGTATCATTAATATTCATCACTTTGCCGTGCCTTCAGCACACGCGTCACCCGAAATTAATGGCCTATTGTATGTTTTTCTTGAATTCCGGCCCTCTTCCTGTTACATATTCTACCTGTTTTGGTGGGTGAAAGACTTGACTGGAAAAGCAGTTCGTATTTCCGGGTCGGGCACTACTGGGTGCAGAATCTAATCTAATCGTAGCGGTGTAGAATTGATTGCTAGTGCAACAGAGCGGTGCAACAAAACCAACATCTCCTGTTCAATATCAGCCCTCTGCTTTCTTTGAAGTCACCTGCCTTTTGCTACAGTGAAATCATAAAGGTTGATTTTTTATTTTTACTTGCCAACATTTAAAGAAATAGAGCAGCTAAAGGAACACGGAGCTAAAGAAAATAATACAATATGAAAAACAAAACATGCAGATCATACAAATATTATTATTAAAGGTATAAAAAATAGTAATAATAATCTAGATTACAAAGATTGATCAATGTACCGTAAACAATCTGACGCTTTACGGCACAGGCTTAGACTTTTATTTTTCTGCTCTTGACTCAGGTTCTCCTATGACTTCAGTGAGCGCCAGGACACCCTCGGGTAACAGTTTGCGCTATACAAGTGTCAATAACATAACATAACATAACGCTGTACAATGTAGGGTTTTGCAGGCGCAATGCAAATCCGAGCTCCTGTTTTATGCGCCTGCAAGGTGTAAATTAAAACCTAATATTTCTCTGACTTAGAGCTTTATTTTCAGGTAGTTCAGTTTGGAAACAGTGAGCAAGGTTTGCCTCTTTCTGAACTGTGCTGCCCGAAAATAAAGTAATAACTCAGAGAAATATAAATTATGTAGCTTTAGCACAATAAGCGCATAAACCAGGCGCCCGTCTCTGCGCTGCGCCGGCTAGGCCCGTCATGTTACGGCCCCAGTTCCTGGTACAGAGATCCCACACTTGAAGAACAAGAGGAAACCCCTTCTCTGAGAAGTGCCTATTGTGTTCCCAGGCCCCGCCCTCCTCCTTGTTTTTACTGGCAGCGGATTCACGTGTCTTGCCAGGAATGCGGTTCTATGGACGCCGGCATTTTCCACTTTTATATGGTAGTTAAAGCATTAGGTTTCGGAATGATAGGAGGAAACCCAGTCACTGACGCGTCCCCAAAGGGAAAACAAACTGTCATCGGGACGAGAAGAAAAGAAAGAACAAAACACGTCTGCGCCTCAAACTGACTGAAATTGGAAAGTCTGCGAATTCCCAACGGCACGTCTATAAATGTGCGGTTCAATCAGCGGAGACGAAGGGCGCGCATGGAAAATTGTTGTGGTGGGTGTGAGTAACTCTCAAATTGACTCAAGCGGCAAACAATGCGACGCAGATGAGTCAAGGCGGGTGGCAGTGAGGGAGGCATGAAATATAATAGACAGAAATATGATTATGCGCAAATGCGTGGAGCAGCCGTTAATGCGCCATCAGCCGTTCGTCAGGCAATAACTTTGTGTGACGTACATACTTTTTTGACCTGAGATGTACTCTTCGATTTGGCTACATTTCGGAGAAGAACTGGTAATAATGTAACCAGACCTAGTTTGTCTGAATCTGAAACATAAATGTTTCTGAAGATTAACAGTATACAGTTCAGATTTGTGACCTTGAAAACACTTAAAAGGCTTGTATATAGCAGCTTGGCCCTTATAGCTCAGTAAGAGCTATGCACACCAGTGGGCGCATTACAGACAGTGGCCTGGGGGTGCAGTGGGTGTATGCACCCGTTTTCTGCACTCCCAGTGCACTGTAGTAGTACAAAAAAGGCGTGCAAGTGTCTGTGGCCTCTTCTGTAATAATGAGCGCAACAGTGAACACATAGTGCCAATGCTATCTAAAGAGGGCGTTCCCTGATTTGTATGGGGGTGTGGCCCCATGCAAATTTGGGAAACACTTTACCACTGAGACAGCGGAACATATTACGCTAAGCGTGCACTGTCCCTGTTTGCAGTGCAGTGCACATTGAACTAAGTGCGCCCGGTTGAAACAGGGACAGTGCTCCCTATTCCTGATAATGCCCCGCCCCCAGGGCAGCGCATTATTGAAACATGAACTGGCCGGTTGAAGCAGTTAGGCAGCCTTTCATAGTGCAGGTGGCGCCCGGCCTACACTTTCAAGTATGACAGAGATCGACCTGCAGGCAGGTGCAGTGAGTAACTGCACCTGCTTGCACTCTGGATGTCTGGGGTAAGTTTATGGGACCCTCTTTTCCCACTCCGGGGGGACCCTGCGTGCCAGCTCTTAGTGGTGCACAGTCAGTGTGCCTCCTGAAGGCCTCTTTGACTCCGAACCCATGTCAATAATACGCTGCGGGTGTAGAAGTAAAGTGTTTTTACTCATGTGCATGGGGTAATGCCACCTCATACACCACCTGTTCTGCCTCCATACAGACATCCATACCTGCCACTCACATTGCATTGTTTGGGGCCCCAGGACTCCCCCAACGTCTTGCAATATCACGTTTTGCCAGTACCAGCCCTAGCATGCTGAACAGTAGTTTGGCCCTGAGTAGCTCAACCTCAAAGAGTATACTACTAGTATGGAAAACTGGGAGGTACACAGGACAGATACCTCCAGAAACCTCTGACAGTTCCGCCACGACCCCAATCAATCAATCAATCAATCATGTCACTTATAAAGCGCACTACATACCCGCGAGGGTCTCAAGGCGCTGGGGGAAGAGGGGGGTGGTGCTGCTACTGATCGAAGAGCCAGGTCTTGAGGAGTCTTCTGAAGGCCAGTAGGTCTTGGGTCTGTCGGAGGTTGGTGGGGAGGGTGTTCCAGGTCTTGGCGGCGAGGTGGGAGAAGGATCTGCCGCCGGCGGTCGTTTTCCGGATGCGGGGGACTGTGGCGAGGGCGAGGCTGGTCGAGCGGAGCTGGCGGGTGGGGGTGTAGAAGCTGAGTCGTCTGTTGAGGTAGGCTGGTCCGGAGTTGTGGAGTGCTTGTGTGCGTGGGTGAGGAGCTTGAAGGTTATCCTCTTGTTGACAGGGAGCCAGTGCAGGTCTCTCAGGTGGGGTGTGATGTGGCTGCGTCGGTGGATGTCGAGGATAAGACGTGCAGAGGCGTTCTGGATGCGTTGCAGCCGTCTCAGGAGCTTAGCCGTCGTTCCTGCGTAGAGGGCGTTTCCGTAGTCCAGCCTGCTGGTGACGAGGGCCTGGGTGACTGTTTTTCTTGTTTCGGTGGGGATCCACTTGAAGATCCTGCGGAGCATTCAGAGGATGTTGAAGCAGGATGAGGAAACGGCGTTCACCTGCTTAGTCATGGAGAGGGTGGGGTCGAGGATGACCCCTAGGTTGCGTACGTGGTCGGTGGGTGGCGGGGCTGTTCCCAGTGATGTTGGCCACCAGGAGTCGTCCCAGGCTGAAGGGTTGGAACCAAGGATGAGGACCTCTGTCGTGCCCGAGTTCAGCTTCAGGCGGCTGGTCCTCATCCATTCGGCGACGGCCTTCATTCCTTCGTGGAGGTGGGCTTTGGCGGTGTGAGGGTCTTTGGTGAGGGAGAGGATCAGCTGGGTGTCGTCGGCGTAGGAGATGATGTTGAGGTTGTGCTGTCGGGCGACGTGGGCGAGGGGTGCCATGTAGATGTTGAACAGCGTTGGGCTGAGGGAGGAGCCTTGGGGTGCGCCGCAGATGATCTTGGTAGCCTTGGATCGGAAGGGGGCGAGGCGGACGCTTTGTGTTCTGCCGGAAAGGAAGGATGTGGTCCAGTCCAGGGCCTTCTCTTGGATCCCGGCGTCGTGAAGGCGTGTTCGTAGTGTGTGGTGGCAGACCGTGTCGAAGGCGGCTGATAGGTCCAGGAGGATGAGGGCTGCTGTTTCTCCATTGTCTAGCAGGGTCCTGATGTCATCGGTGGCGGCGATGAGGGCGGTTTCGGTGCTGTGGTTGCTGCGGAAGCCGGACTGGGAAGGGTCCAGGATGTTGTTCTCCTCGAGGTAGCGGGTCAGTTGTTTGTTGACGATTTTCTCGGTGACCTTCGCGGGGAACGGGAGCAGAGAGATGGGTCGGAAGTTCTTGAGGTCCTTGGGGTCTGCCTTGGGTTTCTTGAGTAAGGCGGTGATCTCGGTGTGCTTCCAGCTTTCCGGGAAGGTTGCTGTCTCGAAGGAGATGTTGATTATTTTCCGGAGATGGGGCGCGATGGCTGTACTGGCTTTGTTGAAGATGTGGTGAGGGCACGGGTCTAGCGGTGAACCGGAGTGGATGGTGTTCATGATCTCGCTGGTGTCCTCGTCGTTGATGTTGGTCCAGGAGAGCAGGCGGTTGGTGGTTGTGGGGGCAGTGGTCTCGGTGGTTGCCGGGCGGTCGTGGTGTTGAAGCTGTCGTGGATGTCGGCGATTTTGCGGTGGAAGAAGGTGGCCAGTGAGTCGCACAGGTCTCGCCGACGGCTGGATGTCGTTGGTGTTGGAGCTGGGGTTGGAGAGTTCCTTCACGATGTTGAAGAGCTCTTTGCTGTTGTGTGCATTGTTGTCTAGGCGGTCTTTGAGTGAGGCCCTTTTGGCGGATCTGATGAGGTGATGGTGACTGCGGGTGGCGCTCTTGTGGGCGGCGTAGCTGTCCGCTGTCCGTTCGTGGAGCCAGATCTTCTCCAGTTTTCGGCATGTTCGTTTGGAGGCCTGGAGGTCTTCGGTGAACCAGGTGGCTTTCTTGCTGGTGTGGCTGTTGGGCGTATTCTTGAAGCGGGGCGAGGGTGTTGGCGCAGTCGTCGATCCACTGTCTGAGGTTGCGGGCGGCGGTGTCGGGGTCGGAGGGTTTGGCGGGTGGGCTCAGGGCGAGGGTTGTGGTTAGCTGGTCTTCCGTGACTCTGCTCCAGCAGCGGCGAGAGCATTTGTTCGGTGCGGTGGTGCGTGGTGGGTTTCCTGTAGGTGAAGTGGATGCAGTGGTGGTCAGTCCAGTGGGGTTCGGAGGTGTGGTTGAAGGAGACGTGTGGGCTTGCGGAAAAGATGGAGTCTAGCGTGTGGCCGGCGGCGTGGGTGGGTGTAGTCACGAGCTGTCTGAGTCCGAGGGTGGGGAGGTTGTCGATCAGGGTGGTGGAGTTGGTGTCCTTGTTGTTCTCGAGGTGGAAGTTCAGGTCCCCGAGGAGGATGTAGTCCGTGGAGGGGATGGCGTGTGTGCTGACGAAGTCAGCGATGGAATCGCTGAACTGTGGTCGGGGTCCGGGGGTCTGTAGATGAGGGTTCCTCTGAGGGTGGTGTTGGGATCGGTGTGCATCTGGAAGTGCATGTGTTCGGCGGTGCTGAGGGTGTCGTCGGTGTTGGTTGAGACTCTGAGGGTGTTCCTGTGGACGATGGCGATGCCTCCTCCGACTCCGTTGGTGTGGTCCCTGCGGGTGATCTTGTATCCGTCCGGGATGGCAATGGCGATGTCGGGGGCTGAAGCGGGATTCAGCCAGGTCTCCGTCAGGAATGCGATGTCTGGGGAGGTTGAGTCGAGAAGGTCCCAGAGTTCGATGGCGTGTTTGCGTGGCGGAGCGGGTGTTGAGGAGGATGCATCTGAGGTAGTTGGGTTCTTTCCTGGGCGGTGGTTTGGCGGGGCGGGTGCTGGTGAAGCTGCAGTTCCGGCAGGTGAAGGGCCCTTGGGTGTGCTTCGGGGTGGCCTGGTAGCAGGCGTGATCTTTTCCGGGGTTGAGTGCGTGGAGGGTGTTGGCGTCGTATCGGCGTCTGTTGATGTGGCGGGCGCGGGGGATGCCCGGACCAGGGGGTCTGGCGCTGGGCGTGGTCACGGCGCGGACGGGCGCAGACGGGCTTGCCTTAGGCGCGCCTTGGGCGCGGCCGCGCAGCGGCCGCCATAAATGGGGAGGTGGGAGGGAGGAGCAGGGAATGGGGCAGCGAATGGGCAGTGAGGGGCGGGGCCGCAGGGCGCAGCGGCGGAAACAGGCACAGAAGGGAAAGCGAGCACAATCAGGGCATCAAGGGGGCACAGAAAGGAAAAAAAAAAACGAGCACAATCAGGGCAGCAAGGGGGCAGAGAAAGGAAAACGAGCACAATCGGGCAGCAAGGGGGCACAGAAAGGAAAAAAAACGAGCACAATCAGGGCAGCAAGGGGGCACAGAAAGGAAAAGCGAGCACAATCAGGGGCAGCAAGGGGGCACAGAAAGGAAAAAAAGCGAGCACAATCAGGGCAGCAAGGGGGCACAGAAAGGAAAAGCGAGCACAATCAGGGGCAGCAAGGGGGCACAGAAAGGAAAAAACTAGCACAATCAGGGGCAGCAAGGGGGCACAGAAAGGAAAAACGAGCACAATCAGGGGCAGCAAGGGGGCACAGAAAGGAAAAAACGAGCACAATCAGGGGCAGCAAGGTGGCACAGAAAGGAAAAGCAGAGCACAATCAGGGGCAGCAAGGGGGGCACAGAAAGGAAAAAACGAGCACAATCAGGGGCAGCAAGGGGGGCACAGAAAGGAAAAACAGAGCACAATCAGGGGCAGCAGGGGGGCACAGAAAGGAAAAGCGAGCACAATCAGGGGCAGCAAGGGGGCACAGAAAGGAAAAACGAGCACAATCAGGGGCAGCAAGGGGGCACAGAAAGGAAAAGCGAGCACAATCAGGGGCAGCAAGGGGGCACAGAAAGGAAAACGAGCACAATCAGGGGCAGCAGCAGGGCACACAGACGGAGCTGTGTGGTGGGGGAGCGACCTACCAGTCAAGGTCAGGGGTCCAGTAACTCTGTACCACCGGACATTCCCATATCATGTGATCTGTTTCAATTTCAGGCATTTAGCGAATTGTCCGTGGGTGAATTTGCATGCCCAGTTTTAGGATTTACACTTAATTGAAATAAAGGGATATATGTTCAGGTTGACAGGATCATCTACAATAAAATGGAAAAAATCAGGCTGCAACATGATACAGCCATTTCTTCCTTGCTCATTTATCATTATTGCACTGTGTGCTCTATTTACCTGGGTGTCTTGTGGTTGGTAAAATGCAGACTGCTATCCTGCCCTTTTCTAGACTATAAATATTTGGATAATGGATGCAACATGCTCCTACATCTATGTTTTAGTGTGTACTCTCTCCGCAGAGGTATTTCCACACAACATTTGATCTTCACTCTTAGCACCTGTTGAGATATAAAAGCCCTTTGTATGGTGATGGATGTGCACCCAGCCCTGAGTATCACAACTGTACTAATGCTTGGATTCTCTAATGCTGATTTTTTTGTTGTCATTGGTGAATGCGGACCATACGTGTGCACTATGACATAGAACTGTCTCATGGATTGCAGCCTTGTTGGACCAGGAGGGGCACCTAATGCACTAGCCTCATAGTGGTTAAAGGTTACCGCCTTTACCAGAGATAAAGTAGCGCAAATGTGGTGGTGGCAGCATACTGTGCAGTGATCGGTATGAGTGAACAGGCTTGGTCTGCATCGGTTTGGTGTGTACTCTTGCGCTGTGCATGTGTGGTGTACCTGTGCTGGGTATATGTGTGCCTGCACAGGGTACTATACGGGGATAATGCACTACTGTGCAGTGTGTGTATGTTATATGCATGTGCTGGGTGTATGTGTGCCTGTGAATTGTACAATACACTGCAGACTTTAGGTTCTATTTTGGGAGCCTGAAAGCTGCATGTTGAAATATGAGGTGGGGAGGTAGAGGTATCCCCCAGACAGATTTGTGGATTGCTACATTCCTGTAAGCTGGGTCGGACACACTGGAGAAAGGGAGAGCCAGGCTCTCCAGTACACTTCAAAGGGTGCTCTTTGATTCAGAGAGATGTCACTGAGAAGGGGCCTGGGAACTCTCAGGAAGGAGATGGGGCTGATAAGAGAATTATAAAGAGTAGGGATGAGGCCCCAGGCTAACCTTTTGATGCACATATCACTGTGGCTGACATCCAGGTGTGAACTCTAGTCACACCCATGGCCTGTGTTGTGGGACTATCAGATTTGTCATTGGTCCTGCTGTGACCTGCTATTTTCTAGAGGGAGAGAGGGCAGAGGTGTGGGAACTTCAAAAGGAAGTAGACCCCCAACGTAAACTTCAAAGACTCTAAAACACATTTGGTGTCTGGGAATGGACTATAAGTAGGCTTTCCTGTTTTCAGTTTCTATTTTTGGTAAATTCTGGTGGTGTTTTTTCAGTGTTTTCCAGTGATTTCAATACCTCAAAAAAACAGTGCTTTTCAGTGGTTACTCATTTTTGCGCCATAAAGAACAACTGAAACGGTGTTTTACCAGTGTTTATGGGACGCTTTGCTTTTATTATTGCTTGCTTTCTTAATTGATGCATGGTATATAGGCAGTCTATGTACAGTGTATATGAGGTCCAAATAAATTTTTACAAGTCGAATTTATTGTAGTACACCATACAATATTTCTTCAGTGAATCTTTGGTCATTCTCGCTCTCTCTTTCCTTCCCATGTACACTTTTATTTGTGAAAAGGCCCTCTCGACATTGGCACTTGAGACTGGCAACGCCAAAACAGCCAGTATACAATTTGCCAACTCTGGCCACCGACGTAGCTTTCCATGCCAATACTGGTGCACCTCAAGGTTGACATTCTCTGGGCCAGGTTCTGCAACATATGCGTTGAACTGGGTGCATATGCCCTCAGAGGTGTTAAAGCGGTCAAAAATGAAGCTGTACTTTTCAAAGTCTGGAGAAAATTCCCCTTTACGGAAGGGATCTAACACTTGCGCAGCGTACCAAAGTGAGGCTTCATTGACTTCAAAGGCCATGGTTGGTGAAGGGACATTTCTATGCATCATAGCTAGCCATTTCTCATGCATTGTAAAATAAAATTTCCTGAATTGGTCCTCAACACTTCTTTGCTTACCAAGTGGCAAGCATTCTAACAGGGAACATGTTGCAGTGCCAAAGTCACTAAAAGTGTCGCCTAGCCTACTCTCGAGGAGATGTTTGACATCTACACCAATTATGCTGAACACTTGGTAGACAAGGGTGTTTTCTGACTCAAGTTTTTTGATTATGTCCACTACAGCAGTCATGTTTTCCTGTAAAAATCTAAGAATGCAGTACAGTGTACTTTTTTTGACATCACTATCAATATGCACCCGAAGATCCTCACATTTCTTTCCTTTTGCATCATCACTAAGCAAAAAATCAGTAAATGGCCGCCACATAGATAATATTGCATTCACGGCCTCTAGGACTGAGAACCACCGACTAAATGACACAGTTGGGATGACTCTTTCTTTGCTGCCACACAAAACACAAAATGAGAAATATTTGCGTTTTAGTTCCCGCGCATAACGAAACAGTGCACCTGAATGGACTACAAAATGAATAGCGTTCTTCATTAGCTCAGAAGATTGTAGAGATGCTTTCAGCATACCATCTAGCAAGTGGCACGGATCTCTTACAGGGAAACACTTCAGCTCAGGTATTGCTTTTGACAGGTCATCACATAACTTTTTCATATACGTAGCTGAATCGCTGCAAATATAAACAATATCACTCCAATCTTTGTTAAACTTGGTAAGAACTCTCTGCAGCAGCATTCCAAGTGACACTGCGTTGCATGTTTCCAGTACATCTAGATCTGCCATGATGGTACGTCTGTACCATCCATTTTTTGCATCACAAAATATGATTAGCACTGCCACTGCTGGGTCGCCACGCATCTCTGGAGTTTCATCAAGGGTAACAGAGATCTTTACATTACCTTGGAGTAACTCTGAAATATGTTCAATATCTGCAAGGAACACCTCTGGTAGGTATTTGTCATACATTTGTTTTGCTTTTGGTAATGTTTTGCATGCTGGTGCACGCTTGCGGAACAGATTCCCAATCAGTCCATCGGCTTGGTGTAAGCTGGTTCCAGATTGCACTAGGGCACGTACAAATTCATGTGCCACATCCTTTTCTTCCTCTCGTTTTCTTTTAAAGCGTGTCATTGTCTCAGCAAGAGACATCTGGCATAGGCTGTCGCTATTTGGTGGCTCTTTCAATTTCAAGTGGGTCTTGGTGACAAGATGTTCAGCAATTCGGCTTGCAGTCTTCCCAGTTACTATAGGGACAGTCACTCTGCAAAACCTGCAAATTAACATCTTTTGCCCACGCACTTCTTCAACCATGAAATCTTTGTTTTCCAGCACATAATCTTCTGCCGTCTTTATTCTGCGGGGCATGTTGTTCTGCGCAAACTAGATCATAAAAAAAAACACTTAGAAACCGGTTGTGTACTGTTGAGAAAATAATGATGCCACTAAACAGGCTGCCAACCAATTGGTGAAATTGAAGAACACATATTTGAGGCATAGCATAAGAAGCCTGATGACATCAAACAAAAAGTCTACCCAGCCACCCAGCCACCCAAATGAGACTCTCAGTCCAATCACACATGAAAAATTAGTTTCAACGATGGGCACAATGTGGCTCAGATTCCTCGCTCTGGGACTCTCTCCCTTGTCCTCTTGGCCTTGAATTGACTAAGGATTGGAAAGTCTTAAAAATGTGTTTGTTCCAATAGCGGACCTTGAAGCAAAACCTTCAGTTATCAGGGCTCTAACAGGAACATTCACGAAAACTGAATTGCAGTTTCTAAGTGCTTTTGATTCAAAACTTTAAAAATCTGTATCCTTGGTACCCTAAATGCTTTTTAACCATCATGCTTTTAAAAAAATTCGGTTCTGGATGTATGCAAATTAGCTAACCTCCAGCGTGCCTAAAAGTGATTAATACTTGGTGGTCGAAAGCCCTTAGGCCAATTTCACGCTTTATAAAATTGCAAAGAAATGCGATGTATATACAGATGCTGGTCAGGTAACCTATTGTCAGGAGAATGTTTAGCTTAATGAAAGGGGAATGTTGAATTCATATGTGTCCAGTATGAAACATTCATATACAGTTCAACAGTAATAAGGACCAGTGGCGTAAATATACTTACATAGCTCCCAGATGCGCAACTACAGTCAAATTTGGGGGGGGGGGGAGATTCTTCCAGCAATCGGCAGAATGGAGGTGCAGGGGCTCTAAGAAGGGGTGAAAAACAAGAAAGCCTCGTTAAGTAAAATGGTCTTTTACAGACCTGTGAATTACTCGGGTGCGGCTGCAGCAAGACAGATGCCAGAACACAATAGCTCCTCTCCCCCCACGTGAGGCCAGGCAGGGGGCCTGGTGTTGCTCTGGCCCTTTGGCCATTCACACCTCGGCTCCCCATTCTCTTGTCTGTCTTCACCCCCTGCACTCTGTGTTGCACTAAACAGTGGGACACTCAGTTACTTCTCAGAGAGCAGAGCCATGTATATCTTCAATTATTCACATAGTGTAGAATACGGGTGTCCAATGTCAGAAGAGGTTGTACCGCAACTGGTGCTCATGTAAAGCGCTCTGATACCTCCGGGTTTTGTGTGCGCTATATAAAACCCTCCCCCCTAAAAAAATAATAATAATCCGCCACTGATTTGTTAGACTTGTTTTAGAAGAACTTGCTGAGGCTTTCCATCCATTTAACCGTACAAATGAAAAGCTATTAACCCCCAAGCTCTCTGACTTTGCTCTCGGAACCGCTGAATCGCAGGCCGGAGACATATGTTACACAGTCTGCGACAATCTGCAAGTGCTGTGAAACGCTGACACTGAAGCGTTCAGCAATAAATCAAACCTCTTTAGAGCGTCTCCGCATGCCAGCAATCATAGCGTCCCTTTAATAAATGCAAACCAGTCTGTCTCCACATGCAGGCAATCACAGAATCGCTATAATAAATGCACCCCAGAATGCGTCATCTGAGGCCCTCGGAATTGTATATGGGGATACTTCGAACTACCCAAGCGTGGCACTCGCTTTCCGAAATGCTGCATTTTTTGCCTAATGGGTGCGTGTCGGACTGCTCGTCCTGACTTGGGCAGGTGTGCGGGGCAGCGAGGAGATTCTGGACTGGCACAACGGTAGAGACCTCATGGCGGCTACCAGTCACGACTGAGGACTACACATGGCACTGATCTACACTACTGGATCTGAGGCGGCCTGCGGCATCATGGGGGGTCCTGCGCACCAATGCTGGTGGAAGGTGAGCTGGCTGTGGGGACTCACAGGGGGCCGCAGGGCTCTGCCTGGTGCTCGGAGGCCTACCTGGGGTGAACTGTTGCTGACTCGCTGGTGTGGTGCTGGTGACTGCTGCATCGGCGCGTGGTTTGGTATGCTGAAGCAGCGGATCTGCAGCGTGTGGTGAGAGGGGCGGCAGGGCCCTGCTGATCCCATAAAATAAAAAATTTAAAAACGAGAAGGTGAGGCCTGCAGAGACGCTTTGTGCCTCCTGGATTGTCGCGGCGGGGGCTTACTGCAATGACTGTGCCTCTATAATATCTCCACCTGGCCCCCCAGGTTTGACTGGCGCACATGATATCAGATTACCTCAGCTTACGGGCTCCAAATTTCACTGTGCCCATTCAGGTGGCCTACCCTGAGTCTGGTGAGAAGGGTGGCGCCGGTAGGCCCGCCAGGCTGATGGCCCTAGAGCTGCGTGGTGCTTAAGTGTCGGGATCCTGGCCCCTGGCTGTGGACACCATAGCTGATGTTACAGAACTCTGGTGAGGGCGCTCGGGGTCTCAGACGTGTCAACGTAATTCTCATCTTTGCGCACAGGTCAACTGCCCTGGAAGTGTCGTATACCCACGGAGCTGCGGTGCAGTTGGTGTTTACTGTTGTGGCTCCGTGTGGATGGCTTTCTACGCTGCTGAGGCCAAGAACTAGTGCGCCGGAGGATTGCAGTTAGTTAACTCCTTGCCCTCCACACACACTAAGACACAAATAGGCCAACCCTGTCCTCCCCTATCTATTCAACCCCTGCTCGCAAGGTATGGGGGCATCAAAGCTATCAGAGCCTCTCTGCTGCAACAGTGACAGTGGTGATTCTGTAGCAATGTTACAGTTCGACAAAACACGCACTATCCACTTACCTGCTGGGCCTTGGAGCACTTGGAGCACTGGCATTCGTCCTCTGGTCGTTGTCTCGTAGGTCGTGGGGGGTCTGAAGTGTGTTGCGGTGTGTGGGGCCAGACAAAGTCCGGACAGCATTTTCAATGGGACCTGGCCCCACCCACCAACCTTGCCAACCAATGTGTCTCCCCGAATTTAATGGGGGTGACACAAGTTCCAAACTGCTTCGTTCTCGGGCCTAAATTGGAGCTTTGCTTCGAATGCTTTGGCTCCATCAAGTGGCCAAGTGGTGCAACAGCAATGAAAATCAGTGACACTCGGTTTAAACCGGGTCAGCTGATTTTCATCCGGTAGGGTACTGTCGGGCAGAGTCGGTTTTAACCGAATTCCGGACAGCCTAACTTTAAGAAGGGGAGATTGATACCCCCAAAATTGACAACTGTGAAGCAGCCCATTGGGCTGTGTGAGGAGGTGAAGCTCTGCTAGACTTCTGCCTGTGACCAGAATGGGAGGGGCGGAGGCCTGCTAGCCTCCCAGCTGGGTAATGGGACATCACCCAGGGAATCCAAGACCACCAGCCTCTGGAGCCTGTAGCACCAGCACTTGCTAAGACCAATGTGCCCTGTGAGGAAGAGGAGGGCGTTGGAGGTTGCGAGGTCCAGTGGGGAGTCCTAGTCAGTGGATCCCCTTAGCGAGGTGTGAGTAGGCGGCTGCTGATTTGATTGGGCAATTGCCTATGTTTAGGGAAAGTCAGCAATCCTCGTACACCAGAGGAAGGCCACCTTGATCGTCGTTACCTCGAACAGGTCTTCACCCATGTGTAGTGCGAAGTCAGCAATCTCATATGACAGGTAGGGCTGCCATGAAAAGTATTGCTGTGCCACGTGAGCCGTAGCCCGTATGTAGTGGTATGCTGGCAAACCAGTATACCGGGGGGTGCTGTGAAGAAACTTGCTGCTCCAATCGGGGCAGACCCTGTGTACAGAGAAGAAATGGTGACTCTGTATGCCAGAGGGTGCCACTGAGACCAAGCAAGAAGTGCCACCTGGTCATGATAATCATCAGAGGAGAGAGGCCACCGTGGTGACCCTAGCAGGACTGCACCATGACTGAGGACCTGCATCAGGACCTCTGCACCCGCCCATTACCTGTGGGAAGAGCCAAAGTACTTACCCAGCTTGGAGGAGCAACGAGAACCCCCCAGTGGCTGCTCCTGCACAACAATGTGTGAGGAACTCAAAGACAGCCAATCACAGATCGCTGGGCCATGGGTAAATATACTTACCGGACACAGCCACTGCAGTTCCAGTGCTCATGGAGGGGAAGCATTCAGAGACTCCAGTTGTTCCGATCCTGCTAGTGTGGGAAGACTGATTTTGGGCCTGGGGAACCAGCTTGCTAGATAGAGCTTCACACTGGAAAACTTTTGACTTTAATACAGAGTCAGAGTGGAACTCCTGAGACTCAGACTACAAGTGGACCTTGACCTGAATGTTGCCTTAGGTGAATGGGGAATAACCACTACTGCTAGTTTGAGGGAAGTGGGACTCACGGATCTGCCTATGAAACACTAGAGCCTTGACCTCAAGGTCTGTTTGTTGTTTGTGAATGCCGTATTTTACTTTGTGGTCATATAAAAATACTCCTTTTTCCAAAAAAGAAAGTATTTGGCTGGACAATCATTTATTGGTGCTGCTGTGCATATTTTGAGTTGTGAGCATATTTTTATTCCTCGTATCTAGCTGCCCCCACCCGGAGAAGCCTTGGACTGCTCTAACCCATGCTACCACTAAGAGTCAAGTGCTGAAGGAGTACTTGGCCAAATTCCTCAGAATCCATGGTGGGATGGGCACCGGAACATCAGGGGTAAAATGCCTCAACCCCCACCCTTGGGCCTTGTAACCTCTGCTTGCTCCACGGCCCTCTGAACGGGGTTCTGACAGCACCACAGAGAAAATGTCATGTGTGGTTTCACTTCCTCATAGTGGACTAGTGTTAGTGCATTGCAATTCACTCAGAAATGTGATGAGCGTAAACACTACTTTCCTATTCCTGAGGAATACTGTTTCCAAGTTGGGTTTTCTTTAGCATTTTATGTCCATGACTTTCATACAGTCCTTGACACTAACATGTAGCCTGTTTCTAACTCTTTACATTGTTGGAGATGAGACAACAAGAGCGCATAGATATGTAGATGTGCACAGGATCACACAAAAAAGCTGTATTTGTATCCCAAGTTAACAGGTGTCTAATTGTTCAAAGGCTTATTATGCCACTAAGCCTGCACTGTAGAAACATGACTGAGTTTGTCTTGTCTGATAATTTCCCAAAAAGAATTGAAGTTGCGCCTATTAGATTATTGTGGTAGAAAGAGGTATGACCTCAACTGTAAACTGACCACTGTAAGATATTACCTATTAGCTCCTAGCATAACTAATATTTCAACCTCATACCAGTCATTTGTAACGAATCTCCACCATAGATATATATTACTGAGATTCTGCTTAAAATATATTCCACTTATGCTAGGTTATCCCTCCAAAACTTATTCCAATAAAGCACTTTCTTTATGTCCATGTGATAACCATTCTACTCAGGATGATTTGCATATTGTTTTCTTCTGCAAATTTTATACGAATGACAGGAATAGATACATCCTTCCGCTTATACGCAAGCTAAGGATTAGACAATGCCACAGTAAAGTAAGTAAGTCCGTTTTTATATAGCGCAGCTACTCACTCTTACGGGTCTCAAGGCGCTGGGGGCCGTAGTGGAAATTAAGTGAGCTATTGCCCAGAGTCACATGGTGCTGAGCGGAGCTGCCGCCGGAGCCGGGGATCAAACCGTGAACCCTGTGCTCCGAAATCAGCTGCCCTGGCCGCTGCACCACACCTCTCCACTCTGCCACACAGCACTTTATTACTTGCAGCAATTACCGGACCCCTTGGTAGGCTTCTCTCTGGCCTCGTTCTTTTCATCTGCAATAAAGACAACTAGTCGAACTCTCTAGTTAGAATTGTATAACCAAGATAAGGGTAAATCTGATTAATTCCGTTTTTTTTGGTTTTTTTAAATTGATGAATTTTCTGTACTGAACATGTTTTTTACATTCCTTTTCAATTGTATAATAACTTTGAGTTTATTTTAATCTGTAATGTTTATACTGTAGGATACTTTTTATTCCGTTATCATGTAGGTGAAATAAAGTTATTATGATGATGATGACTGAGTTTGTGAGGGTGAAAGTATCAAAGATCAATGTATTAAACAGTGTTGTGAGTCACATATGTCTTTGACACTTTCCATGTCTACATTGAAATTCCTTACAAATTGCAAAGAAAAGTGGGCAGCAAAGATGTCCCACCTACCCATGCAAGATGCAAGGACATATATCAATGCTATGTGACCGCTCTCTGGGGCATGGGCTGCTGTAGTAGCCCTTTGTCAATATGAGACCAGAGATGACCCTTGAAGGCTTGCACCTTTGCATTTACATCCAGTCACAGGGATTGACAGAGGCAATCTGCCTTATATCTATTTATTTATTTATTTGAAGGATTTATAGAGCGCGCAGCTACCCAAAAGGGTCTCCTGGCGCCAGAGCAAAACAGCCACAGGGTGCATAAGCCTGAAGCAAATCCATTAAGCCCATTAAGAGCAGTTGAAGAGCAAAGTCTTCAAATTCTTACGGAACGAGAGTAGAGAGTGGCAGTTCCTAAGAGCCATAGGAAGGGAGTTCCAGAGTTTAGGGCCTAAGCATGCAAAGGAGCGACCCTTCCTGCGGGCCAAGCGAAACCTGGAAAAAGAATGCCAGTGATTTGTTGGAATCAGTATCTGGGTCAGACAGAAATAAAGAATTGGCCAAGTCGGGTTGTAGATGCTACGCAAACAGTGTCTGAGGGAACAACTTGCTAATAATATAACTGCCCCCGGTTCCATAGTCAGCGATTTGCTCTCTAGACAACATGTGCTCCTTTGTGAGTGGTCTGTTTTCCACTGTTATGATCATAAAAAAGAGGATATGTGACGTTACAACGCATGCCATTACATCGCATGCCGTTGCAACGCCAAACTTCACCCCGACTTTCTGTCGGGGGAGCGCTGGAAGTTGGAATAGATTAATTTTCTATTCCAACTCCAGTGTGTGCAACAGTAGGGAAGGTGTTGGAGTTAAATCCAGCACCTTCTACCCACTGCTGCACACCTTTTTCGTTGCAACGGCATGCGATGTAACAGCATGCGTTGTAACGGTTGCGTTGTAAAGGCTGCTTCCCGAAAAAAAGACTATGATAAATTCCTCTTAAAATCAAGCATTTGTGCGGTGCATCAACTATTTGTCCATTGTGGGCTCCTGTAATAAGCGCCACCCATCTTTGAGAGAAGTATTGATGAGTACAGTATTTATAATGACTTCATGTTTGTGTGATCGCGTGAGCGTGCAGGGGAACCATTGCCACTTTAACCCCTTGACCGCGATCGGAATTCCGCTCGTGTGCTGGACATTCCGATCGCGGGTGTGGTCGTGACGAGCTCAGCTCGTCATGCGCACAGCGCTACCGCGCAGCATGACGAGCTGAGCTCGTCACGCGCATCGAAGGGGTTAAAAGGTGTTTGAGGTGTAAAGCATTTCTACACCCAATCAGTGTTGGCACTGGGCCAGACACAGAAGAGCATGTGAACTCCGAGCATATGGTGACACATGAAGCGCTTTGCATTGCCAAAGAAACCACTTGGAAGCTTTTTGTCTCTCCTGCTGTCCTGTTTTCCTTTAGTGTTGCAGTCTGCAAGTTGACTCACTTGAGGAGCCGGACACCTTGCTTCTGGTTTGAATTTATTTTGTAACTTGAAATGAGGGGAATGGAGTAAACAGGGACCACATATGGAAAATATTGTTTAAACCCTCCATGATTTGCCGAGCGTACTGTAGCATGTTCCCGAAATCCTCAAAGGACTGTGACATTTGCTATTCATAAACTAATTTTGTGTACATTTCCGGAGGAGGCTCCGGATTCGTTGTAATTGTCCTCACTCTCAGATTCAAAGGAAGCAAAATAAAATCAACAGTTGCATACACCCTTATCAATTGAGGTGGACCATAAATATTGATGAAGTTGGCAGGGCAATTTTTACTTATTTTTTGTCTTTTATTTCGTTTTGTTTTATAGTTATTTTGGGAACTACAAACCCTATTGCTGTGTCGTGGCTTTTTTCATCAGCAGGACACAAATGCACTCAGGCAACACATGGAAGATAGCATGGAAGACATACTTTCCTCAAAGGGACTTGTTTGTAAAGCTTACAATAGCCCCCTTCTGACACTATCTTCACCACCAGAAACCTGATGTTCCTACAGTTACTATTAATGTGTGCTTTTGTCTCCTGCCAAATATGTGGCAGTTTTTCAAAACCGCCTCTAACTTCCCCAACATCACTAAAGAGGCAGGGGCAGATTTACGTTTCCTGGCGCATCCCTGCAAATCAGCAGGGATGCGCCAGGAAAGATGCGTGACGCAAGTTTACCCTTGCGCCACCACAGATGCGCCGCATTTACAATGCGGTGCATCATGGCGCAAAGATAAACAGATGCGTGTCGCATCTGCTGGCGTAAGGTTGGCGCAGTGCTGGAGTTGTGTCGTGGGCGCGACGCAACTCCAGCAGTGTTCCAACCTGGCCTATCCTCAACATGATGCGTCACGCCTTACGCCTGCTTCAAGCAGGCGCAAGATTTTGACGCAGCGGGGTCGGAAAAGTGACTGAGTGAAATCTTGTAGATTTCACTCAGGCACTTTTCCGAGGCGTTCATGCACCGGAACGCCCCCCCTGCTCCGGAACGCCCACATGAAACCTGACGCAGGTTTCATGTGGCGCAGGGCTTTACAACGTGACGCATCTCCCTAGATGCGTCACGTTGTAAATCCCCCGCAGCATGGCGCTAGCTTTACGCCGCCGCTGCGTCACAGAAGTGACGCAACGGCGGCGCAAAAGTGGCGGACGGGGCTTGTAAATCTGCCCCGCAGAGTTTTGAAAAAATGCGTACCTGGGCCCTCCACCAGATCGCATTGAATCTTAAATCTTACCCCTTTCACCTATGCGGATGACACACTGGCCATTCTTCAGCTCCATAACCCAGCAGATCTCAACCAGGTCAATGCCACCACACTGTTGACCTCTGGATGCTACTCAACCACATCAAACTCATCCCATCAAAATGGAGATCTCGACTGTGGAAACTGGGCAAAGTAAAACCAAATAATACCTGGTCTCAGGATCTTGCATCAACACAGTCTTCTTAGAAGTGAGATATCAGGGAGCTATCATGGAATCCAGCCTGCCCCAACAAGTAAACTAATTAAACAAGGCCACTTCTTTCCAGGCAGGACACTATATGCATCATTGTGAGATGAAATGCCTTACACGTTTGCCACAAATCATTTATAGAACCTCTTGAGACCTCGTGCACAACATCAAAACAAATTCCGTACCCGACACATTATACACACACCCTACAACTTCCCACAATGTACAGTTTAATCTTGTACTGAATGTACTCAGTGATGGTAGGTATACAGTACCAAGTCACAGTGCAGTCTTAAGACTCTGGTGACAAAGGAAAGTGAACAATAGCTGCATAACTATATAACAAGCACATATTTACTGTAAACAGTATGTACATCTTTTTGTTCTTTGCTAGAGGCTGAAATATATAGCACAGTTAGTTTTACTCTGTTTTAATAAATGTCAAGGAACCCTGGTCTAGATAAAGCATCTCCTGATAAGGAAATAGTGTACCGATTGGCTGCATTTATGTGAATATTTTGAATTGAAAAACATTAATTTATATTTATAGATAATTAGAGCAAAAAGATCTAAACTATAGACATGAATTCACACACTGCTAAATATTGATATCTAGTCCTTATGTTGATATTTATACTTTCTCGCACAGGTAAAACTAATGGACTTGCACATTAAAATTAGTGCAATTCCACTACAAGAATTAACAAAATATTTTGGAAAATGAAACGTTTCAATTTTTAGCAGTGCATTTATTAAAAGCGTTATCACCGTATCATTGTTTCTCAGTGTGATGCTTTTAATTGAAAGCAGCACCGAATGTGTCTGAGAAAGGTCACCTTGTACACTGGTACAGCCAACAGTGCCATTGGTTCAATGCTCCAAGTGAGAAGAGCACTGACGCAGGGCCACACCCTCAAAGCTACACCTCCCCTGCTGATGCACTTTTCTCTCTCAGGAAGGAAGAAATCCAGGTAGGAAATACAACCCTTAATGTGAGATAGGAAAATAAAAAGTGCCTTGGAAAATCCATAAGCAGACTGTGATAAATTGAGTTATTGGTTGAGAGGGGTGTGAAGGCAACAACCACAATCCTTGTCAGGGTGAACCACAAAAATCACTAAATTAACCTGTGCTTAACCCTCCTGTAGCTTGGCACAAAGTTAATCAGGCTTAACTTAGAGACAATGTCTAAAATATTTATGCAGCACACAAACATTAATAAAGTGATAATACAATGCAAGAAAAATCCCAAATTTAGAAAAATAGAGTAAATGTTAATAAATAAAATTATATCAGGAATACAAAAATCTAATGGGTAGCACCAGAAATGTAAAAACTTTAAGTGTTATTGAAAATAGCGCCCAAAAACGAAAAGTGGTAATCACCTTCATCTGGTATCACTAGACCGAGGGAAAATCACAAGTTCAGGCCGACCACGCTGGAGCGCGGTCCAGGTAAGTACCGCTTAATTGTTACCTTCTCAAGTTGGCACGAAGAGTTCCATTGGGATTGGAGGAAGTCGCAGGTAGCCCAACATCAGGATTTTCACCTTTTTATTCTTGGCACAAAATCTTTCAAGCTTAACTTACAGGCAACATGTAAAGCATTAATGCAGCACACAAATGGTAATGAAGAGAAAGCACGACACAAAAGGAATTCTAAACCAACGTCTAAAAGCACAAAGCTCCATTTGCGTCACTACACCGGGGAAAAGTCACAAGTTCAGGCTTTCTGCAATAGAGCCCTGACCCATGACAGGGACCAGGTTAGTCCTGCCGAAAAGTTAACTTCTTAAGTACAGTGTGACAAGTTCTGTTTGGCATGTAGAGGAGGTTGAGCATTGTGAATGGTTTTTGCTCTAGCGCGAAGATCCGGTTGTCACTGAAGCTTTGCTTTGGTGGTCTTTGCGGGCTGTTGTTGCTCTAACACGAAGTGCATGTCTTGCCTTGCCGGCTGTCACGAATGGTCACTATTGGTGTGAAGAGCAGGTTCACCGGAGCTTTGGCAGTTGTCACTGGAGGCAGAGTTTCAGTGCGATTGTGTCTTTTGGCAGTCGCCAAGAGCCCAACTTTAGGAAGTTGACCTTTTTCTTCTTGAAGGAGCTTCCACTGATGCCAACCATGGGTCCAGGACCTTGGGGGCATCTCTCGGGGATCAGGACTCCCTCTAGCAGAGGTCAGCAGCAGGCTAAGGCAGATCCAGACAGGTTCAGTTGCGGCTTGTCAGTTGCAGGGAGACCTCTGGAAGCTTGCTGTGTCCCTCTAGCTCACACAGGAGGTCAGCCAACTGAACCTTGGAGTCAATGCGGCTAGCTCTGGGATCAAGGCAAGCAGGTCCAGTCTTCCTTCTTCAGACAGCAAGCCAGTCTTTCAAGCACCAAGGCAGCCCTTCTGGAAGCAGGGCAGCCCTTCTTCTGAATCTTCCACAGGTCTAGGAGTGTTCTGAAAGTGAAACTTTTATCCCCAGTGCCAGCTTGTGGGAGGAGATGCCGTCTTTGTCTAATTGTCCCCCTCTCCTTGGGTTTGGCTACAAACTGGCTAGGTTCAGCAAAAGACAGGCGGGCCTAAGTGTGAGTTGTGTTGTCAGTGGTAGGAAAGGCAACCCTTAGATGTCAGAGAGGGGGTGAGCAAACCATGAGGCTGTCTCTTTGAAGCTAAGGAAAGTTGAATGATAATGCCTCAGACATCCTGCTCAGTGAAGCAACACCCTACCGTACACAAAAGGCCCTTTCGTAACTATGTCTGGGAGGAATACACAAAACACAACAGGAGAGTCATTCTTTGTCACGTGGACCTGGGCACTGGCAAAAAGTCACATTTGGTTTAGACACATTAATGGCAACTTAAAAAATGGCATTTTCAGAATAGTAACTTAAAATCTGGCTTTACCATTGAAGAGGACGTGTAAAACTTAAACCCACATGGCTAACTTTTTAAATACTATGCATCCTTCCCTAGGAGCTTTTAGGGCCTACAGTAGCGATGACATACGTTTTAAAATAGAAGGTTTAGGACTGGAAAAAGATTTATATTGCCAGTTCAGAATGGAACTTTAAATCTGCACTATAGGCTGCATTGGCAGGCCTGAGACATGGTTTAAAGTACTACTTTCGTGGGTTGCACTGTGAGTGGTACTGCCCACTAGTAGCATTTAGTCTATTGGTCCTGGGTACATGTAGTACCATATCCTCGGGACTTATAAGTAAATTAAATGCACCAATTTGGTGTATATCAATTTTATGATGTTTCAGGGAGAGAGGACTAGCACTTTGCCACTGGTTAGCCAAGGGAAAGTGAACATAGCCATAATGCCAGCAAAAATGAGTTCCTCAAACTCAGGGAGAGAAGGCCAAAAGTTTGGGAGAATACCATGTCAAGGATGTCAGGTCTAACACAGTTGTTAATATATATTGGCTACACCCTTTATCCAAAGCCAGAGTGTGATGCATTTCAGGGAGACCCTAATATGTTGTTTACAGGGACTGAGATTAACAATAATTCTTGGATTCCATTCTAATTTACCTAAGAAAATATATTACCCACAAAACCAGATCATCTGGATGTCATAGATCCATTTTGTAAAAGAGCTGGAAAGTGATCTTTGGGCTACTGCAGAGTCATTGAGTCCTCTGCCCAACTATCTGTCCGAGTCAGTGAGAGCCCGCATTTAAGGAGTAGTGTGTGGCATCATGTTTGAACAAGCTGCCTACTTGGTGCTTTATTATAAAAAGGGCACCCTTCCCTGGCTGTGTCAGGGTGAAGCTTGACTAAAGGGAGAGGATGTGGCCTAATGGCTAGAGCGGTCAACCTTGAAGCTGGGGAACTGAGTTAGAGTCTTGGCAGGGACGCTCAACATCCTGTGATTCTCGGCAAATCACTTAATCTTCTCATGCCTAACAAAAAAAAAATGAATGTGTCCATCTGTAATGCAACTGGTGCTCATGTAAAGCCCTTTGATACCTTCGGGTCTAGTTTGCTCTATATAAAACTAAAAAAAATAAAAACTGTGACAATGCGTCCTACTACAAACAATGTGCTGTCCCCTCGGGCCGCATCAGACCCGAGCTGTCTTGGGCACTACATCAGTGAGAGGTGGAGTAGCTGTTTGAAGCAGCTGCTCCATCTTTGACAGTGCAGATGACAACTCGGCCAGTTTTACAAAGGGGGACAGACATTTCTCACATTTCCTTGCAAGCATGTGCAGTGAGTGACGGCACCAATCTGCAGTGGGGGGCGTTCTGTGGGACCTCATTTGCTGGTTTTCAAGGGGTACTCTCGAGGGCCTACTGACTGTACACCACCTCTTTGTGATGAACACTCAGTGTGCCCCCCTGATAGCTTTTTTTGCCTCTGCATCCACATCCATAATATGGTGCGGGTGCAGAGGCAAAGTATTACTGACTTGCATGGGGCCTCCTTAGCATTGCATTGACACTATATGTGCATTAGCACGATCTGTATTAAGGAAGGGGCCGCTAAGGTGTCTGAGGTGCCTCTTCTATAACACCAAAGTGCCCAGGGATGCAGAAAGTAGGTGCAATCTCCTGTTGTGCCCCTTGGGCACTTTAAGTAATACTGCCCCATGTTACCATGAAAGGAGAAAGAAGTCATTAGGAGAAGAGTTCTGTACTAGGCAGCATTGCGGGTAGTTTGAAGAAAATCTATTCACTGAAATGTTTGTTTTTGCTTTGAGCGGAGCACAACAAAATGCAGAGCCTAATGGATGTTTCCTGGAAGTCACCTTCTTTCCTCTTGCTTTACATTATTTGGCAAAGTATCCTTCTTTGGCAATTTGGGTACCATTGAACTGTTACATAATGCTAAGGATCATGTGCCTGCACTGAGGCAGTGGTCATATCCTATATGTCTTGAAGAGGATGGAGAAAAAAATAAAAAACATGACTGGGTATGGGAAGCCAAGATAACTTCCCTCTGTGCCCTACGCTCCCCCAATGCTGCGTCCCCATCTGTATCTACTCACCGCACTGATCTCTCCAACAACACGGAGGATGTGTATATTACCCACACCCTTAACCCGGACAACCATATTATGCCTCTCTTGGGCCATGGTATATCCGACCTGAGTGCCTTCCACCAAGCTGCTGTCCCCCGCACTGCTCCTCCTTTACCACTCCTTCCCTCAAATCTCACGTCACCTTCATCACCTGCTTCACGCTCCAACAACAGGGGTGCTGGGCACCACACCAGCACTAACAACCAGGATATCACTGTTATTCTACCCTTAGACTCTGGATCTTTCAACTCGAGGGCTCTAGATCCAGCTGCTGTCTCCAGTCCGTTGACCCGTAACCTCTACACAACCTCTCCCTCCTACTATGCCACCTCTATCGCCTCTGCTAAATCCTCTTTGCTCGCCTCTAATCCCACTCCAGGCTCTGCTCAGCTCTATTTTGCACCTAATCCTAAGCCTTGTCTTACTAACCCTCCTGCCTGGGGGGACGTCAAGTCCAGTCTCAAGCAAGACTTTATCTCCCCCTTTAACTGTTGTAAGGGTCTTACTCAACCCTCTAATACCACTCTCGCTGCTGGGTCAGTCCCAGCATCTCATTCTGGTTCAGTGGAAGAGGGAATTAACAGGCCCTGCCTGGAGAATAAGATTGCTGACCTCAAGCAGGATCTCCTTGCTGTCAAAGAGATCATGCAGAGCATACTACAGTTCTCCTTGAAGATGGAGAAGCTCTGGATTACTCACCCCTCCCAGAGGACCGATAATTACAATACACAGAATACGTTCTACATGGCTAACGATCATTCCTCTTTCTACTCTCCTCTTAGTTCCAGCTGGAGTTCTAGGCCTCTACCTAACCATCATTCTAGGCCCCATAGACTCCTGCCTCAGATATCTGAGGAGGACATTCTCACCCTTCTAATCTCATACAGTGACTCGAGGACTTTCTTCTCCTACTACCCTACTCTCAACATCCCCTCCATCACCTTGGACCCTAGACAGGGAACCGAGTGTCAACCACAGATCGGTTAACAAAGGAAACCTACTTAAAATAACCACCTCTCATCATGAAGTGATCACTTCCAACCATCACATCAAATCGATGCTATTCAACTGTAGATTGGCTGTGAAACATGCAGCGGATATTTCAGAACTCAACATTTCGCAAGACTTGGACTTACTGATTCTCACTGAAACCTGTCTCAATGATACCTCCTCCCCTGTTCTAGCCATCTTAATCCCCCGTGACTACGCCATTATCAGATGCGATCGACTTGTTAAAACCAGGGGGGGGCATTGCATGCATTCATCGTTCCAACCTCACCACTAAGCAATCGCATTGTGCTGTGCTATCCTCTTGTGAACAGCTTGTCAACGAAATCTGGAATAAGGGCAAGAAGGTCTGTGAGCTGCACTCGATTTATCACCCACCGGGTGACAATCTGATCTTCATAGAGCAAATCATGGAGGTCATTAGCTCGAGCTCGGACCAACTCTGCCACATCTTCCTCGGAGACTTTAACCTACGTTGGAATTACTCTAATGATCCTTTAGTCTGTTCCTTTAAGGCTTTTCTCTCGGACTTTAACTTCTCACAGCTCTGTAAGGGTCCTACTCACAATAAGGACGCCACTCTCGACCTTATCATTGCCAAAGACAATAGCATTCAACTAGGCGACATCCTACCCTGTGACTGGTCGGATCATCATCAAATCCCCTTCTACATCTTGGAAAAGGTCTTGTGTAGACAGGCCCAACCTCTTAAAGCTAAACAACTGTCGCGCAATATGAGAGACCTCAACATCAATTTGCCCAACTTCAATCACCAAAAATAGACTTCAGCCCCCTCCCAATATGACCAACCTTGACGATCTCTCTGATCACTGCATTAACACTGTGTCTAACATTCTTGATACTATTGCACCGAAGCAACTCAAAAGGATTCCAGTCAAACAATCCAAACCTTGGTTTAATGGTGACCTAAATGATGAGCGGCACAATCTTAGACTCTCAGAGAGGCTCTGGAGAAACGCGCCCTCTACCACAAGTCTCACTCAGCTAAGGAAAGTGAGAAGTACTAACAACAAACACATCCGCATGGCTAAAATAGACCACTTGAGGGCTCAGCTGGATGGAGCTAAAAATAGACCCAAGAAGCTCTTTGAAATCATCAAGCAACAAGCTAATCATTTTTCCAACCCGATCTCAACTCCTGTGTCCTTGCTCCCGAGTGGGGATGATTTCACAGTTCACTTCTCTGAAAAAACAAGAAAAATTGAGCTGGAGCTACTACCTGTCACCCCATCTCAGAGGCCTCCGAACCTCTCCGCATTATCAGCTGAGCTGGCGGAACCCTCAGCAATATCCTCGCCCTTAGGCTGTTCTCTCAAAAATAACGCATCTTGGAATTCCTTTCTCCTCCCAGATGTCATGGAGCTTCTTCACAACATGGCGTCCCTAAACCCTCCAACCATTTCAGTGATCCTTTACCTGCTAAGTTTTTGAAAGAGCTCAATTCAGCCTTTCTCCCTCTTTGGTCCAGGATCATTCATGAATCCCTCCAACATGGAAAGATCCCTGATTGCCTCAAGGTGGGGCAAGTTACTCCCATTCCTAAGAAGCCCACCGTGGATCTCTCGGATCCTAACAACTTCCGACCTATCACCAGCATCATGACACTAGCTAAATTGCTTGAAAATGCGTCCACTCGCAGCTATGCAACCACATAGAGAAATACCAACTCCTTGACCCCTATCAGTCAGGTTTTAGAACAGGGCACAGTACTGAAACGGCACTAACCCACATTGTAGTTGACACCTTGAGATCCCTTGACCAAAATGTCCCTTGTCTCCTAATCCTTCTGGACCTGTCCTCAGCCTTTGATACAATCAAACATGAAAACCTGATTGCTCTTCTTCAACACAGGATGGGTCTCTCTGGCCCGGTCCTAAATTGGTTTGCCTCTTTCCTACATAACCGCACACAAAGGATCAAAGTTAACCATTCCCTTGCAACCAGTACCCCTGTCATGATCGGAGTGCCTCAAGGATCTGCGCTCTCGCCCACTTTCTTCAACCTTTTTATGGAACCACTTACTGTCATTCTGAACCTTGCTAACATTCAGTACCACATGTATGCGGCTGACACGCAACTGTACTTGAAGATCTCCTCTCAAGAGGACATAAAATCACTAAATGCTGCACTTGCACAAATGCAACAATGGTTAGCTCAGAACCATCTCCTGTTAAATACTCTCAAAATGGAATTTCTTCTGATTGCCCCCAATCACTCGGCACCTACCCTGGACTGGCTTAAACAACTCACTGCTCTTAACTGCACCCCTCATGTGGTAGACTCCGCTAAATCTTTAGGCATCACCTTGGACAAACACTTAAACATGCAAGCGCACATCAGTGCAGCTATTAGGGGAGCCAACTTTCAACTTAACACCCTTAAGAAAATCAAGCCTTTCCTCCCCCGGAAGCCATCAGACTTGCGGTTCAATCCCTGGTTGTCTCTAGACTGGAATATGGTCTGGTGACCCTTGCTGGACTTCCCAAAGCTAGCTTGGCCCCGTTCAGAGCTACCCTGAACGCTTCGGCCAGACTCATCACGGGCTCTAGAAAGCATGACCACATCTCCCCCGACCTTTTGCAACTAAATTGGCTATCTATCGAAGCCAGGATCCGCTTTAAGATAGCCTGCTTGACCCATAAAGCCATACATTACAACACCCGATCTACCTGGCAAATAAGCTTGAACTTTCGAGCTCAGGCCGGAACCTAAGAAGTACGTCCACCCTACTCTTGAAACCGCCCAGATTCAAAAAGAAAAGATCTTACAATCGTGCTTTCACCGGTCTTGCTCCAAGAATCTGGAACGCCCTGCCCCCGAGATCAGATCCAATCCTTCCACTGCATCTTTCAAGAAACTTGTCAAACGGCTATTCTTGAAAGAACTTTAACAGCATCAATTTGTTCTCATGCTCATGCTTTGTCTACAATTTTGATTCTTAATGTACTCCGTTGGTGCGATTTATTGTATATTTGTCTGTTAAATTGTTTTTGTTCTTTAGGGCACTTCGGATACTGTTCTGGTCGAGCCAACCTCCAACCCACGACCGGATCTGTTTCCCTCCTTTGTTTCAACTAAACTCTCTCTCACATTGTGTTTTGGTTACCCATGTTTTCGCCAAATCTGTACTCTGATACCCGTAAGGGTCTTGTTCGCGCTTTATAAAACTTTTCAAATAAATAAATAACTCACTCAGAGTACATATAGCAGAAAGTCAAACTGCACCTTAGACTGTGCAAGAGATATTCATAGAAACATTGGGGCATATTAGCAAGGCGATTATCGCCACTTTAGCGGGACTTTTTCCCGCTAAAGCGGCGATAATATTATCGCCTTATCAACAAGCTGTCGCTAACTGCTATTAGCGACAGCTTGTAGGCGATAGCGACCGGGTTGGGTTCCGCTTTGCATGCCAGCAAAATTTATCGCTAATGGCATGCAAAGTAGGCGTTCCCCACCTAACAGCGACTGGAAACAGTCGCTGAGGTCGCTAACACCTATCAGCGAGGCAGGGGCGGTGATTAGCGAACCAGCGCTAAACACGTTTAGCGCTGGTTTGCTAACACCTGGTCCCACCCTGACTTAGCCATGTAATCCAATGAGAGGTGGATTACATGGCTAAGTCCCCCTCACACTATCAGCAAGCAGAACTGGGGAACAGTGTGAATATCGCCTGTTTTCAGGCGATATTCACACTGTTCTCCAAGGTTTCTATCGCTTTGGAGATTAGCATTGCTGATTGCACGCTAACTCCGCGATAGAAACCGGCGATGCCTGGCGATAATTATCCAAGCGCTAATTGCGCTTTGCGATAATTATCGCCAGGCATTGCTAATATGCCCCTCAGTCTTAAGTACAAAGAACATCTACTCATGATTTTAACTCTAAGACACGTCATCTAGTTGGAGTAACTCAGAAATTGTTTTGCATCATATTTGTATTTGAATAGCATTCTCCTTTGGTTCTGTTTTTGCATACATGGGGCATCTAGGGTGAACTGCGTGAGGCTTGAAGACAGGTGGTGTAAGTATGGTGCTGAAAATGTTGCTGCTCTCAAATAATTAGGTGTGGCAGCAAGTGTTTGAATTGATTTAGTTGTGTATGATGATATTTCTCATCTAGGGATAGGCTTTCTCATATGTGGAGACTGCCATTGGAAACTCTCAAAAGCATTCACTGGGGTTTGCACTAAGTAAGGCTTACCAGGAGAGACAAAACCCAAGTTCCTGGACGCATTGTTCACATTCAGGGAGTATTATATGCTCTCTGCCTGGAAGTATGGATTACTCCCCTCCCCTCGAGGCACTATTAAGCAACCAGTGAGTGTTATCTGGTAACCACCTAAGAGCAACAGGGGACAAACCCCACTGGAGGCACTATTAAGCAAGCCATGGAGTGGTTGACTGAAAGTCCCCAAAAGGGAAAGCACCACAGTAAGACACAGTTAACTTCTCTGCTCTTTTACCTGGAAACCCATTGCTGGATGCCCTGAGAGGAGATTAAGAAGTAGAATTAATTATCAGAGAACCAAGACATTGGGAGTGAGCCGTCCTATGGGAACTCCTGAGTTATACGATACGGTAGGGATTGGGATTGGAGGAGCAGTGCAAGACAGTATCTGGAAGGTAAACAGCAAACACCACAACCCATAATTTTCACAAATTAAACATAAACATTGTACACATTTTGAAGGAAAGCTATTTGCCCACAATTGCATTACTGAATTCAATGCAACTGTCTAGATCATTTGCCTACAAATATATCTGACTTACCCAAAATAGCAGCAAACAACCCACTTTAAGTACTGTTCCTGTGGGATCACGAGGCTGTCTTTGAACTCAGTCTCAATGTGTGCCAATGCCACACATTTGGCATTGGCACTCATTTAATGGATCTCGGAGGGATAAACAGCTAATTAAACCCAATGAGATTAGATCTCGGGCCTTCATTGCACACAGATTTCATCAGCAGGTGCAATAACTGTGAAACACCATTAATCAGTTTATCACAGCCTAACATGATACATATATGACTGCTTTCCAGTGATTGTTGCAAGCCAGAACACCCTGGGCTGTTTCTTCAAATTTTCTTTGGTTAATACACCTTTTTTGTAGCCTGAGACGAAGAGGGGTTAGCAACAAATTACATTTCTTAAGGTACAATGTGACCATTAGGACCGCACAATCAAAGTCTGAGTCAGTAACGTGAAGTCTGAAGGTTTATTACAAACTCAAAGCTAGACTAATATAAATCATCTCAAGAACATACTATAAAAGTACAGGATTATTAAAGGAAGACCAAAGTGGCATACAATTTTAGTCCTCAACAGCAAAGAGCATATAAGAATTTCGGTAATGGCGAAACAAAAAATAAGGAAAAAGATTTGATGACTATACAAATGGCTTTGATTCTTCTCCCCATACATGGAAATATTTTTTAGCATCTACTAAACCCTACACTAACCTAAGGCTAGGGGAAATCCTAATGAATGAAGGAAGCAAGAAAGGTGTCTGCATCATTACCTCTGTAGAAGTTCTATAAGTAAAGAGTCATGTATAGCATGAAGCCACAAATCAGAGATGTCAAGAGAGGTCTGTACCTCTCCAAGTCTAAAGGGAATCTGATTAACCCCCAGGTGGGTTCACTAATGAAAATGCACAAAGAACATTTGAGAAATATGACCTCAGACATATCACAGTACTTTTCCAGTTCCCAAGAAAGAACTTGATGCCTTGAACACTACTCCCATATTCCAGTCTCAGTTTCCAAGGTGTCCTTGGATTCCTCCCTTTGTCTGATAGTACCAACTGGTAACACTCCATTTGTTCTTCATTAAAATTATTTGACCTTGCCGGATCTTCCTTGCCTCACTGTCCCTGAAATACATCGTGCTTTATACAAACTAATTTATGCCTTTGGTCTGCACTTGCAGAGGAAAAAACGTGCAGAAAACAACTTTCACGTTAGTATTAAATGTATCGACTGTAAGCTTAAGGCCCACAATCATGCTGACGCACCCGTTTTCTTTAAATGCATATTAATTCTACAACCTACATATAATCCAATAAATGATACTGTACTCTTGTATGTCGCACAATAAACTAATACATGTATTATTTACCAAAAAGGACCACAGGTCACAATATACAAAGAAAGCATTGAACAGATATATGATTCATTCTCACTAATCCCTGGCAAATTCACTGCATTTAATACATTTTAGCGCACCACCTTACAATCTAAACCAATAGAAGATTACTATCAGCAATGCAGAAGTCTCTGAAAAAGGAAAAACGTTAATATGCACACACATATATATGCCAAGAACACACAATAAATGCACCTTCTATACCATTAGTGCACCATTTCTCATTGGTATTATTGCATCACACAAGTACATAAGGCCAAAGGTATGTTTTATATATGGCCTAGCCAAACGTAAAAGGATGGAGCCAAAATTATGCTACTCCACAAGTATGCACTGGATGTGCAACCTAAATACGTTTTCTAAGTTATTTCATTGTGAAAAGTCACCCCTTTCGCCAATATAATCAGATTTGAGCTCAGCATGCAGTACATGTTTTTTAGAATCGAAGAGCTTTAATAAGACATGATTTTGTTCTTCCACCAAGAATACACCAAGTCAAGACTACAGAGCTTTCTGCACAATATTTGAGTATTTATCTAAATCGATATCTGTTTGGTTGCAAAGGAATGGGAAGGGGTCTTTTGGGCTTTGAGCTTTATGTTAATACTTCAACTGTTTCTGTGGAGGTCTATTATTTTCTACACCCACCAAAAGCATGTTAGTATGTCTTCCCAGGGGCAAAGCAAAACCTACATGACATTCTGCACCCATTTAAGCACCTTTCAAACCAATATGCCTGCAGTAAGTTTCTGCGCATTTACTGCATCCATGAATTATACAATTTTTGTTACAAGGTTACAAACAATAGGAGGTACAGAAAAGAATATTTATATACACAAATATATATTTTTGTGTATATCTAGCATGCAATTAAAGGGAGTGGGTTTTCTTTGTAGCACACATCTTGGTAAACTAGGGAAAAGTTGGGAATAGAACTCAGCATTTTTCAGCAGTCCTAATGAAAGTCCATACATGTTCTGCAGCATCTTAAAAAGTTTACAAACAGCAGGTTCACTTTCGTCCAGTTAGACATTAGAATACATCTCCTTGTCTACTAATCCATATTTTTGCTATTTTTTAGAGTGTACCCTATGTTCTTGCTCTTTTAATTTCTTTATTGATTTTTCAATCAATTGTAACATTCAACTGACCCTCCCATTCCTGACCCTCTCTGAAGAATCCAAATCATGGTTCCAGTATCATATTACAGTAGGTCACAGTCAGCTAATGATACATGATACACACAGCGCAGTCATATCTAATAGGATTAATCTCTGCTCTTAAAGGATATTCACAAGTTTCTGATAAGTTTTTTTACACAGTTGTAAAACAATGTGTTTTTGAAATATAGACCTTTGTAACAGGCACAAATAATGTTTTTTTTAAAAAATGTTATTTATTGAATATTTTCGATAGGAACATGTTAGTACATACAGTCCAGCAGTAGCATCGTCAAGGCATAGTGAAACATTGATTCATATATAAGTATGCGAGGTATCCAGCAGCAGTCAACATCATCAAGCCTCACATCAGACAGTAATTCTAAAAAAAAGAATCACACAGAGGCAAGATAGATCACAGTAACAGTCATGATCTATAGAGGTACGGGCTCCTCCGCCCGTGCATCGGACGAGTGTACAGGTGTGCGTACAGGACTGTTCGTGGGAGTGTTATGGTCTGAGGCAGCATCCACAAAGCCATGGAGGTAAGTAACTAGCGGTCCCCAAATATCATGCGGCCTACTCGCTGTCGGCATAAGATTCCAGAATTCTGTCAGTTGTGTCTGACTGTTGGACTTGGCCCTTTTTGGCCGGTTCACCCCTAAACTTTTTGCCTTGTGTGTCAGTAGTTTTAAGTCTCTGGGCACTTTAGCACTGTGGGCCAGTGTAAAGTGCGTGCGCGCTGAGTGCGTGTGGTAAGATTGTCCTGCCCTCCCATAGGAATGCATGGGGGATATGGGTGTCCATGGTAATTCCTGGTGTGAGAGGAGTGCAGGGGCGAGTTTAGTATGTGCGAACTCGTGAGAATAAATGCTGCGCAATGGTGTGCGCAGATTTATTGTGACTGGTGTAGAAATGCCACTTTTAGAAGTTGGCATTTATGTGTGCTCTGTGTCTGCCTGCCTGATGTGAATTGCATGTCTGGCTTTGTGAGTGACAGGGGCTGGGAGGTGTGTGTGGCTCCAGGAGGGGCAGGGTGAGTCAGCGCAGGGCTGAATAGGGAGATCTGCATCTAGATGGGAGGGAGGAGTTGCACCTGGGACCTGAATAGGACTGTGCCTTCCCTCCACAATGCTGGCTCCACCCCCTGTGGTGCGTCTGATGTCCCTAGCCTGTCCTGTGAAAGGAGAGAGGAGCTGAGCAAAACAAAGTGCTCCAAAGCTCCCCCAAACCAGTTGCGTCTGGTTTTTCCCCAGCCCTGTGCTGTGACACAAAGGGGATTTTGTGGATAAAAGAAGGGGCTGTGACCCCAGAAAAATGTTCAGTTCTTGGTTGCTGTTCCTGCGGGGCGTGCTGCTGTTGGGGCCCTGGGGGGGCTGCCATGAGGGCTTGCCTCCTTGGGCCCTGCATTGCCCCTTGATGCCTGAAAGGTCTTTTGGTAATTCTAGCGCCTCGTGTGCGCTTTCTTTCGAATTTCCCCAAAGAGAGGAAGAGCGTGGGCTACGCAGCGCTGTGCTGCCCGTCCTTTTGGGGGGAATCCCGACGTGAGGGATTCCCCCGTGATGCTGCTGGAAGCGGGAGCCCACCCCGTGTTGGGAATTGTTTGCGGGTGCCCACCCCGCGTTTTGAGCTAATTGGCGGGTGCCCACCCCGCTTATGGGTGATTTCACGTTGGAGAGCGGGTGCCCACCCCGCTCTCATGCTATTTTGGATAGCGGGTGCCCACCCCGCGTTTCACCGCCGCGGCCCGTGCCGCGACCAGGAAGCCAGGCAGCCTTGCCTGGTTGTGGGCGGGGCATAGTGGCCGGCTGACCAATTGCAGCGAGGCCGAGAAAGGAGGTGAAGGAGCCTCGCGGACTCCATCTCGAAGTCCCGGTCCCAGGAGGCGGGCCGGGTGAAGGAAGGAGTGCGGCCGGAGCAAGCAGCGACCCCGCAGGCCGCCGCAAGAGGAGTCTGGTGAGTGGAGCTGGTGCGGAGGGGGCGCGAGGCACATTGTTGGTGCCTGCCCCTCCGCGCTGGGGGAGAAGAAGCGGAAGGCACCATGGAGCCTCGCGGGCTCCACCTTGAAGTCCCGGTCCCAGAAGAGGGACCGGGTGAAGCCAGCTGATCGCCGGGGCTCCCGTGAGTGAGGGAAGCCCCGCGCCAGGAGAGAGGAGACCGGAGGAGTCCCCGTGCAGTCCGGTGAGTGGCCGCCGCCTGCTGGGTGTTGGTGCCTTTCGAGGCACGTTGCCGGTGCTTGGGGGGACTTGGGGCATTTCTGGGCACAGTTGTAGTGCCGGGCCCCTATTTTCTTTACAGCTGCCCCGCTTGCTAGTGGGCAGCTGCAACGTTTGGGCATCTTGGTGTTTAGAGCCCCTGAGGGCCACAGAGGCCCGGGGGCATTTCGAGGCACATTGTCGGTGCCTGGGCGGTCCCGCAAGAGAGCGGGACGCCCCAACAATGGGGGCATGTGATTTAATGCCACTAGGAGGGTCCAGAGGGCACAGAGGTGCCGGGCCCCCTCCTTTATGCAAAGTGCCACGAACTGGGCACAATTGAGAGAGAGTCCCTGAGAGGGACCAGAGGCACAGTGAGTGCCAGTGAGTTGCACAGCTGCCCAGCAATTAGTGGGCAGCTGCTACGTTTAGGTTTGCGCAGTTGCGCACCCTTGACTTTCGCTGCGTTGGCAGTGCGCCCTGACTCTGTGGACATAGGGCATTTGAGCCCCTTTAGAGATGGCCAGTTGGCCAGGGGGACAGTTAGGTTTATAGGGCGCCAGTGTGAGAAGTTGGCCTGGCATATGCTGTCCACTAATTATAGTGGGCACCTTGCACCAGTCCAAATCGAGTCTTATGGTAGGTAGGTTAAAGACAACCTTATTGAAAGCTATCCTAGTGGTAGCTGTGGAGAGCAGCCTTCAGGCTAAGTCTTGAAGGAATGTAAAGCAGCTTGTTTTACCAGTCTATAATCTCTTGAGTGACCAAATGAAAGAGCACCACACCAGGTATATATTCAAAATATATGTATTTATTACTAAACACACCCCTCTAGTCTCTTTATGAGGCTAGAGTTCGAAGTACATAGGTTATAAGATCTTAAATCACAGTAATAGCACAAATACACGTTTGGGCCCTAGGGGCGTACCAAACCATATACCAATAAAGTGGTATGCGAACCACGACTGAACTAGACACTAGGCCTAGAGCCTCTAGAAGTGCTTGGACCACAAGGAACCACCCAAGGTAGTGACACAGGGGACCCACGGGAGACGCGTGCAGTGTAAATACACAACCGCGATACGCCGTTAACTTCTATGGAGAAAGTCGGGATCGGGAAAATAGAGGAAAGGGACACTTAGAAGAGGACTAGGACAAAACCCTTTGAGATCTAGGACTTTGAAGAGTCTCTACCCACGGGAGCACCGGAGTACTCGTGTTACCTCACCCAGGGAAGCCGGGTGCATAGGTGCCTTTCGGGGTCGGGTTTCGTCGTCGGTTCTTATGGCGATCTGCTGCAAAGTGCTGCTGGCGACCAGGAGAAAAGTGTCCGGGTGGATCCAAGAGTGGATCGGAGTTCTGAAGAACCTGAAAGCAGAGGGGACAGAGTCTGGGTCACTAGCCAGTGACCAGGGAGGCGATGGACAGATGCCCACCGATGTCGAGTGCTTCAGATTCGATGACGGTCGTCTTGACTCTTCAGCCACGAGGTCCGGGAGGCGTTGTCGGCGACCAGGAGCAGGATTCGGGCTGTTGCTTGATGTCTGTCGAGTGCAGAGGTGTCGGCGACCAGATTGGACCCAACAAGCCTTGGCAACGGCAAGTCTCGAGTAAGATGTAGATCGTCGATGATGCAGACCAGCAAGGACTGGGGAACTCACCCAGCAAGGGTAAGTGAGGGCAGGCCTGGAGCAACCAGACTTCCAAGTAAAGAAAAGATTGGCCTTCGTTAAGGGCTACTAGCCAACGGGCTAGCGACCGCGAAGGAGCCTCGTGACGCCGCACGTGGAGCTGGCTTACAGGACACTCGTGGAGTGGGGGCCAGTGATCTTCGGTGCAGGTGGTGCTGGAGGCTAGGGCTACTCGGAGCCCAAAGCACGACTTCTTGGGAGACCCAGAAGATGGTGCACTTGCAAATGTGCTCGGTGTCCAGGGGTCACGGTCTCAAGTCACCCACGATAGCCACGGGCCTCAGCTTTGCTGGGGACTCAGGGTAGCCTCGGGGAAGTCTGAGAATCCACCTCTGGTGATGCGATGACTTCGGCGTCCGACGGGAGCTTCAGTGATGCGAACCGGACAGATGCTTCTTTGGTGCCTGCCAAGCAGGGGAGTCACTCCTTGACCCCAAGGGAGATTCTTCAGTCCTCTAATCGTGAGTAGAGCGTCGAAGGTCCAGGATTCTGTTTCAGAGTTTCGTCCAGGTATAATCTAAAGTCCTAGGGACTGGGTTCCTACCTTTATTCTAAAAATAGGGGATGGACTACTCTGTGGCCCCACCTATGGGTGGGTCAGGGCAGAGGGGTGGCTACACCCTTTCCCTTTGTCCAGTTCGCGCCAAAGCAGGGGCTGCAAGCCCCTGATCCGGTTTGAACTGGGGTATGCACAGGGACACCAAATGTGCCCCCAGTGCAGGACTTCAAAGCACCCGAAAGTGCTCCCGCCCAGCCCCAATACACATTGTCCTGTCTGGGGAGGTGGTCACACCTCCCTGGGACAGGAAACCTATTGTCCAGGCCTCCCCTGCCGGAGTTTCGTCCAGCAGCAGGAGGCCAGACTCGTGTCTGTGGCAGCAGCATCCATTTTGTGATGCCTGGCTCTGGAAAGAAGTTACCGGACTCGTCAGAGTTAACATGCCTTTCCCTCTAGAAGGGTGGAATGCTACCCCCGCCGCCAGGATTGGCGGGGGGTAGTATTCCAAGATGTTTGACACCAAACACGACATGTTTAGGTGCAGCCATTCCATAGTTAGCATTTTACCGCGAGGATATAATGCGTTTAAGAGTATATGGTCAGGCTGCACTACAAACAGCCTCAGAGATGGTCTCCGAACGCTGCAGAGGGGCCCTGCTCATGCAGGGGCACCCTCTCACATAGGAACCATGCACTCTGCCTTTAGGATTGATAAGGCCTGCCTTAGGAGTGACTTATAGGTTTATATGTGTGTATGCATTTAGTGATATAGGTAACCTATACCACAGCAAGGGGTGCATGCACCACCTTACCCAGGCTGCAGTAGCAGACCTGTGGTGCCAGTTTGGATGGCCTACCAGGGGTGGCATAATACATGCTGCAGCCCCTGGCAGGCCTCTGAGGTACCTATGCCCTTGGTACATAGTATACCATATACTAGGGACTTACAAGGGCACTCCAGATCCCAATCAGTGATGTGCCTAAGGCACATGGAGACCCTTTTAAAGAGGAAACAGCTAGGCTGGGGTTCTGAATAGCAGGGCCCCAGCCAGACTAATGTCGAAAACCAGTGAAGTATCAGCAAAAAGTGGGGGTACCCCTGTGAAGCAGATCCTACTCTCCTACACAACCCCCCCCAAACGTAGGGACATTAAACTAACCTTGCCCAGTTAAGTCTTCATGTTCTAAGTGGAAATACCTAGAGAGTCCATCTGCATTCGCATGGTTACTCCCAGGCCTATGTTCCACTGTAAAGTCCATCCCCTGTAGGGAAATGGACCACCTAAGCAGTTTGGGGTTTTCACCCTTCATTTGTTTTAGCCATAAGAGGGGCTTATGGTCTGTCTGAACCAGGAAGTGTGTACCAAACAAGTATGGCCTCAACTTCTTCAGAGCCCAGACCACAGCAAAGGCCTCCCTCTCTATGGCTGACCAACGTTTCTCTCTAGGGGTCAGCCTTCTGCTAATAAAAGCTACTGGCTGATCCTGACCTTCTTCATTCAATTGTGACAGTACAGCCCCTACCCCCAATTCAGATGCATCAGTTTGAACAATGAACTTCTTGGAGTAATCAGGACTCTGCAGAATTGGAGCAGTGCACATGGCCTGCTTGAGGTCATCAAATGCCTTTTGACAGCTAACTGTCCACTGAACCTTTTTGGGCATTTTCTTAGAAGTTAAGTCATTCAAGGGTGTCACTATTGATCCATACCCCTTGACAAATCTCCTATAGTACCCAGTCAGGCCTAAGAAGGCTCTCACCTGAGTCTGGGTAGTGGGAGCAGTCCAGTCCATGATGGTCTGGATCTTGCTCTGCAAAGGTTGAACCTGGCCTCCACCCACAAGGTGGCCCAGGTACACAACCTGACTCTGCCCTATCTGGCACTTAGTGGCCTTGATAGTCAGGCCTGCCTTTTGCAGGGCCTGTAAAACATTCCTGAGGTGGACCAGGTGATCCTCCCAGGTGGAGCTAAAGACAGCAATATCATCTAGATAAGCTGCACTATAGGCTTCCAGTCCTGTGAGAACTGTGTTCACCAACCTCTGGAAAGTGGCAGGTGCATTTTTCAGACCAAAGGGCATCACCACAAATTGATAATGCCCACTAGGGGTTGAAAATGCTGTTTTGGGCTTTGCAGCATCAGCTAGTCTGATCTGCCAGTAGCCAGCTGTTAGGTCAAATGTGCTGAGATATTTGGCAGAGGCCAAAGTATCTATGAGCTCATCTGCCCTGGGTATTGGATGGGCATCAGTCCTAGTGACTGCATTGAGGCCTCTGTAGTCTACACAAAACCTCATCTCTCTTTTCCCACCACTGGTGTGAGGTTTAGGTACTAGGACTACTGGACTAGCCCAAGGGCTATCTGAGGGCTCAATCACTCCCAATTCCAACATCTTCTGGACTTCAGTCCTGATACAGTCCCTGACATGGTCAGGTTGCCTATAAATCTTGTTTTTAATAGGCAGACTGTCCCCAGTGTCCACTTCATGAGTGCACCAGGTGGTCTGACTGGGTGTCAGTGAAAACATATGTCTAAACTGATTGAGGACTTGCCTGCAATCAGTTTGTTGCTGGGTAGTGAGGCTGCCTGCCAAGGCTACACCATCAACTGACCCATCGTCAGGGTTCTGTGAGAGCAGGTCAGGGAGTGGGTCACTCTCTTCCTCCTGCCCTTCATCAGTAGCCATGAGCAAGCCCATGTCTGCCCTGTCCACATATGGCTTAAGTCTGTTGACATGGAGAACCCTTTGGGGACTCCTGGGTGTTCCCAGGTCTACTAAGTAAGTGACCTCACCCTTCTGCTCAACAATAGTGTGGGGTCCACTCCATTTGTCTTGGAGAGCTGCTGGGGCCACTGGCTCCAACACCCACACCTTCTGTCCTGGCTGGTAAACAGTCAGAACAGCCTTTTGGTCATGCCAGGCCTTCTGCAGTTCCTGGCTAGCCTCAAGGTTTTTGGTTGCCTTTTTCATGTACTCAGCCATCCTGGAGCGGAGACCAAGTACATAGTCCACTATATCTTGCTTTGGGGGCTTGAGAGGTAACTCCCATCCTTCCTTCACCAAGCACAGTGGACCCCTCACAGGGTGGCCAAACAGAAGTTCAAAAGGGCTGTAACCAACCCCCTTCTGAGGCACCTCCCTATATGCGAATAAAAGGCAGGGCAAGAGTATGTCCCATCTACGCCTAAGCTTTTCTGGGAGCCCTTTAATCATGCCCTTCAAGGTTTTGTTGAATCTCTCAACTAAACCATTGCATTGTGGGTGATAGGGTGTGGTGAACTTATAAGTAACTCCACACTCCTTCCACATTGCTTTTAAGTAACCAGACATGAAGTTTGCACCCCTGTCTGATACTACCTCCTTAGGAAAGCCCACTCTTGAGAAGATTCCCAGGAGGGCCCTTGCCACCACAGGTGCTGTAGTGGTCCTGAGGGGAATAGCTTCTGGGTACCTGGTGGCATGATCCACTACCACCAGGATAAACCTGTGCCCAGAGGCTGTTTGGGGATCCATGGGACCAACAATGTCAATCCCTACCCTCTCAAAGGGCACCCCCACCACAGGTAGTGGTATCAGGGGGGCCTTTGTAGTGCCACCTGCTTTGCCACTGGCTTGGCAGGTTACACAGGAGCGACAAAACTCCTTACTGTCTTCAGACATGTGGGGCCAGTGAAAGTGAGGGACAATTCTGTCCCAAGTCTTGTTCTGGCCCAGGTGTCCTGCTAAGGGAATATCATGGGCTAGGGTCAATAGGAAGCCCCTGAACTTCAAAGGTATTACCAACCTCCTGGTAGCACCAGGCTTGGGGTCTCTACTCTCTGAGTACAGGAGTCCATCATCCCAATACACTGTATGGGGACCACTAGCTTTCCCAGCAGCCTCAGCAGCAGCTTGCTGTCTGAGGGGTTCAAGGGAGGGGCAGCTCTGCTGCTCCTGGCTCAGATCTGCCCTAGAAGGTCCCCCTGTCCCCAAGAACTCAACCTGTTCAGGTTCAAGTTCCTCTGGGACAGTTCCTTCTTCAGGGCTGAGATCATCCCCTCAAGGGACTGATCTTCCTCCTGAGCCAAGGGGGAAGGCACTGCCTTAACCCTACTACTCCTCCTCTTGGAAGGCACTTGGTCCATTCTTCCAGAATCCAAGGCCTGTTCAGTTTTAGACAGTTTAGCTTGTGACCTGGTCACAGCAAACACATCTGCAGGGATCCCCAGCATTTCTGCATGGGTCCTGAGCTCCACTTCTGCCCAAGCAGAAGTCTCTAAGTCATTGCCAAGCAAGCATTCGACTGGTAGGTTTGCACTTACCACAACCTTCTTAAGGCCAGTTACCCCTCCCCAGGAGAAGTTAACAACTGCCAGAGTATGGTCTGTTCTGACATTGCTAGCATTGGTCACTTGGTACATTTCACCAAGTATAACTTGCCCAGGTAGCACAAGGTCTTGTGTCACCATTGTGACACTTGCCCCTGTGTCCCTAAATGCCAAAGCCTCTCGTCCATTGATTAAAGGCTGTTGTCTGTACTTGCCCAGATTACTGGGACTCACAGTGGAGGTCACATCCATGCCTCCATCACAGACTAACACAGCCTGAGTCAGTTCCCTGACTAAGTCAGAGCCCAACTCAGTTCCCAGGGTGAACCCTACTAAACCCTTTGCTGGAGCACCTCCACCAACTGTACTAGGGGGAACAGGTGCCTTAGGGGCATTGGTGGGTGCTGGACTGGAGTCTTTGGACTTGGTGCAATCACTGGTCCAGTGGGTCTTTTGCTTACAGACCTTGCACCATGGTTTTCTTTGGCCTTTACCCTTGGTAGACTGGGAATCCCCACCAGAAGAAGATTTTTGGGGGCCTGATGAAGACTTTTGATCTTTACCCTTCTCCCCACCCTTGTCAGAGTTCTTAGCATCTTGCTTCTTGGTTTCCCCACCTTGGTTCTGTACCTTCTGCTTCACCCTGGTTCTGACCCATTTGTCTGCCTTCTTTCCCAATTCTTGGGGAGAGGTCAGATCAGAGTCAACCAGGTACTGATGCAACAGCTGGTTTTGACAGTTATTAAGAATCTGCTCCCTCATTATCAGATTATACAATCCTGAGAAGTCACACACCTTACTGCCCATCAACCAGCCTTCCAGAGCCTTGGCAGAACAATCCACATAGTCTACCCAGTCTTGAGTCTGTGCTTTTTGGGTGTCTCTGAACTTCAACCTGTACTGTTCAGTGGTTAGGCCAAACCCATCAATAAGAGCACTCTTCAAGACCTTGTAATTATCAGCATCCTCCTCTCTAACAGTGAGGAGCTTGTCTCTACCTTTGTCAGCAAAGGAGAGCCACAAGATTGCTGCCCACTGCTCCTGAGGGACCTTCTGTACTTTACAGGCCCTCTCTAAAGCAGTTATCCATTTGTGGATGTCATCCCCACTCTGGTAGGGAGGGACAATCTTGCTCAGGTTCCTATGGTCATAGGACCTTTCCCTATCTCTAGGGACATGGCTGCCACCATGGGACTCTAGTCCCAACTTTCTTCTCTCTTTAAGGAGATCTAGGGATTCTCTATCTAAAGCCAATTGCTTCTTCCTGATCTCCAGTTGAGTTTCCTCATACTGGACCAGTCTCTTTCTTCTCTCATGAGAGGATTCCCTCCTGTGAGAAGAAACAGAGCTCCCTATTGAGGTGCCAGAGTGGTTAGACTCCTGAGAAGGAGACCTAGACTTTCTGAGCACACTCATAATCCTTCCTGGGGGGACAAAGGTGTGGTTCTCAAGATCCTCATCTTCATCTTCCCCAGAAGGGATTGGGTTTTCCAGGTCAGGGTCATTGTCACCCTCCTGGTCAGTTTCAGAGGGGGGCTGGGGGTAGTAGTACCCCTGGCCCCTTCCTCATCTGCTGGCCCACCCTCTGCTCCTACCCCTTCAGTCTCTGAAGACTTACTAAGATCATAAGCCACCAACAACTCCTGGAGGTGTTGGGTGGTGGGACTTTGGCCTGTCCTTAATTTCCTCACGTTACACAAAGCTCTCAGTTCCAAGAATGGGAGTGTGTCATACTTGGAGGGGGAAGCTCAATGGCTTCCTGCAGGGCATCTCTAGATCCTGCTTTTAAAGACATTACTAGTGTGGTGTGGTGTATGCACTACCTACTCTAGTGTGGCCTACTAAACTCTCTTGAGTTGTAGAAAGGGTTGTGCTATCCCTTAACACACAACTCTAAGTTCAGTAGAACTTACTGATATTCTAAGCTTAAATTATATGTACCTTAGGTACCTTTAGTGGTTTTCAGTTGATCAATTCAATTGAGATTATCTGGTAAAACAATAGCAAGCTGGAATCCCACACGCTGCACACCAATGTGAGAAGTTGGCCTGGCATATGCTGTCCACTAATTATAGTGGGCACCTTGCACCAGTCCAAATCGACTCTTATGGTAGGTAGGTTAAAGACAACCTTATTGAAAGCTATCCTAGTGGTAGCTGTGGAGAGCAGCCTTCAGGCTAAGTCTTGAAGGAATGTAAAGCAGCTTGTTTTACCAGTCTATAATCTCTTGAGTGACCAAATGAAAGAGCACCACACCAGGTATATATTCAAAATATATGTATTTATTACTAAACACACCCCTCTAGTCTCTTTATGAGGCTAGAGTTCGAAGTACATAGGTTATAAGATCTTAAATCACAGTAATAGCACAAATACACGTTTGGGCCCTAGGGGCGTACCAAACCATATACCAATAAAGTGGTATGCGAACCACGACTGAACTAGACACTAGGCCTAGAGCCTCTAGAAGTGCTTGGACCACAAGGAACCACCCAAGGTAGTGACACAGGGGACCCACGGGAGACGCGTGCAGTGTAAATACACAACCGCGATACGCCGTTAACTTCTATGGAGAAAGTCGGGATCGGGAAAATAGAGGAAAGGGACACTTAGAAGAGGACTAGGACAAAACCCTTTGAGATCTAGGACTTTGAAGAGTCTCTACCCACGGGAGCACCGGAGTACTCGTGTTACCTCACCCAGGGAAGCCGGGTGCATAGGTGCCTTTCGGGGTCGGGTTTCGTCGTCGGTTCTTATGGCGATCTGCTGCAAAGTGCTGCTGGCGACCAGGAGAAAAGTGTCCGGGTGGATCCAAGAGTGGATCGGAGTTCTGAAGAACCTGAAAGCAGAGGGGACAGAGTCTGGGTCACTAGCCAGTGACCAGGGAGGCGATGGACAGATGCCCACCGATGTCGAGTGCTTCAGATTCGATGACGGTCGTCTTGACTCTTCAGCCACGAGGTCCGGGAGGCGTTGTCGGCGACCAGGAGCAGGATTCGGGCTGTTGCTCGATGTCTGTCGAGTGCAGAGGTGTCGGCGACCAGATTGGACCCAACAAGCCTTGGCAACGGCAAGTCTCGAGTAAGATGTAGATCGTCGATGATGCAGACCAGCAAGGTCTGGGGAACTCACCCAGCAAGGGTAAGTGAGGGCAGGCCTGGAGCAACCAGACTGCCAAGTAAAGAAAAGATTGGCCTTCGTTAAGGGCTACTAGCCAACGGGCTAGCGACCGCGAAGGAGCCTCGTGACGCCGCACGTGGAGCTGGCTTACAGGACACTCGTGGAGTGGGGGCCAGTGATCTTCGGTGCAGGTGGTGCTGGAGGCTAGGGCTACTCGGAGCCCAAAGCACGACTTCTTGGGAGACCCAGAAGATGGTGCACTTGCAAATGTGCTCGGTGTCCAGGGGTCACGGTCTCAAGTCACCCACGATAGCCACGGGCCTCAGCTTTGCTGGGGACTCAGGGTAGCCTCGGGGAAGTCTGAGAATCCACCTCTGGTGATGCGATGACTTCGGCGTCCGACGGGAGCTTCAGTGATGCGAACCGGACAGATGCTTCTTTGGTGCCTGCCAAGCAGGGGAGTCACTCCTTGACCCCAAGGGAGATTCTTCAGTCCTCTAATCGTGAGTAGAGCGTCGAAGGTCCAGGATTCTGTTTCAGAGTTTCGTCCAGGTATAATCTAAAGTCCTAGGGACTGGGTTCCTACCTTTATTCTAAAAATAGGGGATGGACTACTCTGTGGCCCCACCTATGGGTGGGTCAGGGCAGAGGGGTGGCTACACCCCTTTCCCTTTGTCCAGTTCGCGCCAAAGCAGGGGCTGCAAGCCCCTGATCCGGTTTGAACTGGGGTATGCACAGGGACACCAAATGTGCCCCCAGTGCAGGACTTCAAAGCACCCGAAAGTGCTCCCGCCCAGCCCCAATACACATTGTCCTGTCTGGGGAGGTGGTCACACCTCCCTGGGACAGGAAACCTATTGTCCAGGCCTCCCCTGCCGGAGTTTCGTCCAGCAGCAGGAGGCCAGACTCGTGTCTGTGGCAGCAGCATCCATTTTGTGATGCCTGGCTCTGGAAAGAAGTTACCGGACTCGTCAGAGTTAACATGCCTTTCCCTCTAGAAGGGTGGAATGCTACCCCCGCCGCCAGGATTGGCGGGGGGTAGTATTCCAAGATGTTTGACACCAAACACGACATGTTTAGGTGCAGCCATTCCATAGTTAGCATTTTACCGCGAGGATATAATGCGTTTAAGAGTATATGGTCAGGCTGCACTACAAACAGCCTCAGAGATGGTCTCCGAACGCTGCAGAGGGGCCCTGCTCATGCAGGGGCACCCTCTCACATAGGAACCATGCACTCTGCCTTTAGGATTGATAAGGCCTGCCTTAGGAGTGACTTATAGGTTTATATGTGTGTATGCATTTAGTGATATAGGTAACCTATACCACAGCAAGGGGTGCATGCACCACCTTACCCAGGCTGCAGTAGCAGACCTGTGGTGCCAGTTTGGATGGCCTACCAGGGGTGGCATAATACATGCTGCAGCCCCTGGCAGGCCTCTGAGGTACCTATGCCCTTGGTACATAGTATACCATATACTAGGGACTTACAAGGGCACTCCAGATCCCAATCAGTGATGTGCCTAAGGCACATGGAGACCCTTTTAAAGAGGAAACAGCTAGGCTGGGGTTCTGAATAGCAGGGCCCCAGCCAGACTAATGTCGAAAACCAGTGAAGTATCAGCAAAAAGTGGGGGTACCCCTGTGAAGCAGATCCTACTCTCCTACACTGTGTCACTACCTTGGGTGGTTCCTTGTGGTCCAAGCACTTCTAGAGGCTCTAGGCCTAGTGTCTAGTTCAGTCGTGGTTCGCATACCACTTTATTGGTGTATGGTTTGGTACGCCCCTAGGGCCCAAACGTGTATTTGTGCTATTACTGTGATTTAAGATCTTATAACCTATGTACTTCGAACTCTAGCCTCATAAAGAGACTAGAGGGGTGTGTTTAGTAATAAATACATATATTTTGAATATATACCTGGTGTGGTGCTCTTTCATTTGGTCACTCAAGAGATTATAGACTGGTAAAACAAGCTGCTTTACATTCCTTCAAGACTTAGCCTGAAGGCTGCTCTCCATAGCTACCACTAGGATAGCTTTCAATAAGGTTGTCTTTAACCTACCTACCATAAGAGTCGATTTGGACTGGTGCAAGGTGCCCACTATAATTAGTGGACAGCATATGCCAGGCCAACTTCTCACATTGGTGTGCAGCGTGTGGGATTCCAGCTTGCTATTGTTTTACCAGATAATCTCAATTGAATTGATCAACTGAAAACCACTAAAGGTACCTAAGGTACATATAATTTAAGCTTAGAATAACAGTAAGTTCTACTGAACTTAGAGTTGTGTGTTAAGGGATAGCACAACCCTTTCTACAACTCAAGAGAGTTTAGTAGGCCACACTAGAGTAGGTAGTGCATACACCACACCACACTAGTAATGTCTTTAAAAGCAGGATCCAAAGATTCCTTGCAGGAAGCCATTGAGCTTCCACCCTCCAAGTATGATACACTCCCATTCTTGGAATTGAGAGCTTTATGTAACGTGAGGAAATTAAGGACAGGCCAAAGTCCCACCACCCAACACCTCCAGGAGTTGTTGGTGGCTTATGATCTTAGTAAGTCCTCAGAGACTGAAGGGGTAGGAGCAGAGGGTGGGCCAGCAGATGAGGAAGGGGCCAGGGGTACCACTACCCCCAGCCCCCCTCTGAAACTGACCAGGAGGGTGACAATGACCCTGACCTGGAAAACCCAATCCCTTCTGGGGAAGATGAAGATGAGGATCTAGAGAACCACACCTTTGTCCCCCAGGAAGGATTATGAGTGTGCTCAGAAAGTCTAGGTCTCCTTCTCAGGAGTCTAACCACTCTGGCACCTCCATAGGGAGCTCTGTTTCTTCTCACAGGAGGGAATCCTCTCATGAGAGAAGAAAGAGACTGGTCCAGTATGAGGAAACTCAACTAGAGATCAGGAAGAAGCAATTGGCTTTAGATAGAGAATCCCTAGATCTCCTTAGAGAGAGAAGAAAGTTGGGACTAGAGTCCCATGGTGGCAACCATGTCCCTAGAGATAGGGAAAGGTCCTATGACCATAGGAACCTGAGCAAGATTGTCCCTCCCTACCAGAGTGGGGATGATATCCACAAATGGATAACTGCTTTAGAGAGGGCCTGTAAAGTACAGAAGGTCCCTCAGGAGCAGTGGGCAGCAATCTTGTGGCTCTCCTTTGCTGACAAAGGTAGAGACAAGCTCCTCACTGTTAGAGAGGAGGATGCTGACAATTACAAGGTCTTGAAGAGTGCTCTTATTGATGGGTTTGGCCTAACCACTGAACAGTACAGGTTGAAGTTCAGAGACACCCAAAAAGCACAGACTCAAGACTGGGTAGACTATGTGGATTGTTCTGCCAAGGCTCTGGAAGGCTGGTTGATGGGCAGTAAGGTGTGTGACTTCTCAGGATTGTATAATCTGATAATGAGGGAGCAGATTCTTAATAACTGTCAAAATCAGCTGTTGCATCAATACCTGGTTGACTCTGATCTGACCTCTCCCCAAGAATTGGGAAAGAAGGCAGACAAATGGGTCAGAACCAGGGTGAAGCAGAAGGTACAGAACCAAGGTGGGGAAACCAAGAAGCAAGATGCTAAGAACTCTGACAAGGGTGGGGAGAAGGGTAAAGACCAAAAGTCTTCATCAGGCCCCCAAAAATCTTCTTCTGGTGGGGATTCCCAGTCTACCAAGGGTAAAGGCCAAAGAAAACCATGGTGCAAGGTCTGTAAGCAAAAGACCCACTGGACCAGTGATTGCACCAAGTCCAAAGACTCCAGTCCAGCACCCACCAATGCCCCTAAGGCACCTGTTCCCCCTAGTACAGTTGGTGGAAGTGCTCCAGCAAAGGGTTTAGTAGGGTTCACCCTGGGAACTGAGTTGGGCTCTGACCTAGTTAGAGAACTGACTCAGGCTGTGTTAGTCTGTGATGGAGGCATGGATGTGCCCTCCTCTATGAGTCCCAGTAATCTGGGCAAGTACAGACAACAGCCTTTAATCAATGGACGAGAGGCTTTGGCATTTAGGGACACAGGGGCAAGTGTCACAATGGTGACACAAGACCTTGTGCTACCTGGGCAAGTTATGCTTGGTGAGATGTACCAAGTGACCAATGCTAGCAATGTCAGAACAGACCATACTCTGGCAGTTGTTAACTTCTCCTGGGGAGGGGTAACTGGCCTTAAGAAGGTTGTGGTAAGTGCAAACCTACCAGTCGAATGCTTGCTTGGCAATGACTTAGAGACTTCTGCTTGGGCAGAAGTGGAGCTCAGGACCCATGCAGAAATGCTGGGGATCCCTGCAGATGTGTTTGCTGTGACCAGGTCACAAGCCAAAATGTCTAGCACTGAACAGGCCTTGGATTCTGGAAGAATGGACCAAGTGCCTTCCAAGAGGAGGAGTAGTAGGGTTAAGGCAGTGCCTTCCCCTTGGCTCAGGAGGAAGATCAGTCCCTTGAGGGGGATGATCTCAGCCCTGAAGAAGGAACTGTCCCAGAGGAACTTGAACCTGACCAGGTTGAGTTCTTGGGGACAGGGGGACCTTCTAGGGCAGATCTGAGCCAGGAGCAGCAGAGCTGCCCCTCCCTTGAACCCCTCAGACAGCAAGCTGCTGCTGAGGCTGCTGGGAAAGCTAGTGGTCCCCATACAGTGTATTGGGATGATGGACTCCTGTACTCAGAGAGTAGAGACCCCAAGCCTGGTGCTACCAGGAGGTTGGTAATACCTTTGAAGTTCAGGGGCTTCCTATTGACCCTAGCCCATGATATTCCCTTAGCAGGACACCTGGGCCAGAACAAGACTTGGGACAGAATTGTCCCTCACTTTCACTGGCCCCACATGTCTGAAGACAGTAAGGAGTTTTGTCGCTCCTGTGTAACCTGCCAAGCCAGTGGCAAAGCAGGTGGCACTACAAAGGCCCCCTGATACCACTACCTGTGGTGGGGGTGCCCTTTGAGAGGGTAGGGATTGACATTGTTGGTCCCATGGATCCCCAAACAGCCTCTGGGCACAGGTTTATCCTGGTGGTAGTGGATCATGCCACCAGGTACCCAGAAGCTATTCCCCTCAGGACCACTACAGCACCTGTGGTGGCAAGGGCCCTCCTGGGAATCTTCTCAAGAGTGGGCTTTCCTAAGGAGGTAGTATCAGACAGGGGTGCTAACTTCATGTCTGGGTACTTAAAAGCAATGTGGAAGGAGTGTGGAGTGACTTATAAGTTCACCACACCCTATCACCCACAATGCAATGGTTTAGTTGAGAGATTCAACAAAACCTTGAAGGGCATGATTAAAGGGCTCCCAGAAAAGCTTAGGCGTAGATGGGACATACTCTTGCCCTGCCTTTTATTCGCATATAGGGAGGTGCCTCAGAAGGGGTTGGTTACAGCCCTTTTGAACTTCTGTTTGGCCACCCTGTGAGGGGTCCACTGTGCTTGGTGAAGGAAGGATGGGAGTTACCTCTCAAGCCCCCAAAGCAAGATATAGTGGACTATGTACTTGGTCTCCGCTCCAGGATGGCTGAGTACATGAAAAAGGCAACCAAAAACCTTGAGGCTAGCCAGGAACTTCAGAAGGCCTGGCATGACCAAAGGCTGTTCTGACTGTGTACCAGCCAGGACAGAAGGTGTGGGTGTTGGAGCCAGTGGCCCCAGCAGCTCTCCAAGACAAATGGAGTGGACCCCACACTATTGTTGAGCAGAAGGGTGAGGTCACTTACTTAGTGGACCTGGGAACACCCAGGAGTCCCCAAAGGGTTCTCCATGTCAACAGACTAAAGCCATATGTGGACAGGGCAGACATGGGCTTGCTCATGGCTACTGATGAAGGGCAGGAGGAAGAGAGTGACCCACTCCCTGACCTGCTCTCACAGAACCCTGACGATGGGTCAGTTGATGGTGTAGCCTTGGCAGGCAGCCTCACTACCCAGCAACAAACTGATTGCAGGCAAGTCCTCAATCAGTTTAGACATATGTTTTCACTGACACCCAGTCAGACCACCTGGTGCACTCATGAAGTGGACACTGGGGACAGTCTGCCTATTAAAAACAAGATTTATAGGCAACCTGACCATGTCAGGGACTGTATCAGGACTGAAGTCCAGAAAATGTTGGAGTTGGGAGTAATTGAACCCTCAGATAGCCCTTGGGCTAGTCCAGTAGTCCTGGTACCGAAACCTCACACCAGTGGTGGGAAAAGAGAGATGAGGTTTTGTGTAGACTACAGGGGTCTCAATGCAGTCACTAGGACTGATGCCCATCCCATACCCAGGGCAGATGAGCTCATAGATACTTTGGCCTCTGCCAAATATCTCAGCACATTTGACCTAACAGCTGGCTACTGGCAGATCAGACTAGCTGATACTGCAAAGCCCAAAACAGCATTTTCAACCCCTAGTGGGCATTATCAATTTGTGGTAATGCCCTTTGGTCTGAAAAATGCACCTGCCACTTTCCAGAGGTTGGTGAACACAGTTCTCACAGGACTGGAAGCCTATAGTGCAGCTTATCTAGATGATATTGCTGTCTTTAGCTCCACCTGGGAGGATCACCTGGTCCACCTCAGGAATGTTTTACAGGCCCTGCAAAAGGCAGGCCTGACTATCAAGGCCACTAAGTGCCAGATAGGGCAGAGTCAGGTTGTGTACCTGGGCCACCTTGTGGGTGGAGGCCAGGTTCAACCTTTGCAGAGCAAGATCCAGACCATCATGGACTGGACTGCTCCCACTACCCAGACTCAGGTGAGAGCCTTCTTAGGCCTGACTGGGTACTATAGGAGATTTGTCAAGGGGTATGGATCAATAGTGACACCCTTGAATGACTTAACTTCTAAGAAAATGCCCAAAAAGGTTCAGTGGACAGTTAGCTGTCAAAAGGCATTTGATGACCTCAAGCAGGCCATGTGCACTGCTCCAATTCTGCAGAGTCCTGATTACTCCAAGAAGTTCATTGTTCAAACAGATGCATCTGAATTGGGGGTAGGGGCTGTACTGTCACAATTGAATGAAGAAGGTCAGGATCAGCCAGTAGCTTTTATTAGCAGAAGGCTGACCCCTAGAGAGAAACGTTGGTCAGCCATAGAGAGGAGGCCTTTGCTGTGGTCTGGGCTCTGAAGAAGTTGAGGCCATACTTGTTTGGTACACACTTCCTGGTTCAGACAGACCATAAGCCCCTCTTATGGCTAAAACAAATGAAGGGTGAAAACCCCAAACTGCTTAGGTGGTCCATTTCCCTACAGGGGATGGACTTTACAGTGGAACATAGGCCTGGGAGTAACCATGCGAATGCAGATGGACTCTCTAGGTATTTCCACTTAGAACATGAAGACTTAACTGGGCAAGGTTAGTTTAATGTCCCTACGTTTGGGGGGGGTTGTGTAGGAGAGTAGGATCTGCTTCACATGGGTACCCCCACTTTTTGCTGATGCTTCACTGGTTTTCGACATTAGTCTGGCTGGGGCCCTGCTATTCAGAACCCCAGCCTAGCTGTTTCCTCTTTAAAAGGGTCTCCATGTGCCTTAGGCACATCACTGATTGGGATCTGGAGTGCCCTTATAAGTCCCTAGTATATGGTATACTATGTACCAAGGGCATAGGTACCTCAGAGGCCTGCCAGGGGCTGCAGCATATATTATGCCACCCCTGGAAGGCCATCCAAACTGACACCACAGGTCTGCTACTGCAGCCTGGGTAAGGTGGTGCATGCACCCCTTACTGTGGTATAGGTTACCTATATCACTAAAAGCATACACACATATAAACCTATAAGTCACTCCTAAGGCAGGCCTTATCAATCCTAAAGGCAGAGTGCATGGTTCCTATGTGAGAGGGTGCCCTGCATGAGCAGGGCCCCTCTGCAGCGTTCGGAGACCATCTCTGATGCTGTTTGTAGTGCAGCCTGACCATATACTCTTAAGCGCATTATATCCTCGCGGTAAAATGCTAACTTTGGAATGGCTGCACCTAAACATGTCGTGTTTGGTGTCAAACATCTTGGAATACTACCCCCCGCCAATCCTGGCGGCGGGGGTAGCATTCCACCCTTCTAGAGGGAAAGGCATGTTAACTCTGACGAGTCCGGTAACTTCTTTCCAGAGCCCTGGCATCACAAAATGGATGCTGCTGCCACAGACACGAGTCTGGCCTCCTGCTGCTGGACGAAACTCCGGCAGGGGAGGCCTGGACAATAGGTTTCCTGTCCCAGGGAGGTGTGACCACCTCCCCAGACAGGACAATGTGTATTGGGGCTGGGCGGGAGCACTTTCGGGTGCTTTGAAGTCCTGCACTGGGGGCACATTTGGTGTCCCTGTGCATACCCCAGTTCAAACCGGATCAGGGGCTCGCAGCCCCTGCTTTGGCGCGAACTGGACAAAGGGAAAGGGGTGTAGCCACCCCTCTGCCCTGACCCACCCATAGGTGGGGCCACAGAGTAGTCCATCCCCTATTTTTAGAATAAAGGTAGGAACCCAGTCCTTAGGACTTTAGATTATACCTGGACGAAACTCTGACACGGAATCCTGGACCTTCGACGCTCTACGACAAGATTAGAGGACTGAAGAATCTCCCTTGGGGTCAAGGAGTGACTCCCCTGCTTGGCAGGCACCAAAGAAGCATCTGTCCGGTTCGCATTACTGAAGCTCCCGTCGGACGCCGAAGTCATCGCATCACCAGAGGTGGATTCTCAGACTTCTCCGAGGCTACCCTGAGTCCCCAGCAAAGCTGAGGCCCGTGGCTATCGTGGGTGACTTGAGACCGTGACCCCTGGACACCGAGCACACTTGCAAGTGCACCATCTTCTGGGTCTCCCAAGAAGTCGTGCTTTGGGCTCCGAGTAGCCCTAGCCTCCAGCACCACCTGCACCGAAGATCACTGGCCCCCACTCCACGAGTGTCCTGTAAGCCAGCTCCACGTGCGGCGTCACGAGGCTCCTTCGCGGTCGCTAGCCCGTTGGCTAGTAGCCCTTAACGAAGGCCAATCTTTTCTTTACTTGGCATCCTGGTTGTTCCAGGCCTGCCCTCACTTACCCTCGCTGGGTGAGTTCCCCAGACCTTGCTGGTCTGCATCATCGACGATCTACATCTTACTCGAGACTTGCCGTTGCCAAGGCTTGTTGGGTCCAATCCGGTCACCGACACCTCAGCACTCGACAGACATCGAGCACCAGCCCGAATCCTGCTCCTGGTCGCCGACAACGCCTCCCGGACCTCGTGGCTGAAGAGTCAAGACGACCGTCACCGCACCTGAAGCACTCGACATCGGTGGGCATCTGTCCATCGCCTTCCTGGTCACTGGCTAGTGACCCAGACTCTGTCCCCTCTGCTTTCAGGTTCTTCAGAACTCCGATCCACTCTTGGATCCACCCGGACACTTTTCTCCTGGTCGCCAGCAGCACTTTGCAGCAGATCGCCATACGAAACGACGACGAAACCCGACCCCGAAAGGCACCTATGCACCCGGCTTCCCTGGGTGAGGTAACACGAGTACTCCGGTGCTCCCGTGGGTAGAGACTCTTCAAAGTCCTAGATCTCAAAGGGTTTTGTCCTAGTCCTCTTTTAAGTGTCCCTTTCCTCTATTTTCCCGATCCCGACTTTCTCCATAGAAGTTAACGGCGTATCGCGGTTGTGTATTTACACTGCACGCGTCTCCCGTGGGTCCCCTGTGTCACTACCTTGGGTGGTTCCTTGTGGTCCAAGCACTTCTAGAGGCTCTAGGCCTAGTGTCTAGTTCAGTCGTGGTTCGCATACCACTTTATTGGTATATGGTTTGGTACGCCCCTAGGGCCCAAACGTGTATTTGTGCTATTACTGTGATTTAAGATCTTATAACTTATGTACTTCGAACTCTAGCCTCATAAAGAGACTAGAGGGGTGTGTTTAGTAATAAATACATATATTTTGAATATATACCTGGTGTGGTGCTCTTTCATTTGGTCACTCAAGAGATTATAGACTGGTAAAACAAGCTGCTTTACATTCCTTCAAGACTTAGCCTGAAGGCTGCTCTCCATAGCTACCACTAGGATAGCTTTCAATAAGGTTGTCTTTAACCTATCTACCATAAGAGTCGATTTGGACTGGTGCAAGGTGCCCACTATAATTAGTGGACAGCATATGCCAGGCCAACTTCTCACACATAGTCCACTATATCTTGCTTTGGGGGCTTGAGAGGTAACTCCCATCCTTCCTTCACCAAGCACAGTGGACCCCTCACAGGGTGGCCAAACAGAAGTTCAAAAGGGCTGTAACCAACCCCCTTCTGAGGCACCTCCCTATATGCGAATAAAAGGCAGGGCAAGAGTATGTCCCATCTACGCCTAAGCTTTTCTGGGAGCCCTTTAATCATGCCCTTCAAGGTTTTGTTGAATCTCTCAACTAAACCATTGCATTGTGGGTGATAGGGTGGGGTGAACTTATAAGTCACTCCACACTCCTTCCACATTGCTTTTAAGTACCCAGACATGAAGTTAGCACCCCTGTCTGATACTACCTCCTTAGGAAAGCCCACTCTTGAGAAAATTCCCAGGAGGGCCCTTGCCACCACATGTGCTGTAGTGGTCCTGAGGGGAATAGCTTCTGGGTACCTGGTGGCATGATCCACTACCACCAGGATAAACCTGTGACCAGAGGCGGTTTGGGGATCCATGGGACCAACAATGTCAATCCCTACTATTTCAAAGGGCACCCCCACCACAGGCCTTTGTAGTGCCACCTGCTTTGCCACTGGCTTGGCAGGTTACACAGGAGCGACAAAACTCCTTACTGTCTTCAGACATGTGGGGCCAGTGAAAGTGAGGGACAATTCTGTCCCAAGTCTTGTTCTGGCCCAGGTGACCTGCTAAGGGAATATCATGGGCTAGGGTCAATAGGAAGCCCCTGAACGTCAAAGGTATTACCAACCTCCTGGTAGCACCAGGCTTGGGGTCTCTACTCTCTGAGTACAGGAGTCCATCATCCCAATACACTGTATGGGGACCACTAGCTTTCCCAGCAGCCTCAGCAGCAGCTTGCTGTCTGAGGGGTTCAAGGGAGGGGCAGCTCTGCTGCTCCTGGCTCAGATCTGCCCTAGAAGGTCCCCCTGTCCCCAAGAACTCAACCTGGTTAGGTTCAAGTTCCTCTGGGACAGTTCCTTCTTCAGGGCTGAGATCATCCCCCTCAAGGGACTGATCTTCCTCCTGAGCCAAGGGGGAAGGCACTGCCTTAACCCTACTACACCTCCTCTTGGAAGGCACGTGGTCCATTCTTCCAGAATCCAAGGCCTGTTCAGTGCTTGACATTTTGGCTTGTGACCTGGTCACAGCAAACACATCTGCAGGGATCCCCAGCATTTCTGCATGGGTTCTGAGCTCCACTTCTGCCCAAGCAGAAGTCTCTAAGTCATTGCCAAGCAAGCATTCGACTGGTAGGTTTGCACTTACCACAAACTTCTTAAGGCCAGTTACCCCTCCCCAGGAGAAGTTAACAACTGCCAGAGTATGGTCTGTTCTGACATTGCTAGCATTGGTCACTTGGTACATCTCACCAAGCATAACTTGCCCAGGAAGCACAAGGTCTTGTGTCAGCATTGTGACACTTGCCCCTGTGTCCCTAAATGCCAAAGCCTCACGTCCATTGATTAAAGGCTGTTGTCTGTACTTGCCCAGATTACTGGGACTCACAGTGGAGGTCACATCCATGCCTCCATCACAGACTAACACAGCCTGAGTCAGTTCTCTGACTAAGTCAGAGCCCAACTCAGTTCCCAGGGTGAACCCTACTAAACCCTTTGCTGGAGCACTTCCACCAACTGTACTAGGGGGAACAGGTGCCTTAGGGGCATTGGTGGGTGCTGGACTGGAGTCTTTGGACTTGGTGCAATCACTGGTCCAGTGGGTCTTTTGCTTACAGACCTTGCACCATGGTTTTCTTTGGCCTTTACCCTTTGGTAGACTGGGAATCCCCACCAGAAGAAGATTTTTGGGGGCCTGATGAAGACTTTTGATCTTTACCCTTCTCCCCACCCTTGTCAGAGTTCTTAGCATCTTGCTTCTTGGTTTCCCCACCTTGGTTCTGTACCTTCTGCTTCACCCTGGTCCTGACCCATTTGTCTGCCTTCTTTCCCAATTCTTGGGGAGAGGTCAGATCAGAGTCTACCAGGTATTGATGCAACAGCTGATTTTGACAGTTATTAAGAATCTGCTCCCTCATTATCAGATTGTACAATCCTGAGAAGTCACACACCTTACTGCCCATCAACCAGCCTTCCAGAGCCTTGGCAGAACAATCCACATAGTCTACCCAGTCTTGAGTCTGTGCTTTTTGGGTGTCTCTGAACTTCAACCTGTACTGTTCAGTGGTTAGGCCAAACCCATCAATAAGAGCACTCTTCAAGACCTTGTAATTATCAGCATCCTCCTCTCTAACAGTGAGGAGCTTATCTCTACCTTTGTCAGCAAAGGAGAGCCACAAGATTGCTGCCCACTGCTCCTGAGGGACCTTCTGTACCTTACAGGCCCTCTCTAATGCAGTTATCCATTTGTGGATATCATCCCCACTCTGGTAGGGAGGGACAATCTTGCTCAGGTTCCTATGGTCATAGGACCTTTCCCTGTCTCTAGGGACATGGCTGCCACCATGGGACTCTAGTCCCAACTTTCTTCTCTCTCTAAGGAGATCTAGGGATTCCCTATCTAAAGCCAATTGCTTTTTTCTGATTTCCAGCTGAGTTTCCTCATACTGGACCAGTCTCTTTCTTCTCTCATGAGAGGATTACCTCCTGTGAGAGGAGACAGAGCTCCCTATAGAGGTGCCAGAGTGGTTAGACTCCTGAGAAGGAGATCTAGACTTCCTGGCACACTCTTAATCCTTCCTGGGGGGACAAAGAGGGTGTCATCCTGATCATCCTCATCATCGTCCACAGGAGGGATTGGGTTATCCAGGTCAGGGTCATTGTCACCCTCCTGGCCAGTTTCAGAGGGGGCTGGGGGTATTGGTACCCCTGGCCTCCTCCTCTTCTCCTGCCCCACCCTCAGCTCCTACCCCTTCAGTCCCCAAGGGCTTACTAAGGTCATAAGCCACCAACAACTCCTTGAGGTGTTGGGTGGTGGGGCTTTGGCCTGTCCTTATTTTTCTCAAGTTACATAAAGCTCTCAATTCCAAGAATGGGAGTGTATCATACTTGGAGGGTGGAAGCTCAATGGCTTCCTGCAAGGATTCTTTGGATCCTGCCCTTAAAGACATTACTAGTGTGGTGTGGTGTATGCACTACCTACTCTAGTGTGGCCTACTAAACTCTCTTGAGTTGTAGAAAGGGTTGTGCTATCCCTTAACACACAACTCTAAGTTCAGTAGAACTTACTGTATTCTAAGCTTAAATTATATGTACCTTAGGTACCTTTAGTGGTTTTCAGTTGATCAATTCAATTGAGATTATCTGGTAAAACAATAGCAAGCTGGAATCCCACACGCTGCACACCAATGTGAGAAGTTGGCCTGGCATATGCTGTCCACTAATTATAGTGGGCACCTTGCACCAGTCCAAACAACCCCTTATTGGAGATAGGTTAAAGACAACCTTATTGAAAGCTATCCTAGTGGTAGCTATGGAGAGCAGCCTTCAGGCTAAGTCTTGAAGGAATGTAAAGCAGCTTGTTTTACCAGTCTATAATCTCTTGAGTGACCAAATGAAAGAGCACCACACCAGGTATATATTCAAAATATATGTATTTATTGCTAAACACACCCTCTAGTCTCTTTATGAGGCTAGAGTTCGAAAGTACATAAGTTATAAGTTATTAATTCACAGTAATAGCACAAATACACGTTTGGGCCCTAGAGGCGTACCAAACCATATACCAATAAAGTGGTATGCGAACCACGACTGAACTAGACACTAGGCCTAGAGCCTCTAGAAGTGCTTGGACCACAAGGAACCACCCAAGGTAGTGACACAGGGGACCCACGGGAGACGCGTGCAGTGTAAATACACAACCGCGATACGCCGTTGACTTCTATGGAGAAAGTCGGGATCGGGAAAATAGAGGAAAGGGACACTTTAAAGAGGACTAGGACAAAACCCTTTGAGATCTAGGACTTTGAAGAGTCTCTACCCACGGGAGCACCGGAGTACTCGTGTTACCTCACCCAGGGAAGCCGGGTGCATAGGTGCCTTTCGGGGTCGGGTTTCGTCGTCGATTCGAATGGCGATCTGCTGCAAAGTGCTGCTGGCGGCCAAGAGAAAAGTGTCCGGGTGGATCCAAGAGTGGATCAGAGTTCTGAAGAACCTGAAAGCAGAGGGGACAGAGTCTGGGTCACTAGCCAGTGACCAGGAAGGCAATGGACAGATGCCCACCGATGTCGAGTGCTTCAGGTGCGTTGACGGTCGTCTTGACTCTTCAGCCACGAGGTCCAGGAGGCGTTGTCGGCAACCAGGAGCAGGATTCAGGCTGGTACACGATGTCTGTCGAGTGCTGATGTATCGGCGACCGGATTGGACCCAACAAGCCTTGGCAACGGCAAGTCTTGGTGAAGATGTAGATCGTCGATGGGGCAGACCAACAAGGTCTGTAGAACTCACCCAGCGAGGGTAAGTGAGGGCAGGCCTGGAACAACCAGGATGCCAAGTAAGAAAAGGATTGGCCTTCGTTAAGGGCTACTAGCCAACGGGCTAGCGACCGCGAAGGAGCCTCGTGACGCCGCACGTGGATCTGGCTCACAGGACACTCGTGGAGTGGGGGCCAGTGATCTTCGGAGCAGTTGGTGCTGGAGGCTAGGGCTACTCGTAGCCCAAACGATGACTTCTTGGAGGACCCAGAAGAGGATGCACTTGCAAATGTGCTTGGTGTCCAGGGGTCATGGTCTCAAGTCACCCACGATAGCCACGGGCCTCAGCTTTGCTGGGGACTCAGGGTAGCCTCGGGGAAGTCTGAGAATCCACCTCTGGTGATGCGATGACTTCGGCGTCCGACGGGAGCATCAGAATTGCGAACCAGACAGATGCTTCTTTGGTGCCTGCCAAGCAGGGGAGTCACTCCTTGACCCCAAGGAGATTCTTCTGTCCTCTAATCGTGAGTAGAGCGTCGAAGGTCCAGGATTCAGTTTCAGAGTTTCGTCCAGGGATAATCTAAAGTCCTAAGGACTGGGTTCCTACCTTTATACTAAAGATAGGGGTTGGACTACTCTGTGGCCCCACCTATGGGTGGGTCAGGGCAGAGGGGTGGCTACACCCCTTTCCTTTGTCCAGTTCGCGCCAAAGCAGGGGCTGCAAGCCCCTGATCCGGTTTGAACTGGGTATGCACAGGGACACCAAATGTGCCCCCAGTGCAGGACTTCAAAGCACCCGAAAGTGCTCCCGCCCAGCCCCAATACACATTATCCTGTTTGGGGAGGTGGTCACACCTCCCTGGGACAGGAAACCTATTGTCCAGTCGTCCCCTGCCGGAGTTTCGTCCAGCAGCAGGAGGCCAGACTCGTGTCTGTGGCAGCAGCATCCATTTTGTGATGCCAGGGCTCTGGAAAGAAGTTACCGGACTAGTCAGAGTTAACATGTCTTTGCCCTCTAGAAGGGTGGAATGCTACCCCCGCCACCAGGATTGGCGGGGGGTAGTATTCCAAGATGTTTGACACCAAACACGACATGTTTAGGTGCAGCCATTCCGAAGTTAGCATTTTACCGCGAGGATATAATGCGCTTAAGAGTATATGGTCAGGCTGCACTACAAACAGCATCAGAGATGGTCTCCGAACACTGCAGAGGGGCCCTGCTCATGCAGGGGCACCCTCTCACATAGGAACCATGCACTCTGCCTTAAGGATTGATAAGGCCTGCCTTAGGAGTGACTTATAGGTTTATATGTGTGTATGCATTTAGTGATATAGGTAACCTATATCACAGTAAGGGGTGCTTGCACCACCTTACCCAGGCTGCAGTAGCAGACCTGTGGTGTCAGTTTGGATGGCCTTCCAGGGGTGGCATAATACATGCTGCAGCCCCTGGCAGGCCTCTGAGGTACCTATGCCCTTGGTACATAGTATACCATATACTAGGGACTTATAAGGGCACTCCAGATCCCAATCAGTGATGTGCCTAAGGCACATGGAAACCATTTTAGAGAGGAAGCAGCTAGGCTGGGGTTCTGATTAGCAGGGCCCCAGCCAGACTAATGTCGAAAAACAGTGAAGCATCAGCAAAAAGTGGGGGTACCCATGTGAAGCAGATCCTACTCTCCTACAGGTAGTGAGGCTGCCTGCCAAGGCTACACCATCAACTGACCCATCGTCAGGGTTCTGTGAGAGCAGGTCAGGAGTGGGTCACTCTCTTCCTCCTGCCCTTCATCAGTAGCCATGAGCAAGCCCATGTCTGCCCTGTCCACATATGGTTTTAACCTGTTGACATGGAGAACCCTGTGGGGACTCCTGGGTGTTCCTAGGTCTACTAAGTAAGTGACCTCACCCTTCTGCTCAACAATAGTGTGGGGTCCACTCCATTTGTCCTGGAGAGCTGCTGGGGCCACTGGCTCCAACACCCACACCTTCTGTCCTGGCTGGTAAACAGTCAGAACAGCCTTTGGTCATGCCAGGCCTTTTGAAGTTCCTGGCTAGCCTCAAGGTTTTTGGTTGCCTTTTTCATGTACTCAGCCATCCTGGAGCGGAGACCAAGTACATAGTCCACTATATCTTGCTTTGGGGGCTTGAGAGGTAACTCCCATCCTTCCTTCACCAAGCACAGTGGACCCCTCACAGGGTGGCCAAACAGAAGTTCAAAAGGGCTGTAACCAACCCCTTCTGAGGCACCTCCCTATATGCGAATAAAAGGCAGGGCAAGAGTATGTCCCATCTACGCCTAAGCTTTTCTGGGAGCCCTTTAATCATGCCCTTCAAGGTTTTGTTGAATCTCTCAACTAAACCATTGCATTGTGGGTGATAGGGTGTGGTGAACTTATAAGTCACTCCACACTCCTTCCACATTGCTTTTAAGTACCCAGACATGAAGTTAGCACCCCTGTCTGAGACTACCTCCTTAGGAAAGCCCACTCTTGAGAAGATTCCCAGGAGGGCCCTTGCCACCACAGGTGCTGTAGTGGTCCTGAGGGGAATAGCTTCTGGGTACCTGGTGGCATGATCCACTACCACCAGGATAAACCTGTGCCCAGAGGCTGTTTGGGGATCCATGGGACCAACAATGTCAATCCCTACCCTTTCAAAGGGCACCCCCACCACAGGTAGTGGTATCAGGGGGCCTTTGTAGTGCCACCTGCCTTGCCACTGGCTTGGCAGGTTACACAGGAGCGACAAAACTCCTTGCTGTCTTCAGACATGTGGGGCCAGTGAAAGTGAGGGACAATTCTGTCCCAAGTCTTGTTCTGGCCCAGGTGACCTGCTAAGGGAATATCATGGGCTAGGGTCAATAGGAAGCCCCTGAACTTCAGAGGTATAACCAACCTCCTGGTAGCACCAGGCTTGGGGTCTCTACTCTGAGTACAGGAGTCCATCATCCCAATACACTGTATGGGGACCACTAGCTTTCCCAGCAGCCTCAGCAGCAGCTTGCTGTCTGAGGGGTTCAAGGGAGGGGCAGCTCTGCTGCTCCTGGCTCAGATCTGCCCTAGAAGGTCCCCCTGTCCCCAAGAACTCAACCTGGTCAGGTTCAAGTTCCTCTGGGACAGTTCCTTCTTCAGGGCTGAGATCATCCCCCTCAAGGGACTGATCTTCCTCCTGAGCCAAGGGGGAAGGCACTGCCTTAACCCTACTACTCCTCCTCTTGGAAGGCACTTGGTCCATTCTTCCAGAATCCAAGGCCTGTTCAGTGCTAGACATTTTGGCTTGTGACCTGGTCACAGCAAACACATCTGCAGGGATCCCCAGCATTTCTGCATGGGTCCTGAGCTCCACTTCTGCCCAAGCAGAAGTCTCTAAGTCATTGCCAAGCAAGCATTCGACTGGTAGGTTTGCACTTACCACAACCTTCTTAAGGCCAGTTACCCCTCCCCAGGAGAAGTTAACAACTGCCAGAGTATGGTCTGTTCTGACATTGCTAGCATTGGTCACTTGGTACATCTCACCAAGTATAACTTGCCCAGGATTCACAAGGTCTTGTGTCACCATTGTGACACTTGCCCCTGTGTCCCTAAATGCCAAAGCCTCACGTCCATTGATTAAAGGCTGTTGTCTGTACTTGCCCAGATTACTGGGACTCACAGTGGAGGTCACATCCATGCCTCCATCACAGACTAACACAGCCTGAGTCAGTTCTCTGACTAGGTCAGAGCCCAACTCAGTACCCAGGGTGAACCCTACTAAACCCTTGGCTGGAGCACTCCCACCAACTGTACTAGGGGGAACAGGTGCCTTAGGGGCATTGGTGGGTGCTGGACTGGAGTCTTTGGACTTGGTGCAATCACTGGTCCAGTGGGTCTTTTGCTTACAGACCTTGCACCATGGTTTTCTTTGGCCTTTCCCTTTGGTAGACTGTGAATCCCCACCAGAAGAAGATTTTTGGGGGCCTGATGAAGACTTTTGATCTTTACCCTTCTCCCCACCCTTGTCAGAGTTCTTAGCATCTTGCTTCTTGGTTTCCCCACCTTGGTTCTGTACCTTCTGCTTCACCCTGGTTCTGACCCATTTGTCTGCCTTCTTTCCCAATTCTTGGGGAGAGGTCAGATCAGAGTCTACCAGGTATTGATGCAACAGCTGATTTTGACAGTTATTAAGAATCTGCTCCCTCATTATCAGATTGTACAATCCTGAGAAGTCACACACCTTACTGCCCATCAACCAGCCTTCCAGAGCCTTGGCAGAACAATCCACATAGTCTACCCAGTCTTGAGTCTGTGCTTTTGGGTATCTCTGAACTTCAACCTGTACTGTTCAGTGGTTAGGCCAAACCCATCAATAAGAGCACTCTTCAAGACCTTGTAATTATCAGCATCCTCCTCTCTAACAGTGAGGAGCTTATCTCTACCTTTGTCAGCAAAGGAGAGCCACAAGATTGCTGCCCACTGCTCCTGAGGGACCTTCTGTACCTTACAGGCCCTCTCTAGAGCAGTTATCCACTTGTGGATGTCATCCCCATTCTGATAGGGAGGGACAATCTTGCTCAGGTTCCTATGGTCATAGGACCTTTCCCTATCTCTAGGGATATGGCTGCCACCATGGGACTCTAGTCCCAACTTTCTTCTCTCTCTAAAGAGATCTAGGGACTCCCTGTCTATGGCTAGTTGCTTCTTTCTGAGTTCAAGCTGAGCTTCCTCATATTGAACCAGCCTCTTTCTTCTCTCATGAGAGGATTCCCTCCTATGAGATGAGACAGAGCTCCCTATTGAGGTGCCAGAGTGGTTAGACTCCTGAGAAGAAGATCTAGACCTTCTGGGCACACTCACAATCCTTCCTGGGGGACAAAGGGGGCATCATTCTGATCCTCCTCTTCATCTTCCTCAGGAGGGGTTGGATTATCCAGGTCAGGGCCATTGTCGCCCTCCTGGCCAGTTTCAGAGGGGGCTGGGGGTACTGGTACCCCTGGTCCCATCCTCATCTTCTGCCCCACCCTCAGCTCCTACCCCTTCAGTCCCCAAGGGCTTACTAAGGTCATAAGCCACCAACAACTCCTTGAGGTGTTGGGTGGTGGGGCTTTGGCCTGTCCTTATTTTTCTCAAGTTGCATAAAGCTCTCAATTCCAAGAATGGGAGTGTATCATACTTGGAGGGTGGAAGCTCAATGGCTTCCTGCAAGGATTCTTTAGATCCTACCCTTAAAGACATTACTAGTGTGGTGTGGTGTATGCACTACCTACTCTAGTGTGGCCTACTAAACTCTCTTGAGTTGTAGAAAGGGTTGTGCTATCCCTTAACACACAACTCTAAGTTCAGTAGAACTTACTGTATTCTAAGCTTAAATTATATGTACCTTAGGTACCTTTAGTGGTTTTCAGTTGATCAATTCAATTGAGATTATCTGGTAAAACAATAGCAAGCTGGAATCCCACACGCTGCACACCAATGTGAGAAGTTGGCCTGGTATATGCTGTCCACTAATTATAGTGGGCACCTTGCACCAGTCCAAACAACCCCTTATTGGAGATAGGTTAAAGACAACCTTATTGAAAGCTATCCTAGTGGTAGCTATGGAGAGCAGCCTTCAGGCTAAGTCTTGAAGGAATGTAAAGCAGCTTGTTTTACCAGTCTATAATCTCTTGAGTGATCAAATGAAAGAGCACCACACCAGGTATATATTCAAAATATATGTATTTATTGCTAAACACACCCCTCTAGTCTCTTTATGAGGCTAGAGTTCGAAGTACATAAGTTAGAAGTTATTTAAACACAGTAATAGCACAAATACACGTTTGGGCCCTAGGGGCGTACTCAAACCATATACCAATAAAGTGGTATAAGAACCACGACTGAACTAGACACTAGGCCTAGAGCCTCTAGAAGTGCTTGGACCACAAGGAACCACCCAAGGTAGTGACACAGGGGACCCACGGGAGACGCGTGCAGTGTAAATACACAACCGCGATACGCCGTTGACTTCTATGGAGAAAGTCGTGATCGGGAAATTAGAGAAAAGGGACACTTAAAAGAGGACTTGGACCAAACCCTTTGAGATCTAGGACTTTGAAGAGTCTCTACCCACGGGAGCACCGGAGTACTCGTGTTACCTCACCCAGGGAAGCCGGGTGCATAGGTGCCTTTCGGGGTCGGGTTTCGTCGTCGATTTGAATGGCGATCTGCTGCAAAGTGCTGCTGGCGACCAAGTGAAAAGTGTCCGGGTGGATCCAAGAGTGGATCGGAGTTCTGAAGAACCTGAAAGCAGAGGGGACAGAGTCTGGGTCACTAGCCAGTGACCAGGAAGGCGATGGACAGATGCCCACCGATGTCGAGTGCTTCAGGTGCGTTGACAGTCGTCTTGACTCTTCAGCCACGAGGTCCAGGAGGCGTTGTCGGCAACCAGGAGCAGGATTCAGGCTGGTACACAATGTCTGTCGAGTGCTGAGGTGTCAGTGACCGGATTGGACCCAACAAGCCTTGGCAACGGCAAGTCTCAATGCAAAGGAAGATCGTCGATGGTGCAGATCAGCAAGGTCTGGGGAACTCACCCAGCAAAAGTAAGTGAGGGCAGTCCTGGAGCAATCAGGATGCCAAGCTAGAAAAAGATTGGCCTTCATTAAGGGCTACTAGCCAATGGGCTAGCGACCGTGAAGGAGCCTCATGACACTGCACGTGGATCTGGCTTACAGGACACTCGTGGAGTGGGGGCCAGTGATCTTTGGTGCAGTTGGTGCTGGAGGCTAGGGCTACTCGTAGCCCAAAGCACGACTTCTTGGGAGACCCAGAAGAGGATGCACTTGCAAATGTGCTCGGTGTCCAGGGGTCACGGTCTCAAGTCACCCACGATAGCCACGGGCCTCAGCTTTGCTGGGGACTCAGGGTAGCCTCGGGGAAGTCTGAGAATCCACCTCTGGTGATGCGATGACTTCGGCGTCCGACGGGAGCTTCAGAAAGGCGAACCGGACAGATGCTTCTTTGGTGCCTGCCAAGCAGGGGAGTCACTCCTTGACCCCAAGGGAGATTCTTCTGTCCTCTAATCATGAGTAGAGCGTCGAAGGTCCAGGATTCAGTTTCAGAGTTTCATCCAGGGATAATCTAAAGTCCTAAGGACTGGGTTCCTATACTTATACTAAGGATAGGGGTTGGACTACTCTGTGGCCCCACCTATGGGTGGGTCAGGGCAGAGGGGTGGCTACACCCCTTTCCCTTTGTCCAGTTCGCGCCAAAGCAGGGGCTGCAAGCCCCTGATCCGGTTTGAACTGGGGTATGCACAGGGACACCAAATGTGCCCCCAGTGCAGGACTTCAAAGCACCCGAAAGTGCTCCCGCCCAGCCCCAATACACATTATCCTGTCTGGGGAGGTGGTCACACCTCCCTGGGACAGGAAACCTATTGTCCAGGCCTCCCCTGCCGGAGTTTCGTCCAGCAGCAGGAGGCCAGACTCGTGTCTGTGGCAGCAGCATCCATTTTGTGATGCCAGGGCTTTGGAAAGAAGTTACCGGGCTAGCCAGAGTTAACATGTCTTTCCCTCTAGAAGGGTGGAATGCTACCCCCGCTGCCAGAATTGGCGGGGGGGTCAGTATTCCAAGATGTTTGACACCAAACACGACATGTTTAGGTGCAGCCATTCCAAAGTTAGCATTTTAACGCGAGGTTATAATGCGCTTAAGAGTATATGGTCAGGCTGCACTACAAACAGCATCAGAGAAGGGTCTCCGAACGCTGCAGAGGGGCCCTGCTCATGCAGGGGCACCCTCTCACATAGGAACCATGCACTCTGCCTTTAGGATTGATAAGGCCTGCCTTAGGAGTGACTTATAGGTTTATATGTGTGTATGTATTTAGTGATATAGGTAACCTATATCACAGTAAGGAGTGCATGCACCACCTTACCCAGGCTGCAGTAGCAGACCTGTGGTGTCAGTTTGGATGGCCTTCCAGGGGTGGCATAATACATGCTGCAGCCCCTGGCAGGCCTCTGAGGTACCTATGCCCTTGGTACATAGTATACCATATACTAGGGACTTATAAGGGCACTCCAGATCCCAATCAGTGATGTGCCTAAGGCACATGGAAACCATTTTAGAGAGGAAGCAGCTAGGCTGGGGTTCTGATTAGCAGGGCCCCAGCCAGACTAATGTTGAAAAACAGTGAAGCATCAGCAAAAAGTGGGGGTACCTATGTGAAGCAGATCCTACTCTCCTACAGTGGTGTTTCAGGGTTTAGGGCAGTGCAGTGGTGTTCGGGCAGTGTAGTGGGTCTTCCTGGGGGTTGTGTTTCAGGGTTTAGGCCAGTGGTGTTCGTGCAGTGTAGGGGGTCTTGCTGGGGGTGATGTTTCAGGGTTTAGGGCAGTGCAGTGATGTTCGGGCAGTGTAGGGGGTCATGCTGGGGCTGGTGTTTCAGGGCTTAGGGCAGTGCAGTGGTGTTCGGGCAGTGTAGGGGGTCGTGCTGGTGCTAGTGTTTTAGGGTTTTGGGCAGAGCAGTGGTGTTTGGGCAGTGTAGGGGGTCGTGCTGGGGGTGGTGTTTCAGGGTTTAAGGCAGTGTAGTGGTGTTTGGGCAGTATAGGGGGTCTTGCTGGCGGTGGTGTTTCAGGGTTTAGGGCAGTGGTGTTCAGGCAGTGCAAGGGGTCTTGCTGGGGTGATGTTTCAGGGTTTAGGGCAGTGCAGTGGTGTTCGGGCAGCGTAGGGGGTCTTGCTGGGGGTAGTGTTTCAGTGTTTAGGGCAGTGCAGTGGTGTTCGGGCAGTGTAGGGGGTCATGCTGGGAGTGGTGTTTCAGGGTTTAGGGCAGTGCAGTGGTGTTCAGGCAGTGTAGGGGGTCGTGCTGGGGGTGGTTTCAGCATTTAGGGCAATGCAGTGGTGTTCGGGCAGTGTAGGGGGTCATGCTGGGGGTGCTTCTTCAGGGTTTAGGGCAGTGCAGTGGTGTTCGGGCAGTGTAGGGGGTCGTGCTGGGGTAGTGTTTTAGGGTTTAGGGCAGTGCAGTGGTGTTTGTGTAGTGAGCAGCACATGTGCTGCGTCGCTAGGCGAGACCTAAAAAGCATTGCACCAAGATGGCTGCCAACACTTCCTGGATTGAAGTGTTGTCAGCCAGTTAGAGCCAAGCTTGTGCTTGTGTAGTTAGGTCCCGCCCAGCTATATAAAGATTTTTTCCCTTTAATATCTCGATAACTATGGAACAGATTTACACCATTTAAAAAAAGGGCGCTTTCTGAACCAAGCACTACCTTTTTGCCAAATTTGGTGTAATTCCGTTCAGCAGTTTTGGCTGTAACCGTGTCTAAAGTTTCCTATGGGAAATTGATTTTTTGACCTCTATTTTTTGAATTTCTCAGGAACTACTGAACGGATTTACACCATTTAAAAAAAAGTGTGCTTTCTGAACCAAGGGCTAACTTTTTGCCAAATTTGGTGTAATTCCGTTCAGCAGTTCGGGCTGTAGCCGTGTCTAAAGTTTCCTACTGGAAATAACATGGGGGAAACGCGTTTTGGGACCCCCCTTTTTTCTCGGCCCCGGCTTGATGAATCACCCAGAAACTTTCAGGATAGGAGCTGACCGGAGCGACCCACTAGTTACGAAAATTTCGCGAAGATTCGTCATCCGGCGCCAAAGTTATTGGGAAAAGAAAAAACGCTTTTCCTATGGAAACTAGGTCCTATCTATAACTATCTACTGATGACCGCCAGTAGATAATATGTATGGATATATTGTCAAACAAAATGATTCTTGTTCCACGGCGCGCTCAGCCATCCGGTGCTGATATCAAGGGGTAGAATCCAGTCCCATAATATATAATTAAACAAAGGGATGTCGCACTCCAGTCTTGTTGCAATCAGAGGTATTTTATTTCTCACTGCCACCAACACGTTTCACCATTAAGGCTTGTTCACAGATATATATATATATATATAGATATATTCACAGAAAAAAACCAGAGGTTACTGAGACGTTATAGTTAGGCTGACATTTCACTCGTACAAAACCAGAGAAATTCAGCCGTTATAGTTAGCTGAGTTAACTATAACTTGCACACACGTAATGCACTGCTGATGACGTCACATATTGCATCACTCATGATATGATGAGTGACATCACTGATGACATCTCAAATGACATCACTGATGACATCATCCAGTGACTATGAGTGTTTCTAAAGAGTTTATGAATGTTATATATATATATATCCAATTGCAAATATGTTTGTGAAACACCGTGTAATGAATTGAAAAACTATGAGTCTGTTTTCACTAGCACTGTGTTTGTAGTTATCATGAGACACGTTTGTTGCACGGAAGTAAGTTTAAAAAATGGCCACGTTCGATACCTCGGTATCAGTGAGCAAGACTGCTGTGTAGTCGAAACACATTTGATGGTGGCCAAAAATAAATGCTGAAAAACCGCACACGGCGTCGTCATCCTTTTTGAGGAGTGAGTTGGATGTAACATGACCCACTCTCGTGGGGTCCTTATCAACGACGCAACTGTCGTTTTGGAGGTGGCAATTGTTGCACGAGGGAAAGTACGGAGGAATATATATATATATATATTAATACCAAGGTGTATTGAAGAATGAGGGGGTGTATGAGTGTCTGTATACATGATTTAGTGGGTGTGTGACTGACTGTATAAGTGAGTGATTATATGTGTCTCAGTGAATGCATGGGTTAGTGACTAAACTGTGTGAATCTCTGTATCAGTCTGTTAGTTGGTGTGTAAGTGGCTGCATGGGTTGGTGAGTAGCTACATGAGTGTCTATATGGGTTATTGATTGGTTGTCTGAGTATCTGTATGGGTGCCTGAGTGTCTGGGTGGGTGGGTGGGTGGGGAGTGTGTGACTCCCTGCATGGATGTGTGAGTGGGTGATTCACTGGGTGTATGGATTCAAGAGTGCATGTGTGAAGGGCTGTATGGGTGGGTGAGTGTGTGTATAGGTGTGTTGGTGAGTGAATAGATGTCTCAGTGGTACATGTGTGAGTAACTACATATGTGAAAGGCAGTATATGTGAGTGTTGGAGTATATAAATCACTATATGTGAGAGTGAGTGATTGTGAGAGTGGCTGTATGGATGAGTGTGTGCTTGTATCAGTGATTGTATAAGAGAGTAAGTATGTGTTAGTATCTGTATGAATTAGTGAGGTGGTGTGTGTATAACTGTATAGGTGAGTAAATGGAAGTGTGAATTATTCTTTCAATGATTGACTAGGTGTGTGAGTAACTCTATACATGAGTGGCGATGTGTGAGTGTCTGTATAGGTGTATGAGTGCAAATAATAGTGCTGTATTGATAAGTGATTGCATGTATGAGTGACTGTATGGGTGAATGAGTGGACGTGTGTGTAGACCTAGGAATCAGTGAGTGGGTATGTAGTAAAAGGTATTGGTGTGTCTATGGTTTCGAAAATGGTAGTCTGTATTTTAGATTGGGTGTATGAAAGGTTATATTAGGGTGTGAGGAGGTGCATCAGACTATCAAGTGGATGATGTCATCAGTGATGTCATTTGAGATGTCATCAGTGATGTCATCAGTGATGTCACTGACCATTTCATGAATGATGTAATATGTGACGTCATCAGAAGTGCATTGCGGGGGCGCGAGTTATAGTTAGCTCAACTAACTATAACGTCCGAATTTCTCTGGTTTTGTACGAGTAAAAAGTCCAACTAACTATAACGTACCTGAAACCTATGGTTTTTTCCAGTGAATTTCTATGGTTTTTTAAATGCTAATTTATACCTATAACGTCCCTGAAACCTATGGTTTTTTCAGTGAATTTCTAAGGTTTTTTAAATAAAAATTTCTAACTATAACGTCCCTGAAACCTATGGTTTTTTCAGTGAATTTCTGTGGTTTTTTAAATGCTAATTTCTAACTATAACGTCCCTGAAACCCATGTTTTTTTCAGTGAATTACATAAATACATCCATATTTCTGTGCTCAAAAAATGAATGTAACAGTACTGTGTCATGACTCATAATTCAACCACGATTAAAACTTAGTTCACACTAATCAAGATATTAAACCATTCTAATGCTTAATGTTTCTTATGTTGTTTTTAATTTTTTATAATGTGAACCATAGTTTATTCATATGTCTTGTATTCAGAATCATAGCAAATATTAGGCGTTTTCAGTCACGAGAAAGCAAATGAGACGCTTTGGCGGTTAACAGTTTTCAACCTCTGCCAACGTGTGCACATGTCAAACAGTTAACACGTCTGACGATGCAAATGAGAAGCTTTAGCGGTTAACAGTTTTTCACCTTTTCCCAACATGTGCACATGTCAAACAGTCAAAAAGTGAGCACATGTTAACCGAAAAACATGATATCTACGTGCGTGCGCAGCACGTTGCTTCTATAAACTTCTTTGTAACCAAAGACTATATAAACCACACCCAGCCTTTTCACAATCGATTAGTTTCGTTTTTGTGAGTCATTTCCCTGTCTCCAGTAAGCGATCCAGCTTCCCTTCTCCAGCGTCGGATTCTTCTTTTCCAACAACAAAAGAGATTACGGACTTGTAAATTGTTAGATTAAGGGATAGTAGATATGTATAAAACGTAACTATTTATCCGAATGGTGGAATTAACCATTGTAATAGCTTTTTGTGTTCTAGGAAACAACTAACTAAAAGTATTTCTTCAAAGAATCATCTTTAGTTTAAAGTTTTATTATATATGGATATCAAGAGTTATCAAGATTTCAAAACTATAGGTATTTGTATAAAAGATTCTAAAAAGTTCAACGTGTGTTTGATATTCAGTTGCTACATTGTTTGTTTATTTGCATTTATATCTAATGTCAGCAACACCTGTTCACAAACAGACAGAATTCAGAAGACACTTTTTCTCTCTTCTTTCCCCTATTGTCCTTCTCCCCTGGGGTGAGATAGTGTGACTGTGTATATTCTACTACTGCCTTTCCATTTAATCTCAGAGGAGTTCGGGGCCTGTCGGCCCTAGGACTGAACATTCCTGAGTCCCAGAGAACACAAACATGAAACCAGTAAGACGCTGGATAACATTAACATTTCGTCATTTCTCTCTTCTAGTCCATATTCTTCTTCTCCCCTTAGATGATATAGAGGAGCTGTGTATATTCTACTACTGCCTTTCTAATTCATCTCAGAGGAGTAGGAGGCCTTTCGGCTTTGGACTCAACATTCCCGAGTCCCAAACAACAAAAAATTAAAAACAGTAAGCTGCTTAATAACATTTAGTAATCTATCTTTTTTTCTCTTCTCACCCCTAATGTCCTTCTCCCTTTGGGTGATATACTGCGGCCGTCTATATTCTACTACTGCCGGTCTATTTCACTTCAGAGGCGTTGGGGGACTGTCGGCGCCAAGACTCAACATTCCCAAGTCCCAGAGAACAGAAACGTTAAAGATGTTAAACACTTGATAACATTTCGTCATTTATCTTTTTCTGTCTTTTCGTCCGTATTCTCCTTCTCCCATGAGCTATTATTGTGTCACAGTGCATATTCTACTGCTGTGACCCTGTAGTACCTCAAAGGGGTTAGGGGCCTGTCGGCACCAGGACGAAACAATTTGGAATACAGGTTACTGGCCTTCAAAACTTAGTGGCTAACAGTTTCTGATAGTCACTAAAAAATGAATGTCTACATACATGGGGGCATATTATCAACCCCTATCGCCACCACAACGTCACTTTTTGTGACGTTGTGGTGGCGATAGGGTCAGCTCCCTATTATCAAGGCAGCGCTAAGCCACTAAATGTGGCTTAAAGCCACATTAAGTGGCTTAACGCTGCCTTGATAATAGTGCCCCTTTCACACTAAACTTAGCGTGAAAGGGGCGTGTAGTGGGTGTTGCGGTGGCCGTTCCACCGCAACACTCATTGAATTCCACACTGCCACCTATTATCAAGGGTGGCGATAATAGGTGTCAGCGCCGAACTTAAGACCAGGAAAATCCTGGTCTTAAGATGGCGAACAGAGGAGAAATGCTTTTTTCTCCTCTTTTCTTCTTTTTCCATGTGTGCTGCCTTGTGCAGCACACATGGAAAAAGCAAAATGCCATGGTTTGTTTATGTACTGGAAGGTGTCCCTTCCTGTACATAAAGAAACCTCCCTGCTTGCAGACACCCTTGCACTCTGGTGCAAGGGTGCCTGCGTTGGCACTAAGTTGTAAAACTTAGCCCCATCGCAGAGGGAAACGCGAGGCTGCACCATATCCTTGATAATATGGTGCAGCCTCGCGTTCCAAGTGGCGGAGAGAGTCGTTAAGCCAAGAAGGCTAATGCCTCTCTGCGCCACTTCCTTGCTAATATGCCCCATAGTTCCTAACTGAATGCCTTGAGAATCCCTACATTTCCGAGTGAAATTTCGTCATGTCTTTTTCTCTCTTCTAATTCCTATTCTTCTTCTTCTCTTCTGAGATGATATAGTGTGACCGTGTATATTCTACTACTATCATTCTATTCCACCTCGGAGGCGTTGGAGGCCCATCGGTCCACAAAACAGAAACTTGAAAACAGTAAGACGCTTGATAACATTTCGTCATTTATCTTTTTCTGTCTTTTCGTCCTTATTCTCCTTCTCCCATGAGATAATTTAGGGGCATATTAGCAACAACAGGTGAAAATTATCGCTAACCGCGCTTAGCGCGCATTTTCTTAACGCCGCCTATCGCTGGATATTATCGCGGAGATAACATGCTAATAGCAAGGTTTATCTCCAATGCGATAAAATATCCAGCGATAGCGGCGAAATGCATGAATATCGCTGGAAATCCAGCGATTTTCACGCATTAACGCCATGGTGGACTTAGGCTGACAATCCACCTCCTATTCTACAAACAGGTAAGTCATGTTTTTAGCAGGTGTTAAATTCTAGCGATATTCGCGCTTAGCGCGAATTTTTTAGCGCTTCGCCTGCGTTGCTAATAGGGAGAAGTTGTGTTAGCGACTGTTTTCAGTCGCTTTTAGTTGGGAACGCCTACCTTGCATGTCATTAGCGATATTTATCGCTGGCATGCAAGGCGATGGGAAAACGGGCCGCTATCGCCAGAAAGCTGTCGCTAACGCCTGTTAGCGACAGCTTGCTGATAGTGCGATAAAAAAATCACACCTTTAGCGGCAAAAAGTGCCGCTAAAGTGGCAATAAGGCCCTTGCTAATATGCCCATAGTGTCACCGTGTATATTCTACTACTGTCACCCTATGTTACCTCAAACGGGTTGGGGGACTGTCAGCACCAGGACTAAAGAATCTGGAATACACATTAGTGGCCCTTAAGTACTGACGGCTCGCATAGGGCGTGCTGCAGGTCGGTGGGGCACAGTTTCTATGAGTCACAGTGTACTCCCAAAATAATTAAAGAAATACTTCCTTTGTACATCACTGAATGGATATGTTGAAAATACTACTTTAAGAAATTCAAAACTGCATGGTCCCTCTATGAATGCTTCAGTGCAAAAGTACCCTCTCCCTCCCTCATTGCATAACTGCATAAGTAATCAATCATTGATTTCATTTGTGTGGTAGTAGTGCCTACTTGATTCTGTAACTGCATCGCTTCTGCCTAAGTAACTATATCAATAAAAAAATTATACCTTCCTGTTTACAAAACTGCACGGAAACCACCTAAGTAAAATAATGACTTCAACAGTAATTTCTCGGTCATTGTGGGAGTGCATGAGTAGTACCTGAGGGAATCCATCAATGCTTCCGTTCTGCCTCAAACATTAATTTAGTGCAAAATAGGGGCATTACATAATTCTGTTGCTAATGTCTGATTGATCTCTGTATACCACAGCCTCCATGATTGCATAAAACATTACCCAGTTTATACATTTAACTACCTTGAAATTACTTTTATTCATGAATTGCATTCTTTGTTTTTGCATTTTGCTGTCAAAATGAAGATAAGTAAGTTTTAGTAACAGACAACCACACTTTGCTTTGTTCAATATTCTTTAGTTTATACACAAGTTACATTAAACGGCAATTCTAACTTTATGCTCCTATTTTAAACTGTTTTTTTAAACAAACTTCATTAGCTGCTGTTAATTCCACGCTCAGTGTGCTTTTATAAATACATTATTTTATTCCAAATAGCCGCAACTGCTCTGACCTTCAAGCAGGCTCCCATACAGAGCAACTCTTTCACATCGTGTAACATATGCAACCACTGTCTTTTCCACTTCCCCACATGCGCTTGAAGATAGTTTGGTCTGGCATTCCATTCCTACTTTGAAAACCTATATTAATAGCGAACACTAACAGAAAATGCTATTGTTTCAACATCAAGCGGGTCTCATTTAACCTCGTGCGACCTTGAAATAACAGGTGGCTAAACCACCAACTGACATTGACTTTTATGGAAATCTCCCACTACATTTTGCACAATTTATACACCAAATATTTAATCAGTCTGAAACTCAAGGCCTACCACATTTTTCTAAACTATCCCACTCCCGCCTTGTTATCTCTTTTCAGACTATTTTCATAGTAATTCCGGATTTAATTCATTCTAACTTTGCAAGCGCATTTGGCGGGTCCCTTGGTGCTCCTTCCTTGTTTCTGGAAAAGTCGTTCTATAGCTCCTACTACGAAATGGCTGCCCGTCCTCTGCTTCAACCCCATCCTCCGCAAATGGAGCTATACCGTGGACGAATGCTACAACTTTTTAAATGCTTGCCATTGGCGATATTTGGCATCAGATATCGCCTGAATTTGCGCTACGTGTACTTCACCTGTGTTCAACCTGTTTTCTATTGTCTCCGGTGCCACTATGAATGCGACCTCCAAGTCTGCCTCTCTACTACTTCACACGATCCCCTGGATTATGAACTGTTGCTGCATCCATTAGTGGCTCATGACCAACTTTGTTCCGAAGACACACGCTTGATGGATGCCTGTAATAATGCAATAAGGGGAAAATGGAGAACATGCGCTCATACGGAGAGCCTCTTGCAGCAGACTATCATCGAATATCATGCAAGTTGCCCTGACATGCTCCTGCTTGCAGAAGATTACGATGACCATGTGTGTTCTTTCAACTTGCTAAATTGGATGGCCACCCTCTTTGCAAGGAGAGGTGCAGATGACCTTTTGGAACTGATTGCATATCACGGTGCTTCTCCGTTCTTGAGCTTCAATGAATCTCCATAAGTGCGCATGGTAATCCGATTTGACGTGCACTTATTTCTACAGTTCAAGAACACAGGTTTTTTTTTCTTTTTCTCTTTTCGCTTTTCCTTACTTTTTGGATTTTCAGACATTGGCTTTCTTACAAATTTCCCTTTACAGTCTTGATTACGCTCTTTTGATGTTTCCACTCTATTTGCCTGGTTGTTACAGAGCTACTGGAAGAAACGGGCGACTTGGAAGTTGGGGACTTTACTATCTATATTAAAAGTTATGTAGTCTGCAGACAAACCTCTGACATGTTCTATTTTATAATAACAGTTCTTTTTAGCTGAGAGAGAAACGTAACTCAAAATGGTCCTTTCTCTATTCTCTTTTTCTGATAACATCTCCCTTCATCACATATTGATTTACTACTATACTGATTATAATTCTATCATGCACTTTCTTTTTTTGTTATGGCACATATACTGCACATTACGCCATCTACTTTAAAATAAATTTTTAAAAATGTATCATGTCTGTGCCATATGTTTCAAACACATTACTCACAGTTAATTCCTTTCCCACCATGTTTTTAATGTCATTTGCCTGCCCCATGTTCACTACCCACCAACTACTAAGAATCTTCAGCCTAAGCAAATGTGAATCAGAATCTCTTTTCAAGTTACAGTTGACAGTGTCACCATATTACTATTACAATGCAGACATCTCCTGTGCCTTTTCGTAGTGGCAGCATACTTAAAAGAAACATACACCTACATGTATACCTCTGTTTTATAGCTATCGCATCTTCCAATATATAACTCGTGTGAAAATACATGTTCAAGCATAGACATACCTTAGCAAAATTAAATGTTAACAGCAATAGTCAAGCAATGTAAATTGCAGCAATATGTAAGTTGCAACTGTGAAGCATATTTACAAGACTCTATCGCCACCACAATGTCACTTTCACTGATGTTGTGGTGGCGATAGAGGCCTCGCCTTATTAACAAGGCAACGTTAAGCCACTTAACGTAACTTAACACTGCCTTGTTAAAAAAGCCTCCTTTCACGCTATGTTATTCGTGAAAGGGGCGTCCAGTGGGCATTGTGAGGGACATTCCACCTCAACACCCATTAATTTTGATGCTGCATCCTATTAGTAAGGGCAGCGTTAATAGAAGGCAAGGCTAAAGTTAAGACCAGAAAAACCCTGGTCTTAATTTAGCGGAACGAAGAGAAGTGCTTTATTTCTACTCGTTTTTGTTTTTTCAATGTGTACTCCCTTGTGCAACACACATGCAAAAAGCAAAATGCCATGGTTTGATTATGTACAGGAAGGTGTCCCTTCCTGTACATAAACAAAAAAATTCAAACGCCATTTTGTAACTGACATCTGTGCTGCATGAAGCAACACACACGTAAATTACAAACTAGCATTTTAGGTTTGTTTATGTGGTGGAAGGGACACCTTCCTATACATGAACAAGCATCCCTGCTCGCAGACACCCTTACACTCTAGTGCAAGGGTGCCAGCGTTAGCGCAAAGTTCTGAAACTTAGCATCATTGCAGTGCCAAATGCAAGGCTCCACCATATCCTTGTTAATATAGTGCAGCCTTGCATTTCCCAAGTGGCGGAAAGACACATTAAGCCAAGAACGCTAACGCCTCTCTCCACCACTTCCTTAATAATATTCCCCTGTGTGCGGCTTTTTTATATAGCACAGAAATTGATTATAACTTTCTGTCTGCCCGTCACATGCCCCCAGCAGCCCAGTGACAATCAACGCACAAGGGCCACTGTTACCTTCCTTTTACAAACCACGGGAGAAAAACTGTTAGAGACCGGGAGGAAGAGAGTGGGGGGGGGAATCAAGGAACGTGTCATTCCCAGTCTCTCGAACTGTCGCCTCTGTGATATACCTAGGTACAGCACGAGCTGCTTGCCTCTAAATACCTTAACATGTGCTTCACAAGTGTGCACTAACCAATGCACGAAGTGTGGAAACAACATTTCATTTTTTTTATCTCACTGAAGTTAATAAAGCATGTCTGTGTTAAAGCCCCCCCCAGTATTTTCCCACAAGCTTCAATCTGGAAAAGGACATTTCTTGTACATTACCCCGGCCGATATTACACCCCAATTCATCCCTATACGTTACACACAAGACCATGTAACCATTGCAACATCAAAAACGTGGAAAACAAGCTTTTTTTTCACAAATTGATAACTGATTACGTGATAAACAACATTATGTACTGTAAACTAATGTGCATATTACTTTCGTGAAAAACTATGTTTCTGATTGGTTAATAACAAATGTTTCAAACGTACACTACATAGGATAAGATCACACGTGCGGAGCGCAACCACACCTGCTATTTGCTTTTGGAAGGTACTGTTCTAACTTAAAAAAAATAGTCAACTTCTGACCTGCACGTACTGTTGAATGTTCCAGAAACTGTTAGGATGAAATATGGTGAACTTATGACCTGCACGTGGCATTCAATGTTGCAGAAACTCTTGGGATAAAATTTGGTGAACTTGTGACTTGCACCCTTTGGTTAACGTTACCCACTATTCCTTTTCAACAAAGCCAGCTGCTCAATGCAAGCTCCCTTTGCCCAAAAGCAAATCTGCTTCGCCTCATGAAAGTGAGAGCAAATTTCCTCCTCTCGCTTCCATCAAGCAAAGCAAAAGTTTACTATGACAGAGCCGCAACTCTGCATAGATCCCGTCTTGCCATAGCAAACTACAATGTCCATGGCGTAGGCACCGCAGCTCATTGTTGAAACCGGCCCTCGGACATAACGATACCCAGGGCCATGGAAAGCTCCTCAACAAAAATTGGATGATGCCCCTCCATCCAATCTAAAGCCCGCGAACATCGAGGCCGGCAATCCGCAACAGACCCCCGCATTTTAATTCATGAATTCCCAAAGAAGTAGTGCCCCCCAGGACAGTGTGGGAACGCTTCACCCCTCCACGCTTAAATACGTATACCTCCAAAAACATGCTGCTCCCCGGAGCTGAGAGGCAGGAAAGACGCAACCCTCCCCATATCATTATATTTGCTCCAAGGAAATGGCAGTCCACGTGACAGAAGTAAACCCCGCAACATAACTAAACATTGCTCCAGGGAACTAGCCCACCAGGGGGCTTAATTAAACGAAACACTCCACACCGTGCTTCATTTTTCTTTTTTCCGCCGTGATTTCCAGGCCCTATGCGAATCCTGCCGAAAACATATAAAAATATTTCTTTACGTTCCGACTACCTGTGACACCCCCTGTGCACCCTAGGAAGGTCACAGTGTTCCTACCCTACCCTCTTCTACTTTATTTTCCCCATTTTCCCCCTACTCATTTCAACGACTCACAAAATGGCTGCCAACGCTTCCTAGTTTGAAGTGTTGGCAGCCAATCCCAGGCAAGCTCGTGCTCGGAATGCCTCAGCCAATCAGATCTCACAATTCTCAAATATAAATATATCTAAATTTATAAATATCTCAAAAACTACTGAACGGATTTACACCATTTTTAAAAAAGCATGCTTTCTGAAACCAAGAGCTATCTTTTTGCCAAATTTGGTGTAATTCCGTACAGCAGTTCAGGCTGTAGCCGTGTCTAAAGTTTCCTATGGAAATTAACATGGAGAAAATGTGTTTTGGGACCCCCCTTTTTTCTCACCCCCCTTCACAAATCACCCCCAAACTTTCAAGACAGGAGCTGACCTGAATGAACAATTAGTTTTGAAAATTTCGTGAAAATGTGTCAAACGGCGCCAAAGTTATTGGCAAAACAAAAAATGCTTTTCCTATGGAAACTAGGTTCTAACTATAACTACCTACTCGTTCCAGGTCTTGGCAGCATTGTAGAAGGTTCAGCTGCCCATTCTTGCAGTGCGGATGTGTGGGGGTTTGGTGAGTCTGTTAGTTGGTGTGTAAGTGGCTGCATGGGTTGGTGAGTAGCTACATGAGTGTCTATATGGGTTATTGATTGGTTGTCTGAGTATCTGTATGGGTGCCTGAGTGTCTGGGTGGGTGGGTGGGTGGGGAGTGTGTGACTCCCTGCATGGATGTGTGAGTGGGTGATTCACTGGGTGTATGGATTCAAGAGTGCATGTGTGAAGGGCTGTATGGGTGGGTGAGTGTGTGTATAGGTGTGTTGGTGAGTGAATAGATGTCTCAGTGGTACATGTGTGAGTAACTACATATGTGAAAGGCAGTATATGTGAGTGTTGGAGTATATAAATCACTATATGTGAGAGTGAGTGATTGTGAGAGTGGCTGTATGGATGAGTGTGTGCTTGTATCAGTGATTGTATAAGAGAGTAAGTATGTGTTAGTATCTGTATGAATTAGTGAGGTGGTGTGTGTATAACTGTATAGGTGAGTAAATGGAAGTGTGAATTATTCTTTCAATGATTGACTAGGTGTGTGAGTAACTCTATAGATGAGTGGCGATGTGTGAGTGTCTGTATAGGTGTATGAGTGCAAATAATAGTGCTGTATTGATAAGTGATTGCATGTATGAGTGACTGTATGGGTGAATGAGTGGACGTGTGTGTAGACCTAGGAATCAGTGAGTGGGTATGTAGTAAAAGGTATTGGTGTGTCTATGGTTTCGAAAATGGTAGTCTGTATTTTAGATTGGGTGTATGAAAGGTTATATTAGGGTGTGAGGAGGTGCATCAGACTATCAAGTGGATGATGTCATCAGTGATGTCATTTGAGATGTCATCAGTGATGTCATCAGTGATGTCACTGACCATTTCATGAATGATGTAATATGTGACGTCATCAGAAGTGCATTGTGGGGCGCGAGTTATAGTTAGCTCAACTAACTATAACGTCCGAATTTCTCTGGTTTTGTACGAGTAAAAAGTCCAACTAACTATAACGTACCTGAAACCTATGGTTTTTTCCAGTGAATTTCTATGGTTTTTTAAATGCTAATTTATACCTATAACGTCCCTGAAACCTATGGTTTTTTCAGTGAATTTCTATGGTTTTTTAAATGCTAATTTCTAACTATAACGTCCCTGAAACCCATGTTTTTTTCAGTGAATTACATAAATACATCCATATTTCTGTGCTCAAAAAATGAATGTAACAGTACTGTGTCATGACTCATAATTCAACCACGATTAAAACTTAGTTCACACTAATCAAGATATTAAACCATTCTAATGCTTAATGTTTCTTATGTTGTTTTTAATTTTTTATAATGTGAACCATAGTTTATTCATATGTCTTGTATTCAGAATCATAGCAAATATTAGGCGTTTTCAGTCACGAGAAAGCAAATGAGACGCTTTGGCGGTTAACAGTTTTCAACCTCTGCCAACGTGTGCACATGTCAAACAGTTAACACGTCTGACGATGCAAATGAGAAGCTTTAGCGGTTAACAGTTTTTCACCTTTTCCCAACATGTGCACATGTCAAAAAGTCAAAAAGTGAGCACATGTTAACCGAAAAACATGATATCTACGTGCGTGCGCAGCACGTTGCTTCTATAAACTTCTTTGTAACCAAAGACTATATAAACCACACCCAGCCTTTTCACAATCGATTAGTTTCGTTTTTGTGAGTCAATTCCCTGTCTCCAGTACGCGATCCAGCTTCCCTTCTCCAGCGTCGGATTCTTCTTTTCCAACAACAAAAGAGATTACGGACTTGTAAATTGTTAGATTAAGGGATAGTAGATATGTATAAAACGTAACTATTTATCCGAATGGTGGAATTAACCATTGTAATAGCTTTTTGTGTTCTAGGAAACAACTAACTAAAAGTATTTCTTCAAAGAATCATCTTTAGTTTAAAGTTTTATTATATATGGATATCAAGAGTTATCAAGATTTCAAAACTATAGGTATTTGTATAAAAGATTCTAAAAAGTTCAACGTGTGTTTGATATTCAGTTGCTACATTGTTTGTTTATTTGCATTTATATCTAATGTCAGCTTCACCTGTTCACAAACAGACAGAATTCAGAAGACACTTTTTCTCTCTTCTTTCCCCTATTGTCCTTCTCCCCTGGGGTGAGATAGTGTGACCGTGTATATTCTACTACTGCCTTTCCATTTAATCTCAGAGGAGTTCGGGGCCTGTTGGCCCTAGGACTGAACATTCCTGAGTCCCAGAGAACACAAACATGAAACCAGTAAGACGCTGGATAACATTAACATTTCGTCATTTCTCTCTTCTAGTCCATATTCTTCTTCTCCCCTTAGATGATATAGAGGAGCTGTGTATATTCTACTACTGCCTTTCTAATTCATCTCAGAGGAGTAGGAGGCCTTTCGGCTTTGGACTCAACATTCCCGTGTCCCAAACAACAAAAAATTAAAAACAGTAAGCTGCTTAATAACATTTAGTAATTTATCTTTTTTTCTCTTCTCACCCCTAATGTCCTTCTCCCTTTGGGTGATATACTGCGGCTGTCTATATTCTACTACTGCCGTTCTATTTCACTTCAGAGGCATTGGGGGACTGTCGGCGCCAAGACTCAACATTCCCAAGTCCCAGAGAACAGAAACGTTAAAGATGTTAAACACTTGATAACATTTCGTCATTTATCTTTTTCTGTCTTTTCGTCCGTATTCTCCTTCTCCCATGAGCTATTATTGTGTCACAGTGCATATTCTACTGCTGTGACCCTGTAGTACCTCAAAGGGGTTAGGGGCCTGTCGGCACCAGGACGAAACAATTTGGAATACAGGTTACTGGCCTTCAAAACTTAGTGGCTAACAGTATCTGATAGTCACAAAAAAATGAATGTCTACATACATGGGGGCATATTATCAACCCCTATCGCCACCACAACGTCACTTTTTGTGACGTTGTGGTGCCGATAGGGTCAGCTCCCTATTATCAAGGCAGCGCTAAGCCACTAAATGTGGCTTAAAGCCACATTAAGTGGCTTAACGCTGCCTTGATAATAGTGCCCCTTTCACACTAAACTTAGCGTGAAAGGGGGCGTGCAGTGGGTGTTGCAGTGGCCGTTCCACCGCAACACTCATTGAATTCCACACTGCCACCTATTATCAAGGGTGGCGATAATAGGTGTCAGCGCCGAACTTAAGACCAGGAAAATCCTGGTCTTAAGATGGCGAACAGAGGAGAAATGCTTTTTTTCTCCTCTTTTTCTCTTTTTCCATGTGTTCTGCCTTGTGCAGCACACATGGAAAAAGCAAAATGCCATGGTTTGTTTATGTACTGGAAGGTGTCCCTTCCTGTACATAAAGAAACCTCCCTTCTTGCAGACACCCTTGCACTCTGGTGCAAGGGTGCCTGCGTTGGCACTAAGTTGTAAAACTTAGCCCCATCGCAGGGGGAAACGCGAGGCTGCACCATATCCTTGATAATATGGTGCAGCCTCGCGTTTCCGAAGTGGCGGAGAGAGGCGTTAAGCCAAGAAGGCTAATGCCTCTCTGCGCCACTTCCTTGCTAATATGCCCCATAGTTCCTAACTGAATGCCTTGAGAATCCCTACATTTCCGAGTGAAATTTCGTCATGTCTTTTTCTCTCTTCTAATTCCTATTCTTCTTCTTCTCTTCTGAGATGATATAGTGTGACCGTGTATATTCTACTACTATCATTCTATTCCACCTCGGAGGCGTTGGAGGCCCATCGGTCCACAAAACAGAAACTTGAAAACAGTAAGACGCTTGATAACATTTCGTCATTTATCTTTTTCTGTCTTTTCGTCCTTATTCTCCTTCTCCCATGAGATAATTTAGGGGCATATTAGCAACAACAGGCGAAAATTATCGCAAACCGCGCTTAGCGCGCATTTTCTTAACGCCGCCTATCGCTGGATATTATCGCAGAGATAACATGCTATTAGCAAGGTTTATCTCCAATGCGATAAAATATCCAGCGATAGCGGCGAAATGCGTGAATATCGCTGGAAATCCAGCGATTTTCACGCATTAACGCCATGGTGGACTTAGGCTGACAATCCACCTCCTATTCTACAAACAGGTAAGTCATGTTTTTAGCAGGTGTTAAATTCTAGCGATATTCGCGCTTAGCGCGAATTTTTTTAGCGCTTCGCCTGCGTTGCTAATAGGGAGAAGTTGTGTTAGCGACTGTTTTCAGTCGCTTTTAGTTGGGAACGCCTACCTTGCATGTCATTAGCGATATTTATCGCTGGCATGCAAGGCGATGGGAAAACGGGCCGCTGTCGCCAGAAAGCTGTCGCTAACGCCTGTTAGCGACAGCTTGCTGATAGTGCGATAAAAATCACAGCTTTAGCGGCAAAAAGTGCCGCTAAAGTGGCAATAAGGCCCTTGCTAATATGCCCCATAGTGTCACCGTGTATATTCTACTACTGTCACCCTATGTTACCTCAAACGGGTTGGGGGACTGTCAGCACCAGGACTAAAGAATCTGGAATACACATTAGTGGCCCTTAAGTACTGACGGCTCGCATAGGGCGTGCTGCAGGTCGGTGGGGCACAGTTTCTATGAGTCACAGTGTACTCCCAAAATAATTAAAGAAATACTTCCTTTGTATATCACTGAATGGATATGTTGAAAATACTACTTTAAGAAATTCAAAACTGCATGGTCCCTCTATGAATGCTTCAGTGCAAAAGTACCCTCTCCCTCCCTCATTGCATAACTGCATAAGTAATCAATCATTGATTTCATTTGTGTGGTAGTAGTGCCTACTTGATTCTGTAACTGCATCGCTTCTGCCTAAGTAACTATATTAATAAAAAAATTATACCTTCCTGTTTACAATACTGCACGGAAACCACCTAAGTAAAATAATGACTTCGACAGTAATTTCTCGGTCATTGTGGGAGTGCATGAGTAGTACCTGAGGGAATCCATCAATGCTTCCGTACTGCCTCAAACATTAATTTAGTGCAAAATAGGGGCATTACATAATTCTGTTGCTAATGTCTGATTGATTGATCTCTGTATACCACAGCCTCCATGATTGCATAAAACATTACCCAGTTTATACATTTAACTACCTTGAAATTACTTTTATTCATGAATTGCATTCTTTGTTTTTGCATTTTGCTGTCAAAATGAAGATAAGTAAGTTTTAGTAACAGACAACCACACTTTGCTTTGTTCAATATTCTTTAGTTTATACACAAGTTAAATTAAACGGCAATTCTAACATTATGCTGCTATTTTAAACTGTTTTTTTAAACAAACTTCATTAGCTGCTGTTAATCCCACGCTCAGTGTGCTTTTATAAATACATTATTTTATTCCAAATAGCCGCAACTGCTCTGACCTTCAAGCAGGCTCCCATACAGAGCAACTCTTTCACATCGTGTAACATGTGCAACCACTGTCTTTTCCACTTCCCCACATGCGCTTGAAGATAGTTTGGTCTGGCCTTCCATTCCTACTTTGAAAACCTATATTAATAGCGAACACTAACAGAAAATGCTATTGTTTCAACATCAAGCGGGTCTCATTTAACCTCGTGCGACCTTGAAATAACAGGTGGCTAAACCACCAACTGACATTGACTTTTATGGAAATCTCCCACTACATTTTGCACAATTTATACACCAAATATTTAATCAGTCTGAAACTCAAGGCCTACCACATTTTTCTAAACTATCCCACTCCCGCCTTATCTCTTTTCAGACTATTTTCATAGTAATTCCGGATTTAATTCATTCTAACTTTGCAAGCGCATTTGGCGGGTCCCTTGGTGCTCCTTCCTTGTTTCTGGAAAAGTCGTTCTATAGCTCCTACTACGAAATGGCTGCCCGTCCTCTGCTTCAACCCCATCCTCCGCAAATGGAGCTATACCGTGGACGAATGCTACAACTTTTTAAATGCTTGCCATTGGCGATATTTGGCATCGGATATCGCCTGAATTTGCGCTACGTGTACTTCACCTGTGTTCAACCTGTTTTCTATTGTCTCCGGTGCCACTATGAATGCGACCTCCAAGTCTGCCTCTCTACTACTTCACACGATCCCCTGGATTATGAACTGTTGCTGCATCCATTAGTGGCTCATGACCAACTTTGTTCCGAAGACACACGCTTGATGGATGCCTGTAATAATGCAATAAGGGGAAAATGGAGAACATGCGCTCATACGGAGAGCCTCTTGCAGCAGACTATCATCGAATATCATGCAAGTTGCCCTGACATGCTCCTGCTTGCAGAAGATTACGATGACCATGTGTGTTCTTTCAACTTGCTAAATTGGATGGCCACCCTCTTTGCAAGGAGAGGTGCAGATGACCTTTTGGAACTGATTGCATATCACGGTGCTTCTCCGTTCTTGAGCTTCAATGAATCTCCATAAGTGCGCATGGTAATCCGATTTGACGTGCACTTATTTCTACAGTTCAAGAACACAGGTTTTTTTTTCTTTTTCTCTTTTCGCTTTTCCTTACTTTTTTGATTTTTCAGACATTGCCTTTCTTTACAAATTTCCCTTTACAGACTTGATTACGCTCTTTTGATGTTTCCACTCTGTTTGCCTGGTTGTTACAGAGCTACTGGAAGAAACGGGCGACTTGGAAGTTGGGGACTTTACTATCTATATTAAAAGTTATGTAGTCTGCAGACAAACCTCTGACATGTTCTATTTTATAATAACAGTTCTTTTTAGCTGAGAGAGAAACGTAACTCAAAATGGTCCTTTCTCTATTCTCTTTTTCTGATAACATCTCCCTTCATCACATATTGATTTACTACTATACTGATTATAATTCTATCATGCACTTTCTTTTTTTGTTATGGCACATATACTGCACATTACGCCATCTACTTTAAAATAAATTTTTAAAAATGTATCATGTCTGTGCCATATGTTGCAAACACATTACTCACAGTTAATTCCTTTCCCACCATGTTTTTAATGTCATTTGCCTGCCCCATGTTCACTACCCACCAACTACTAAGAATCTTCAGCCTAAGCAAATGTGAATCAGAATCTCTTTTCAAGTTACAGTTGACAGTGTCACCATATTACTATTACAATGCAGACATCTCCTGTGCCTTTTCGTAGTGGCAGCATACTTAAAAGAAACATACACCTACATGTATACCTCTGTTTTATAGCTATCGCATCTTCCAATATATAACTTGTGTGAAAATACATGTTCAAGCATAGACATACCTTAGCAAAATTAAATGTTAACAGCAATAGTCAAGCAATGTAAATTGCAGCAATATGTAAGTTGCAACTGTGAAGCATATTTACAAGACTCTATCGCCACCACAATGTCACTTTCACTGATGTTGTGGTGGCGATAGAGGCCTCGCCTTATTAACAAGGCAACGTTAAGCCACTTAACGTAACTTAACACTGCCTTGTTAAAAAAGCCTCCTTTCACGCTATGTTATCCGTGAAAGGGGCGTCCAGTGGGTATTGTGAGGGACATTACACCTCAACACCCATTAATTTTGATGCTGCATCCTATTAGTAAGGGCAGCGTTAATAGAAGGCAAGGCCAAAGTTAAGACCAGAAAAACCCTGGTCTTAATTTAGCGGAACGAAGAGAAGTGCTTTATTTCTACTCGTTTTTGTTTTTTCAATGTGTACTCCCTTGTGCAACACACATGCAAAAAGCAAAATGCCATGGTTTGATTATGTACAGGAAGGTGTCCCTTCCTGTGCATAAACAAAAAAAAATTCAAAACGCCATTTTGTAACTGACATCTGTGCTGCATGAAGCAACACACACGTAAATTACAAACTAGCATTTTAGGTTTGTTTATGTGGTGGAAGGGACACCTTCCTATACATGAACAAGCCTCCCTGCTCGCAGACACCCTTACACTCTAGTGCAAGGGTGCCAGCGTTAGCGCAAAGTTCTGAAACTTAGCATCATTGCAGTGCCAAATGCAAGGCTCCACCATATCCTTGTTAATATAGTGCAGCCTTGCATTTCCCAAGTGGCGGAAAGACACATTAAGCCAAGAACGCTAACGCCTCTCTCCACCACTTCCTTAATAATATTCCCCTGTGTGCGGCTTTTTTATATAGCACAGAAATTGATTATAACTTTCTGTCTGCCCGTCACATGCCCCCAGCAGCCCAGTGACAATCAACGCACAAGGGCCACTGTTACCTTCCTTTTACAAACCACGGGAGAAAAACTGTTAGAGACCGGGAGGAAGAGAGTGGGGGGGGGAATCAAGGAACGTGTCATTCCCAGTCTCTCGAACTGTCGCCTCTGTGATATACCTAGGTACAGCACGAGCTGCTTGCCTCTAAATACCTTAACGTGTGCTTCACAAGTGTGCACTAACCAATGCACGAAGTGTGGAAACAACATTTCATTTTTTTTATCTCACTGAAGTTAATAAAGCATGTCTGTGTTAAAGCCCCCCAGTATTTTCCCACAAGCTTCAATCTGCAAAAGGACATTTCTTGTACATTACCCCGGCCGATATTACACCCCAATTCATCCCTATACGTTACACACAAGACCATGTAACCATTGCAACATCAAAAACGTGGAAAACAAGCTTTTTTTTCACAAATTGATAACTGATTACGTGATAAACAACATTATGTACTGTAAACTAATGTGCATATTACTTTCGTGAAAAACTATGTTTCTGATTGGTTAATAACAAATGTTTCAAACGTACACTACATAGGATAAGATCACACGTGCGGAGCGCAACAACACCTGCTATTTGCATTTGGAAGGTACTGTTCTAACTTAAAAAAAATAGTCAACTTCTGACCTGCACGTACTGTTGAATGTTCCAGAAACTGTTAGGATGAAATATGGTGAACTTATGACCTGCACGTGGCATTCAATGTTGCAGAAACTCTTGGGATAAAATTTGGTGAACTTGTGACCTGCACCCTTTGGTTAACGTTACCCACTATTCCTTTTCAACATAGCCAGCTGCTCAATGCAAGCTCCCTTTGCCCAAAAGCAAATCTGCTTCGCCTCATGAAAGTGAGAGCAAATTTCCTCCTCTCGCTTCCATCAAGCAAAGCAAAAGTTTACTATGACAGAGCCGCAACTCTGCATAGATCCCGTCTTGCCATAGCAAACTACAATGTCCATGGCGTAGGCACCGCAGCTCATTGTTGAAACCGGCCCTCGGACATAACAATACCCAGGGCCATGGAAAGCTCCTCAACAAAAATTGGATGATGCCCCTCCATCCAATCTAAAGCCCGCGAACATCGAGGCCGGCAATCCGCAACAGACCCCCGCATTTTAATTCATGAATGCCCAAAGAAGTAGTGCCCCCCGGGACAGTGTGGGAACGCTTCACCCCTCCACGCTTAAATACGTATACCTCCAAAAACATGCTGCTCCCCGGAGCTGAGAGGCAGGAAAGACGCAACCCTCCCCATATCATTATATTTGCTCCAAGGAAATGGCAGTCCACGTGACAGAAGTAAACCCTGCAACATAACTAAACATTGCTCCAGGGAACTAGCCCACCAGGGGGCTTAATTAAACAAAGCACTCCACACCGCCCTCCGTTTCTCTTTTTCCCGCAGTCTGGGGAAGCTTCCCTTCTCCATACCCTCCACACTTAAATTTTACGTACACCTCCAAAGACGTACTACTCCTCGAAGCGGACGGGACGGAAGATGCGACCCTCCCCCCCTCGCCCCCATATCATTATATTTGCTCCAACAAAGTGTCTCTCCCCGTCACAGAAATAAACCCCGCATTATAACTAAGCATTGCTCCCGGGACCTAGCCCACCCGAGGGCTTAATTAAACGAAACACTCCACACCGTGCTTCATTTTTCTTTTTTCCGCCGTGATTTCCAGGCCCTATGCGAATCCTGCCGAAAACATATAAAAATGTTTCTTTACGTTCCGACTACCTGTGACACCCCCTGTGCACCCTAGGAAGGTCATAGTGTTCCTACCCTACCCTCTTCTACTTTATTTTCCCCATTTTCCCCCTACTCATTTCAACGACTCACAAAATGGCTGCCAACGCTTCCTAGTTTGAAGTGTTGGCAGCCAATCCCAGGCAAGCTCGTGCTCGGAATGCCTCAGCCAATCAGATCTCACAATTCTCAAATATAAATATATCTAAATTTATAAATATCTCAAAAACTACTGAACGGATTTACACCATTTTAAAAAAAGCGTGCTTTCTGAAACCAAGAGCTACCTTTTTGCCAAATTTGGTGTAATTCCGTACAGCAGTTCAGGCTGTAGCCGTGTCTAAAGTTTCCTATGGAAATTAACATGGAGAAAATGTGTTTTGGGACCCCCCTTTTTTCTCACCCCCCTTCACAAATCACCCCCAAACTTTCAAGACAGGAGCTGACCTGAATGAACAATTAGTTTTGAAAATTTCGTGAAAATGTGTCAAACGGCGCCAAAGTTATTGGCAAAACAAAAAATGCTTTTCCTATGGAAACTAGGTTCTAACTATAACTACCTACTCGTTCCAGGTCTTGGCAGCATTGTAGAAGGTTCAGCTGCCCATTCTTGCAGTGCGGATGCGTGGGGGTTTGGTGAGTCTGTTAGTTGGTGTGTAAGTGGCTGCATGGGTTGGTGAGTAGCTACATGAGTGTCTATATGGGTTATTGATTGGTTGTCTGAGTATCTGTATGGGTGCCTGAGTGTCTGGGTGGGTGGGTGGGTGGGGAGTGTGTGACTCCCTGCATGGATGTGTGAGTGGGTGATTCACTGGGTGTATGGATTCAAGAGTGCATGTGTGAAGGGCTATATGGGTGGGTGAGTGTGTGTATAGGTGTGTTGGTGAGTGAATAGATGTCTCAGTGGTACATGTGTGAGTAACTACATATGTGAAAGGCAGTATATGTGAGTGTTGGAGTATATAAATCACTATATGTGAGAGTGAGTGATTGTGAGAGTGGCTGTATGGATGAGTGTGTGCTTGTATCAGTGATTGTATAAGAGAGTAAGTATGAGTTAGTATCTGTATGAATTAGTGAGGTGGTGTGTGTATAACTGTATAGGTGAGTAAATGGAAGTGTGAATTATTCTTTCAATGATTGACTAGGTGTGTGAGTAACTCTATAGATGAGTGGCGATGTGTGAGTGTCTGTATAGGTGTCTGAGTGCAAATAATAGTGCTGTATTGATAAGTGATTGCATGTATGAGTGACTGTATGGGTGAATGAGTGGACGTGTGTGTAGACCTAGGAATCAGTGAGTGGGTATGTAGTAAAAGGTATTGGTGTGTCTATGGTTTCGAAAATGGTAGTCTGTATTTTAGATTGGGTGTATGAAAGGTTATATTAGGGTGTGAGGAGGTGCATCAGACTATCAAGTGGATGATGTCATCAGTGATGTCATTTGAGATGTCATCAGTGATGTCATCAGTGATGTCACTGACCATTTCATGAATGATGTAATATGTGACGTCATCAGAAGTGCATTGTGGGGCGCGAGTTATAGTTAGCTCAACTAACTATAACGTCCGAATTTCTCTGGTTTTGTACGAGTAAAAAGTCCAACTAACTATAACGTACCTGAAACCTATGGTTTTTTCCAGTGAATTTCTATGGTTTTTTAAATGCTAATTTATACCTATAACGTCCCTGAAACCTATGGTTTTTTCAGTGAATTTCTAAGGTTTTTTAAATGAAAATTTCTAACTATAACGTCCCTGAAACCTATGGTTTTTTCAGTGAATTTCTATGGTTTTTTAAATGCTAATTTCTAACTATAACGTCCCTGAAACCCATGTTTTTTTCAGTGAATTACATAAATACATCCATATTTCTGTGCTCAAAAAATGAATGTAACAGTACTGTGTCATGACTCATAATTCAACCACGATTAAAACTTAGTTCACACTAATCAAGATATTAAACCATTCTAATGCTTAATGTTTCTTATGTTGTTTTTAATTTTTTATAATGTGAACCATAGTTTATTCATATGTCTTGTATTCAGAATCATAGCAAATATTAGGCGTTTTCAGTCACGAGAAAGCAAATGAGACGCTTTGGCGGTTAACAGTTTTCAACCTCTGCCAACGTGTGCACATGTCAAACAGTTAACACGTCTGACGATGCAAATGAGAAGCTTTAGCGGTTAACAGTTTTTCACCTTTTCCCAACATGTGCACATGTCAAACAGTCAAAAAGTGAGCACATGTTAACCGAAAAACATGATATCTACGTGCGTGTGCAGCACGTTGCTTCTATAAACTTCTTTGTAACCAAAGACTATATAAACCACACCCAGCCTTTTCACAATCGATTAGTTTCGTTTTTGTGAGTCATTTCCCTGTCTCCAGTACGCGATCCAGCTTCCCTTCTCCAGCGTCGGATTCTTCTTTTCCAACAACAAAAGAGATTACGGACTTGTAAATTGTTAGATTAAGGGATAGTAGATATGTATAAAACGTAACTATTTATCCGAATGGTGGAATTAACCATTGTAATAGCTTTTTGTGTTCTAGGAAACAACTAACTAAAAGTATTTCTTCAAAGAATCATCTTTAGTTTAAAGTTTATTATATATGGATATCAAGAGTTATCAAGATTTCAAAACTATAGGTATTTGTATAAAAGATTCTAAAAAGTTCAACGTGTGTTTGATATTCAGTTGCTACATTGTTTGTTTATTTGCATTTATATCTAATGTCAGCAACACCTGTTCACAAACAGACAGAATTCAGAAGACACTTTTTCTCTCTTCTTTCCCCTATTGTCCTTCTCCCCTGGGGTGAGATAGTGTGACCGTGTATATTCTACTACTGCCTTTCCATTTAATCTCAGAGGAGTTCGGGGCCTGTTGGCCATAGGACTGAACATTCCTGAGTCCCAGAGAACACAAACATGAAACCAGTAAGACGCTGGATAACATTAACATTTCGTCATTTCTCTCTTCTAGTCCATATTCTTCTTCTCCCCTTAGATGATATAGAGGAGCTGTGTATATTCTACTACTGCCTTTCTAATTCATCTCAGAGGAGTAGGAGGCCTTTCGGCTTTGGACTCAACATTCCCGAGTCCCAAACAACAAAAAATTAAAAACAGTAAGCTGCTTAATAACATTTAGTAATTTATCTTTTTTTCTCTTCTCACCCCTAATGTCCTTCTCCCTTTGGGTGATATACTGCGGCCGTCTATATTCTACTACTGCCATTCTATTTCACTTCAGAGGCGTTGGGGGACTGTCGGCGCCAAGACTCAACATTCCCAAGTCCCAGAGAACAGAAACGTTAAAGATGTTAAACACTTGATAACATTTCGTCATTTATCTTTTTCTGTCTTTTCGTCCGTATTCTCCTTCTCCCATGAGCTATTATTGTGTCACAGTGCATATTCTACTGCTGTGACCCTGTAGTACCTCAAAGGGGTTAGGGGCCTGTCGGCACCAGGACGAAACAATTTGGAATACAGGTTACTGGCCTTCAAAACTTAGTGGCTAACAGTTTCTGATAGTCACAAAAAAATGAATGTCTACATACATGGGGGCATATTATCAACCCCTATCGCCACCACAACGTCACTTTTTGTGACGTTGTGGTGGCGATAGGGTCAGCTCCCTATTATCAAGGCAGCACTAAGCCACTAAATGTGGCTTAAAGCCACATTAAGTGGCTTAACGCTGCCTTGATAATAGTGCCCCTTTCACACTAAACTTAGCGTGAAAGGGGGCGTGCAGTGGGTGTTGCGGTGGCCGTTCCACCGCAACACTCATTGAATTCCACACTGCCACCTATTATCAAGGGTGGCGATAATAGGTGTCAGCGCCGAACTTAAGACCAGGAAAATCCTGGTCTTAAGATGGCGAACAGAGGAGAAATGCTTTTTTTCTCCTCTTTTTCTCTTTTTCCATGTGTGCTGCCTTGTGCAGCACACATGGAAAAAGCAAAATGCCATGGTTTGTTTATGTACTGGAAGGTGTCCCTTCCTGTACATAAAGAAACCTCCCTGCTTGCAGACACCCTTGCACTCTGGTGCAAGGGTGCCTGCGTTGGCACTAAGTTGTAAAACTTAGCCCCATCGCAGAGGGAAACGCGAGGCTGCACCATATCCTTGATAATATGGTGCAGCCTCGCGTTTCCGAAGTGGCGGAGAGAGTCGTTAAGCCAAGAAGGCTAATGCCTCTCTGCACCACTTCCTTGCTAATATGCCCCATAGTTCCTAACTGAATGCCTTGAGAATCCCTACATTTCCGAGTGAAATTTTGTCATGTCTTTTTCTCTCTTCTAATTCCTATTCTTCTTCTTCTCTTCTGAGATGATATAGCGTGACCGTGTATATTCTACTACTATCATTCTATTCCACCTCGGAGGCATTGGAGGCCCATCGGTCCACAAAACAGAAACTTGAAAACAGTAAGACGCTTGATAACATTTCGTCATTTATCTTTTTCTGTCTTTTCGGCCTTATTCTCCTTCTCCCATGAGATAATTTAGGGGCATATTAGCAACAACAGGCGAAAATTATCGCTAACCACGCTTAGCGCGCATTTTCTTAATGCCGCCTATCGCTGGATATTATCGCAGAGATAACATGCTATTAGCAAGGTTTATCTCCAATGCGATAAAATATCCAGCGATAGCGGCGAAATGCGTGAATATCGCTGGAAATCCAGCGATTTTCACGCATTAACGCCATGGTGGACTTAGGCTGACAATCCACCTCCTATTCTACAAACAGGTAAGTCATGTTTTTAGCAGGTGTTAAATTCTAGCGATATTCGTGCTTAGCGCGAATTTATTTAGCGCTTCGCCTGCGTTGCTAATAGGGAGAAGTTGTGTTAGCGACTGTTTTCAGTCGCTTTTAGTTGGGAACGCCTACCTTGCATGTCATTAGCGATATTTATCGCTGGCATGCAAGGCGATGGGAAAACGGGCCGCTATCGCCAGAAAGCTGTCGCTAACGCCTGTTAGCGACAGCTTGCTGATAGTGCGATAAAAAAATCACAGCTTTAGCGGCAAAAAGTGCCGCTAAAGTGGCAATAAGGCCCTTGCTAATATGCCCCATAGTGTCACCGTGTATATTCTACTACTGTCACCCTATGTTACCTCAAACGGGTTGGGGGACTGTCAGCACCAGGACTAAAGAATCTGGAATACACATTAGTGGCCCTTAAGTACTGACGGCTCGCATAGGGCGTGCTGCAGGTCGGTGGGGCACAGTTTCTATGAGTCACAGTGTACTCCCAAAATAATTAAAGAAATACTTCCTTTGTACATCACTGAATGGATATGTTGAAAATACTACTTTAAGAAATTCAAAACTGCATGGTCCCTCTATGAATGCTTCAGTGCAAAAGTATCCTCTCCCTCCCTCATTGCATAACTGCATAAGTAATCAATCATTGATTTCATTTGTGTGGTAGTAGTGCCTACTTGATTCTGTAACTGCATCGCTTCTGCCTAAGTAACTATATCAATAAAAAAATTATACCTTCCTGTTTACAATACTGCACGGAAACCACCTAAGTAAAATAATGACTTCGACAGTAATTTCTCGGTCATTGTGGGAGTGCATGAGTAGTACCTGAGGGAATCCATCAATGCTTCCGTACTGCCTCAAACATTAATTTAGTGCAAAATAGGGGCATTACATAATTCTGTTGCTAATGTCTGATTGATTGATCTCTGTATACCACAGCCTCCATGATTGCATAAAACATTACCCAGTTTATACATTTAACTACCTTGAAATTACTTTTATTCATGAATTGCATTCTTTGTTTTTGCATTTTGCTGTCAAAATGAAGATAAGTAAGTTTTAGTAACAGACAACCACACTTTGCTTTGTTCAATATTCTTTAGTTTATACACAAGTTAAATTAAACGGCAATTCTAACTTTATGCTCCTATTTTAAATTGTTTTTTTAAACAAACTTCATTAGCTGCTGTTAATCCCACGCTCAGTGTGCTTTTATAAATACATTATTTTATTCCAAATAGCCGCAACTGCTCTGACCTTCAAGCAGGCTCCCATACAGAGCAACTCTTTCACATTGTGTAACATGTGCAACCACTGTCTTTTCCACTTCCCCACATGCGCTTGAAGATAGTTTGGTCTGGCCTTCCATTCCTACTTTGAAAACCTATATTAATAGCGAACACTAACAGAAAATGCTATTGTTTCAACATCAAGCGGGTCTCATTTAACCTCGTGCGACCTTGAAATAACAGGTGGCTAAACCACCAACTGACATTGACTTTTATGGAAATCTCCCACTACATTTTGCACAATTTATACACCAAATATTTAATCAGTCTGAAACTCAAGGCCTACCACATTTTTCTAAACTATCCCACTCCCGCCTTGTTATCTCTTTTCAGACTATTTTCATAGTAATTCCGGATTTAATTCATTCTAACTTTGCAAGCGCATTTGGCGGGTCCCTTGGTGCTCCTTCCTTGTTTCTGGAAAAGTCGTTCTATAGCTCCTACTACGAAATGGCTGCCCGTCCTCTGCTTCAACCCCATCCTCCGCAAATGGAGCTATACCGTGGACGAATGCTACAACTTTTTAAATGCTTGCCATTGGCGATATTTGGCATCAGATATCGCCTGAATTTGCGCTACGTGTACTTCACCTGTGTTCAACCTGTTTTCTATTGTCTCCGGTGCCACTATGAATGCGACCTCCAAGTCTGCCTCTCTACTACTTCACACGATCCCCTGGATTATGAACTGTTGCTGCATCCATTAGTGGCTCATGACCAACTTTGTTCCGAAGACACACGCTTGATGGATGCCTGTAATAATGCAATAAGGGGAAAATGGAGAACATGCGCTCATACGGAGAGCCTCTTGCAGCAGACTATCATCGAATATCATGCAAGTTGCCCTGACATGCTCCTGCTTGCAGAAGATTACGATGACCATGTGTGTTCTTTCAACTTGCTAAATTGGATGGCCACCCTCTTTGCAAGGAGAGGTGCAGATGACCTTTTGGAACTGATTGCATATCACGGTGCTTCTCCGTTCTTGAGCTTCAATGAATCTCCATAAGTGCGCATGGTAATCCGATTTGACGTGCACTTATTTCTACAGTTCAAGAACACAGGTTTTTTTTTCTTTTTCTCTTTTCGCTTTTCCTTACTTTTTGGATTTTCAGACATTGGCTTTCTTTACAAATTTCCCTTTACAGACTTGATTACGCTCTTTTGATGTTTCCACTCTGTTTGCCTGGTTGTTACAGAGCTACTGGAAGAAACGGGCGACTTGGAAGTTGGGGACTTTACTATCTATATTAAAAGTTATGTAGTCTGCAGACAAACCTCTGACATGTTCTATTTTATAATAACAGTTCTTTTTAGCTGAGAGAGAAACGTAACTCAAAATGGTCCTTTCTCTATTCTCTTTTTCTGATAACATCTCCCTTCATCACATATTGATTTACTACTATACTGATTATAATTCTATCATACACTTTCTTTTTTTGTTATGGCACATATACTGCACATTACGCCATCTACTTTAAAATAAATTTTTAAAAATGTATCATGTCTGTGCCATATGTTGCAAACACATTACTCACAGTTAATTCCTTTCCCACCATGTTTTTAATGTCATTTGCCTGCCCCATGTTCACTACCCACCAACTACTAAGAATCTTCAGCCTAAGCAAATGTGAATCAGAATCTCTTTTCAAGTTACAGTTGACAGTGTCACCATATTACTATTACAATGCAGACATCTCCTGTGCCTTTTCGTAGTGGCAGCATACTTAAAATAAACATACACCTACATGTATACCTCTGTTTTATAGCTATCGCATCTTCCAATATATAACTCATGTGAAAATACATGTTCAAGCATAGACATACCTTAGCAAAATTAAATGTTAACAGCAATAGTCGAGCAATGTAAATTGCAGCAATATGTAAGTTGCAACTGTGAAGCATATTTACAAGACTCTATCGCCACCACAATGTCACTTTCACTGACGTTGTGGTGGCGATAGAGGCCTCGCCTTATTAACAAGGCAACGTTAAGCCACTTAACGTAACTTAACACTGCCTTGTTAAAAAAGCCTCCTTTCACGCTATGTTATCCGTGAAAGGGGCGTCCAGTGGGTATTGTGAGGGACATTCCACCTCAACACCCATTAATTTTGATGCTGCATCCTATTAGTAAGGGCATCGTTAATAGAAGGCAAGGCCAAAGTTAAGACCAGAAAAACCCTGGTCTTAATTTAGCGGAACGAAGAGAAGTGCTTTATTTCTACTCGTTTTTGTTTTTTCAATGTGTACTCCCTTGTGCAACACACATGCAAAAAGCAAAATGCCATGGTTTGATTATGTACAGGAAGGTGTCCCTTCCTGTACATAAACAAAAAAAAATTCAAAACGCCATTTTGTAACTGACATCTGTGCTGCATGAAGCAGCACACACGTAAATTACAAACTAGCATTTTAGGTTTGTTTATGTGGTGGAAGGGACACCTTCCTATACATGAACAAGCCTCCCTGCTAGCAGACACCCTTACACTCTAGTGCAAGGGTGCCAGCGTTAGCGCAAAGTTCTGAAACTTAGCATCATTGCAGTGCCAAATGCAAGGCTCCACCATATCCTTGTTAATATAGTGCAGCCTTGCATTTTCCAAGTGGCGGAAAGACACATTAAGCCAAGAACGCTAACGCCTCTCTTCACCACTTCCTTAATAATATTCCCCTGTGTACAGCTTTTTTATATAGCACAGAAATTGATTATAACTTTCTGTCTGCCCGTCACATGCCCCCAGCAGCCCAGTGACAATCAACGCACAAGGGCCACTGTTACCTTCCTTTTACAAACCACAGGATAAAAACTGTTAGAGACCGGGAGGAAGAGAGTGGGGGGGGGGATCAAGGAACGTGTCATTCCCAGTCTCTCGAACTGTCGCCTCTGTGATATACCTAGGTACAGCACGAGCTGCTTGCCTCTAAATACCTTAACGTGTGCTTCACAAGTGTGCACTAACCAATGCACGAAGTGTGGAAACAACATTTCATTTTTTTTATCTCACTGAAGTTAATAAAGCATGTCTGTGTTAAAGCCCCCCAGTATTTTCCCACAAGCTTCAATCTGCAAAAGGACATTTCTTGTACATTACCCCGGCCGATATTACACCCCAATTCATCCCTATACGTTACACACAAGACCATGTAACCATTGCAACATCAAAAACGTGGAAAACAAGCTTTTTTTTCACAAATTGATAACTGATTACGTGATAAACAACATTATGTACTGTAAACTAATGTGCATATTACTTTCGTGAAAAACTATGTTTCTGATTGGTTAATAACAAATGTTTCAAACGTACACTACATAGGATAAGATCACACGTGCGGAGCGCAACCACACCTGCTATTTGCATTTGGAAGGTACTGTTCTAACTTAAAAAAAATAGTCAACTTCTGACCTGCACGTACTGTTGAATGTTCCAGAAACTGTTAGGATGAAATATGGTGAACTTATGACCTGCACGTGGCATTCAATGTTGCAGAAACTCTTGGGATAAAATTTGGTGAACTTGTGACCTGCACCCTTTGGTTAACGTTACCCACTATTCCTTTTCAACAAAGCCAGCTGCTCAATGCAAGCTCCCTTTGCCCAAAAGCAAATCTGCTTCGCCTCATGAAAGTGAGAGCAAATTTCCTCCTCTCGCTTCCATCAAGCAAAGCAAAAGTTTACTATGACAGAGCCACAACTCTGCATAGATCCCGTCTTGCCATAGCAAACTACAATGTCCATGGCGTAGGCACCGGAGCTCATTGTTGAAACCGGCCCTCGGACATAACGATACCCAGGGCCATGGAAAGCTCCTCAACAAAAATTGGATGATGCCCCTCCATCCAATCTAAAGCCCGCGAACATCGAGGCCGGCAATCCGCAACAGACCCCCGCATTTTAATTCATGAATGCCCAAAGAAGTAGTGCCCCCCGGGACAGTGTGGGAATGCTTCACCCCTCCACGCTTAAATACGTATACCTCCAAAAACATGCTGCTCCCCGGAGCTGAGAGGCAGGAAAGACGCAACCCTCCCCATATCATTATATTTGCTCCAAGGAAATGGCAGTCCACGTGACAGAAGTAAACCCCGCAACATAACTAAACATTGCTCCAGGGAACTAGCCCACCAGGGGGCTTAATTAAACGAAGCACTCCACACCGCCCTCCGTTTCTCTTTTTCCCGCAGTCTGGGGAAGCTTCCCTTCTCCATACCCTCCGCACTTAAATTTTACGTACACCTCCAAAGACGTACTACTCCTCGAAGCGGACAGGACGGAAGATGCGACCCTCCCCCCCTCGCCCCCATATCATTATATTTGCTCCAACAAAGTGTCTCTCCCCGTCACAGAAATAAACCCCGCATTATAACTAAGCATTGCTCCCGGGACCTAGCCCACCCGAGGGCTTAATTAAACGAAACACTCCACACCGTGCTTCATTTTTCTTTTTTCCGCCGTGATTTCCAGGCCCTATGCGAATCCTGCCGAAAACATATAAAAATGTTTCTTTACGTTCCGACTACCTGTGACACCCCCTGTGCACCCTAGGAAGGTCACAGTGTTCCTACCCTACCCTCTTCTACTTTTGTTTCCCCATTTTCCCCCTACTCATTTCAACGACTCACAAAATGGCTGCCAACGCTTCCTAGTTTGAAGTGTTGGCAGCCAATCCCAGGCAAGCTCGTGCTCGGAATGCCTCAGCCAATCAGATCTCACAATTCTCAAATATAAATATATCTAAATTTATAAATATCTCAAAAACTACTGAACGGATTTACACCATTTTAAAAAAGCGTGCTTTCTGAAACCAAGAGCTACCTTTTTGCCAAATTTGGTGTAATTCCGTACAGCAGTTCAGGCTGTAGCCGTGTCTAAAGTTTCCTATGGAAATTAACATGGAGAAGATGTGTTTTGGGACCCCCTTTTTTCTCACCCCCCTTCACAAATCACCCCCAAACTTTCAAGACAGGAGCTGACCTGAATGAACAATTAGTTTTGAAAATTTCGTGAAAATTTGTCAAACGGCGCCAAAGTTATTGGCAAAACAAAAAATGCTTTTCCTATGGAAACTAGGTTCTAACTATAACTACCTACTCGTTCCAGGTCTTGGCAGCATTGTAGAAGGTTCAGCTGCCCATTCTTGCAGTGCGGATGCGTGGGGGTTTGGTGAGGGCAAGATCGGCTGATCGGAGGTTCCTCTTGGGTACCAGGAAGGAGATTCTGTCATTGAGATATTGGGGTCCAGTGTTGTGGAGGCATTTGTAGGCGTGGGTGACTATCTTGAAAGTTACTCTCTTCTCAATGGGGAGCCAGTGGAGGTTGCGCAGGTGTTGAGTGATGTGTTCATGTCGAGAGATGCCGAGGACAAGTCTGGCTGCGGTGTTCTGTATGATCTGGAGTTTGCGGAGCAGAGACTTGTTGATCCCAGTGTAGAGGTTGTTTCCGCAGTCCAGTCTGCTGGTTATGAGTGCGTGGGTGACGGTCTTCCTTGATTCGGGGGGATCCATTTGGAGGTCTTTCAGAGGATGAGGAGGGTGTTAAAGCAGGTGGAGGTGACAGCGTTGACCTGTCGGGTCATGGAGAGGGAGGAGTCGAGTATGATGCTGAAGTTTAGAGTGTGGTCTGTGGGGGTAGGGGGGCTGCTGAGGGCCACCAGGAGTTGTCTCATGCAGAAGGGGAGGGTCCGGGGACCTCTGTCTTCTCTGAGTTGAGCTTCAGGCAGCTGCTGCTCATCCAGGATGTGATATCCTTCATTCCTTCCTGTAAGTTGAGTCTGGTGGTGATGGGGTCTTTAGTGAGGGAGAGGATGAGCTTTGTGTCATTGGAGAAGGATAATATGTGGAGTCCGTGCTATCTGATCATGGCAGTGAGGGGGGCCATGTAGATGCGTGGGGCTGAGCGATGATCCTTGGGGTACTCCACAGTTGATTTCTGTGGGTTCGGAGAGGAAGGGTGGCAGTCTGATTCTTTGGGTTCTGCCGGCAAGGAAGGAGCGGAGCCAGTCGAGAGCGGTTCCCTGAATGCCGGCGTCATGGCTTGGCAGTTCGGGCTGGACTGTTCCCACAAGGAGCAGGGTCAAGACTGATTTGAGGATGCTTGTTTCCGGTCCAGGGAGGACCTGGCTTGGCAGTTCGGGCTGGACTGTTCCCACAAGGAACAGGGTCAAGACTGATTTGCATATGGCTGGGCCCAAACTGGGGTGGTGTGGTGAGCAAAAGAATGATGGATTAAACCCAGATCCTTGTGACTGGGGGTAAATGTTTGCATTGTCCAGCATTCCGTCCATCAATTGTTTCTTTTGGCGTCATGGAGTCTGGCAGTGAGTGTGCGGTGTGAGACGGTGTCGAAGGCTGCAGAGAGGTCGAGTAGGATCAGGGCTGTGGTGTGCCCTTGGTCAAGGAGGGTGCGGATGTTGTCTGTAGCGGCGAGTAGAGTGGTCTTGGTGCTGTGGTTTCTGCGGAATCCGGATTGGGAGGGGTCGAGGATGGAGTGTTCTTCAATGAATTTTGTTAGTTGGACATTGACGGTCTTCTCGGTGACCTTGGCCGTGAAGGGGAGGAGGGAGGTGGGTCGGTAGCTCTTGAGGTCCGTGGAATCTGCAGAGGGCTTCTTTAGTATGGATCTGACTTCTGCGCATTTCCAGTCGTCGGGAAGATGCCAGTTTCGAAGGTGGCATTGATGGTGCATCGTAGTTCTGGAGCGATGGCGGCGGCTCTGTGGAAGATGTCAGGGGGCAGGGGTCCATGGGGGCTCCTGAGTGGATGCCCTTAATGGTCGATGCAGTGTCTTCGGTGGTGACCAGGGTCCAGGAGGAGATGGTGGGCTGGCTGGCGTTTCTGGAGGAGGGAGTTGTTTTGGAGTCAGGTGACTGGTCGTTGAAGATGTCGTAGAGGCTCTTGATTTTTTTTTTTTTTTTTACAGAGTTTTATATAGGGCGAACTTGACCCGAATCGGGTATCAGAGCACTTTACATAGCACCAGTTGCATTACATGAGGACACATTCATTTTTTTGTGTTTTCTGTTAGGCACGGGAAGATTAAGTGATTTGCCCCGAATCACAGGATTTTCAGAGTCATTGCTGAGACTGGAACCCAGTTCCCCAGATTCGAGGTCGACCGCCCTAGCCATTAGGCCAACTCCTCTCCCCTAATTTTAGATTTTCAGGTGAAAGTAGGAGCCGAGCTTGTTGCAGAGGTCCTGGGAGGGGGTGATGTCCATGGTTCCACTCGGGGGTTTGTTGAATTCCTGGATGAAGCTGAAGAGTTCCTTGGAGTTGCTGGAGTTGGCGAGGATCTTGTTTTGGATGAAGGTCCTTTTGGTGGATCTGATGCGTTGGTGGTATTCCGTCATGGCGTTCTTGTAGGTGGTGCGGTCTTCTGATGATTTGCTGTTCCTCCAGTTCTTCTCAAGACCTTTGCAGGTGCGTCTGGCTTCTTGGAGGTCGGTGGTGAACCAGGTGGCCTTTCTGGGGTGTTGTCTGCCGGGGTTACGTAGGGGTGTGAGTTCGTCTGCGCAGTTGGTGATCCATCTGTGGAGTTATTTGGCTGCGAGGTTGGCGTCAGTTGAGGTGGTGGGGGCATTGCGGTTGAGGGTGAAGTTGAGCTGCTTCTCAGTGACCTTGCTCCAGTTTCTTTGTGGAGGGCAGGGTGCAGGTTTGGGCAGCATGGGTTTGTTGATGAGGAAGTGTACACAGTGGTGGTCCATCCATGGGGGTTGCGTGGTGTGGCTGAAGCGGATGTTGTTCCCACCTGCAAAGACGGGGTCGAGGGTGTGTCTTGCCTTGTGGTTAGGGGTGGTGATGAGCTGTTTCAGTCCGATGTTGGCGAGGTTGTCCAGGAGGGTGGCGGAGTTGGGGTCGCTGGGGTTGTAGAGGTGGAAGATCAGGTCTCCGATGAGTATGTGGTCCGTGGAGGTGATGGCATGTGGTGCGATGAGGTCAGCAATGGTAGTGGCGAATGAAGCACGAGGTCCGGGGGGTCTGTAGGTGAGGGTGCTGCGAAGTGTGGTTCTAGGGCTGGTCTGGATATGGAAGATTAGTGAATTAGATGAGTGCATGGGTAGTGTCTGAGTGATTGCATGAGTGCATGGGTAGTGTCTGAGTGACTGGAAGTCTGCATGGTTAGTGCCTGGGTGATTGGATGACTGCATGGGTAGTGCTTGAGAGAATGGATGAGTGCATGGGTAGTGCCTGGGTGATTGAATGAGTGGGTCATAGTGCCTGAGTGTTTGGTTGAGTGCAAGGACAGTGCCTGGGTGATTGGATGAGTGCACGGGTAGTGTTTGAGTGATTGAATGAGTGCATGGATAGTGCCTGGGTGATCGAATGAGTACATGCAAAGTGCCTGAGTGATTGGTTGAGTGGAAGGGTTTGTGCCTGGGTGACTAGTTGAGGGCATGGGTAGTGCCTGGGTTATTGGATGAGTGCATGGGCAGTGCCTGGGTGATTGGATGAGTGCATGAATAGTGCCTGGGTGATTGGATGAGTGTATGGGTAGTGTCTGAGTGAATGGTTGATTTCAAGGATAGTGCCTGAATGATTGAATGAGTGCCTGGGTAGTGCCTGAGTGAATGGATGAGTACATGGGTAGTGCCTGGGTGATTGGATGACTGCATGGGTAGTGCCTGAGAGAATGGATGAGTACATAGGTAGTGCCTGGGTGATTGAATGAGTACATGTGTAGTGCCTGAGTGAATGGTTGAGTGCAAGGATAGTGCCTGAATGATTGGATGAGTGCATGGGTAGTACATGAGTGATTGGATGAGTGCATGGGTAATGCCTGAGTGATTCGATGAGTGCATGTGTACTGCCTGGGTAATTGGATCAGTGCATGGGTAGTGCCTGAGTGAATGGATGAGTGCAAGGGTAGTGTCTGGGTGATTGGATGAGCGAATGGGTAGTGCCTGAGTAAATGGATGAGTGCAAAGGTAGTGCCTGGGTCATTGGATGAGTACATGGGTAGTGCCAGGGTGACTGGATGAGTGCAAGGGTAGGGCCTGCGTCATTGGATAAGTGCATGGGTAGTGCCTGAGTGAATGGTTGAGTGCAAGGATAGTGCCTGAGTGATTGGATGAGTGCAAGAGAAGTGCCTGAGTGATTTCATGAGTGCATGGGTAGTGCCTTGGTGATTGGATGAGTGCATGGGTAGTACCTGAGTAGTGCCTAAGTGAATGGTTGCATGCAAGAGTAGTGCCTGATTGATTGGATGAGTGTATAGGTAGTGCCTGAGTGAAGGGATGAGTGCAAGGATAGTGACAGAGTATTTGGATGAGAAGTGCCTGAGTGATTGCATGAGTGCATGGGTAGTGCCTGGGTGATTGGATGAGTGCATGGTTAGTGCCTGGGTGAATGGTTAAGTGCATGGGTAGTGCCTGAGTGAATGGATGAGTATATGCATAGTGCTTAAGTCATTGGATGAGTGCATCAGTAGTTCCTGAGTGAATGGTTGAGTGCAAGAGTAGTGCCTGAGTGAATGGATGACCGAAAGGGTAGTGCCTGCATCACTGCATGAAAGCAAGGGTAGTGCCTGAGAGAATGGATAAGTGTATGCATAGTGCCTGGGTCATTGGGTGAGTGCATCAGTAGTGCCCGAGTGAATGAATGAATGGAAGGGTAGTGCCTGGGTCATTGGATGAGTGCATTGGTAGTGCCTGAGTGAATGGTTGAGTGCAAGAGTAGAGCTTGAGTAATTGGATGAGTGCATCGGTCGTGCCTGGATGATTGGTTGAGTGCATGGGTAGTGACTGGGTGATTGTATGAGTGCATGAGTAGTGCCTGGGTGAGTAGATGAGTGCATGGATACTGTCTGAGTGAATGAACGAGTGCAAGGTTAGTGCCTGGGTCATTTGATGAGTACATCAGTAGTGCCTGAGTGAACGGATGAGTGCAAGGGTAGTACCTGAGTGACTGTATTAGTACATGGGTAGTGCCTAGATGATTGGATGAGTGCATAGGTCATACCTGAGTAAATAGATGAGTGCAAGGGTAGTGCCTCGGTCATTGTATGAGTGCATGGGTAGTGCATAAGAGAATGGATGAGTGTATGTGTAGTGCCTAAGTAAATGATTGATTGTAAGAGTAGTGCCTAAGTGATTGAATGAGTGCATGGATAGTGCCTGTGTGACAGAATGAGTGCAAGGGTACTCCCTGGGTCATTGTATAAATGCATGGGTAGTGCCTGAGAGAATGGATGCGTGGATGAGTCTATGCATACTGCCTAAGTGAATGGTTGAGTGCAAGGATAGTGCCTGAGTAATTGGATGAGTGGTTGGATAGTGCCTGGGTGATTGGATAAGTGCATGGATAGTGTCTAGGTGATTGAATGAGTGCATAGGTAGTGCCAGGGTAACTGGATGAGTGCCTGAGTGCATGGGTAGTGCATTAACAAATTGATATGTGCAAGGATTAGTGTATGAATGTTGAGATGAGTGCAAAGTTACTCCTTGGGTGAATGCATGAGTACATGGATAGTGCTTGAGTCAATGAATGAGTGCATAGGTACTCCCTGAGTAAATGGATGAGTGCAAATCTAGTCGCTATGTGATTCATAAGTGTACAGGTAGTATGTGCATAAGTGCATGGGTTGTGCCACATACAATAGATTCTATCATTTAAAATTTAGGCCTGTTAGCACTATGATGTAAGTTAAAATACTAGTTCAAATGAGAAGATACATCAAACTTCAAAACTGTCAAATTTTTAAATATAATAAAAAGCACTTTCAACACTCACCTGTCCTGTATAAGAAAGAGAAAGTAATACATACACTTTCTTGTACACAACTTTAGAAACCATGTAGTGTGAAACAGAGGAATTCTGCTATGTGTAGGCTTCCTTTGATGTATCATGACACCACAAAGAGGCACACACACACACACATATACACACACATTGACGACTTTAGAAACATGGTGAGACTTACAACAGTGACATGAGAAGAGTTGGCCTTTCATATTTGCCTAGTTTGTGAGCTGACAGTGAATAATGAAGTTCAAAGAGCAAAGTAAGGTTTAAAACATGATGGCAGATGGATTTGTGTTTATGGTAGTTCATATGAGTCTCTGGAAAGGTACACTCAAAGTAAGCTGCATTAATTTAGGTGTCTGCTTTAAATGGAAAGTACACTTTGTCAAGTTTGAATACCTTCGTTCTATCATGATTCAGGTATGTGTCTACTTCCCTGACTTAAAAACTATGTAGCTTATCATACAGGTGCATAAATCTTATCAGAGCATTAAGTCACAGAAGCAGACATCTGTTACCTATGTATGCGTCACAGAAGTCCTTGAATAGAGAGTTCAAAACACACCTGCCCTGTATAATGGGAAGAAAGTAACTCACAATCAAAGCACTTTTATTGGTGTATGCACTTTTGCAGAAGGTAAGTGTGATACTGCTCCTCAGGAATAGGATGATACTTTTCAAATAGTCTAAAAGATGAAGATTATTTATATTAGAAACAAATAACATATAAATACATTTGAAACATTTCTCCAGTTTATCATGAATATTGTATTATGCATTCTTACCTTTCAACTAATTTAGATACATCATTCAGTAAATCTATCTTACATCAGTATTATCCTAAATAGCATTACAACTGTTTTCAACCTTGAACAGTACCTACTATAAAGAAAAACAAGAAAAACTATTATTTAATGATAATATATTAGAGAAATTATATTATTACATTTTTGAGACCACAATAATTTATAATTAGATAACATTCTCAATTTCCTTTTTTTGCTGTTCTCACATAGTACATAACATCACCATGCACAGTGATTTGAATGTAGAATCATCATTGAACACAGAGAAACAAACAATCGACTTGATTGTACAAAAAACCCTAAATCAGCATAGTACATCATTATCAATATGTGTAACTATGCGTTTTCCTATCTACACTTTCTTAATCACTTCTTTCATCTACATTAACTGTATTTTTTATTGCAAATACTTTTGAAGAAATGTACAATCTCATTTAAATTTGGTACAATATTCACAACAAATATATAAACTATTTGCTTTTAAACACAATTTACAAAATATTATATCTATTAGACAAAATAATAATGAAAACACTAATTATAAATACCAATAAATTGCAGTGCTTTCTATTTTCTGTTGACATCTTCCCCAATAGGCTGAATGATGTTCTCAAAACATTGGCAGGAGAAATAAAACATAAGAATTTGTTAATTGAAAAGGCAATCTAGGTTTGAATTCCAGGTGGGCATCATTGCAACGTGTCCATCCTTTGTTACACTTTAAATAAACAGTATAGTGTCCAGATGTTGTAGTAGGTCCATCATGGAAAATAATAGCCCCTGTTGTATAAGTTCTTCCTGAAATAGATATTTGACTTCCTTTGAAATCTGTTATTTTTGTTTCCAATTTTCTTCCATTTGCATTACAACGTTGTAACATTACAATAACATATTTCCCAAATCTTACTATATGTGATGTAGACAACATCTCTGATCTAGAATGTGAACATATCATATCCTGATTTGCTGTTTTAATCAATTTATTAAAAGGTACTGATTTGCAGTCTAGTATTGTTAAGTATAGGAATCGTTCTGTTTGTATTACAGAGGTAGTATTAAATGAACACTCTTCATACTTATGGTTCCATTTGTAAGTTGGTCCAAATAAGTTATCAGTGTGTATTCCTTAATGTTCTAATACTCCAAGCATGAGCATTAGAAATTCTTGTGCGTCTTTTTTCTATGTTTAGAGTAAATATCAATGAACCAGTACATATATCTAAAACATGCCGAATGCCAGAAGCAGTATGCATTTTACTTCTGTCCCTTACCAACTGTTGAAATAAATGATGTAGTGCAGAACAAAATCTTTTTTCACAATTTTTCATGCTCTCATGATGAAGATGTTGTAAATGAAACATAACATTCAGAATCACATTATCATAACAGTTGATACCTGAACTGTTTTCCAACTGGTACCCTACAATGTCATCAACACTTTCCACATTTTTTTTGCTTTACCCCTTCAACTTTCTCTTCAAATGTTTTCTTATTTTCAACCTCAATTGAATGTTTGACATATTTCCATTTTGGACACACTACACGTTTCTCATATATTGGATATTTACCTAAACGAGGAGCATAAAGTCTTCTTAAACGATTGGACTCTCTTACACAATTTGCATCAGCACTAATCTTTTTCTCATCAAAATCTATCAAATACAAAGCAGACAATGTTCTTACTCAAGACAATGCAACGTATGCCATTCCCTCTTTGAACACCATACTCCCAATATTTACAAAAGCACTGTCTATACTTAAACCTTGAGATTTATGAATAGTTACTGCATATGCTAGAGGCAGAGGAAACTGTTGTCTACGAACATACAAGTCCTTTACAAGCAAAAAATGAACAGCACAACACCCAATCTATCTTACTTCATTAATCTGATCAAATTTAATAATCAAAAATTCTATTCCATCTCTATTTTGAAAATTTACAAACAACTTTTCCCATTGCTCCATTTACTAATCCTTCGTCTACATTCAAATTATGCCGCAAAATGACTTGACAGTTTTTACATACATGTAAATTATTTTCTAACCCTGCAGTTTCCGAAACAGTCTTTTCCAAAGAATGCAATTTAGCCTGTAGTGTTTCAGTAACAAGAATTGTCACTCCCTGGTGTTAGATTTTGTCAAGAGCTTTAATTTCCATAATTTGTTGTTTTCCAGTTTGAGAAGTTGTTCATTAAATGTAGAACACTCTTGCAGTGTAGGCATTAGGCAAACTATAGACTTGGTTTCTACAAGCATATTGTACATTACTTCTGCTGCTGTTTTTTCAGATGTAAACAAGTTCCTTAGTAGTTGACTTTCTAAAGCTTGTTTAGAAAACATACCAATTCTTATTCTTATGTCTTTAAGAATATTCCATAATCTTCATCACTTGCTTGTCGCATATTTTTAACAAGTTCTTTATATTCAAAGTTTAACCAAATATTTATGTACCCAATACTTCCCAAAGATTTCCTTGTGTCATCATGGAGAAGTGTTTTAAAAACAGGTTGTCCTTTAACAGGAGTAAGTTGTAGTAGGTTTCCAAATAAAATTAAATGTTTCCCTTTAAACAGAATATTGTAATCTGTTTTTAAAATCTCTTGCACTCGCAAGTGTACAAATGCAAGCATTAAGTTTGAGACCATACTCACCTCATCAATGATTACATTTTTTAGTTTCTTCAGTACTCTTGACACTTTCTAACAAGATTCTCCCGATAGCTTTTGATATTCCAATTTATCATCATGTTCAACAGGTAGCATAAGTAATCGATTTAAAGTAATACCTTTAATGTTGTGTCCTGCTAATCCAGTTGGAGTTGTTATGACACATGATAAATGTGATTCTGTAGTTTTGTGTAGATAACTGGTCAAAACTTTAATTAAGAAAATGTTCCTGTTCCAGCTTGACCACTAATGTACAATAGAATAGGTTTAAATGATGAAACTGGCATTATTTTTTTTCGTGAAGGAAACCATGTTCTACCTGTTGTTTGACTTGTACATATATTTCTTTTTGTTCAATATTTAGTTGTTCCTCTAACTTTTCAAACTTAATAATATCCTGCTGTGCTTGCTGCATTGTAGTTTCTTCCTCATTCATGGCTATTGCTGCTTCATTTTCAACAATTGGTTGTCCCAATGGATCTTGAGCCAGTGGACCAGCACTTTGACTGCTTTGTGAACTTTTTATAGCTATTTCAGCTGCAATAGTACCTTCTTGTTCAATCTCATCATTTAACATTTGTAAGTAAGTTGAAAGAATTGTACACTGAATGATGTCTTTAGTTGCATTAAAATAATATCCATAGCAGTCAAAATCTCCAAGTAATTCTATTTCACTATGCCAAGGCTTGAACAGTTGCAGAAGTGCTAAATAGAAAAATTCTCTCTTATCTGCAGTTTCACAACTCAGTTTTCTGTGGTTAATAAGATTCCCTTTGACATGTTTCACTAAACATCCATCACATCAAATTACTGCATATTTTTCTTTTATATTTTCTCTAACATTCGTTTTAAACCTATAATGCTGAAGTATTTCATACAGGCATAGGTTTTCAAGATGTGGACTCCTTTTGGGATAGTATGTATCCAACATATTAGTTTTGACAATATCAGTACTTTCTGGCACATACTGTGCTAAGTATTCAATTTCTTGTGAAGATTTCAATACTCTGTTTCATGTGGAGGCTAGACAGAGACTTATCCAAATGATTCCTACTGACTTTGAATATAAACTGTCTGAGCTCAAGCGATCCAAACATTCGTAGGATCCAATCTCTCTATGGGAAAGCATTTTCAAGCTGAAGCTGTACAATTTCTTGCTAAGACTCCTTTCTACCGAAATTGCTTCCCACATTTCTTTCATCACTGACTTTTCAGATTTTGTAATATATGATGTAACATAACGAGAAATAGCAATTGAATTATCTGCAACATACTGAATATCCATATTTGCATTCCACATTTTCAAAATAACTGGATTGGAGTCATTGATGTACTTTGATGCTTCTGTTCTTATTAAGTTGTATGTATTCTTGGGAGATTTTCGAGTTATTATATGTTTTACAGCTGAGAAAAAAACAATTTACTCTTCCTTTAGAAATTATAGGACGTGGGAATCCAAAATGACATTTTGTATAAATTTTCCTTTACATTTATATTACCGTATGCAGTATTTCCCACATTTATTTATTTAGTGTTTTATATAGCGCGAACATGACCCTGAATGGGGTATCAGAGCGCTTTACATTTGCATATCTATAAACAGTTTTGTTACCAAGTCAACAGTAATTGTACAAGTGATTTTGCGAAAAACATTAAAGCAACACAAACATATATACAGAACCCCAAAGAGGTTAATGTTCGATGAGAGGTAGCATGCGTATGATCATGTTAGATCAGTGATAATGTCAAGTCTGTTGCGATTATGGGAGATATTTACTCATGTAAAAAGATTTGGCTTCATTTTTGAAAGCAGAGATTGACGAAATTTTTCTAATGTTAGGGGGGAGAGCGTTACAAATTCTAGGCGCTGCACCAGAGAAAGCTCGGTCATAAGTTCTTTTCTTACAGAATCTAGCCGGTTTCAGTAGTAGCCCTCCCTGACTCCGGGAGACACGGCAACCTCCTGAAAGTGTGATTTTCTGGGCTAGGTATGCTGGTGTTTTGTAGTGTATCGCTTTGTGGGTAATACATGCCACTTTTAGTTGTATTCTCGCTTCGTAAGGCAGCCAGTTGAGCGCTTTCAGATGAGGGGTGATGTGGTCGAATTTCCTGGAGCCAGTTATGAGTCTTGTGGCCGCATTGAGACAGGCTTTTAGTGGGGCTGTTGAAATCTTGGGGAGACCAGCTAGGGTTGTGCAGCCGTACTCGATCCTTGAAATTACTAGTGCTTGGACTGCTGTTTTAAGGTCTGCCTTATTTAAGAAGGGTTTCAATTTTCTGAGGTAGCTTAAATGGAACCGGGCATTTTTTGCCATTGTGTTGATATGCAAAATCATATTCAGGTTTTTGTCTAGTATAATTCCCAGTGATTTGGTAGACTCCACAATCCTCGGAGTACAGTTTAATGCTGTGATCAACTTGGTCCACTCTAGGATGTTCGTAGCGCTTTTCTGGGGGAAATCAGCAGGAATTCGGTTTTATGAGGGTTAAGCTTTAAGTGATTACTGGTTAGCCAATGGATGGTACTCTTTAGTGCTTGGTTCATGATATCTATCTCTTTCGTCGATGTAATCTTGATGTACAATTGTGTGTCATCTGCGTACATGTGGAAAGAGATGTTTGCTCTTTGTAAGGTTTCTGTGAGTGGCTCTACGTACAAATTGAATAGTGCCGGGGATAGTGTTGAGCCCTGAGGAACTCCGATCTCATTTCTGGATGAAGCTGAAAATGTTTGGTTGACTGTGAATTTTTGAGTTCTATTCTCTAAGAATGATCTAAACCATTTTAGGACTGTACCCTCTAATCCCAACCTATTTTTCATGCGATCTAGTAATTTGGCATGGTTAACCGTGTCGAATGCCGAAGACAGGTCGAGCAGGGTTAGGAGACAAGTTTCATTGCGGTCGAGGGCAAGTAGAGCGTCATCCACGATGTGCAGGATCGCTGTTTCAGTACTATGGTTTGGTCTAAATCCTGATTGGAAGTCATTCAACAGATTGAATTCAGAGATATGGTGACTCAATTGTTGTTGTACGCACTTTTCTAGGACTTTGGCTAGCATGGGGATGTTAGTTACTGGTCTGAAATTGTTGGGGTCAGATGGATTCTCTGTTGGTTTTTTTAAGATTGGGGTGACTTGCCCTGTTTTTAGGCAGTCCGGTATTGAGCCTTGTGCCAGTGAAGCGTTTATGATCTTTGTCCATGAGGGGATGAGCAGTTGGTTTATTGTAGACCAACACTTTGCAGGTAAAGGATCGTTGAAGTGATTGCTTGGTTTAATGGTCGAGATGATCTTTGCAATGTCTAGATCGCTGAACGGCTTGAATTCTGACCATCCAGCATTGTTTTTAGGCGTTTCCCGATCTGGATGAAGTTGAAACTCATCAGGGGTGCTCTTAGTGATATCGGGGCCTTCTGCTGCTTTTTGAGCTCCTCCTCCATCGATTTGGCTTTGGCTGTGAAGAAGGAGGAGAAATCTTCGCTGCTTATATTTGAATTCGTAGTAGGTGCAGATTTGGCCGTTTTATTAGATTGATCTTTTAGCAGGTCAAATAGTTTCCTCTGTCTATTTTTTGCATTGTCCAGTTCTTTCCTGAAGAAGTCTTTTTTGAGTTAAGAATGCTTTTATTGTATGCTTTCCTGGCCAGTCTTAGTTGTAATAGATGGGGTGAGGAAGGGTGTTGTCGCCATTTCCGCTCTGTGAATCTTAGTGCCCGTCTTTCTTCATTAAGGTCACCGCTAAACCAAGGGTTTTTGTCTTTGTCCGGGATCCTTTTGAATTTTTGCGGGGCTATGTCCTCAATAATACTCAACATTGTATTATTGTAATACTCCGTGAGGTCATTGACGTCAACCATATTATTAGGAGGTTGCAATTCTATCTCACAGCGTGCTGCGACCATATCCATATTGAGCCCTCTGGTGTCCCGAACCCATTTTCTGGTTTTTTTTGCTTGTGAGGAAGCTTTTGGTTTTGTGAAGGGTATTTGGAAGGAAATGATGTGGTGATCAGACCAGTCGCACGGGGTGATTTTAATTTTTTCTATAGCTTTTTCTTTAGCTATGATCCAGTCTAAGGTAGAGCCTTTGGAGTGGGTTGGTAGAAGACATTCTTGGACCAGCGAGTGATTTTCAAGGAAGGCTTTGAGTAGATTGATCTTATTCTCAGAAGGATCCTCCCAATGAAGATTGAAGTCTCCTAAGAAAATATCATTGGACTGAGGGGTGGAGTTTGCTGTGATGATTTCTATCAGCTGGTCTATGAATCTGGTGTTTTTGCCTGGGGGATGGTAGAATGTATGCAGTTTGCACGTTTGATTATCGGTAGATCTTAATGACATACCGAGATACTCACATGCTTCAAGAGGGTCCGATTTTATTTTCGTGATGGCAAAATCAGATCTATATATACAAGCGATGCCTCCTCCTTTTTCAATGGCCTGTATAGTCTCATAATGACTTTAAAAGCGTAAAACTTGTTTCAAGCTCTTTTCTCCTCCTTCTGTTGGAATGGCCCATGCAATATACTGTTCAATGAAAGACAAAACAGTTTAATCAATATCTGTTCCAAATTTTAGTGCATTTTTTATCCATAATGTCATGAGTATATGAGGAGCACCTCTGGCATGGTACTCTTTTTGGAAAAAGAAATCAGTTACCTCTCCAAGAGGTGGAACACTTTTCTGGCAGACAAATGACATCATAGCTTGAAACCTATGGTCAAAATATCTGCAGACATTTACAGGAGCCACACAACAGAGTTCTCCAGCTGTCTTTAGTTCAATATTTTTCACATTTGAGTTTGCTTCTCGAAGGAATTCAAGTAAATCATCCCACGCATATTCAGCACAGCAAAGTGTTGGAAACCATGTAGGTGTACCTAGGTTTCTTACCATGCATTTAAGTTCACCATGATGTTGATACAAATATTTATTGGTGCCACGTTGGCATGCCATCAAATTTATTAACTGAGATTCTACATTTTCATCTCTTTCTTGAGCTTTGTCCATGAAATCATTTGCAGAAACATGTTGAAGATGAAATCCTGTTTTTAATACATGGTTTACTGCATGTGAAAGTGCAGGCAAATCACTTTCAAACAGAAGATGAAATATGCATGGAATACACTGCCGAAATCTTGGATCTTCACAATACTATCTTGTTGATCGGTACTCTGATGCTGGAATCCGTACAGCTTGCTCATCAAATAGTCCATCTTCTCCAGTGGGGAATAGCTGTGGAAAACAACGAGCTTCTAAACTTTTTTCCCATACACTCATGGGAGCTCCCTTTGCACCTTTCATTTGAAATAATTCAATACTGTTTCCTAGGATTTCTTTCGAGTCTTTCATTTGAAATATTTCAATACTGTTTCCTATGATTTCTTTCAAATGCAAAGGATGTATAGTATAATGTTCATAAATCTCTTCACTCCTTGACTTGTCCACCTTTTCAATTTGTCCACTTGAGGTTAATGTTTCATCTTATAAGCATATTACTTGTTCATCAACTTTTACATTCTTATAATAAATATTTTTCTGTACCAGGTACAATGTAGCCTTTCGAAGTTTATTAAGATCTACCAACTCTTGCCAGATTTTTCTACTCTTTGTTGGTACACCATTTACTAGAATAACTACTGGCTCATTTTCCTCTCTTTCCACACCAACAGTTTTAAAGTTTTTCTTAAAATCTAAAGATAAGTATACAGCTCTTCCTTTGAGACCTTGTCGAAAATCTGTTGGTGGCAGCGTACCTGTTTTAGGCTCCTGAAATGGGCGTACAGATTGAATAAAAATAGACTCATATACATTTAAATCTGCTAGTTCCTGAGGAATAGGGACCAACTCTAAGTTGTTATGTACTGCTCTAGCTGGCATTTTGTTTTCTTCTAATTTGTTGTAGCAGTACTTACAAATAACTGTATCACTGGCCAACTCAAACTGACCTTCTACAAACAAATATAGACAAAATTCCTGCCACTTATCATTGTTCTCTTTTTCACTTTTTAAATATAAATCAACATTCCTAGCTTGGCTCTATAGTGAGTAGGTCGACAACAAATACAAATATAGTTTGGTTTTTCACACAAAACTGTGTTAAACTTTGTAATTTCTTCTACAAAATCATCAATACTAATCTCTTTCCCCTGTTCTTCAACACCTACACTTATCAAACTCTCAGTTTCTCTACACTCCTCTTCAGAACCAAAAAAACGAAACTGTATATCATCACACATTTTTAGTACATCTGATACAGAACCGTTAAAAAGAGCTGTATTAATATCACTTAAACATAATGAAGGAGTTTTTACATAGTAAAGTGTCCTTACTAACTTCCACATTTCAGAGTGGTGTACAGCTAACATTCTTAAATGATGAAAAGTACTTTAGCACACTTTTCTTGAAAGGCAAGCCAGAGAATGACCCTGAACTTAGTATATTTTCTTATTTTACTTGGATCTAGTCCTTGTAACATCTTAGGGGCATATTCACAAGGAGCTATCGCCGAATTAACAGCACTTTATCGCAGCCAAAGTCGTGATAAATATACCTCCCAATTCACAAGCTGGTGTAGACAGCCCACAGCACCAGTTTACCCACGATAGCAGCCGCAAAAAATATCGCCACAGAGGACCCGCGCAACTATCGCTAATGAGATGCAGAGTAGGCGTTCCCATGCCAAAAGGCGCGACAACATCACACCTCAACATTCACAACGACCAGCCACATCGGCGATAAAAACACAAAACAGGCGATAAGGTGCGTTAGCACCAGGAAATCTACACCTGCTCTGACCTGGTGTAAAGTCGGACGGCAGCCTGCAAACCAAAAGGGAGCACAGCCCAGGGCTACATCGGAAGGGCAACAGATGCCATGGAGCCAACCATCATGCGGCCCGGACACCCAAGAGGGCCACAACACCCACCACCCCCAGGACCACCCCTCCCTGGCACCCCCCGACCAAAAACATGCCACATCAGCCACACCTAAACATGTACAAAATATTCCGCTTGATGTCGCACAATCAGAACTGGTGACATGCATGTGTCGTCACAGAAATGAGCAGCACACATTCACTTTCGAAGCAACAAATGAACCCTTATTAAAATGAACACCGAAATGAAATGAAGACACATGGCCGCTCCCCTCGGGACAATACGTAGGTCACAGCCTGTAAGACAAAAAACACGATGAGAAGGTGTGTCCTGCGCACATCAGAGGACAGAGAGAGAGCGAAGGAGCGAGAGAGGAAGAGAGGGAGGGAGAGAGGGAGAGAGAGAGAGAGGAAGAGAGGAAGAGAGAGAGAGAGTGCCACCCCTGCGCACCCAGGCCACACTGCTCACCTGCTGCCACTGGTGTGTCTCCAACCATGTGCCGGTATGTATAGCATGACACCAGGTCACACATCTGAGTCAGAGCCGTCAGCTGAAACAGAGTCCAGATACATGACTGGCACAGTACACACACTTGCACAAGACAACATCGCCTGCCCGCCCATGCACACCCAGGCAGAGGCACCCCAACCCATCCCGCAGCCCATCGGAGCATGCCCGCCCATGCACAACCAGGCCTCAATGCTCACCTTCCACCACCGACGCGTAGACAGGAGGTCCCACCACATGCCGCTGCAAGCCACAAGCCCGGGGCCCACGGACATGGCACACTCCACATCATGCAGCCCCGCTACGCAGGCCACCAGGTCTCACATTTGGTGCTGGGTCTTGATTACTCCATGGCATAGGACATACCAGTGCACCCGGCACCATTGCAGGCTGCACACCCGCTCAGCCCAATAAGTGCCACCAACTCTGGGATCCCGGAGGCGACACCAGGTGGTGGTAGGCCCATGCCGTCCACATGGCCTTGTGTGTCACTAACCCTGTGCAACCACAGTCTGCACCACATGGTGGTAGGCCTGTGCCGTCCACAAGCCTCGTGTGCCACTAACCCTGTGCAACCCCAGTCAGCGCCACGTGGTGGTAGGCCCGTGCCGTCCACAAGGCCTCGTGTGCCACTAACCCTGTGTGCAAAAACTTATGGGCCCTTAATGATTGAGAACCGTGGAGCGTCCGTCATCCAGTCACCACCGGCAGAGGGGAATGTGACGTCGTCGGCCCCTTATGTTGGTGGAGTCACATGGCCTGTGACGCCTGTGCCGGATGGGTGTGGTGTGCGTGCAAACCTGCCCTCAGGGAGTGGCTGTGACATGCTGACAACTAGACCAGTGACCTGCACACCACCAGCGAGTACGCCTGCGATGGTTAGCAATGAGGGCCCCCCCTTGTAGCGTTAGCAGAGTGGTCTGGCCTGGCATACGCCGGACCAGTGCAGGGCTTGCAACAATAACTCGTGGGCTCTGGGCGTGGTTCAGTCCATGTCTGGACAAGGAAGTGACTGATGCGTGTGTCCCTGTTGTAGTGTTCACGGTACCCGGTACACAAAATTGCAATGTAGCACCCTCTGACTGGCATCCCACAGGATGAACATCATTGACGCAAGGGAAGTCACTGTCCCTACATTCATCCACACGTTCACACATGAATGATGAAAGACATGACACAGGAGTGCGTCACTGGATGTTTATTGCTCATCCAGTGCAGTTATGCAGCTGGAGCGGTACAGGGCAATGCCGAGCACACTACACAATATGGGCATGTGGAGGGCCAGCCAGAGTCCAGCCGGGGATGACATGTACTGCGGAAGAGGAAGGGTACAGTCCGCAGTCTGGTCACCGTGTCATTGGTCGTCAAACAGGATGTGGCAGTCCATGTCGCTGTCCAAGGTGAGTGCATCGGAGTGTATCAGGGGTCAGTGGAAGGTCATGAGGCCATGTGCGGGACCAAGCAGAAACAGGCCAGGTGACAGAATGTATGCTAGGGCCTCCTTCTGAGAGCCAACCCATCCACGTCCTCGTCCTCGGATGTGTGCTCTGCCCCACCTGTGGGTGTTGCAGTACCGGCTGTGGTACTGTGTGCCACGGACACATCAGGGGCCTGAGTGGATACACCTGCCACACTGGGAGGCACTGATACACCAGGGGGCAGAGATGTGGATGGTGTGGGGGCAGCCGCATTCATCAGCGACATGCCTTGTGGCAGCAATGCCATGATGAAGTTCTGCAGGGCATGGTAGATCCCTGCTACATTTCGATGGTGTGCAGCGGTGGCTGTCATCCTTTCCGCCTCCATTTGCACCATGTCCTCCATGAGCCTCTGCATGTGTGCCAGTACATGGCTGGCATCGCTGGAGCCACTCTGAGCAGACAGGTGTTCTTCTCTCCCCGTCATGACTCCAGTGATGTCAGTCAGGGCTGGTTGGAGACCATGGGCAGACATATACACCCATGGATGGCATCCAGTTTGGTAGCCATGAGTTCGAACCCTACCCGCACCTGCTCAGCCGTCTCCCTCTGGCCCTCCAGCACACGGCATTGGAAGGCCATGTGTTGTTCCTGGGGGTCTTGGGAGAGTGCCGGGGCTGTGGGTGCCTCCTGCTGGGTGGTTTGGGTGGTGGGTGGGGTCTCATCGATGTGGCTGGGCTGCCCTGATCCTGGAGGTTAGTGGCGGATGAGGTCAATGATGTCTTGGATGGTTTGAGTGTCGATGCTGGTGTTGTCCTCCTTGTCATCAGTGAAGAGTGGCTGGGACTGCTCTGCAGGAGGTGTTGACGATGCCCCTGCGATGTGAAGGGGAGATGGTGTATTACAATGTGTCCACATGTATGTAGGCGCATGGTACAGGTTGACATTCAGACAGCATGGCATTGTACATTGTGACAGTCTGTGGGTCTGGGCGAGGACCCAGGGTCATTGTGGGTGTGCACTGTGCCCTGCTTGCTTGTGCATGTGTGCCATTGTGGCCATCTCCACCCGTCCCCCCAGTACCTGGTGGTCACTCACCCTGTTGCGGTTGTGTTGTGTCCTGTCGAGCAGTGTCCGGTCCCCCGACTCCAGCCACAGTCTCCACACTGATGACTGTCGACACCAGCTTCTCCATGTCATCCAGCTCCAGCTGTGGTGCTGGGCCCCCACCTCTGGTCTGCGTTGCTGCCTTCTGGTTGGCGGTGAGTTTCTCCTTGGTCTTCCGCTTGATGTCATTCCATCACCTCTTGACCTCGTCCATTGTCCACTTGTGCTCTCCGACGGCATTCACCTTGTCGACGATGTCCCGCCATATTCCAGTTTTAGTGCCCAATGACACATTGGAGGTGGCGAAGAGTTGTTGATGGTGTTCCATCACCTCCGTGACTATGATCCTGTTCGCCTGCGGACTGAACTTGGTCTTCCTCATCTTCTTGTCCTTGCCCTTCCCTGTCCCCAAGGTCCCAGGCTGGTCGTCCGGGGTGCTTGTGGGGTTGCGCTCGTCCTCTGCGCCTGCTCCGGCTGCCTCCATGGTGCTTGGGTGTTGGTCAGTTTGTGTGTGGGTGTTTTTTCTACTTTTATGGTGATTTTTTACGCCTGCCAGGTGTGTGTTGCAGGCCTGGCGCTGCTTGTCGCTGATTTCCTCATCGCGCTTTGGCCCATCACGTGTTTTTTGGTGTTGTGGTTTGTGTTTTTATCTCCATCGTGGTGGATGTATCGCGGACGTTGTCCGCGATTTCGGTAGACTATCGCTTGCTACCGCCTTGTTGTGAATTTCACGTTGACACGGGGTTATTTTCCCGCGATAGGCTGCGATATTGAAAGTTGCGTTTCGCTACTCTTGCGGTAGTTATCGCACGTTCTTGTGAATATACCCCTTAATCTTCTGTTGAACACTTTTTTTGCATATTCAAGTAACAAAAATCATAATATGTCAATAGACTCCTGTCGAATACTACTACAATCCCACTTATATACAGGACCTTGTATACGCCTCCCTTGAACTTCTTCAGCTATTACTTCTTCCACATTCTTAGGAACCATTTTTTCCTTTGGAATATGAGAACCATCTTTCACCTCGTAGCATTGACCATTACTATCAACTGCATGTACTAATGTGATCTCTTGAAAATAGCTTTCTTCATTAAAGAAAGGCTCAGTACTGGAAGTGTACTTCCATTCACCAGTAAAAGTTACTTCTATTAACAAGTCTTTATCTTTTGCTTTTCTCCTTCATAAACACCATTGTTGTATCCAATGTTCTCATTCTCTTCAATATTTATATAAATAATTTTATTTTATTTCAAAAGCTTTATCTACTACACTTTCAATCTGTTGCTTCTTCTAATAAGCTGCTGAACTTTTTATATATTCTTTACAATATTTTAATACATTTTGAATTACTCTACTTCTAAACATTCTTCTTCTTATATCCTTATGCTCTTTTTGCCTTCTTGTAATATGCATTGTTTTTCCATAAAATGATGTTGTTTTACCATGACAATTCTTATTTTGCTTCTGATTTGTTGTAAAACTTTTCTTTTTCTTTTCAACATTTTCGAAATTTTTCAATCTCTGTTAAACTGTTTTAAGAAACTGTTTAGTTCTCTTACCAGAAGAGTTTTTTTCTTGTATAACCTTCTCCGCATCATCCAATTTCTTCTTTTCAGTCTTTTTTAAGTAGTACTGTTTTATTTTATCTCTTCTCTTTTCATGTTTTCTTGCCATCTTCAATTTGTGTTCCAATTAAAATAAATATCTAAAAAACAAATACCAGTTTCAATAGTTTGTTACATTAATTATTAATTTTAAATTAATTATATATTAATATTCATAATAATCTATAAGCAGTTGCGTACAATTACATTGCCATTCTAGTCCATAACAAATAAATATGTAGGATACCTAAATATGCGCATTAGCAAAGCTGTAAATGGTTGAAAGTATGAAAGAAAACATTTATAAATTACTGTACACTTTTATTTTCTAAATTTGTGTACAAGAAGATGTATGCATTACTTTTTCCTCACTACTCAGGGCAGTCAGATTTTTAACTTTATATTCCACTGCTTCTATGATAGCTACCAAGCTAAATGATCTAGACTTTGACGACTGAATGCTCTAGTAGGACTAAGAAAATGTGTCCAGTTGTATGTTAGCCTAAATACTTTTTAAGTTAGGGTCACCAGATGCTCAACATGTGTCAAAATACATGTAGAAGTAGACATATAACTCAGTCCCAATAGCACACACATTTTCAAGCTTGACAGAGTGCACTTTCCATTTAAAGTAGACACCTACATTTATACAGCCTACTTAAAGAGTACCTTTCCAGAGACTCATATGAACTACCATAAACACTAATCCATCTGCCAACATGTTTTAAACCTCACTTTTCTCCTGCAGCTTCATTATTCACTGACAGCTCACAAACTTAGGCCTAGGCAAAAATGAATAGCCAACTCTTCTCATGTCACTGTTGTAAGTCTCACCATGTTTCTCAAAACCTCAATGTGGGTGTCTGTTCCGCTTTGTGGTGACATGATACATCAAAAGAAGCCTACAAATACCAGAATACCTCTGTTTCACACCACATGCTCTCTAAATTTGTGTACAAGAAAGTGTATGTATTAACTTCTCCTTAATATATAGGGCAGGTGGTTATTAAACTCTCTATTCAAGGACTTCTCTGACACCTACATATGTAACAGATGTCTTCTTCTGCGACTGAATGCTCTAGTAGAACTGATAAGATTTGTGCACCTGTATGATAACCTACATAGTTTTTAAGTTAAGGTCGTCAGATGCACAACACGTGTCAGAATACATGTAGAAGTAGACACATACCTCAATCATGATACCACGCAGATATTCAAACTTGACAGAGTGCCCTTTCCATTTAAAGCAGACACCTAAATTAATGCAGCCTACTTTAAGTGTACCTTTCCAGACACTCATATGAACTAGCATAAACACACATCCATCTGCCATCATGTTTTAAACCTCACTTTTCTCTTGTACCTTCATTATTCACTCACAACTCACAATCTAAGGCCTAGGTAAATATGAAAGACCAACTCTTCTCATGTCACTATTGTAAGACTCATACTTTTAAACTTATTTCAAGTATATATGATGTTACAATGCAAACTATTACAAAGCATACTTTTACAACGTGATTTTTACTAACCCTGGGCGGGTAACTCCGCTCCCCCAGCGGAGTTTGCGGAGATTTGCCTACTCCGCCCTCCGTGGCGAACACGGAGATAGGCAAAACTCTGCCTCCGTGGCGGAGCGGAGTTAGCCGCTCCCTCCCCTCTTCCAAATACTTTAAAAATAATAAAAAAGAAGGCACTTACCTGTGTTTCTACCGCCTCCTCTGCCTGGCCGCTCTCATTCCTGCTCCTCTCGTGTCCTTTTTCATTTAAAAAACACTACGTTGTACGTCGTGCGCACGCGCAAGACATACAACGTAGTGTTTTTTTCAATGAAGAAGGATGCGAGGCGGCGAGGAGCAGGAAGGAGAGCGGCCAGGCAGGGGAGGCGGCAGAAACACAGGTAAGTGCCTTCTTTTTCATTATTTTTAAAGCATTTCAGAGGGAGGAGCGTGGGGGAGCGGAGCGGAGCTATGCGTAGAGGCACTACGCCAGCTCCGCCCACCCTTAATTTTTACAATGCAGCTTCCATTACAAAGCATACTATTACACTACAAGCCATACCAACACATGTACCATTGTAATGCCTGCGTCATAATGGATGTTTCGCACACAGAGAGTTATATAGAGTGGGATACAGTTTAATACATCTGCCAACATATTTTAAAACATCAGTTTTCTCTACTACTTTCATTACAGACTCAGAAAGCACACATATTAGTATGCACAACCTATTTCAATCTTCATTTCAGTACAATAAAACAGACTACAATACACGTTCCTACATTTTGTAACATATTTCAAACATCACATTTCTCTAATGCTTTGCAAGCTTTACAAATAATGCATTACAAAGTTAACAATATCATTACAAACACTGAAGCACTCCTACACAATACATAACACACCTTACACATTTGTAACTCTCCTCTGAAATACTATTGCAGAATATGAAAATATCAGAAACTCCTAAAAGATTTTCTTTCCCACACTATAAATGTGATGCACCACTTTCAACAAGGTAAAACTAGTAATGGCAAACTTTCCCTCTCTTTCTGCACACAAATGAATGTAAGTTACAAATGAAAATGCTCCCTTCACTTTTTCAAATTCAAAAACCCATTTCTATTGGATCAACATATTAACCCTTTATTACTCTCTTCTAAAAGTGCTCAATCTGGTTCTGTAATTTACTGGAGTCGCAACTCCACCATGGTGCCACAGTGTAGCATTGTGATGGAGCCGCGAACCCTTACCGGAGTTCAAAAACCTATTTCCAATAATACTAGTATTATTTTTTAAGAACAAACCACTTTTAAAAATAGTACTGATTTGGTAAAACTTACTTTAGAAGCATATCACATATATATAACTTACCATTTCATATTTTAAAACCACAGTTAACTTTCAACCCTTCCCCATTCTGCTTAATCCTAGTTTCCATAGTAAAAGTTCCTGCAACATTCAACTGTACCAGCAGGTCACAAGTTCACCATGTTTTCAAATTCAGCAGAATATCTTACAAATGCAAATAGCAGGTTTGGCTGAGTTTTGCAAAATATTAGCTTATCCTATCTACTGTACCTTTCAAACTTTTTTCTATAACCAATCAGAAAGATGCTTGTTCAGCAAAGTAACATGCATCCTATTTTTTGAGTACACAATGATTATGAACAACCAATCAGTTATCTGCTTTTTCTAAAACAGCATCTTCTCCACCATTTTAGATACCTCTCATTCTACCAACTGACTTACTCAGCTACAGATGTCTTTTGATTCCTTACACACATCTCTACAAAATGCTTACAGTATGGATTGAAGGGCACAGCTATGTTTTCTGGGGCAAAAGGTATGCTGAACACAGAGGTATTGACAAAGACCTAGGATTGCAAAATGTGGATATTAAATGGTTTGCACAGAGATGATTAAAGTGGTACCAATTGATGCCTTTTGTTAAAACCTTTTTGCATCTCCAACCCCCTGACCTCATGATTTTGCACTTTGGTGGCAGTTACCTAGACACATTGACTGGGGTAGAGCTGGAAATTCTAATGAAGGATACCTTTGCACAACTGATGTTGCTTTTCCCTCACACTGTCTTTGTACACTCTAATATATGCCAAAGACAGAAATGGAAGTGGTCAAATCAATTCTGTCCACATATTAACAAAGATAGGAAGCATGTTAATAAAGCTGTTTCTGCTTACCTCAGAGACCATAACATGGGCTTTATCTATAACAACAATCTACATTTTGACATGCATGATATCTACAGAAGTGATGGAGTTCACGTCACAGATGAAGGGAACAGAGTGTTTCTCAACAACCTTAAGATGTGCATCCGGACTTACATGTAGCTGCAACAAAGTCATAATGAACACAATGGCTCTTGTTAGAGCCACCCTATAACCCAACAGTGAAAGTTATATATTTTTTAACATATATACTCTTTCTAAATATTTCCTGGATTACGAACTCCTTGTGAACCCGCAAAACAAAAGCACGAATTCAATGTAGTACAACACATTTCACTTTTCAACTTTAACTTTTAATTTATATTGTTCATATTTTTTCTAACTCTGTCAATTTTAATGTGATTATGAAGTTCAATCTCACTACCTCTATAAAAAAGTTCACAACTATAACACTACCCTTGGAATTGTATAGTGTTTAAGTAAACATTTTAGGTGGATCTGTGAATCCATCGCAATGTTACACTGGGGGGCCGCACTGAGAGCCGCGATAGGGTCGCGACTCCTACCACAAGAGAATTTATTTTATTTAATGCCCCCCACTTCCCTAGGCTGTTTACGGCCCTGGGGACCCCATCCTTCTGGGCCCTGTCATTTTTTTATTGATTTTGTGGCAGTTTATGGAAGAGGGCTGTGTGGCCACCCCTTCCCTGGGCCAGTTTTTGCTCCGGAGACCCCATCCCCCGGGGCCTGCCCTCTAATTTTTAATAAATTATTTTTCAAGGGGGCATCGGGCCCCCCTCCTAAGGCCAATTTCAGCCCCTGGGACCCCATCCCCCAGGACCAGGCCTTATTCTTTAAAAAAAAAGAAAAAATGGGTAGGGGCCCCCCTTCCCGGGCCTATACTGCCCCAAGGACCCCATCCCCCAGGGCTTGGCCAGGACAACGGGGTCCCCGGGGAGAGCCTCAAGGCCCCCGAAGTCCCTCCAGCTCCCCTCCTCCTGCGGGAGCCGACATTGCTTCTGGGCAAAGGGAGCTGCAAACATGCAGCTCCCTCTACCCAATAGCAATTCTGCTCCGCTTCATGGAAGCAAGAGCATTTTTAATGCTCTCACTTCCTTGAAGTGGAGCAGAGTATTCTATGGCTTGGCAGGAGCAGGGCTCCCACCATAGAAAACTTCAATGTCCCCAGGGCCATGGAGGGCTCCGGGTGGGGGGCCGCGTGGCAATGCAATGTTTTTCAGGAACTGGGCTTCGGCACTTCTTTTGTTGTGATGATTTATGTACAGGATGCTCCGTGCCTGTCAACGCCAGGAGCCGCCCTGCAGGGTCGGAGGCTCTCTACCACGGAGGTGTTTTTGTGAATTGAATACGAGAGCATGACTCGCTTGCCGTTACGCCAGGAAATGATTCACCCTATTACAGTGGCGATGGCAAGAAAGGGATACGGGAGGGGGGATACCTTTTTCCTCTCGACCTTTCCTGATACAATGCGCTATTGAAGATATAAACTTACAACTCTGTCCAAGGCTGTGCTAAAAGAATTACGATCTATCTTGGCAGACTGTGGTGTAATTGTACATGACTGTTCCTTGTTATAAACTTTAATTGCACCAGTGCACTGTGACACAAAGAACTTTGCACTACGCAACGGCTTAAGTTGAGACACAATTATGACTTATATAAATCTATGTCGCAGTTGTGGTACAAAGATTTAACATCAGTGGTGCACTGTGGGACATATATGCTGATACATCAGGGGAGTCACACGATGGCATGCTTTTAAAGGAAGCACTTAGCCGCTTTATGACAAACTGCCTCACCTGTGAGCAAGGCTCATTGTGGAGCCGAAACGTTAGGGAAATGAGAGCAGCCTGCCTTCTGAAAATAAATGCAATGTTTTTCAGGAACTGGGCCGGGCTTCGGCACTTCTTCTGTTGTGATATATATATATATATATATATTCACTGAAAAAACCATAGGTTTTAGGGACAGTTATAGTTAGTTGGACATTGCACTCGTACAAAACCCGTGAAATTCCCCCGTTATAGTTAATTCAGCTAACTATAACTCGCGCCCCCGCAATGCACTGCTGATGACGTCACATATTACATCACTCATGACACGGTCAGTGACATCACTGATGACATCACTGATGACATCTCAAATGACATCATTGATGACATCATGCAGTGACTGTGTGTTTCTATAAAGTGTGTTTCTATAAAGTTTAAATATGTTTACTATATATGCCAAGGTGTATTGAATAATGAGTGGGTGTATAAGTGTCTGGATGGATGATTTAGTAGGTGCGTGACTGACTCTATAAGTGAGTGATTAAACGTATCTTACTAAATGCATGGGTTAGTGACTAAACTGTGTGAATGTCTTTATCCGTCTGTCTGTTGGTGTGTAAGTGGCTGCATGGGTTTGTAAATAGCTACATGAGTGTCTATATGAGTTATTGATTGGTTATCTGAGTATCTGTATGGCTGCCTGAGTGTTTGTGTGGGTGGGGTGTGTGTGACTCTGTACATAGATGTGTGAGTGGGTGATTCACTGGGTGCATGATTTCAAGAGTGCATCTGTGATGGACTGCTCGGGTGGGTGAGTGTGTGTATGGGTGTGTTAGTGAGTGAATGTATATCTCAGTGGTACATGTGCGAGTAACTACATATGTAAAAGGCAGTATATATGTGTGTTAGAGTATTTCAATGGCTATAAGTGAGAACGTGTGATAGTGAGAGTGGCTGTATGGATGCGTGTGTGCTTGTATCAGTTATTGTATAAGAGCATAAGAATGTGCTAGTATTTGTATGAGTAAGTGAGCTGGTGTGTGTATAACTGTATAGGTGAGTAAATGGGTGTGTGATTAATGTTTTGCATGACTGACTAGGTGTGTGAGTACCTCTATGGATGAGTGGCGGTGTGTGAGTGTTTATATAGGTGTATGAGTGCATATGATAGTCCTGTACTGAGTGACTGTAAGTATGAGTGACTGTACAGGTGAGTGAGTGGATGTGTGTGTAGACCTAAGAATCAGTGAGTGGGTATGTAGTTATTGGTGTTGGAGTGTCTATGGTTTTGAGAATGGCAGTCTGTAATTTAGAGTGGGTGTATCAAAAGTTATATTAGGGTGTGAGAAGATGCATGAAATTATCACATGGATGATGTCATCAGTGATGTCATTTGAGATGTCATCAGTGATGTCATCAGTGATGTCACTGACCATGTCATGAGTGATGTAATATGTGACGTCATCAGCAGTGCATTGCGGGGCGCGAGTTATAGTTAGCTGAACTAACTATAACGGGGGAATTTCACGGGTTTTGTACGAGTGCAATGTCCAACTAACTATAACTGTCCCTAAAACCTATGGTTTTTTCAGTGAATTTCAAAGGTTTTTTAAATGCAAATTTCTAACTATAACGTGTCTGAAACCTATGGTTTTTTCAGTGAATTTCAAAGGTTTTTAAATGCTAATTTCTAACTATAACGTGCCTGAAACCTATGGTTTTTTCAGTGCATTTCAAAGGTTTTTAAATGCTAATTTCTAACTATAACGTGTCTGAAACCTATGGTTTTTTCAGTGAATTTCAAAGGTTTTTTAAATGCTAATTTCTAACTATAACGTGCCTGAAACCTATGGTTTTTTCAGTGAATTTCTAAGGTTTTTTAAATGCTAATTTCTAACTATAACGTGCCTGAAACCTATGGTTTTTTCAGTGAATTTCAAAGGTTTTTAAATGCTAATTCCTAACTATAACATGTCTGAAACCTATGGGTTTTTTCAGTGAATTTCAAGGTTTTGTAAATGACAATTTTTAAATGTATTAATTGTTATCTTTATTTTTTTATACTAATTTTCTACATTTTTTTAAACTATTTATTTTTTAAATTACATTGTAATTACATTATACATTACATTACAAAATATACTTTCTCAGAATGAATTACTTTAGTTTAAATACTTTGCAAATAGGCAATAGACTTTTAAGTACAGTAGTTACAGTTGTTGCAATGGGCAACACAATTTCAAACACAATGCAACATTGAGCTCAATGTGAATTTCTAGTTAAATGCAATTAGTTACTTTATGGATTACTTTTCTAACCACAGGACTGGATCCTAGATTCAGTCCTGGGACATCTCCTGTAAACAGTTGAGTAAAAGCGTTTTGGTTACAGTAGTGATTTTTAAGGAATATTATTGTATTTTAAAAGTTGACACTTAGAAACTTTTTCACATAGAATCACCAATGTTATCCTATGGGAGGAAATTCACTTAGCAGGTAAGTAGTGTTATCGTTACTTTTTCTTACTCAGTGGTGGATCCTGGATCCAGCACTGGTTCATCGCCTGTAAACATTTGAAAGAATGCGTTTAAGTCATACAGGCGATTTTTAAGGAATATTTGTAGTTTGTGAAAACGGCACTTTGAAACTTTTCTGCGGAAAACCAGACAATGGATTCCAATGGAAGGAAATACAAGTTACTGGTAAGTACGGTTAGAATTACTTATCAGGGTCAGTGCTGTGCTAAAAGATGCAGCACTGGGTTCTCTCCTGATAACAGGTGAGTAAATCGGAATTCGTAGTTCGGCTAATTTTAGAGGAATATTATAAAGTTCCAAAACTCCACACTTAGAAGAATTTCCAAGTGAAACCAGTCAATGTTAGCCTATGGAAGGAAATTCAAGTTACTGGTAAGTACGGTTAGAATTACTTTTCAGGATCTGTACTGGGCTGAAAGATGCAGCACTGAGGTCTCTCCTGATAACAGGTGAGTAAATTGGAATTCGTAGTTCAGCTGATTTTAGAGGAATATTATAAAGTTCCAAAATTCAACACTTAGAAGAATTTCCAAGTGAAACCAGTCAATGTTAGCCTATGGAAGGAAATTCAAGTTACTGGTAAGTACGGTTAAAATTACTTATCAGGGTCAGTGCTGGGCTAAAAGATGCAGCACTGGGTTCTCTCCTGATAACAGGTGAGTAAATTGGAATTCGTAGTTCAGCTGATTTTAGAGGAATATTATAAAGTTCCAATACTCCACACTTAGAAGAATTTCCAAGTGAAACCAGTCAATGTTAGCCTATGCAAGGAAATTCAAGTTACTGGCAAGTACGGTTAGAATTACTTTTCAGGATCAGTACTGGGCTCAAAGATGCAGCACTGAGGTCTCTCCTGATAACAGGTGATTAAATCGGAATTCGTAGTTCGGCTGATTTTAGAGGAATATTTGCACAATGGTGAAGGAAGGTGGTGGGGCCTGAGGAGACATGTCTGCAAACACGCCCTGTGGCGCGTTTTAAGTTGGAGAATTAATTCCTCCTCAATCCCGAGGGTCCCTAGGGGCCAACTAGCCCACCAGATACCTCCAGTATGCGCCAGAGAGCTGCGTTGCAGAGAGGTGTTCAATTTGCCAAATTTGGTGTAATTCCGTTCAGCAGTTTTTGCTGTAGCCTTGCATAAAGTTTCCTATGGGAAATCGATTTTTTCACTATTATTTTTTTAATTTCTCCGCAACTACTGAACGGATTTACACCATTTAAAAAAAAGGTCGCTTTCTGAACCAAGCGCTACCTTTTTGCAAAATTTGGTGTAATTCCATTCAGCAGTTCGGGCTGTAGCCGTGGCTAAAATTTCCTATGGGAATTAACATGGAAAAAACGGAGAAAACGCGTTTTGGGACCCCCCTTTTTTCTCGGCCCCCGCTTAACGAATCAACCCGAGACTTTCAGGGTAGGAGCGGAGCGGAGCGGAGCGCCCCAACAAGTTGGAAGCTTTCGCGAAGATTCGTCAACCGGCGCAAGAGTTATTTCAAATAGAATGTTGCGGATTTCCTATGGATAAAGGTCCTAACTATAACTATCTACTGGCAACCGCCAGTAGATAATATATATATATATATATAAATGAAACATAAAAAATATTAACACATCAACTGAATCAACTGTAAAACATTAAATAAATTCCCAAATTAATTAAATATAAAAAAAATTAAAATCACCTAAAAACATTATAAAAAAAATTAAATAAATAATATATATATATATTTTTTTTAATTTTTTTTTATTGATTTTCCAAAGGAAAAGAAAAAAGGGAGTAACCAGACGAAAAAGAAATGCAACATTGCTTGTGAGTACATCTCCAGAGTGACATTAGCCATGCTAGTACACCAAGTTATATTCAAATAAAACAATCAATACCTATAATATAAATGATGAAATCATGAGACAGTCATGCCAGTGATCAGAACTTAAGCAGAAGGCAAAGATAAGAATAATCAAGAGGGCAGTCCTGCAGAGGTAGAGTGGAGTGGGCACTAATGGGTAGCGTCAGGTTCTTATGTGCTGAGGTTGTCACGCAGAGGTCCCCAGATATCTTTGGGTTGGGAACATGGGAGTTGCAGGGCTGAGTAATCTTGTTTCACAATAGGACATACTTCTGAGCCGGGCAGAAGCAGTGGGTGCCCCAGTGTCACCCCAATATCTCTTGCTTAGCCAGAAGAAGGCACATGGAGACTAAGCGGCATATGGGGTGTGGATATCTCTGGTATAGCCCAGTAGTGCTAGGAGTGGGGACAGGGAGAGCGTGAATTCTATCATGGCATAGACATGCGAAAAAGTCAGCAGCCCAATATCTATGTATTACAGGGCAGTTCCAGGTTAGATATGCGAAGTCAGCGACAGGGTGGGCATTTAACACAGATGTCAGATCTATTGGGATCAAATTAAGCTACATCAGAGAGGGAGAGATAAATACTATGGAGAAAATTGAAATGCTGTAGTTTGTGCCTTTAATTACCCGAAACATGTCTAATTTGTGTACAGCAATACATCCACATTTTGTCTGTGAGAGGGACACTCAGTTCATCCACCCACACCCCCGAACCCTGGCGGTGGTATCTGGCTTGAGGGAGATACAAGTACGGTATAGGTGAGAAACCTGTCCATGCGACTAGCGAGCGTGTCAAAGCTAGCATCCATTGCCTGAAAGCCAGCCGTAAGCTCCGCCAAGATGGCAGTCATGTCACTGGACATAACGTTGTCCGTTTTCATGATACGCTGTCTCTTCCTCATAGGAGTGGGAAGCGGTGTCCTTGACAGGTTTTGTATGGCCGAAGGTCAGCCTGCGCTGCTTGTGATCTGCGCGGCCCATTGCAAGGAGGAGATGGGCACAGTGGGCAGGTGCAGGCAAGTTGTAAAGCAGAGTCAGGTGTTGCGTAAACCAAGGGGGTCTCAGTAGAACCAAAAGTCCTGACGCCAACAGTATGGGGGGAAGCCACAGACCCAATCGCGGGAACAAAAGAGAGGGCACGGGAAGACTCTGCCGGGCTAAACCCAGAGCCAAGGCAGCACCCACCAGCAAATGTCTACATGAGTTTCACACGAAGTAGGGGCCTGATACCTGCAGCAAGCTATGTGTGGCCCCCGCAACAATGCTGACTCTTTTGCCGGTCAACCAGTATGGTTGAAGGTCGAGATCAGGCCGGGAGATGGGCCGGCAGGACCCAGGAGAAAGGGAGTGGCCAGTTGGGCAGGCGAGGGCCTTGGTGGGAAAGGAGGGAAGCGGGGCCTAACAGTTGAGGGACAGCGCTGTACGCCAGAACCCTGTAGGCCATGGGGGGTCTCACCACATCACTCCGCCGCTCTGCACGGGGCCAGAACCAGCATCATGGGCCGCCCCCACCGATCGCATCTCCAGCAGGGCCAGCAGGAGGCCACGGGCATGGTTCCCATAGCAGCAGCAGTTTACGCGGGAACACCATCCGGTACGCACCGGTCTGCTGGAGGCCCCGCAAGGCATGTCTGCAGCCCACCTGGCTGCCAAGTGGGATAAACACCCAAGACAGAGGAAGGCCTTGACACGTTGCCTGCACCAAAACAGGCAAGTACACAGGGGCCATATCCAATGGCAGTCCTCAGCCCCCCTGTTGGCCGACACAAAGCAGAGCAGGCCCAGGGGAGAGGGCGCAGACCCAGCAAACCTGGGTGGGCTCCGCCTCATACTCACCCACTGCCCCTGTCGCAGTGGGGCCTCAGGTGCAGCACTGGGCCGCACCATCCCGCGGTGAACAGGAACATCAGCTGGGGCTCCAAAAACTCTGCCTGCAACAGCCTCGGGCCCCCAGCACCACAGTCGGTACCAGTGTTCGCTGCATGAGGCGATGATGGTGGTGATTAATGAATAAAGAAGGGCCAATGCTTTCAGAGCCTTACAATGATGCCACCATCTTGGTGGCAGGCATGGCCACCCCCCCAAAAAATATATATATATAAACAAATATTATACTATAAAAAAAAATAATAATAATAGATATATTTAAAACCTATTAAAAAACATGTATTAAAGTCTGGGAGTAATAGATATACTATTCTCACTCCAGTTTATGCAACAGTGGCAAAAGCGTAGGCTTTCATAGGGGTGTTATTTACTATTCCCACTCCAAACAGGTTAACAGTAGGGAAAGTATTGGACTTAGGAGAGGTAAGATTTACTATTCCACCTTCAGTCTGTGCAACAGTAGGGAAAGCATTGGACTTTGGAAGGATAAAATTAACTATTCCCCCGGACCCATCTTAGACTTCTGCACCGCACAAGCCCCCACCCAGCACCCCACCTAAGGACCTAATGAGACCCAACTGCAAACCGCTAATTAGTGCACCCCCCACTGTGTGTGAGATCCTGACCCTTTTTCCCATTTTCTCCTCCTTGACCCTTCTCCGCCAACTGTATCGCATTGGCACGGACACCGACTACCCAAATATGAGAGCGCAGGGACCATGACCTCCAGAGCGACACCCCGGAATACTGTCTAACCTCATGAGCGAACCCTGTCCCAGCCTACTATTTTGTCCCATAACCAGAGGTACTCTGCAAACACTCCTCTCTCCCATGTGGGCTACTGGAGCCCATCACTCTCCTCACCCCCACACATACGACCATGACTCCATCCCTGGTCACAAATGTGCCAACACGATGGAATGCTTCCCAGCCGATCCTGCCACCCAAAGGGGCCCTCCCGGCACATCGTAGCCCGTAAGCCTAGACCCGCAGCGAACAGACCCATGTCCTTAGAGCTGTGACTGTGCACGCAACCTATCCCATAGCCCCCCTTACCTTACCTTCCCCCATCCCCTCTCAGATTCCCTCCTTGACGTGCTCATTGGTGGCACCTGACCACTCCTCCCTAACACTCCCAAGTGCCAACCAGTGTTTTTTTCTGCCTGCGTGACCACACCCCCTACCCACCCACCCTCATTTCCCTCTCTCTCTCCCCTTGCTTGCCTTCCCATCTCTACTCCCTACCTTCATATAACCTCCCCTTGTTCTCCCTCCTCATCTGACCCACCACCCCCACTCCCTTCTGCTCCATACCCACCTGTACCGCTCCCCTGCCCATACAGGTCTACTGTCACACTGCACCCTCTCTGCCTCACACCCCCCACATAACTTTATGCTCACCCTTCACCCCCCACTACATGAGCGACCAGACACCTAATAGGCCCCCTACATTGCATATGGCGGCACCCAACGCCCATGCCTCCCACCCGCTACGTGTCCTCTCATGGAATGTCAATGGCCTCACATACTACTTTAAATGGAAAAAAGTGGATCATTCCCTCCTCAATGTAGATGGCAAATGCTTTTCAAAAATCTTGAAAAATGAGCTGGAGGAATGGTCCAACACTTAGGCCCTAATACTCATTACTCAATCTGGTTTTAGGCGAGGGCATGGCACTGAAGACAACCTGATAATTTTCTCTTCTCTGATCAAAGCCGCTAACATCAAAAAGGCCCCCACTTTATCTTGCATCTTTCGATTTTACCACTGCATTCGGACAGACAGAGGCAATGGCCGAAGTTGTCCAGATAGGGCATTGCAGAAATCTATGACGAGCTATCAGAAGCCTATAGACCAGGACTGGGGTAAAGGTAAAAATCACAGCCAATAGAGTTACAACCCATAACATGTGGACCACATCAGGTGTAGTAAAACAAGGCTGCATCCTAGCCCCACTGCTGTTTAACCTTTACTTGTCTGACATAAATAAAGCCCTGGCGTCTTGCCACACTTTTCCCCCCAAATTCGCTGGCTCCCACATTCACTGCCTTCAGTATGCAGGCGATATACTACTTTTCGACCATATGACAGTAGAGCTGCAGTGATCTTTGGAGGCCCTCACACTCTATTGTGAGGAAAAAAACTCAAAGTTAATCATGTCAAAACAAAAATCATGGTATGAGGAGCTAGAAACAATCATACCACCAAATTCAAATTGTCTATGAACAATGCGGTCTGGAACAAGTGGCAAGCCTTAAATACCTTGGCATTTACTTCAATCAGTTTGGTTCCAATGTTACACCTCTCCAGCCTAAAGGAATCTACTTTGTCCATGACAATGAACTTAAAAGAATTGGCATTAAAGATGCACGGTCCAGACCTTACTGGCATCTGCAAAGCAATTGCGGCCAAATTTATGCCAATTCTTACGTATGGCTCATTGATATTTAAAGACTATATTTCCTCTTGGCTGGATAAAGCCCAAACAAGATGTTACAGACATATATTCAGACTCCCTGACGCTGCACTGTCCTCGAAAATACGAATGGAATGTGGTCTTTGTATACAATCCCATACGCTGAAAGCCCGGTTCCTTGGATATTACGTGAAGCTCTTGCATGCCCTCCAGGATCCCTCAAAGAAATGATGGGACAGGGCATTCAAGATTTAAAAAAAAACTCCAGCCCTAAGTGAGGAACGCAATCAAATCCCTTTGCGAACAGAACAACTTCGAACAATATCTAACTCTGAAGCTAAATGTAATGTTGTTGGCCAAAACTGCTACAATACAATCTGTAGACGAAGATAAACAGGAGCTCATGATGCAGAGTTGTGGTTTAATTCCCTTAAAAGGTCACAAATTTGGGTGTTTAACTGGATCCTCGAAACACAACTGCCTAACAATAAGAAGGAAACGCTGACCCATGTGATTTGTGTTTGTCCTGCCTGAAAGAGCTTAAGGTGCTATTGGCTGAAACCGTTGTTTCGCAAGCTGGGCATTACACAATGCAACATGGCCATTTCCACATGTCTGAGTGGAGCGGATGTGCAGCTATCTTTACAGAAGCACTCAAGCTTCAGAACTCGTGCAAAGAGGCTGCTAAAAGTGAACATTCTAGGTCTTCCACCACCTTGAAGCAGCCCACTCATGTCAAAGGCATCAGACTATTAGAGCAAGCCAACATCCAGTTGCCTCATTCCGTCTCATTTACACTTTACCTAAAACAAACTTTAGTCTGCACTTTAGTCAATGGACCCTCCTCAGTAGAGCTTGCTGAAATCGCTACGCCAGAAGTCATTGCACATTGCACCTTATCAAATCCAATCAGAGTGCTGCCTCTACTTGCTTTACTGGTCGTTCCAGCATAAAATAATTTTGCTGACCAAATAAGAATCATCTGAGTTGCTGAAGCCAAACAAAACTCGTTTTGCACATGCTGATTGCTGCCTGATCTTTATTTACTGGTTATTCCAGTACAAAAGATCTTTGAGGACAAGTCAGGGCTGGCAAAGATTAATAAAACCGCTTTCCACATTGCACCAATTAACCTCACAGATTCTACCTGTCCTGCCTTAGGTCAGTGCATCTGCACTTCACCAGAAGGCAATGCAGTGCAGGCTGAACTTTAGCTCCTGCAGTCCCGCATTAGAAGCATGCTTACATCCTCACGTTAGATGACATTGCACCTCATCTGGCCATGGCTTTTATTCGGATCACTGGTCTTTTTAGTATAAAAGAACCTGGTTGGCCAAATAAGAATAAACCTAAATAAACCCACTTTGCACTTGCTGTTGCTGCCTGCGCTTTACTTCCGGCTTCACTATAAGAGATCGTTGTTGACCAACTAGGGATCGGCTATGCTTGTGATGCTAAACAATATTGCCCCTCACAGTTTCCTGGATCCAGGACAGCAGGGAGTCTAGCTACCTATATTTGATAGGTCACACAAGATGGCAAGAGGCACCTTAGTACAATCAATCCGATTTCACCCTGCACTCTTCTCATTGACCAGCACTATTAGGCGATGAAGCCACAGAAAACGTCTTGTGCAGGGTGGGCATCCGGCTCAAGAGTAAGCAGCTCCTGGTCAGCATGGATCTGAGTGACCTGAATTGCAGAAGATACCAGACACTGCAACTTGCACTTTATCGAACTCACTTTTTTGATTGTAGACACTGTCTTACATCATGGCCAATGTCCCTATATGCCTTGAGGGGGCTACCTTTGGCTTTTGACCCTGAAGGATCTTCAGGTCACTGCAGGCAACCCTCTTGAATATGGAGGATTTTTCTTTTTTTGTGTTAGATTTAGATTTTAAAGACTCAAGGCTCATGGGCCTTTACGCCGTACTAAATGTACAGCAGCAAGCAGGATGGAGCTGAATAAGACATTGTTTGAACTGTTTTACTATTGGCGTCTTTTATATTGTGATGTTTCAACTAACTGGAAACAATAAAATGTATCTATCTACCTATCTTTGGAGGGGTAAGATTTACTATTCCCACTCCAGTCTGTAAAACATTGGGGAAAGTACTGGACTTCGGAGGGCATACATTTACTATTCCCACTCAAGTCTCTGCAACGGTAAGGAAAGTGTTGGACTTCGGAGAGGTTACATTTACTATTCCCACTCCAGTCTCTGCAACAGGAGGGAAAGTACTTCACTTCAAACACGTTACATATTTGAATAACCCTATTAATTTGGAACAAATATAAAACTAAAAAAAAAAACTTATATCTATTAAAAAAAATAATGAAACAATGTAAATGATTATTAAACAATGTATTAATTAGTTATCAATTTTAATAAAATTTATTTATTTATTATCTAATTACCTTCCCACACTATAACCTGCAAACGTAGCATAGCAGCCCACACTTAATTTATAACTAAAATAAATAAGTATACCACAACTTACATAATTGATTATCAATTAGCTAATTAATTAACAATTGAAAATTATGTGTCAATTAATTATTACTTAATTAACATTCCATCCTATACCCCTGCAAACCTAGCAACTCTCAACTAAAATATACTTAAAATAAATCAATATTACATAATTAATTATCAATTAAATAATTAATAATAAATACATAATTGCTACTTAATTATTACTTCTGTTAACTTATACCCCTACAAACTTCGCAACCTACTACAACACTATAAATTACTATTAGCTATTAGATTAAAAATTATAAATCACTTAAAATTACAAATTATATTCAAAATTAAAAAAAAGAATATTTTTTACAACTATATTATTGAAAACGATATTACCAACAACAATATTCTTAACAAAGATATTACTTGCCTAAAAACAATCGATATTCTTTACAACAATATTACTGCATCACAATATATTTGTATCACAATTTTTTTTTTCCCAAATTTTCTGTTTCCTGACATTTACAGCTCAATATTTAGTCCAAACATCTTTAGAAGTGATAAGAATTGTTGTATGTCTATTGAATGCAAAAGAAAACTATCAGAAATAAGCAATTGAAAGCCTGGACAGGCAGACCTAAGACACCCCTCCCCACACTTCCCCCAGAAGCATCTGTCACCCCTCCCCAAACAAACAAAACAAACTTAAGTGTGGGTACAAGTAAGAGCTCCCAACTGGGTCTGTGGGGAAACCTCCATCATTGAAGGTTTTTATGGTGCTAACGGTGTAGTGTAGCTCCTATTTCCCTAATAGGCTCTGCGCATTGGAATAATATATCCTATAGGTTTGACATAGGACTAAGGTCAGTATGTCCCTATCGAGTATATTAAACTTAATTACTTGTGCCAGCTAGCTCAGAGGCCACTAGAAACTTCTTGACGACAAGAAGGGAGTAGTTTCTGGCAGCCGCAAAACATGACCACTGTGTTTCCCTTTTGAATCAGAACGTGTCCCAGAGTCGTGGAAACAATAGATAACTATTTCACTCAGCTCAGTCGTGCATACTTAGTTTTCCTCAAAGTTACACAGAAAGAACAGACGAGCGTTTCAATAAAAGATTTATTGAACAGTCTTGTTTCTGGTGTAAGTAAAATGTACTGTTACGATCACAAGACAGTATGCGAGATAAATAATGTACAGTGTGAGCAGTAGAAATAAATAATACTGCGATAGCATTATCTTTTAGTACATATGCATTTACATAAATAACACAGACTAAAAATGCGAGTACTCATACGATGCGTTTCTAATCTAGTTCTACCCCAATGTACCTAACCTAACCTAGGTGTAGGAAGAGGTATGAAGTAGGTGAAGTATTCCTTACTATGGTATACTAAGAGTATGTTAAGCCTAGTATGCCTAGTATGCCAAGAGTCCCTCTAGGTTCTAGTCTGCTCCATACCTGAAGAATGAGAGAGGTAGGAATCTCTTGCCAGACTCGAACTCCAACACCCCGCAAGGGAAGTTAGATCACTGGAAGCTGGACTCTCTGCGTGCAGGGATGACAGCGTCTTCTCAGTGCGTCAGGCCGGGAAACGGGCTCCTCTGAAGTCGAGGTCTCCTCTGATTTACAGGGGCTAGGGAAGGTATATTTATACCTGAGAAGTACCTCATAATGTTAGCATTGACGTGAGTCGGACAGCGGAAGACGTCATGAATGAACCCCTAAGGAATAATGGTTCATGCATAATATATGAGTCCTTGAAGAAATCAATAGTCCTGGGCTAGGGAAACTCCCGCAGCCTAAGGGTCTGTTCTTCATGAACTCGTTGTGACGTTAGGGTGGACGGATGTCGGAGACCATGCCTGTATTTGGAGTGCACGGTTTAATGCCTAAACAAGGGCTGGGATTTTATGCCTATATAAGGGCAGGGCGAATTGTGCCTATATAAGGACATGATACTGGAAAGCCCGTTTATGGACACCCTAAGAGGAATACAACACCCACTCCACTTTCGTGTGTACGACAATACTAAAATGCTAAACATTTAAAATGCTAAACATTAAATGGAGTTCCACATATTTAAAAAATATTTCTTAAAAGCATTTAAAAAACATAATAAAAAATGCAAAAGGTACTGTACATTTGAAGCATTGCTTTTCATTTCAGGCATATATTTAAAATAAAATGCAATATGAAAGAAAGAAGCAGTAATATTTACATGTGACAAAAAAATGATCGATAAGTTTCTCAAAAATCAAAGTCATTTCATGTCATGAAAATTAATGAACTGTTTTAGACACACAAGATGACTAAGTGTCCGTGGAAGTACCGTGAAGTCTGTACTATAAGGCTAGTTCTACTTTAAGCAGATTGAAGTGCCATTTTCGTTCGAAAAATGGGAAAAAGTTCAATTTTGGTAGAGTTCCAAGTTGTTTTGAAAAATGAAGGCCAAATTGTTACTGCATCTCTGGAACACTGTATGCTGAATCAGAGTCAGTTCGCGGGTCTGGTGTAAACATGAGATCATCTATTTCTATAGACAAAACATCATCCACTGTAGTTGGTGTCAATTGGAACACCTCGTGTAGTAGATTAATTGCACAGAGATGTGAAGCTTCGCTTCCAGCATAGGCTGCCGCAGCAAAGTTCGCGTCCGTTGTTACCTGCATGCTTGTAGTTCTTTCTCGAACCTCAGCAGCAGCCGGAGGCGTCTGTGAGATCTCAATGAATGCTGACATCAGGATTGGTAGCCTCCGGGGACAACACAGAGCATGGGCCGTTATCGGGACCAGCAGAGTATCGATATCCGTTGGCGTTGCTGATGGAAATGTTAGACAGGTGTCCAACACGCATTGTTCACCACATAGCAGGCATCGTAGAACAGATAAGATGCAATCTTGCCAGATTGGTCTGAATGACAGGAACCAAGTTGTATTAAGGCCCCGTAGACGAGTCATGCCCAAAAGCTGTACTATTCGCTCACGGCACTTTCTTTCAAGGAGAGCTTTCTCCATTTCGCTCGGAGTGATGTCTGCGAATAGGCTGGCCATAGCGCAATAGAGGAAGAGAAATAGAATTCCGGCAACAAGTGCTAGAATTAATGGTATGTCACCAAACACCGAATGTGCAAAGTTCGGGATGATTCCGAGTATTGCCTGGAAAGGTGCTAACAGACCGGAGCAGATGCTCTTAAATACATGTACAATTCCTGTTGTATCAGACATATTAAAGATACGTGTTAACATTTCTACGAAATGTATAGGGCAGTTTGTACGTATTAAAGTCTGTATCTCAGCCGAAGTCCTTGCTACTTGTAGATCATAGGTTTCTTTGGCCGAGGTCAAAGGCACTGTTTGCTGTAAAAGCATGGCTTTCATTCTGCTCAAAGTATCAAATCTTATAAAAGAGACGTTCAGCGAAGGCCATAGAGGCGACTCCCTGACTGTGTCTATTGGGGGAAACAATACTTGCATACAGCAAGTGACCCTGGAGTTGACCGTTACTAGATATGGGATGCCTGGCAACATGCCGCAGCAACTCTGATCATTCAACATGAGGTAACTCCCATTAGAAAGTTGTCCAAACGTTGGATTAATCACAGCAGCTGGTGTACCCTGCTGATGGCAAGAAAAATTTGTCACAGAACCATTACAAGCCCCGTGTAAAGAAATGTCCTGACATATAAGTGAACCGCTCAGTGCACGTTTACAGTGTGTACCGCTCAAAAACACTTCACGATCCCCACTCCAACATCTATGTGTATACGGTAAATCCCAAGATGTCTTAATGTATTCCTTACCCACCCTTTCATATTTGCCTGCTTGCATTCGTCTGAGGCAATACTGAAACTGAAAAGTACTCACAGGTAATGTTATTTTGCCATGAATTAGACATTCTGTAGCTGGTTTTTCTGCCACTGTAAATGGTAACTTTTCCAGTTTTTCAATGCTCAGCACTGTATACTTTGCTCCTCTTTGTGCCAATTCGATCTGTTTATCAGTTAGATTGTAGTCTGCAAACAGAGCTGACGTGTTGATAAAACGCCAAGGCACATAGCCCGCTCGCAAAGATTGCAGCGTCCAGCTTAATAACACAATAGAACGTAATTGAGATTGGCCTTGTTGTAACATCGCCAAATCTTGTTCTAGTATGTCGATAGTAGAGGATACAATGCCATCCAATGAATATATTCTGGAGGACAAAGTTGTTAACCCATTGTCGACCACAGAGAGTGTTTTCTCTAAATTAATACGATCAAGTTCACGTATTCGTTCTGCAGCCTCCATCTGTGATACTTTCCATGCTTCATTATAGGCAGCATAAATGCCGGCATATATGAAACGTTTTTGACGCGGGTTTCTTGGTCCAAGCAAGAATTCCCTAAGGTCGGCGTCGTCTTTAAGTAAGGATAAGTGTTGTTTCACATCCTGTGGTGTAGACTTATGCAGCCAATCGAGGCATAATTTTCCTACACTGTATGTTGTTACTACCCCCGGATGTTATCTTTGGACGTATCTTGGGTCTGGCCTATGAATAGCAAAGCCCTGAGTTTTTTTCATGAATCTTTCCTGACAGTTATTCGTGTCTGTGGGCCCGATCAACCATTTTTTCCAATCAGGATTAGATCTGTTGAGTTGTAGTATATTGTCAACTGTCACCACTGCCTTTGTATTATTATCACTGGCAGGTGTTGGTACAGAAGGTGTTTTCATCTCTTTGATCTTGGCTAATCCAAGACAAGATGTTTGTTGGACGGTTTCATTCAAAAACAGTATTTGTTCAGGGATGATGCAGGCTCTAAATAAAGCTTCTATACCCTGTACTTGCCATTCTTTAGTACCCCAGACAGTTTTTGTGTCTACCGTGTCTTTCCATAAGTCGAAACCCTGTCTAGACAGTCGGGCAATAAATGCTGCAGAGTAAATCTGTTTTGTATTAGTTAACATAATTTTCAGTCCTGTTTTGTTTAGATTTTTGTAGTAAAACGATTCTGGATCAGATGTATTGTAACCTGAAAAATATGGAAACTTACTAGCAAATGTTTTTGAACTACCTTTTGGTGGTGTAGGACAATGCTCCCATTGGTTAAAAAAAAACACATTTCTTGGATATGCAGATTTATGCAAATAATGATGACCATAGTGGTTGTAACAATACATTTGTTCATAGTCTGATGAACCCTCTAAATATTCATTTTTAGAAAATGCAGCAGATTTTTCTATGTCATTCACAGTCTCAAAGTCCCAATCATCTGAATAGGTACTGGACGTAATTAGATCACTTAGTGAAATTTTAAACAAATGTGGTGTTCAATTGTTCATTCGGGCCGAAGATATCATAATCTGTTGTGTCCCACACTATACCATCCTGTATAGGAACAGCTGTGAGGTTCACTGATGACAAGTCTCTTGCTTCACGATGGGAAGATTTATGAGGTTTCAAAAGTACGTTCACGTCTTTTCCTTCAGTGTTCACATGGATGTATCTGCCACTTATAAGCACGCTCACAGTTGTTACCAAAGCTAGCCAGAGCAGGTAAAAAAAAGTCCAGATGTAATCCAGAGTTCAATCCATGGAGAAACCAAATAAGTCTTTTTCAGAAAGTGAAGAAAGTCTTGTACTTGCTGCTTGAATTTCAATGATGCTGGCGTCGTTTCAGGTTCACTCGGATCTTCTGAGAACGTATCAAAGTTAATGAAATAGCCAGAAGCAGTTCTGTCAATTGTTGGAATTGCATCAGGATTTGTAGAAATCACTGGAACCAGTTCATCACTTGCCACGTTGGTGTAGACAGGTGTATTTGGACGAACTGTTACTTGGTTGTCAAGAGGGATGAGTTCCATAGCGTTGTTGCTTAGTCCTCCATCAGTTACAGCTGAATTCTCGATTGTTATCAGTCTTTCAGTCTGAACCTCTTGGATAGTAGCGAGAGGAGTGCGTCTGCTACTAGGTCGGAGTCCACGAGGCCTACTATTTAGTATTGGCCACATACTGTGGTTTGATCAGGTCGATGGACACAAATCTTTTCTCCTTTCTTCCAGCAAGGGGCGGCAGAAGTACTGTTCTTGTTCCTTGAACTGCTAGGACAGGTACTGGTTGTCTGTAAGAAGGTCCAAATTCCTTCTTGTCCGCAATCTTTTCTCTGACTAGATCCCCAACTTTTGGAATCCAGACAGGCCTTGCTGGGACCGCCGATTTTTCCCCAGTGGTGGTTGGCTGTAGGAATACGTTGCTTTGTTTCGTTCTTAATTTATTGAGTTACTGTAAAACAGCCAAACGATCTTTGATATCAAACGGTTTATTTTCCACCACTGTGCCTACGTGTTCAAGGTATGGTACCCACATTCTTGTCCCAAATAGGACCTCATATGGAGTGACCCCCCTAGAGAACTTCTTGGCAGATTATTCAATGAGCGTTGGACCCCATTAAGGTGTTTGACCCACCCATCACCCAAACCTAATACCCTAGCTGTTATAGACTGCTTTATGTCCCGGTTTTTCCTTTCCACAACTGAATTTCCCTCAGGATGGAATGGAGAGGAGTACCGCAATGCAACGCCCAGACTGGCCATGGCTTCTTTGTAAGCCCGAGAGCTAAACGCAGGACCCTGGTCAGAATGTAGCGTGCCTATTGTGTATGTGCCGATAAAGACTCGCAAATCTTTTATAACAGTTCGAGCGTCAGCCGAGCGCTGAGGCCATAACCTTAGGAACCTTGATTCAGTATTTGTGGGATTGCCCTTGTCCAGTAGGACTTAGGCGCGTAGATAGTCTAATGCTGTCTAACAATGGTGTCTGTACTGGGTTGCCGCATTCTCAGCATGGTGTCTGGTGGCTCTCTCGCTGTAATTTACAGTCTAAGCAGTTGTTGATGAATATGTGAATGTCTGTATTCATTCCAGGCCACCAGTACATCTCTTTTAACGTCAAAATTGTTGTATAGATCCCTTGATGTGACAGACCCTCCCCCAAATGTGTTTCATAAATCAAGGCTGCTCTACGTTCCATGTTTGGAATTACCCTATCCCCCACTCCAGGGTTTCGAGCAAAAGGAACGTTGTTCGCATCAATTACATAAGAGTACTTGAGTGGAAACTTTTTTGGTAACGCTGCACTGCTGCCTTTGCTTGAAGCATTGACAGCCAACATTATCTCACCGTCTATTTTTGTTTTTGAACGAGTGATCGCAGCTACGGAAGCCGTCTGAACAGCCCCCTTTGCGGCTTCGTCAGCCAATGAATTCCCTGCAACGTGAACGCCATCTCGTTGATGACTCAGTGTGTGGATCACGTGAGCCTTTGGTAGTTTGTTTTTCAACTGAACTACTTGTTCCCAAAGCATTTTGTGCTTTATTGTGCCACCTTTCGCATCTCTGAATCCATTTTCAACCCAGTTTTGTATATATTCATTATACGACTGAACACAGTAAAAGGAATCGCACACTATTAGTGTGGGGAATTCTCGATCTGTACTTTCAAGTGCCAGTATGAATGCTTGTAGTTCAGCTCGCTGAGCTGTACAATCTCCTAGAGATTGAGTTTTTGTGACCATAGGTCTAAAGATGCCATTTCGCATGCGACCTTTAACGATTGCACACGCTGCACTGTAAGCTTGCTTACTCCCTGTTGCGGGTTGTGCGGATCCGTCAGTGTAAATTATGAATTCGTACTGATCATGAGGCAGAATTTCAGTAGGCAGAGGACATTCTTGTTCATATTGCAGGAATGCTTGTGTTTTTAAATCTGGATCAAAAACATATTCAACATCTGTTGCAGCAAGAGAATGAACCCATTGTATCCATCTTGGATGTAATGCTTTAGCATTTGGAATGCTTGCTTTTGTGACCGCTTCTAAAGCTGGTACCGGGGTTACGACAATAATGCGTTTCCCTTGGGCTAAGGCACTTTCTTTTGCTACAGCGGTTTGAACTGCTGTTAGACTTTTTTCAGTTGAACTGAAGCGCATTTCCGCTTGTGTGTACAAATGAGATTTGTATGCAATTGGTATTTTCTCACCCTCATTGAAGGTTAAGTAGGTGAATCCGCATTGACCCGAAATTATTCGGATCACCAGATTTCGTTGACTTACGCATGTTTGTAAGTGATTTGTTGCTAACATGTTAGCCTGGAGTGAACGCAAGATTTCTGTGTGTTCCTGTGTCCAGTTTCTGATCGAAAAATCCGGTTTGATTAATGCGTAGAGAGGTTTAACCCTTTCTGCGTAATTTAGAATGTATGTTCTTCCAAAGGTTAGGAAACCCAGGATGGAGTGTAAGTTTTTTAGCGTTTTCGGAGGTTGGAGCAGCGCACATTTCTCTAGAAAGTTAGCTGCCAAGCTCTTGCCTTCACTTGAATGCTCATATCCTAGAAATAGGACATTGAGATGGGCAATTCGGGACTTTTTAAAGTTGAACTTGTAGCCCTCAGAGGCGAAACCCAGTATAATGGTGCTCACCCTGTTCAAGTGTTTTTCCAGGTCATCGTCTGTCAGATAGATGTCATCGACATAGGACAATGCCTCATTGTCATAAATTTGTAGTAACTCCGTTACCCTCGCTGAGAATAAACCTGGGCTGTTCTTGAACCCTTGTGGGAGTCGACAAAAGTGACGCTGGGTCCCCATTATGGAGAATGCTGTTAAGTACCTGCTTTCAGGTGCTATGTTTTGACAAAAGAAACCATTTGAGATGTCTAATGTTGTTTTGTATTTTTACGCACAATGTTATTCATTAATGCTGTGCTATGTGCATTTTGCACTGCAAAAGTTTTAGAGCAAGTGTTTAAGTGTCTGTAATCCAAAACTAGACGATATGTATTGTCTGGTTTGGAGACAGGAAACAAAGGATTGTTCATTGAGGAGGTGCATGTTTCAATCACCCCTTGGTATTCAAGTTGATCTAAGATCTCCCTGACCTGTTTTTTAGCTTCTTGCTTTATTGGGTACTGCCGTTGTGCAGTTGGTTCATGTTTCAGATGTATTTTATGGTGAGGTGAGTCCTCATCCCATCCTACATGACTTTTATATAATGCTGGGGCCTGGGCCACTGCCCATTTCCTGACATATGTATATCTTAGGTGCATTGGTATATGGTTGGAGAAGGCAGGCATAATTATGTCCTCGCCGTGTGGGCACTCCCTGACAAATTGTGGTGGCCAGTCCTGTTCTGCTAGAAGTATGTCATAGCCCCTTGATAGTCTTTCCCAAAAAAGTGCTTTCACCTGTCTTGGTTTGTCTCCCTCCATCCAGAGTGTTATTTCATATAACTTTTGTGGAGTACTAACCCTGGTGTCTACAGTCTCAACTGTGATGTACTCATTCAAGTCCACTATCTCCAGAAGTTCCTTCAGGTTCTGGCGAACTATTGTGACTTCTGCTGCACTGTCCAGTATTGTCTGAGCCCATTCTCCGTTCTTGAGTTGTGTTCTCAGTATTCTCGGCATGTCTGATCTTCAGACCTGCTACTTTCTTTTTGGAGAATTGAGGTTTTACTTTGGTTTTTGGAGCGTGTTTGTCGTCTTTCGATTTCACGCGTTCTTCTCTATGTTCTGTTCGTCCTCTTCTTTCCGAAGTCTGTGATGAGATCTGAAAGGGACGAGAGGAACGTGTATCAGAATCTTGATACCTATCAGGTTTTCTCAAATTATCCCTATTCCTGAGGTTATACCTCCTTTCAGAGGGCTCCTTTTGAGGAGACCTACCTCGGGATTGAGAATGTTTCTCGTTTGAATTTTGTTTATTAGTCTCCCACTTCTTTTAGAAGATGTAGGAGTTTGTTTAATTAAGTCCTTCTCAGGACTTTCAGATAGTTTCAGTTTAACTGGTCTTCCACCCAAACTATCTCTGCCTAATTCTGCATAAGATTGTTCTATAATTCTGGGTAGCTCAGTTTGATGTTCTGTAGCATCAAATTCCCTTAATTTTTGGCGGATCGCCACTGCTGCTGCCTCCCCTTTAATATTAGATAATATTATTGTTGAGACCTGGTCGAAATTTTTCAGTAATTTCATACCTAAATTTAGAGCAGGCTCTACCCCGTATTCATTTTGAATTTGTTTCAGGACATCAGGTATTACCGCAATTGACGGAATGCCATGTGTTTTAGTATAGATGGCAGCAAAGACTGAGCCCCAAGTGGTGCAGTCTTCCAGTTGTGGTGTGATCCCCATTGGTAAACTGATTGTTAGTATTCTGTGTTTCTCATACGGGCTAGTATTTGGAAATACTGCTTCGATTTGAGTAATTTTTTGAGCTATCCAGAATGGAATTTGCTCACGTTTTGTGGGCATTTTACCCATGACTGCGTATAGAGTCTGTGGTGTAATTTTTAGTGTATTCCCCTGGTGAGGAGTTTGATTTGGAATTGTTAATGGTTGCTGGACTGTAAAAGTCTGCATGACATATTGGACCAATTGTCTGTAGATTTTTATTAATTCTTGTATTTGAACAAGTAAGTCCTCATCTGACATTATATCCAGTTCAGGATGAGGTGTGTAGCCGGCTAGAATCGGCCATGTTGGTCCTGGTCTACCTAGTGGACCGAGCCTGGTAATGTTTCTGTGATGTTTTAGGGCGCCTTTAAACCAGAGCTGATGCTCCTGGTATGTTAATGGAATTTCTATATCCTCGAAAGGAATGTATTCCTCTGGTGGTTCATCTTCTTTGTAGAAGTGAAACATGTGTGCTACTGGATTGGATTCAGGAAATATTACCCATGAATAGAATACCTCTGTCTGAAAGGATTCGTGTGCCTCTATCACGAAAACTGCTCTACCTCCTCTTGGTGGTAGGCCATGTTTTATAAGTTTTAGAGTGATGGTTCTTCTTAAGTTTGGAGTGATGTCTATAACACCCTCCCCGGTTTCATTTAAACCGGTAAAGTTAAAAACTGCTGCTTGGGCTGGATCAGCCGCAGCTTCACCGTTTCCGGCGGCTTCAGTCATTTTGTTTTTGAAAAATGTAGAACAAGTTTCAAGGAAACAAAGATAAGGTGCACAATATTTTGGAACACTGTATCCTTCAACGTTGAGCAAACCAAACAGCTAATATATAGGGAACTGCCCTATGTAGCCGTGGTGGATACTTAACCCTGCCCACTCCAGACGTCTTTTGGAGTATATGGGTAGGGGTCTCTGAGAGAAAAAGCACGGCTGAGTTACTCAGTATCTAACATTGAATTACCGCCTTACCAAACCGTTGGGTGCCATGTAGTGTAGCTCCTATTTCCCTAATTGGCTCTGCGCATTGGAATAATATATCCTTTAGGTTTGACATAGGACTAAGGTCAGTATGTCCCTATCGAGTATATTAAACTTAATTACTTGTGCCAGCTAGCTCAGAGGCCACTAGAAACTTCTTGACGACAAGAAGGGAGTAGTTTCTGGCAGCCGCAAAACATGACCACTGTGTTTCCCTTTAGAATCAGAACGTGTCCCAGATTCGTGGAAACAATAGATAACTATTTCACTCAGCTCAGTCGTGCATACTTAGTTTTCCTCAAAGTTACACAGAAAGAACAGACGGGCGTTTCAATAAAAGATTTATTGAACAGTCTTGTTTCTGGTGTAAGTAAAATGTACTGTTACGATCACAAGACAGTATGCAAGATAAATAATGTACAGTGTGAGCAGTAGAAATAAATAATACTGCGATAGCATTATCTTTTAGTACATATGCATTTACATAAATAACACAGACTAAAAATGCGAGTACTCATACGATGCGTTTCTAATCTAGTTCTACCCCAATGTACCTAACCTAACCTAGGTGTAGGAAGAGGTATGAAGTAGGTGAAGTATTCCTTACTATGGTATACTAAGAGTATGTTAAGCCTAGTATGTCTAGTATGCCTAGTATGCCAAGAGTCCCTCTAGGTTCTAGTCTGCTCCATACCTGAAGAATGAGAGAGGTAGGAATCTCTTGCCAGACTCGAACTCCAACACCCCGCAAGGGAAGTTAGATCACTGGAAGCTGGACTCTCTGCGTGCAGGGATGACAGCGTCTTCTCAGTGCGTCAGGCCGGGAAACGGGCTCCTCTGAAGTCGAGGTCTCCTCTGATTTACAGGGGCTAGGGAAGGTATATTTATACCTGAGAAGTACCTCATAATGTTAGCATTGACGTGAGTCGGACAGCGGAAGACGTCATGAATGAACCCCTAAGGAATAATGGTTCATGCATAATATATGAGTCCTTGAAGAAATCAATAGTCCTGGGCTAGGGAAACTCCCGCAGCCTAAGGGTCTGTTCTTCATGAACACGTTGTGATGTTAGGGTGGACGGATGTCGGAGACCATGCCTGTATTTGGAGTGCACGGTTTAATGCCTAAATAAGGGCTGGGATTTTATGCCTATATAAGGGCAGGGCGAATTGTGCCTATATAAGGACATGATACTGGAAAGCCCGTTTATGGACACCCTAAGAGGAATACAACAACGGGTGAAATTAATATCACGATGCACTAGAGCATCAATAGGTCACCCTCCTTTCCACTGATGGCCCATAGTCAACCCCTTGAGGAGGCGACAACTCCTGGCTCGCTCTGAATTACATTGACTTGCTGGATCAGGGTGGAAGTAGTCAGATTGAGAAGGAGACCTTACTGTTGATGTTGGGCGATGGTGCCTCCATGATTTCCTATGTCTGAGTGGGTTATTCAACTGTTTTGAAGATGTTTGTGACAATGCTGGCCCCCACACAGGGATCTGGTTGCGATGCAGCTGTTGCTGCTCTGTTACCCAATACCAGGCTGACCCAGGAGTGTCAAAGAAAATGGACTTAGAATAATTTAGTACCTTAGGTATTGCATGATAGATCAGCATGTATTGTAGTTTCATGGCTATAAGCCTCTGCTTGATTTTGTCATATGACTCCCGTAGTTGTTGCACATGACAGGTGTAATCGGGGTAAATCATGACTGAAATGTGAGTCGTCCCTGCTTATGTGCTTCTTGAAGGATTGCATCTCGGTCTTTATAGTTCAATATTTTTGCAATTAAGGGTGCACAGGGGACCCAGGAGGGGTTTCTGTAACAAGGACTTATTTTCCTCTCAGTAATGAAACATGCGGAGAGACTATCCTCAGGCAACCATTTTGTAAGTCACCTTTTTAGGAAATTGTCCAGTGTTTTTTTTTCCCCCTTCTGGGATGCAACCGAAGAGTAGGTTGCACTATCTCACCCAGTTTTCGGCACCTTCCATACTGTCTTCCAAGACCCTGTACATCGCAGAGAGTTGGAAAACTGTACATGTGAGTTCTTTTACTGAGAAAGTGTACCTGGACAATTGAGTATATTCATAATAAGTCAGAAAAATCCTTCTAGTACATGTGGTATTTATTTCTTGAAAATGAAGATGTGAGGGATGATTCTTAGTGTATCAGAATTAAAAAGAATCAAACAGAACTATTATGAGGCACCGCCAACACGTAGTTCACCCCTATTGGCCTGCAAACTTGGGGATTCTTCAAGGCTGTAGTGTTTAAGATACAAAGCCATAGAACGATTAAATGCACAAAGCCAAGCAGGTATATATAAAAAAAGCTGATCTGATATATTCAATACATTATCCAGATAATAAAAATTTATATATATATATATATATATATATATATATATATATATATATATATATATTTATATATATATATATATTTATATTTATTTATGAAAAACAAATCCCTTGGTGCAGCAAAAGACTCCTTTAGCAAAAGCGGGCACGGACTCCAATATGATGCAGTGCAGTATTATTTGTTTATTGTATTGCAAGTGCTGTCCATGATGCGTTTTGTCCACGCCCAGTGGCCTTGATCACATGAACGCGCTATGACAATTTCCGATTTATAAACACAAAACCACATCACTCACCACCCTGTGATAGTCACTGACAAAAAACTGCATGAGACCTTTTAAAAGAACGTAAGGTCCCAAATACGATGCAAAATAAACAATTGTTCTGATGCAAAATAAACAATTTTCACATGTGCACTTGAGAAACATAGATAGATGATGCCATAAAAACTTTTGAAAGTTATATGATAAAATTGATTGCTACAAAAGATATACTGAACATAAATGCTCATAGTTTATCTTAAAAACACAATATGTAAATGATTAAGAAAGTTCCTTTGGCACTCCCAAGTGCCATCCTTCTTTGAATAAATGAACTGATATTATAAGATGTATGCAAGTGCATAAAATACTCTCTAAGACTCTGTTAGACTCTTTGCAGTGCTAATACTAAGATACCTGTGCATGAATCTAATGACAGAGTAAATTTGATGGAACAATGTTGGTAGTTCATTAAAATTAAAAGGTAACTGGGCTCCCATAGCCCCAGGTGCAAGATCACTGCCTTGGTCTATTGAGAATAAAATATAATGTAAGAACAAGGCTCTGGAAGAGGCCACTGGGTCCTCAGGTATCCTGGGCTCCTAATTAATTAATTCTAGCTTAAGTCTGGGTTTTCTTAATGAAGAGAGAGTCCAGGTAGGACCAGGAAGACAATATATGCCGGGACACAAGGTTGTTGGAATGACATCGCATTTATTAACATCATAAACGGAATATCATCCACTAGTAATTTAGGTAGTCCTAGTGCTCACACATATACAGTAAAAAAGGTGCGTGAAGTGATAGGTGCTGGTGACTTAAAATTTTTACATCGCATTGACAACATTGTACAAAACTCCAAAGGTATTATGTTAAATGAGGGAGTTTTGGTTGTGAGAGTCGACGGCGTTTCGATCTCCTTTATTAAGAGATCATCATCAGGACGAAAGGACGTGTGAGCTGGAAGGATCTAGAAGAAGAAAAATCATTGGTCAGGGAGACAAAAGACACATATCTACTAAACCATGGAGGTAGAAAAGCATTCACATACACAAGATAAAGTTACAATTCAAATAATTCAAGCATGAGATTAAATAGGCAAAGTGAATGAACTGTGACCTCAACATACATGGTACATAGTGTCGATGTAGGAAGGCTAGGTTTATAATCACATAGAGGAAGCACAGTAGTGCGTGGTTGCAACCTCTAGACCTAGTCCTATGTAATTATATACTTCTTAATTGAGCCAAGGGACCACAGAACGCTGGTGCCAGTGGCAAATTGACGGCTGTGAGTGCAGGATTATTTTAAAACAGAAACCGGGAAAAAGTGTACACCTCAGTATAAACTGGTGCCAAGGCCAGTAGCGCATTAGTAAAAAAGCTAGCGATAACAGTAATGGCATGAGACGCGAAGGAAGTAGCTGGGGATTGGGCAATATCTCGTGAGAACCTCAGGGCCTAGTAAAAAGGTATCCTAGTGATAACTGTGTGGCGCAGTTTATGGCAGGGGACGAGAATTCGTGCTAGTTAGGAATTGGCGTGAGCTATTTAATTGGTAGACACAATGCAAGGGAGGCCGAGGGCCGGATGTCCAGTTGTCAATTTCGGAATCAAGTGCTCAATTAATAGCGGCAACTGCAGTGGGAAAGAGAGGGGGGCATTAAAGGGAGCTCGGGACGTGGCTGAATAAATGCAGCGGGAACCTACAGGGTGGAACATGCCACTTACTTGTAAAATCAGGAAGCGCCACGGGGCTGGGGTACCAGGTTCAATCTGGGAGCGGTTCAGGGCTGGGTATCCGTGCGTTCAATCCCGGAATACCGTGGTGCCCGAAGGGGACGTGCTGTAAGGGGACAGCGAAAGTGGGATAAGTATTGCAGTGCGGGTGGAAGCCGCGGGAGAGCCAGAGCCTAGGAGGGCGGGAAGGTACTTACTATTTAAGAAGCGTATCCAAAAGGGGACGATCAACATCCAGCTACTGGTGCTCGACGCAACAGACGCGGTTCAGTCAGCGTGCTGGAGAGGGTGCCACGGATCTAGTTTAAGAGGCGGTGTGCGTGTGAAATGGCTTTTCGTGAGGAAAGAGCGGGCGTCACGAGTTGGCGGCCATATTGAGTGAGGCACAGCTAGTGTGGCAATTACACGGGAGGAAGGCTCAGTGTAATGCACGTTGGTGGCCTGATATAGGGAGGTTAAAAATCAAAATAAAGTAAGCAGTGGGAGATGTACATAAAAAATTATAATTAATAAGGCAGAAAGTTAAAACCAACTAAGAGGCAAAACGTATACTATGTACAGGGTAATAAATTACATCAGTACAGTATCATGTTCCATTCCTCAAGGGTGTTAAGTCCATGATCAATTGAGCGGCAGGACCCAGCACAGCCCCTAACAACCCCAATTTTTTAGGGAGAGGCCAAGCCTTCCAACCAGAGAGGGGGCGGGGGAAACCACGCTACAACTTCCCGCCAGGAGAACGCCAGACACGGCGGAAATTTTACCAATAGGGCTACCAATATTAACCAATATTGGAATGGAGGAAACTCCTATGGAACCCATTCTCATTTTTAATCTCTCTAGCCACCAACTGGCCTCCTCTGAGATAGCCTTATTGAGCAAAGGACTCTCGTATGTCATCACTGACAAGCCAGATTGTTTCAACATCCAGATTGAGATCTACCAATTCTTCAGAAAAATTCGATTAAAATCATTTTTTCTGAATAAAGAGTTACCACCTAAACATGACACCACAGGACTACACCCAAAATCGACTTTCAATCCACCCACAGGCAGCTTGCCGCCTGAGGTTCTGACCTTTGAAACCTAGTCCTTAAAGACCTTGACATACTTAGAAATCTACATGAGTTCATCCCCTATAACATCAGTCTCGAGGAGAAGATAAGCCTCCTCAATCTGAAGAAGGATGACATCGTCATCAAACCTTGTGACAAGGGCGGTGGAATCACCATTCAAGACAAAACCAAATATGACAATGAGATCCTACGCCAACTGAATAACATCGACCACTATGAACCACTTAACCACAACCCTCTCCCTGAAATCCAAGCACTCATTCAGACGACCACTAAAGAGGCTGCTGAATCAGGCTACATCAGCAATAATGAGTTTCTTTTTCTTAACAACAAAAATCCTAGCACACCAGTGATATATACACTCCCGAAGGTCCATAAGAACCAAGACAACCCTCCGGGTAGACTTATCGTGTCAGGCTGCGGCTCCATTCTTGAGCCCTTAGGCAGATACGTCGACTTTTTCATTCACGATATGGTACTTGACACCGTAGCCTACGTTAAGGACACCACACACTTCATCAGACTGATTGAACAAGAACAATTTGACCCCACATCTGAGCTCCTTGTGACATTAGATATAAAATCCCTCTACACTAATATACCGCAGGACAAAGGTACATGGGTTATCAAAAACCATCTGGATAATAGACCTAGACCGCACAAGGTTCCCAGTGAATTCATTATCTCACTACTGGAAATAGCCCTAACACAGAATTACTTTATGTTTCATGACAAGTATTATAAACAATGTAAGGGTACTTCAATGGGGGCAGTTTTTACCCCCAACTTTGCCATACTTTTCGTGGAGGATATGGAGAAAACATTTGTCTTTAACCAAACAAATTCCTACCGTAACAAAGTCAGGAGCTGGCATCGATACATCGACGATGTGTTTATGATCTGGCAAGGCACCCAAGTTAAACTTGACTCATTCTGCACATGGCTCAATAACTGCCAACCTGATTTGAAGTTTACCTACGACTCTAGCAACACACAGATAAGCTACCTAGATGTCACTGTCACTCCAGCAGAAGGAGGACTTTATACTACTCTATACAGAAAATCCATGGAGCGCAACACCCTTCTCTACTACAAAAGTAACCACCCCAGAGCACTACGTGACGGTCTGCCATACGGGCAATTCCTTAGAATACGCAGAAACTGCAAATTCAAAGTGGACTAACTAAGGGAAGCAGACACCTTGTGCGACAAACTCATGAACAGAGGTTACCCCCGCAGACTTGTACGGAAGTCCATGAAAAGGGCCTGGTACACACATAGAGAGACCCTACTGGAACCCAAGCCTAAGAAAATGATGACACACATTCCTTGTGTCACTACATTTGGCCCAGCAAGTAATAAAATAACCAAACTAATCAAAAAACACTGGACCCTCCTTACCTCCATCAACATCACCAATGAGGCCCCCCTGTTCTCTTTTAAGAGGGGACGCAACATTAAAGATCATCTGGTCAGGGCCCATAAACCATCACGCAACACTAACACGTGCGCTCTTGCTTTGGTCTCCCTCCAGTCATAGGTCACTACAAATGTGGTAATTGTGTTGCATGCCCACTCACTAAAAACCCTAAAGAATTTGATTATGGCACGGACATTCACAAAATGGATTTCTTCCCTAATTGCAATTCAGTGAATGTAATCTACTGTATCCGCTGCCCCTGCAACCTCATCTATATTGGACAGACGACGCAAAAAAATAAAAGCACGCATAAGCCAGCACAGAAGCAGAATTCACTGCCAAAACACCACTGCTCCACTGGTTGAACACTTTTTGGAAAAAGGACATTGTGAACAAGATCTACGCTGGCAAGTTATTGACATTCTACATCCAAGCCCAAGAGGAGGCGATCCACAAGCGATCCTCAACAGACTGGAGTGCAAATGGATGTTCAAATGCCACTCAATTGAACATGGACTTAAAACCCTTGAGGAATGGAACATAATACTGTAATGATGTAATTTACTACCCTGTACATAGTATCCGTTTTGCCTCTTAGTTGGTTTTAACTTTCTGCCTTATTAATTATTATTTTTTATGTACATCTCCCACTGCTTACTTTATTTTAATTTTTAACCTCCCTATATCAGACCACCAACGTGCATTACACTGAGCCTTCCTCCAGTGTAATTGCCACACTAGCTGTGACTCACTCAATATGGCCGCCAACTCGTGACGCCCGCTCTTGCCTCACGTAATACCGTTTCACACGCACACCGCCTCTTAAACTAGATCTGTGGCACCCTCTCCAGCACGCTGACTGAACCGGGTCTGCTGCGTCGAGCACCAGTAGCTGGATGTTGCTCGTCCCCTTTTGGATACGCTTCTTAAATAGTAAGTACCTTCCCGCCCTCCTAGGCTCTGGCTCTCCAGCGGCTTCCACCCTCACTGCTATACTTATCCCACTTTCGCTGTCCCCTTACAGCACGTCCCCTTCGGGCACCACGGTATTCCGGGATTGAACGCACGGATACCCAGCCCTGAACCGCTCCCAGATTGAACCTGGTACTCCAGCCCCGTGGCGCTCCCTGATTTTACAAGTAAGTGGCATGTTCTGCCCTGTAGGTTCCCGCTGCATTTATTCAGCCACGTCCCGAGCTCCCTTTAATGCCCCCCTCTCTTTCCCACTGCAGTTGCCGCTATTAATTGAGCACTTGATTCCGATATTGACAACTGGACATCCGGCCCTCGGCCTCCCTTGCATTGTGTCTACCAATTAAGTAAGCTCACGCTAATTCCTAACTAGCACGAATTCTTGTCCCCTGCCATAAACTGCGCCACACAGTTATCACTAGGATATCTTTTTACTAGGCCCTGAGGTTCTCACGAGATATTGCTCAATCCCCAGCTACTTCCTTTGTGTCTCATGCCATTACTGTTATCGCTAGCCTTTTTACTAATGCGCTACTGGCCTTGGCTCCAGTTTATACTGAGGTGTACATGTTTTCCCGGTTTCTGTTTTAAAATAATCCTGCACTCACAGCCGTCACTTTGCCACTGGCACCAGCGTTCTGTGGTCCCTTGGCTCAATTAAGAAGTACATAATTACATAGGACTAGGTCTAGAGGTTGCAACCACGCACTACTGTGCTTCCTCTCTGTGATTATAAACCTAGCCTTCCTACATCGACACTGTGTACCATGTATGTTGAGGTCACAGTTCATTCACTTTGCCTATTTAATCTCATGCTTGAATTATTTGAATTGTAACTTTATCTTGTGTATGTGAATGCTTTTCTACCTCCGTGGTTTAGTAGATATGTGTCTTTTGTCTCCGGGACCAATGATTTTTCTTCTTCTAGATCCTTCCAGCTCACACGTCCTTTCGTCCTGATGATGATCTGTTAATAAAGGAGATCGAAACGCCGTTGACTCTCACAACCAAAACTCCCTCATTTAACGTAATACCTTTTGAGTTTTGTACAATGTTGCCAATGCGATGTAAAAACTTTAAGTCACCAGCACCTATCACTTCACGCACCTTTTTCACTGTATATGTGTGAGCACTAGGACTACCTAAATTACTAGTGGATGATATTCCGTTTATGATGTTAATAAATGCGATGTCATTCCAACAACCTTGTGTCACGGCATATATTGTCTTCCTGGTCCTACCTGGACTCTCTCTTCATTAAGAAAACCCAGAGTTAAGCTAGAATTAATTAATTAGTAGCCCAGGCTACCTGAGGACCCAGTGGCCTCTTCCAGACCCTTGTTCTTATATTATACTTATGACCCCTGGTCTTACTACTGGGGTACCCTTGTTCTCTTTACATACTTGGTCTAGTGAGAGACATTGTTGGATGTGGCCCTCTCTGCAGGTTCACCCCCAAACATTTTGCGCTGAATTTATTTTTGATGAATTCATTTTTGTTGGTTTTAGGACTGCTAACCAGTGTTAAAGTGTGTATGATCACTCCCCTAAACATGCTTTGATTGGCTTATACCTGATTGGCATATTTAATTTACTTATAAGTCACTTGTAGAGTAATAAACAATCTGCCCAGGGCCTGTAAATTAAATGCTACCAGTGGGCCTGCAACACTTGCTGTACCACCCTGAAAAGTAGCACTTTAAAACATGTCCTAGGTGTGTCACTGCAGCCTGAATGCAGTTTTAAGCTACCATTTTGCTTGCCATTAAAACCCCCTTGTCAAGCCTTAAACTGTGGCTTTATTACATGCCACCCCTACCGTAGTCCCTAGGTAACCCATAAGGCAGGGTGTTGTGTAATTATAAGGCTGGGCATGTACTTTTAAGTTTTGCATATCCTGGTAGTGAAAAACTCCCAGATTTGTTTTTCATAACTGTGAGGCCTACCTCTCCCATAAAATAACATTGGGCATTCCTTATTACATGTAATAAGATGTAATTTACAATTGGGAGTAGGCAGCTATCTCATGTTTAGTGTCTATGAAATTATAATGATAAATCCTCTTTGATGGTAAAGTCAGATTTTTCATTACAATTTTGAAAATGCCACTTTTTGAAAGTTGACATTTTCCTGCCCTGAGCCCTTTTGTGCCTGTAGCCTGGCCTGGATCACATGACTGGGTTAGGCTTTGTAAATTCCTCCCAGACTGTCACACAATGGAGGGATTATGTGTGCCTCAATGGGCCATTTGCTGGCAAGTTGGGGAGAGCTGAGCACTGCCCCACTTCCAACTGAATAGTATGTGCTCTGCCTTCATTCACACAAAGGGCCTAACAATCTCACATTGACACTGTAGCCAGCTTGGAGCCAGAGCAGGGGAGTCAGAAAATTCGGCACTTTAAATCCACTTTCTAGAAGATTCTCTTCCCTTCCAGAACCAGGGCACCAGGGTATAAAAGGGAACCTTGAACACTGACTCTTCAGTACGCTTATGGACCTGTGGATACTCTGCCAGGAAGAAGGACTGCTCTATTACTGAAAGGACTGCCACTATTCCGGGCTGCTTATCTGCTGCTGCCTTGCTGAATTGCTGTCTTTCTGCCCTGCTGCCCTTTTGCCTGGTTAGAAGAACTGGACCTGCTACTTCATCTTGAACCCAGGGCTACCAGAGTCAATCAATCAGGGTTCTTATAGAGCACGGCTAATCACCCATTAGGGTCCCAAGGCACTGGAGGCAGGGGGTTCTGCAGTTCAGTCAAAGAGCCAGGTCCTGAGGTCCTTTCTGAATTGAGGAAATGACGGTGTCTTCACAGTGAGGTAGGAGAAGGATTTTGCTCCGGCCGTGTTGAAGGAGAGGTGGTGGTTGAGATATGCAGTTCTGGTGTTTTGGAGGGCTTTGTAGGCATGTGTGAGGAACTTGAAGGTGATTTTTGTGTTGATCACTAGCCACTGTAGGTCTCTCAGGGTACCGGAGATATGGATGCGGTAAAGGATGTCTAGGATAAATATGGCTGAGGCGTTCTGGATGTTCTGCAATTTCTTTTGGAGTTTATGGGTGGTGAAGGCATAGAGTGCTTTTATGTAGTCGAGCTTGCTGCTGATGGGAGCATGGGGGACCATTCTCTTTGGACCGTTCTCTTCTGAAGCAGGCAGAGAGTGTGGAATGAGGAGGATGAGGCAGCGTTGATTTGGCGGGTCGTTATGAGCGAGGAGTTGAGGATGATGCCAAGGTTGCATATGTGGTCGGTGGGTGTGTGGGGGGTTCTGAGTGTTGCGGGACACCAGGAGTAATCCCAGGTGGATGAAGTGGTGCCCAGGAACCTTTTTCAGAGTTGAGTTTGAGGCAGCTGTCCTTCATCCAGGCGCAACTGCCTTCATCCCGTTGTGAAAGTTGCTTTTAGGTTCGTTTGTTGATGGAGAGAATTAGCTGGGTGTCGTCGACATAGGAGATGATGTTGAGTCCGTGGTTTCTGACGATGGCTGTAAGCGGGCCATGTAGATGTTGAAGGGGGTGGGGCTCAGAGAGGAGCCCTGAGGAACTCCTCAGCTTTAGGTTCTGAGGAGAACAGTGAGAGCCTGACTGTCTGGAGAGGATCTAAGAATTTGCAGCGGATGCAGGCGTTGTGGAGTCTTGTGTAGAGGTGTGGTGGGAGACAGTGTCGAAGGCAGCAGAGAGGTACAGGAAGAGGAGGGCTGTGCTTTCTCTAGAGTGACTCTAAGGCTAGTCTACTGGCCTCCTAATCTGAGCTTCAGGGATATAAAAGGCTCCCCAATAGCCTGTACCAGCACCTGGACCCAGCGGAAGTAAGTTCCTGACCCCCAAGGGGTGCCTCTTAGGTCCTGGACCTTTGGAGTGGCTCAGAGAGCTGTAATCAAGCTTTTGGGCTCTTTGTGACTGTGAACGGGCCAGATCACACCAAGACTTTGCCACTCACCCTGCAATTCAACATGGAACGCCATCAGCCAGACCGTTCGTACTTCAGCATTGACCGCTCATGGGGACCGCCAATGCGAAGCTCTAGCAACACCCACCCGTGACACCAAGCCTACTCTTTGCACCACACCGGCAGCCTCCTATGATGCTCTCCCTGATCCTCATGCCCCGCTACATCGCGAACGGAACTCTTGGCACAAATTTGATAATATAAAACTTCAGCAGGCCTAACCTGGTGACTGTAGCACACCTGAGCTCCATTACAGTAAGCCTGAATTTGTGACTTAGACCCGATCTAATGCGACCAGATAGCCATAATTTGCAATTTGTGCTTTTTGTGGCTCCATTTTCACAAAAATCTTAATAACTTCATAAATCCAGTTCTACTGATTGGATGTTTGTCATTTGGGTGTCAAATAATGAATTCGAATTTAATCTATTTTTCTAAATTGGTTTGGGATTTTTCTTAGATTTTGTTTTCACTTTATTACTGTTAGTGTCCTGCATAAATACTTTACACATTGCCTCTAAGTTAAGCCTGACTGCTTTTGTGCCAAGCTACCCAAGGTCCAGCATGAATGAATTTAGTGGCTTTTTGTGGTTTCCTCTACAAGAGATTGTAGCCCCAGTGAACCAAAAACCCAATTTTTAACAAAGGAAGGGGTTCTCATGTCCTTTCTGAGAAGAAGGAGGGAGGCTCTGGTGGGCAGTGGCCCAGGGTGCCCCACTTCCAAGTCCTCTGCATTGACTGTTTTCAGCTAGGACACAAGAAGGGGGACCCTGTCTGTGCAAAGAAACCACCTGCTGGTGGGACCTCTACAGGGGTGGCCAATGTGGCATTAGGGGTGGATAGTCCCCAGGGGCAGGATGTAGGTCATGCCTTAATCTCCCTTAGTTAGGGGGTGAACTCAGAGGGTAGACTGGTGATCCCTGAGGGAAGGAGTCATCACTTCTATCAGGTCAAGGTGAATGGGGTCCCTGTCACTGTTTTGAGGGACACAGGGGCCAGCCAGACCATGGTAGTTGAAACAATGATTTTCCCAGAGCAGTACACTGGTCAGGTGTGCAGGATAAGCCAGACCCAGGGGCAGATTCTTGTCTGCCCCTTGGCCCTGGTACCCCTGAAGTGGGATGGACAGGTGACCCAGAGGAGGGTCATAGTTAGTCTGCAGAAGACCATAGACTGCCTTCCAGGGAATGAGCTTCCACCAGTGTCATGGGAGCTCATAGAGGCAACCCCACAGGGTGCCCTGTGGTGCATGGGCCACTAGTGAATACTTTTCAACAGCAACGCTACCTAACACTCAACCATCAGAAACTCTGTATTTGCCCTGCTTCTGTGTAGGGCGGAGAACCACAAGGTTGGTGGAGCAGGACTTTAGGTCATTTATGTGAATGTCTCATTTCTGCCAGCCTCTCAGTTTACCCCAACATGATAACTACTTTTGGCCACAGGTCCCCTTCAAGCCATATGCAACCATGGTTTGCAACTAAAATAAAAGTGGATGGTTCTTTGGTGATCTCCACACATGGAATGAAAGGGCTCATGAATCTATGTATATTCACTGTGTTACCATACTAACAGTAAGATACACTCCTCCTGCTGTTAGCTCCACTGGCACATTCAAAAAAGCTCCAAGCCTGCACAAAGGTGGAGAACACAGTAAAATATGTATTCTGGGTCTTGCATCAATGAGTTATATCGAAACCTTTTTTTCTGCTCCTTTCCCATCTGCAAAATTGTGCGAAAAGTTAATTCCGATTTTCTTTACCAATATCACCACAATTGGAGTGTGCAGAATACTGTGTTATTTACAAACTACTGGCCCCTACAGTGCGGAAGAACATGACAGCCATTCTTCTTTAATTGTACCGCTGTTCAAGGAATAAATAGTATGAAGAATCTCCTATCCTTTAAAAAATATTTAGTAAGGGACTCATCAGCCTAACCCTCTATAACCTTGCCCCTATCATCACAAACCTCACTGGTGACTTAATGTACATTCGAGGCATCCCACATAATCTCAAGCATCCTGTCATAACAAATATACAATGACCTCCCCCTTCTGGACCCATTCTGCACTGTTAAGATACAAAGATCCAAAAACGGAAAGAACCCTGCTATCAACCCCCTCATATTATAGAAGTATCCCCCCAAAAGGGCTATATGCCACACTACCTGTTATCATATCATGCCATAGGTTACTCCACCCCCCCATTGCCTCCAGCTGTCATCCTTAACTTCCTGCCCTCCGAGTATGCCTCCATCCATTCCCTCATTGGGGCCCAAATTTGCAAACCTCTTTTTCTAGACAGTCTACCTTACCAAGGGTACACTGCCATTTCAATATGATAAATAGCTATGTGCCGCACCAACCATTGCTTACAAGATGGAGGAGCAGGATCGAGCCAGGCACAACCTTAATACTGCCATGGAAAGAAACATAAAAGGTTGAGCCGTAAGGGGGATCTTTTCCTTTTGTACCCCTAATAAAATCAATTGGGGAGTAACCACAATCCGCAAACCCAATCTAGCCTCAAAAAAACATATATGTCTCTCTTTAATTTCCCAGATATGGGCATTCCGCAAACATGTGGACTAGGTCCGCCCCATAAAACTGACAGCACGGGCAATTCGTACCAGATACTCCTCCCCATTTAATAATTTTTGCAGGAGTGATATAGAGGTTGAACCACGTTTTATAATGTTGGGCTTGCAGATTGGTTGATCCAAATTTGAGGGAGCCAGATCTAATGAGGTAAAACTATCCCCATTGACCATTTTTAATGCTACCTGCCAGCGATCAGCATGTTTGCCCAAATCGTCCCCTATCCTGTCATTCAACATCTTATATACTGCCCCAGTTGACGGCTTTTTCTCAATTAACACACCTAACAAATCTACCCTAGGGAACCCGCCCTGCCCACCTCCTTTTTTCCCTATAAAGTCCCTGATCTGCAAGAATTTAAAAAATTCATAGTTCCTTAGGATGAAGTTATTTTTAACAACTTCAAAGGTAGCTATACCCTTATCATCACAAAAATCCCCAAGGATGGATAGTCCCTGCTCTTTTCAGCATCTAACATGGGCATCATAAAATATATCTGGCAAAAGGGGGTTATCTTGGAGTGGTGTATAAAAGCTAAAAGGAAAAATCCCTACTTTCTTTCGAACACTTGACCAGATTTGGTATGCACATAGAAGCGTCTTGAACCTCACTCTTTTATATTATCCAAAATATAGTTGACGAAGCAGGTACCCCCTAGCTTCATCCCCTATCACAAGCTCATAGCATGTGGGAGGATCATTGCTTAAGGCATACTCCTTGCTTTTCCCATCTGTTGCAACGCCGAGGCCCAGTAATACAATAGAAAATTCAGAACCGCCCAACCCCCGTTCTCTCTGGAGGGTCAAAAACTTCAGTGCCCTCCGAGGTCTGGCATAAGCCCATAAAAATCTCCAGAGAACCCTGTTACTAGATGAGGATTATGTTAATCATATGAAGATGTGGATCCCAATTTTTATGGCCGAAAATATAGGGAGTGCTCCCACAGGTTTAACATGGGACGCTTTAAAAGCAGGGGTGCGGGGGGAAACCTTGAGATTTAGCTAGGCCCAACAGAAAAAGGAGAAGCAACATCTGCAGGAACTTTATCATGCCTTATCGGTGGCAGAGATAGGGTTGGTAGAGGCTGTGTCATGGGGACTTGTGAGTGAAGAGGCTAAGTTGAATGTTGCAATTGCCAAAGCTGCTATAGTAGACATCAGCCAAGAAAGCAGCGGATAAATATGCAGCTTGGAAAAATAAAGCATATGAATATAGTGAAAGAGTGGGGCATAAGTTAGCGTTTCGTGCCAGACAGCAGATGACATCTGGCGATATTAAGGCAATCCGGGATCCTGAACTTGGAATCATCTCTGATCCAGACAGGATACAGGAAGCTTTTCAGAAATGTTATCAGCGGTTATATGCTGAGGAGGAGGTAGAAGCTTGAAAGATGTGGGCATACCTAGATCAAGCTACTCGGGAAGTCCTAAATGAAGAGGATCGCAAGTTTTTAGATCAATCCATCTCAATAGAGGAAGTTACATCTGCCATATCTAGTTTAGCTTCTGGTAAGGCAGTGGGGGCTGATTTCATTCCGGAAGAATTTTACAAAACGTTTGCTACCAGTCTCAAAAAGTATATCCTAGAGGTATTCCTGCAAATCCAAAAGGGGGCTGCTCCACCTGATTCATGGGCTTCTGCCAAGATTGTGGTGTTTCCCAAAAAGGGTAAACCTGTATTGGAGTTAGGGTCTTATCAACCAATTACCTTAATTAACTATGATACTAAAATCTACGACAAAATATTAGCTATATGCTTATCTGGTATAATAAAGAAAACTGTGTCCCTGGTGCAACACGGATTCATGCCTGGAATGGGAACAACGGATCATAGTTGCCGGGTCATTACCTTATTTGACGTGGCTAAGTAAGATCTGTGGAGAGCCTATGGCTTTAATACTTCTGGATGCTGAGAAGGCGTTCAATAGGGTCTCCTGGCCATATGTGTGGGCGATAATGGATAAAAAAGGATTGGGGCCCGGATATATCAATTTGATTAAAACATTATATATTAGCCCTACTGCTAAGATTTCCTTAATTGGGGGATAATCCGAGACAGTGGTGATTCAATGGGGCACAAGGCAAGGCTGCCCTTGCTCCCCCCTTCTGTTTGCTCTTTACATAGACCCTCTAATTCAGCAAATTAAAGGTAACTCCCTAATCTTACTGATGCATACGAGAGAGAGTGGGAAACCAAGATCGTGGATTATGCAGACGATCTGGCAATAGTTACCCCGGATCCTGTCAGAGCAGTCAGGGAAATCAAACTTGAAACCGGTCAATTTGGCCGAATCGCTAGGTACTTACTTAATTAGGATAAAACTCAGATAATCATTAATGGCAATGTGCATTGTGATGATAGGGTGGTAGTGCCGAATGCAGTGTATCTGGGGGTTAATGTCATGGTAGATACAGATACAATTGTGGAGATTCATTTAGAGCCTTTGATTAGTAAAACTAAGGTGGAGTTGCGGAGGTGGAATAATCTTGTACTCACTTTAATTGGGAGGAGCAATCTAGTTAAAATGGTGTTTCTACCCAAAATGTTAATTTTTTTAAGAGCCATACCCCTGGAGGTGAATAATTCTTGGTTCAAGGCTTTGGATGGGATGACCTGGAGATTTGTATGGGCTTATGCCAAAGTGTGCATGTTTTCTGTAGCATAAGTAAATATACTAATGCTGGTATATGCTTATGAATCAATATCGTAACTTTCAATAAATGTCTTGATTGCTATGGAAGATTTGTAAAGACAGTCTATCATGTATAGACACTAGCGGTCATGGATTGTTAAGTCAAGTGCCTTCAAATGTGTTTTTGGGGTACAGTTTATTGAGTGGCACTAAATTTGTGTTCCAGTAAAATGCCCACTGCCTTATGCAATGGTGTGTAAAATGAAGGAGAGAAATGCAAGCAAATAGATAATGATTCATGAAGATATTTGGTGAAAGGGATGTGTGGCTATCTACCTATCTATCTATCTATCTATCTATCTATGTCTCTCTTTCTCTCTCTTTCTCTCTCTCTCTCTCTCTCTATACATACCCACACACACTCCCCTTGCCTATATCTTTGGCACCATTTGACTAATCTTCGCAAATTTTTTCAAAGAAGTGTCCTTCTGATTCAAGTTGTGCATGGAAAGTTTTGGGGTGATCCGTTAAGACAGGGTCGAGAAAAAGGGGGGATCCAAAAAAGTGCATTTCCTATGTGAATTCCCAGAGAGATTTTAGACAGGACTACAGCCCAATCCGCTGGATGGAATTTGTATATCTAGGGATGTGGAAGCAAGGTCCTGATTGGCTGGGCGCAATTTCACAGAAAGGTCCCCGGGGCTGAAAAGTCACATGTAAAATAAATGAAGAGGTCAGGTTAGAGCTTTCCTGACCCCGTGTTTGTGTAATAAATATGGGAAAAGCATTCACAATGGGCCACAAAATGCCACAAAGTCCACAAACCTTTTTTTAGCAACTTGCGTGATCCATGGAGCCGTCGTGGGGCACAGCGCAGCCCCACGTAAATCCACTGAGGGATCTGAGAATCTTGCCGTAAATCAAAAAAATATATATACACTCACACACCCACTCTGACACCCATACAGACACATTCACACCCACTCTCACACCCAATCTCACACCCAGACAGAAGCTCTTATTGCTCAGATATGATTTTACCTTAAATAATGAAAAAACAAGAGGAGTTTGACAAAATATGAACACGTTGGTTTAATTAAACGCATCGGCTGGAGAAGTGTTGACAGAGTGCATCTGAGGACAGCCTCACTTTGTACAAGTTTTGGCTGACAATATATACATCTCGTTAGGTCCAATAAAACATTTTCTGCATTCTTAAAAAAGCATCTCAGTCTTAAGTTAACAAGTTTGGGCACCTGATAAGGACACATATGATGCTCGACCTTGGAGAGAGCTAGTGTGACTAGATGTCCCGTGTGGAGAGAGCATGATCACTACATGTGGTGTGCATGTCGTGTCCTGATTGGTTGAGTGTTCCTACCTACATGTCGCATCTAGCTTTGTGGTATTTGTGGGGAACGTGTGCCTTTGGCCAAGCGTGTTTTATTGGGGCCAATTTCCTCTGACCCATTTGTGGTGCAACTATCTATCTGTGGGAATGATCAGGGTTTTCCCTGTGTGCACGTTTGTCTCGGGGCTAAGTGAGACCCCACCTGTGACCTGCAACTCGATAGGCATGGGTTTTAGTCGAAGGACCTGTCTGATCACTTATCTCTGACTCCGGGATGATGGGGAGTTCACCTTGCTTGAATCCAACAGGAATGATTCAAGTTCATTAGATCTTCTGAAAATAATATGGCAATCATTGATATCATTTTTACCGACATTCTCAACATCATGCATACTGTTGTCACAGCATATATTGACATTGTTTTTATGCATGCCTAGTTCATGGCGTACATCAGCATTGTTTCTAATGGTAACAACATTGTTATGCAAGACTGGATTATGACATACATTGCCATTGCCATTGTTACTGCCGGTATAGACGCTGTTGTGCGGGCATAAATTATGGGATATGTTGATATCGCATTTTATTGGTATCGCCGTTGTCGGGCCTGCACATATCATGATATTCATTGACATTGTATTCAAGCATTCCAGCACTCTTACACCCACTGCGACACCCAAACAGACACTCTCACAACTAGTCCCAGACCCACTCAGACACTGACGCACCCTCTCAGAGATCCACTCAGACGCTCATGCACAGCCACTAACTTACCCTTACAGCCACTCACATACCCACTCACTCTCCAATATAGCCACACACACAGCCTCTCACTCTCCCATACAGCTACTCACACACCCACCAAAACATCCATACAGCCACTCACACAGCCATTCACTCACCCATACAGCTACTCACACACCCACCAACACATCCATACAGTCACTCACAAATCCACTCACACACCCATACAGCCACTCAGACACCCACTCACACAGCCACTCAGATGAGATATGTTAGAACTAGTATGACTCATTACTTGTACATAAACAATAGAAATTTAACTTAATCAGTACCTTAGGATATATCTTTAAGTCTTAAAAACATTTATGAAACACTTACACTCACTGAATTATGTCATCAGTGATGTCATTTGAGATGTCATCAGTGATGTCACTGGCCATGTCATGTGTGATGTAATATCTGAGGTCATAAGCAGTGCATTGCAGGGGCATAAGTTATAGTTAGCTCAGGTAACTATAAATGGTGAATTTCACTGCTTTTGTATGAGTGAAATCTGATCCTAACTATAACATCCCTGTAGCCTTTGTTTTTTCCAGTGAATTTCTATGTTTTTTTTAATGTGGTTTCCTAACTATAACGTCCCTGCAACCTTTGTTTTTTCATTTAATTAGTACGTTTTTTTTAAATCCATTTCTCTCTATAACGTCCGTTCAACCTTTGGTTTTTACTAGTTGTTTCATTTTTATGAACAACACCTTAGCACCTTAATATATAGCACTTTATGGTGGTTTTACTGTTTAGCCCTTGCACTTTATAGCTTTGCTCCATGACTATTTAAGATAGGGGTTTTTTACTGTTGTTTTCATACTTTTGAAATGATGTTTTTCTGCTATAACTACTGTCATTTCATCTATATCGGAGTTTTTATGTATTTTATCAATTTCGACAGCGTGTTCCCCTCATTTAGGTACTATTTTCTACATTGACTCAAGTATGAGTTGACAATTCAGCACTAGCACTTTGATATTTCAGCACTTGCACTTTAAGAATTTATCAATGCACTGTGTCATTTATCATCTGTTTGGATGTCACGCTGCTAGCTATATTGGAATATTTATGATCTCCGATGATCAATAATGTTTTTGACTTTATATTTATAACCGGAAAAACTCATTATATAATCCAGACAATTAAGTGCCATGTATTGTGTTCTTGATTATGTACACCTCAGCAATTTTCTGGCATCTCTATTTTCTCATTTCGAGTATGAACTCCATAGTCTGATTTCTATGTCTACGAGCATTGCTTGTTTGTCTGCACTTTGGTGGTTGTTTTCTTCACTATTTAAATGAGGGTAATATGGCAGTGTGTCATGTGATCAAGACCGCGCTCTGATGGTCAAAACGCGTCATGGCAGGCACTAGCCTGAACTAGACTATGTGCTGTGAAGATATTAAAGCACTTTTAGAACTTTAGCGTCTGTTGGTCCGTACCTTGTTCATCTCATCATTCAAGTGGTGGGCTAGGATTGTATATATATATATATATATATATATATATATATATATATATTATCTACTGGCGGTCGCCAGTAGATAGTTATAGTTAGGACCTTTATCCATAGGAAATCCGCAACATTCTATTCCCAATAAGTTTGGCGTCGTTTGACGAATCATCGCGTCAACTAGTGGGGCGCTCCAGTCCGCTCCTGTCTTGAAAGTTTCGGGGTGATTCATCAAGCGGCGGCCGAGACAAAAGGGGGGTCCCAAAACGCGTTTTCTCCGTTTTCTCCATGTTAATTCCCATAGGAAATTTTAGCCACGGCTACAGCCCGAACTGCTGAACGGAATTACACCAAATTTTGCAAAAAGGTAGCGCTTGGTTCAGAAAGCGACCTTTTTTTTAAATGGTGTAAATCCGTTCAGTAGTTGCGGAGAAATTAAAAAAATAAGAGTGAAAAAATCAATTTCCCATAAGAAACTTTATACAAGGCTACAGCCAAAACTGCTGAACGGAATTACACCAAATTTGGCAAAAAGGTAGTGCTTGGTTAAGAAAGCACCCTTTTTAAAAATGGTGTAAATCCGTTCAGTAGTTGCTGAGAAAATCAAAAATAAAAGTTTCGATATTTAGAGGCACAGAGGATCCGCGCACCCTCCCGACCACGAGCTGCATGCTAATTGGCTGTCAACACTCCAAATCAGGAAGTGTTGGCAGCCATCTTGTTCCTCTTTAGAACCGAGGAACAAGAAAGCAGTAAAAAAAAGTGCGCAATACGCAAAAAGGGGGCAGGGTAGAAACACCCTGACCCCCTAGGCCTGCTCAGGGGGTCCTACAAGGACCCCAAGGGCCCCCCCAATTTATTTATTTTTTTAAATCGGCAGGATGCGCTTAGGGTGCGCGGATCCTGCCGATTAAAAAAAAAACGAAGTGCGGGCTCCCGCGCTTCTTTGGTAATTGGCCCCCGGGTGGGCCAAGTCCCGGGGGCATGCGGGGGTTAAGTTTTATGTGTGGGGGCCTCTAAGGCCCCCAAGCCCGGGGACCGCCACCCCTGGGGCTTTAATAAAAAATGGTGCGGAGTGCTCTCTGCCCTCCCGCAGCCCCGGGACCGCCACCCCCGGGGCTTCTTTTTTTTTAAATTACCTGTGTGGGGGGGGGGACCACCACCTCCCCGGGGCTGTGCATTTGGATGGGAGGGAGGCCGCGTGGCCCCCCTCCTGGAGCCCTTGATGGCCCTGGGGACCGCCACCCCCCAGGGCCGGCTCCTGCAGTGTCCCGGGGTGCCTACCCCCGGGACACTGCTGTTTGCAATGGCAGTACGGGAGCCTCGCGGCTCCCGTCCTGCCATTGCAAACTGCTTTGCTTCATTGAAGCGAGAGCAGGGAAACCTGCTCTCGCTTCAATGAAGCAAAGCAGATTGCTTTTCCACATGGGGAGCTGCATGTCAGCAGCTCCCCATGTGGAAAAGCAATGCTGGCTCCCGAGGGACGCGGGGAGCCGGCTGGGACCGTGGGGGGATTGGGGACCCCCCCCACGGTCCCCAACGGAGAGGGCCAGCCCCAGGGGATGGGGTCCCTGGGGCAAGTAGTGGCCCGGGAGGGGAGCCACGCGGCCCCCCTCCCCCCCAAAAAAAAAGAAAAAAGAAAAATAAAGGCCTGCCTTGGGGGATGGGGTCCCCGGGGCAAAAGGAGGCCTGAGGAGGGGGGCCACACAGCCCCCCTCCTTAAAAAATAATAAAAAGAGTGGCCATGCCCCGGGGGATGGGGTCCCCGAGGCCGGAATCGCCCACGGGAGGGGGGCCACGCGGCCCCCTTCCCGTTTTTTTTTTTTTTTAAATGAAAAAAAAGTGGTAAGGCCCTGGGGGATGGGGTAAAAAGGAAAAAGGAAGGGGGGCCACACAGGGGGGGGAGACGATCGTGCCGCAGGCCCCGCCCCCTTCCTTTACCACTCTGCAAACGCGCCCCTGGCGCGTTTGCAGAGGGGGAACAATTCCCCTTGAATACTGGGGTCCCTGGGGCCAACTAGCCCACCAGGAACCTCCAGTATGCGCCAGGGGTCTGCGTTGCAGAGAGGTGTACAGAGGCCACGCCCCTTTTACACCTCTCTGCAACGCAGCTCTGTGGCGCTTACTGGAGGTACCTGGTGGGATAGTTGGACCCCAGGGACCCTCAGGATTCAAGGGGACTTAATCCCCCAACTTAAAACGCGCCACGGGCGCATTTGCACAGTGGTGAAGGGAGGGGGTGGGGCTTCAGGTGACATGTGTGCAAACAGGCCCCCTGGCGCGTTTTAAGATGGGGAATTAAATCCCCTTCAATCCTGAGGGTCCCTGGGGGCCAACAAGCCCACCAGGTACCTCCAGTAAGCGCCACGGAGCTGCGTTGCAGAGTGTTGTAAAAAGGGGCGTGGCCTCTGAACACCTCTCTGCAACGCAGCTCTGTGGCGATTACTGGAGGTACCTGGTGGGATAGTTGGACCCCAGAGACCCTCAGGATTCAAGGGGACTTAATCCCCCAACTTAAAACGCGCCACGGGGCGCGTTTGCACAGTGGTGAGGGAGGGGGCGGGGCTTCAGGTGACATGTGTGCAAACAGGCCCCCTGGCGTGTTTTAAGATGGGGAATTAAATCCCCTTCAATCCTGAGGGTCCCTGGGGGCCAACTAGCCCACCAGGTACCTCCAGTAAGCGCCACGGAGCTGCGTTGCAGAGTGTTGTAAAAAGGGGCGTGGCCTCTGAACACCTCTCTGCAACGCAGCTCTCTGGCGCATACTGGAGGTATCTGGTGGGCCAGTTGGCCCCTAGGGACCCTCGGGATTGAGGAGGAATTAATTCTCCAACTTAAAACGCGCCACAGGGCGTGTTTGCAGACATGTCACCTCAGGCCCCACCCCTTCTTTCACCATTGTGCAAATATTCCTCTAAAATCAGCAGAACTACGAATTCCGATTTACTCACCTGTTATCAGGAGAGACCTCAGTGCTGCATCTTTGAGCCCAGTACTGATCCTGAAAAGTAATTCTAACTGTACTTACCAGTAACTTGAATTTCCTTCCATAGGCTAACATTGACTGGTTTCACTTGGAAATTCTTCTAAGTGTGGAGTTTTGGAACTTTATAATATTCCTCTAAAATCAGCCGAACTACAAATTCCGATTTACTCACCTGTTATCAGGAGAGAACCCAGTGCTGCATCTTTTAGCCCAGCACTGATCCTGAAAAGTAATTCTAACCGTACTTACCAGTAACTTGAATTTCCTTCCATAGGCTAACATTGACTGGTTTCACTTGGAAATTCTTCTAAGTGTGGAGTTTTGGAACTTTATAATATTCCTCTAAAATCAGCCGAACTACGAATTCCGATTTACTCACCTGTTATCAGGAGAGAACCCAGTGCTGCATCTTTTAGCCCAGCATTGACCCTGAAAAGTAATTCTAACCGTACTTACCAGTAACTTGTATTTCCTTCCATAGGAATCCATTGTCTGGTTTTCAGCAGAAAAGTTTCCAGGTGTCGATTTTCACAAACTACAAATATTCCTTAAAAATCGCCTGTATGACTTAAACGCATTCTTTCAACTGTTTACAGGAGATGCACCAGTGCTGGATCCAGGATCCACCACTGAGTAAGAAAAAGTAACGATAACACTACTTACCTGCTAAGTGAATTTCCTGCCATAGGATAACATTGGTGATTCTATGTGAAAAAGTTTCTAAGTGTCAACTTTTAAAATACAATAATATTCCTTAAAAATCAGTACTGTAACCAAAACGCTTTTACTCAACTGTTTACAGGAGATGTCCCAGGACTGAATCTAGGATCCAGTCCTGTGGTTAGAAAAGTAATCCATAAAGTAACTAATTGCATTTAACTAGAAATTCACATTGAGCTCAATGTTGCATTGTGTTTGAAATTGTGTTGCCCATTGCAACAACTGTAACTACTGTACTTAAAAGTCTATTGCCTATTTGCAAAGAATTTAAACTAAAGTAATTCATTCTGAGAAAGTATATTTTGTAATGTAATGTATAATGTAATTACAATGTAATTTAAAAAATAAATAGTTTAAAAAAATGTAGTAAATCAGTATCAAAAAAATAAAGATAACAATTTATACATTTAAAAATTGTCATTTAAAAAACCTTGGAAATTCACTGAAAAAAACCATAGGTTTCAGACATGTTATAGTTAGGAATTAGCATTTAAAAAACCTTTGAAATTCACTGAAAAAAACCATAGGTTTCAGACATGTTATAGTTAGGAATTAGCATTTAAAAAACCTTTGAAATTCACTGAAAAAACCGTAGGTTTCAGGCATGTTATAGTTAGAAATTAGCATTTAAAAACCTTTGAAATTCACTGAAAAAACCATAGGTTTCAGGCACGTTATAATTAGAAATTAGCATTTAAAAACCTTTGAAATTCACTGAAAAAACCATAGGTTTCAGACACGTTATAGTTAGAAATTAGCATTTAAAAAACCTTTGAAATTCACTGAAAAAACCATAGGTTTCAGGCACGTTATAGTTAGAAATTAGCATTTAAAAACCTTTGAAATTCACTGAAAAAACCATAGGTTTCAGGCACGTTATAGTTAGAAATTAGCATTTAAAAACCTTTGAAATTCACTGAAAAAACCATAGGTTTCAGACACGTTATAGTTAGAAATTTGCATTTAAAAAACCTTTGAAATTCACAGAAAAAACCATAGATTTTAGGGACAGTTATAGTTAGTTGGACATTGCACTCGTACAAAACCCGTGAAATTCCCCCGTTATAGTTAGTTCAGCTAACTATAACTCGCGCCCCCGCAATGCACTGCTGATGACGTCACATATTACATCACTCATGACATGGTCAGTGGCATCACTGATGACATCATCCATGTGATAATTTCATGCATCTTCTCACACCCTAATATAACTTTTGATACACCCACTCTAAATTACAGACTGCCATTCTCAAAACCATAGACACTCCAACATCAATAACTACATACCCACTCACTGATTCTTAGGTCTACACACACATCCACTCACTCACCTGTACAGTCACTCATACTTACGGTCACTCAGTACAGGACTATCATATGCACTCATACACCTACATAGACACTCACACACCGCCACTCATCCATAGAGGTACTCACACACCTAGTCAGTCATGCAAATAATTAATCACACTGCCATTTACTCACCTATACAGTTATACACACACCAGCTCACTTACTCATACAAATACTAGCACATTCTTACGCTCTTATACAATCACTAATACAAGTACACACTCATCCATACAGCCACTCTCACAATCACACACTCTCACTTATACCCATTTATATACTCCAACACACATATATACTGCCTTTCACATATGTAATTACTCACACATGTACCACTGAGATATACATTCACTCACTAACACACCCATACACACACTCACCCACCCATACAGTCCATCACAGATGCACTCTTGAAACCATGCACTCAGTGAATCACCCACTGATACATCTATGTGCAGTCACACACACCCCATCCACACAAACACTCAGGCACCCATACAGATATTCAGACAACCAATCAATAACTCATCTAGTTGTGGACATGGTAGATTTCAATTTGGGTTGGCTTCAATGTCTTGTGGTAAAGACTAATGACCTGATTATAATTATACTTAACGTGTATTTGAGTATTGGTAAAAATAAGTCTGCACAGCTATATATTTTGCGGGATGTGCTGAATACAATAATAGTTCAATACCCAGATGCGGGTTTAATAGTATCAGGTGATTTTAATTTGCAACTAAGCCGGTTCTCAGATTTCAACTGTAAGACTAAAGGTCTGGCAAAAGAATGTTGTGACATTATGTCTGAGGCTGGAGTTAGCCAGTTAAAAGAAAAATTTAGGTTTACTCCAACGTTTAAGAACTCTAAATATGGATCTATTATTGATTACACATTCGTGTCAGACATTCTGAGATCGTATATGTCTGAATATAAGGTAATCGGCCGGCCAGAAAGTGACCACAACCCCCAGGTTATAAAATGTAATCTTTTTATGAAGTTTCACTCTAAAACTAATGATCTCCCCAATATGGCACACTCTGGATATAATTTGAAGAGACTGGTATGGTATCTAGCCAAAAAGGAGGACATTATGCAAACTGCTCAGGTTTTAATAAGGGAATGCGACTTGGGAGCCCAGGGTGATATGAATATGATTCACAAATGGAACTTTATTACAGGGTCCCTTGTGGGGAAATTTGCAGCTGGCAATACTAGGAAAATTAATACCCATCTAAATACGCAAAAAAGTGGTTCCCCGCCGAACTACGAAAGTTAAAGAAATTACTTAATAAAGCAGTTCGAGCGGCATATGCACATAGATTTTGCCAGTCCTACTCCATGTATAAAGAAAAATTGAAGGAACTTAAGAAGACATATAAACAAGAAGTATGGAAGGCCAAACTTAAACATCAAACTGGGCTATGGAACAGTTTACTATCTGCCTCAAAGCAAAACAATGCAAAAAAATTTTGGATGGTCATTAATAAGCTCGAAAGGGGAGGTTGCAGGGCATTTTCTGTAAACATATCAGAATCTAGTTGGGTTCTGTTTATAGCTAATCTGTATGGTTTACCGGCCCAGAGGGAAAATTTTCCGGATATGTTAGTTGGTGGTGTGAGGAATAATACATTATTAAACATCGTGGAGAATGGTGAGTGTCTGGACTTGGATTTGAATTCCAAAGAAAATTTTATCGAGTCCAGTTTTAACCAAAAGTTTGATCTGGAAATTCCAAGCTGTGACCAAGTATTGATCCTGTTAAGTAGGCTCAGAGCAAATGGTGCCCCCGGTCCCAATGGGTTACCTAATGCCCTGTTTCGGACTAATAGTGGCATGTGGGCTGGCATTCTGCAACGTCTATTCAGGGAAGTGTTGAACCTGGGAAAGGTCCCAGAATCTTGGCAAGGTAGCATACTGCAACCCATTTATAAGAGTGGCCCGGTGGCAAATCCTGCTAACTATCGATTAATTTCGCTTACCGATGTTGATGCAAAGGTGTTCGCATCTACTCTCTTGATGGAACTGGAAGATTGGGCTTCGCAGGAGGGCATTATTCCTTTTAACCAGACTGGATTCCAGAAAGGACAATCCACTATTACAAATCTGTTGGCTTTAACCCTACTTGCGGAGAAGGCTGCCTTAAATAAACAAAACTTATACATTGCTTTTATTGATCTCAAGGCAGCCTTCGACTCTGTGCCACGAAACCTGTTATGGAAGAAATTGGTAGAAAGGGGTATTTCAAGGAAATTGTTGAAGGCTATCGTTCTTCTATATACCGACACTTGGGTACAAGTTAAGTTGGGTGACGGTAATTCCTTATCAAAGAAGATAAGAACGTATAACGGCCTCAAGCAGGGTTGTGTCCTTGCCCCCTGTCTATTTAATTTATTCTTATCAGATCTCTCCCAGCACCTGCATGTCGTTAATGGGCATGTTCCTAGGTTGGGGGGGAGAAAATTAGTTACCTTCAGTATGCCGATGACACCATCCTTGTGAGTCATGCTCCAATCGGCCTACAAAGACTTATTACCGCCTTTGATGATTATATTCAACAGGATGGCCTTGAATTGAATGTTAAGAAAACCAAAGTGATGAAAATTGGTGTAGCTAAACAGAAGTTTAACTCTTGGAAGACTAGAGCAGGTACAATCGATATTGTTAAGACGTATAGATACCTAGGGGTGGTGTTTGACAACCGTGTGTCTTTTAAATTTCATTTTAAGGATCTAAGGGCCAAGGCTGTGACCTTGATCCACGCTTTTAAATGTCTAAAAAAATCATTGAACTGCCAATCATATGACTTTATACTTAAAGTAATTAAAGCCAAACTACAACCAACCCTCATATATGGTTCTCCCATTATTAGAGGGAAAGATGCAAAGGTACTCGACCTATTGGTTGTCAAGGTCTTCAAAGCAACCTTTGGGATTGCCAAATCAGTGTGTCAAGCAGGTATAAGATTGGAGTTTGGTCTCCAGAGACAGAGCCTGGTATCAAAAGGAGCTTTTCTAAAATGTATGGTTGCATTGTCAACATCAGCACCAGCATCTTTAGGGAACATTTGTTGGCAAGAAATAGATAAGTCGTTTTATGCGGCTAAATGGAGATCCTATATTTTAACTTCTTTAAGAGAGATAGGCCTGCAAACGGCATTGCAAGATTTGAACATATCCAATTACAAGCTAATGTTAAAAAAGCGCATTAAAACCGAATCGCTTAAATTGGATAAGGCTGAATTAGCAGGAAAAAATTACGCATGGTATGTGATTAATTCATACCAAACCTTGCGTATACATCCGTATTTGAATGCTTTTTTCTCAGCAAAATTTAAAAATACGTTTCTGAGGTTACGAATGGGATTAAATCCAACAAAGGAGGGTACAAATTCGTGGATTAAGCAGTGGCCGGACCCTGATTGTAGACTTTGTGGACGGTCACAGGAAACTTTAGTCCATATAGTGTGTGTATGCCCAAAGTTGATTAATATTCGACGAACATTCTTAAGACCATGTTTCTTGAAGAGCGGGGTGAGATCTGCTCGTCAGGCTTTAATTATGTCATTATCTGGTGAATCGATTCCTCTATTGTGTCATTTGGTAAAATTTTAATTGGCAGCTGAAAAATGTTTTGATATAATAAGGTAGACCTCCAGTATTTCTATGGTTGTGTTACCTAATAGTATTATTTGGCTTATAACTCTTATTAATTGATAATCATGTTGCGAAGGTGACAATTAGATATGTCAAAATAGATGTGACACTATTACCATAAACTAATGCACTTTATCTGTTTTAATATGAAGATTGTTGCAATAATCGCATATTAGCACTTTATAGTAATGCACTTTATTATTGCTCTGATATGATGGTCGCCGTATTAATCGCTCATTATCGATGCTATGTGAATAGACCTGATTTTATTGATACGTTTTATATTTGTATATACAGGTCAGTTTTTTATTCTATGTGTTGGGAACATGTTTTGCTTTCAATGGATTTTTTTAATGATCGATTATGTTTTAAAGTATGTGATGTGAATTTGTAGTGATTGCAATGATTTTAAGTAATCAAGCAATAAAGATTATTATTATTATATAGACACTCATGTAGCTATTTACAAACCCATGCAGTCACTTACACACCAACAGACAGACGGATAAAGACATTCACACAGTTTAGTCACTAACCCATGCATTTAGTAAGATACGTTTATTCACTCACTTATAGAGTCAGTCACGCACCTACTAAATCATCCATCCAGACACTTATACACCCACTCATTATTCAATACACCTTGGCATATATATTAAACATATTTAAACTTTATAGAAACACACAGTCACTGCATGATGTCATCAGTGATGTCATCAGTGATGCCACTGACCATGTCATGAGTGATGTAATATGTGACGTCATCAGCAGTGCATTGCGGGGGCGCGAGTTATAGTTAGCTGAACTAACTATAACGGGGGAATTTCACGGGTTTTGTATGAGTGCAATGTCCAACTAACTATAACTGTCCCTAAAACCAATGGTTTTTTCAGTGAATTTCAAAGGTTTTTTAAATGCAAATTTCTAACTATAACGTGTCTGAAACCTATGGATTTTTCAGTGAATTTCAAAGGTTTTTTAAATGCTAATTTCTAACTATAACGTGCCTGAAACCTATGGTTTTTTCAGTGAATTTCAAAGGTTTTTTAAATGCTAATTTCTAACTATAACGTGTCTGAAACCTATGGTTTTTTCTGTGATATATATATATATATATATATATATATATATATATATATATATATATATATATATATATATATACCCAGAGCTTCAATAAATCACGCTCTCAGGTTCCATGGAAAGGAAAGATTTATTGCTCAAGGTAACGCGTTTTGAAAGAAAACTTTCTTGATCACACAATGAGCTCCATGAAAACAGTGCTATACATAGACATGGTACTGGGGATACTGTCATGAAAAACGGACTGAAATGTCAATACATGGTTCTATGCACAGTGAATATGGCGGCCATCTTATAATAGCATTCAATACAGAAAACCAAAGTATATACATGCGTAATCTGTAACGAAATATGTTGCAAACATTGTTACATCACAATATATCAACATGTAGTTAAACAATATACAGAGAGCAAAATGCTGGAGAAAAAGTTGGTAAAAATATGAAAGGTTCCAAAGGGTACATGATCTCCCCCATGTTGGAGTATGTAAACAAAGCCTGCTTTACCAGTTCCAAGTTCAAGAAGCGGTCACTAGGGAGAAATGTGTAAGGCCTATACCTCATGTCAAACAAAGATTAGAGGAAATCCTCTCATGAACCCTTACATAGTAACAGTCAACAGTACTTGCAACGAGTGCAAATGCACTGTGCAAACCGTAAGATCCAAACTCATAACCCTCGCACTAAAAAGTACTAGCAAACAAGTGGTGCGAAGCAGGCACAACGCTGTGTACAAAAGTGGCAGCCAGCGTGGCACATGGTAAAGCAGTCAAGTCCATGTGAGATCAAATGGAACACCAATCCAGCTCGATAGATATACATATGGCACAAAAAACTGACTGTGCGCATGGAATCAATACTAGCGCCAAGTGGCGAAAAAGTCCATACTACTGGTCCAAGTAACCATGTCAAACAACAAAGATCTAAACAATGAAAATTAAGTGAAAAAAGTATTAAGAAAACTTCCTTATCTATCAGTAGGTAGTGCACTCCCAATCGATGGGGAAGAAAAGGGTAGGCGGCCCGTGAAGTTCCCGTAGTGAATCGGTGGGCCCCTTCCTTTCCTCCTGTGAAAAAAGAAAAGAAAAGAGCAAATTAGAATAAAAGTTACAATTGAAGTAACAAGTGTATATTACAATGTGCACTTTAAAACATTCCAGTTAACAATCAACATGGAGGAATTGATATAGGAGGAAAATTATGGCATGAGATAAAATTGGCACAAGAAAACAGAGGAATGCAGAGAAAACGAAGTAAAGCAACACAACGTTATTCTTCAATTAAATGTATTGCCAATTCCTCATCAACATTATGTCCCTTGGGGTATCGGGTCTCAAGGTCGAGGATCCATTTCGATTCCTTTTTCCTTAGTCTAAGTTCTCTGTTCCCTCTTCTAGTACCCACCAGTATCTGTTCAATAGCATAGTAGCGCAGAAGCGAACTATCGACAGATGGTAATCAGCAAAGTGTCTCGCTACCGGGTAGTGGGGGTCTTTATTAGTGATTGCTCTCAGATGTTCCATAACCCTCTTCCTAGCCATAAGTGTGGTACTTCCTACGTATCTTTTGTTGCAAGGGCATTCTAGGATGTAAATGACATGTGTTGTGCTGCAAGTGAGAAACTGTATTATGATCCGATTTTTCTTGGAATTCAGTGTATTAAACTCCTTCACCATGTTACTCGTGCGGCATGCCCTGCAATGGCCACAGGGTAGAAACCCTTGAGATTAAATGTGCCGCTATTCTGATGTTCAGTAATGTCACCATGCATAAGTATGTCCCTAAGACTGCGGCCCTTTCGATATGTGATTTTCGGTCTCTCACTGATAGTAGGTCCCACTATATTGTCACTCTTCAAGATATTCCAGTTTTCTGTGAGAATTTTTGCACTTTGTGTGAGTCTTTATTGAATGTAAGAATCACCCTTGTTTCAGGGGATTCATTACTTTCTTTTCCTTTGACTTGTAAGGTACTCTGTCTGTCAATGTTTCTTACTTTGGACACCGGCCTATCAAGTACCCAATCTGGATACCCTCGTGTCTTGAAATGTGATATCATGATATTCTCTTCCCTGAGATAGTTTTCATCGGTGCCTCAATTTCTTCTTGCTCTCAGCAGCTCACCGTAAGGAATACTCCATTTCAGAGTGTCCGGATGGCTGCTGAGAGCATGGAGAAGACTGTTCCCGGCCGTCTCTTTGCGGAACAGGCTGGTTTCAAGTGTGTTACTTGCAGCTCTGACTTTCACGTCTAAGAATTCAATTTCTTCTCTGTTCAAGGTGAATGTGAGTATAATGTTGTAGGTATTGTGATTAAGTCTGGAAACGAATTCTTTAGCTTCTTGTTCGCTCCCTTTCCATATGAGGAAAAGGTCGTCAATGTAACGTAACCAAACTACGGCCTTCTCAAAATCAGGTGCGTATTGTGTGTCTTTTTGTATCTCCTCCTCCCACAAGCCTAGGAACAGGTTAGCAAAGCTAGGGGCAAAGCATGTGCCCATCGCTGACCCTAGTACTTGTCTGTAAAGATCACCATTGAATATAAATTTTTTATTTTGGACACACAGGTACATCATGTCAATAAGCATGTTAGTATGTTCGAGATACATTATGTTTCTTTCTTTCAAAAAATGAGTACATGCATGAATGCCTTGATCATGGTCAATAATCGTATAAAGAGAGGAAACATCCATGGTGATGAACATGTAGTCTTCTTCCCATTGGATGCCTTCTATTTTACACAAAAAGTCCTTAGTGTCTTTGACATAAGAGGGAAGTGTTGCCACATAGTTCTGCAGGAAGTGGTCAACATACTTTGAAATGTTCTCAAAAACACTACAATCGGTCTCCCAGGAGGGGCCACAGGGTTCTTGTGTATCTTGGGTAAAAAGTATATAATAGGAAGTTGTGGATAATCCTTTTTCAAAAATAGGTATTCTTCCCATGTAATGATATCCTCTTGTTGCCATTCTGAGAGTTTGCCCCAAATGGTCAGGATACTGTCATTGTACGTTTTGGTGTTGCATCTACATTAGAATTTACTGTTTTCCAGTTGTTTGTGTGCTTCTTCAATATACATGTCTCTGGTAAGGAGCACAATATTACCCCCTTTATCTGCTGGGTGGATCACAATTTCCTTGTCATTAGCTAGTGTCTTAATGATGTCTTTTTGTTTCATAGTGAGCTTGTATTGATTCCATGCGCACAGTCAGTTTTTTGTGCCATGTGCATATCTATCGAGTTGGATTGGTGTTCCATTTGATCTCACATGGACTTGACTGCTTTACCATGTGCCATGCTGGCTACCACTTTTGTACACAGCGTCGTGCCTGCTTCGCACCACTTGTTTGCTAGTACTTTTAGGTGCAAGTGTTATGAGTTTGGATCTTACGGTTTGCACGGTGCATTTGCACTTGGTGCAAGTACTGTTGACTGTTACTATGTAAGGGTTCATGAGAGGATTTCCTCTAATCTTTGTTTGACACGAGGTATAGGCCTTACACGTTTCTCCCTAGTGACCGCTTCTTGAACTTGGAACTGGTAAAGCAGGCTTTGCTTACATACTCCAACACGGTGGAGATCATGTACCCTTTTGAACCTTTCATATTTTTACCAACTTTTTCTCCAGCATTTTGCCCTCTGTAAATTGTTTAACTACATGTTGATATATTGTGATGTAACAATGTTTGCAACATATTTCGTTACAGATTACGCATGTATATACTTTGGTTTTCTGTATTGAATGCTATTATATGATGGCCGCCATATTCACTGTGCATAGAACCATGTATTGACATTTCAGTCCGTTTTTCATGACAGTGTCCCCAGTACCATGTCTATGTATAGCACTGTTTTCATGGAGCTCATTGTGTGATCAAGAAAGTTTTCTTTCGAAACGCGTTACCTTGAGCAATAAATCTTTCCTTTCCACGGAACCTGAGAGCACGATTTATTAAAGCTTTGGGTATTGTGACGCCGGTTTAGCTCTGCCGGCGTCTAACGCCACTGAACTACGGGCGGATTTCCCAGGAGGAGCTCCCGAGATCGTGAACATATATATATATATATATATATATATATATATATATATATATATATTTATATATGAGTGGCAGTTGCCACTCTGTACTTATAGTTAGGATTCCCAGATATAGGAATTCCTCAGATTTTTGATTGCAAATAACTTTATCACGTTTGATGAATTCAGGGAAACTTTGCAGACCTTTTCTTTTTTCAACATCGGTTGATGGTGCAAAGTTTTGTGCTGATTAGTAAAGGGGGTGCAAAGATAAAAGGGAGTCCTAAAACTCGTTTTTCATCTAATGCATTTTCAATAAACGTTTTAAATAGACATAGCGAGAAAATGGCAGAACAGATTTACATGAAATTTGGCAGATATATTCACTATGTTTTGGAAAATGTCCTATTTGTTATTTGTTTTGAATTTGTTCAGGGGTTTTAAATATTTTAAAACAAAACGTAGTGATATATTAGGCTGCAGTATACCGCAGTACCTTCACAGCGTACCGCGGTATATGGCGATGAAGGGGCAAAATAATATTTGTTAATCAAAGCCCTTGAAAAATAAAAAGGCCTGCATATTGTTTAGGCCACACGTTTGGCTTTGTTCTGTGTTTTAAATGTAAATATAGCTTATTAGTCTGTGTAGTGTATAGGAAGAAATGAAGCAATTTAGCAAAGTCTGTAGAGTTAGGTAAAAGTATTCTCATTGATTTATATATTTTAAAAAATGTTTAAGATATACCAGGGGACTTTCTAGAAAAATAAAATTTGACATAATATAGGGTAGCTCTTTAAAGACCTTTTTTTCACTAAACATATGTATATGTGTTTGTCAAGCCAAGTTTTTAGGTTTGAAATGAAAATATGATTTCCATAGGCTGAAAAATGTACACCATCAGGATGGTACCATGCTGCATTGGCATATTTTATATTTGAATGAAAAATTGAAGATATTTCCTTGTTCACGTCTTTGATTTTTTTTAAACTTAGCAGCATTTACAGTAGACCACTTCCACATTTGTCCCAGACAAATATTTGAGAACACAAAATGTGTGTTCGGAAACATAGATATTAAAATGGAAAATAACTCTTTCATCTTAATTTCCAATCTAACTCCAGTAAAGTGTCCTATATCATTGCCATGATTGTATAGATTGACAGAATGCACACCTAAATGTTCAACATACCATTTTTTCACAATGCTCCGAGGCAAAAGTATTTGCGTGCAGACAGGTATATCATTGCCACCACAGTGGATAGCCATAAAGTGGGGATGGTCACATTTACTAACAGAGGAAAGTAGAGGAAGTATCTGATTTAATTTCAAACCTCTTTCACCAACCCATGTTAGTTCAACACCTTTCATGCCTAAATAATTTTCAACACCTACTACCTTAGCATGCTGTCTCCTAAAAATTGAAACTGTGACCAACAAATCAAAACCCTAACCATCTTGCACATACACTGACAGACAAGAATAAGGAACATAGAGACAGGTAAATAAATATATAAAGAGTTACATGATTGGCCATAAGGAAACTATATCTTACCAAAAACCTAATTTTGAAAGGGGGACAATCTTTGGCTGGAATACAATTTGGGCTCCTAATGTAGCACAATACTTCTAAAAACAAAAATGAGGTAAAAAAGTAAACTAGTTTGCAGCAAAAATGTTTAACAAGTACTAGAAAGGCATTTAAAACACACATTTCTGGTCACATTTCAAATCAATAGAAAAGTAGATAAAAAAAATTAAATTAAGAAGTAAAGCATTATGTGATTGGTTCATAACACAAAGTGGGTATAAACAGAGCCCAACAGTACTAAATACAAACAACAACCATAGAGACTCTGCTGACTGTTGGAAAGCAATAGAGCTCTATTTCTTCTTCAAAGACATAACAGATAAATTGATAATTATACCGCATCGCCTCCACCTATATATTTCAACATAAAAAGGTAAATTTCTATATGGAAGACTATTATAAAAATAATACAGGAAATTAAATAAAAAAGTAACATTTGTAGTAGAACAATTACTACTTTAACCATTACTTCTTTATGTCTTTTCCAAAACAGATTTGCCCACATTGAACACAATGTCCAAAAAGCAATACCTGGAGAAACAAAACAGGAAATTGTACTATGGAGAGCAGAAAAATATAATAATTAAACGAGAGAAGGAGGACACCTATAGAAACACCATGGTACTGGTAAGACTACAATATTTTTTTTAATGTTTCTACACACCCTAACCTTATTAGTAAAAAGTTGAATAACAAGCAATGACAACGTAACAAAAAGAGATAAACCCATTTTTTTATGTCCATTACTGCGCTCTTTTGGTTCTAGTTCTTTTTCTGTCTCTGTGCTTCGTCTCTAACTGCTAGAATCTGAATTTTGTTATGCAGCAGTATTGGGTTATATCCGTCAAGCATTCAAAATCAGGAAGACTGTGGCCTCTTTTATTGAATAATGCTATGTTTATTCACCTTGTATTGTGGATGGAATTTGAAAATGGCGTAATGAATGGCTTGAGATTACACTGCAATGTTTTTATCTATTTAAAAAATGTGTATGTAATATATATTCTTTTTTGGGCCTTTATCCCGAATAAGGCTTTGAATCATCATCAACAAAAAGAGCATCATTAGCAGTCAGCTATTCCAGGAATGAAAATGCAGCCTATTCAAGAAAAATATACACTTTAAGAAGAAGAGGCAACATTAGGAGTATAACTGCAAAGCATTGTAAAACATGTCCTTAAAAATCTGCTTCAAACAAGTCCTTTCATAAGGAAAAAGACAGAGAAACTCATACAGAAACAATTTGTTCAACTTATTGATGGAAAAGCATTTCATTTCAAAAGAATATTGATCATTTTCATAATGAATCAAGTCAAAACCCTTGGCCATTTAAATATAACCCATAATATATATAACCTACAGAAGAAACAACTAACAAGACCACATTTCTGTAACATTTTTCAAGGAACTTGGGGACATATGTCAAGCGCTGAACCACATTTTAATGAAGAGAGTTACCATCAACAGAATAATTGTGTGCTTTCAGTCACACATGAAGACCGGTGTTATGAAATCTTACATGGAAATGTAATGGTGGGAAGTCAAACAACAAGCAATATCTCGCGAAGATTGCCGGGAAAAGAAACAGAATCCCATATATGAATGGAAATGCACCTCTATTTGTAATGTCAGAAACACATCCATTCTGAAGCTAAGGATATTTTTAACAACATATAAAAGGTCATCACTACTTAAAAAATACAACTTCTCCTAAACATAGACGTATTCCCAATTCGAACCATTACTAACCTCCATGGACATTCTTTATCTTGATTGAGAAATCACATGTCTGAAACCACATTACATCATATCAAAATGCTCTCCACGTGCCATTTAATGGTATGGAAGTTTGTGCGGACATAATACTTTGTCAAAACACCATCATTGCAATTGGAAAAATTTAATTATGCTCTACTTCACTCTAATCCACCACAAGTCAGCAATATTACAGACTGTATCCAATCTCAATACTTTGAAGCACTCTCTGAGAGCACCTTGTCCAGACATTGCCTTTACTCAGAATGAAAACCCAAATCCATTAACAGACTTCACCAATTACAAAATGGATATTCTTGAATTTCAAGAAACAATTTGTGAAATCATTAAGCAGATTTGCATTTGTTGTCGAACAACATACTATGAGATGCAAGTAAAAATTATAGATTTCCTTGAAAAAACTGAAAATGAGGAGAAATCTAACTCTCTTTCTATTTGCAGAAGAAAGTTACGATATCTGCGAATACCATGTAATCTGCAATTACTGCCTTAATATCCAATCCATTCATAACTACAGAAACTGAATTTATATGAAAGCATTTTAATTCAAACACTGCATCGTTTTCAAACCAAAGTTAGAATGCAACCAAAATCTGTAAAATTTCATCCGCATGATTTAGTACGTGCACTGAAAGGATAAGTTGCTTTTCTCCCATTAGATTTCAACAAAAAACATAACCACTCTTGGAATTGAACAAAAAGTAGAGGAACCTTTAGTGGTTTTAGTGAATGGAGTACCTGCCAATCAAAACAATTAGCAAGAATTCATTAGCATAGAAAAAGTTCAGAAAACACTACATTTCCTTCAGGAAAACATCATATACATTAAAGATTTTGACATTGCAAGCTACATCTCATCTACATATAATTTTGAAAAGCAAATCAAAAAGGACAATTTGAACAGATTAGTAAAGAATAAGCTGAACAAATATATGAATATAGTACACTCAAGAGACATGATGAGTGATGCTTTAGAACTTGATCAGATGAAGGACGGTAAAATAGAGCCTATTAGTGTCTGGGACAAATTCCTAGAAGCAAGATATTATCCACATTTATTCCCCACTGGAAAAGGTGAACAATATGATGATCATTCAGTCCAAATTTCAGCTTGAGAAAATTGAGCTACAAGATTATATTCAGAGGATCCATTCTTTCGACAAGATATCCCATATATTTTCACACTATGATATAAAAGGGAACTTTCTGTCACTTCTTATGCTATTGCAAATGTTATTCAAGCTGGAACTGGCCATATTAATATAACAGCACAGGTTATTTTTAGAGGGTGCATGAAAAAGATGAAAATCTAGAATATAGCTTAATATTATGGAATGTCAATGGAGGATAAATTAATATTGGCTTTTGAAGACACAGAGAATGGAAATGTATGCTCAGAAATTTAGGACCACCTACTTTAAGCTGTGCTGAGAATGGATGGGATGATTGGTAACAATTTCTTCTTGAAGCTAATGCTAATATTCCAGGCAATAACTGCAAAACACCCACAGAAATATCTTCTTTGGATCCTGCCATTGTTTGCAGATATTTCAATCCCAAATTTCAAACCATACTTCACTACTTAACCAACAAGAAGAAAATCCCAATGTAGAAGTACTTTTAGTGAAAAGAGTTTCAAGCAAAAGGTGCACCACACATTCATATGCTTCTCTGAATCAAAGATGCACCTACGTTTGGAGCTATCTGAGGACGTGTTATGCTTTTAACCATATAAATGTGGTAAATATAGAGAAAATCTAAATACTCCTCAAAATGTTGCTGTCGATTCCCAAGACTAATTCTACAGAAAGGAAGGGTCAACAACTTAATGTCATCTAGAAGACAAGTGGTTACTAGCAAATCACCAAAAAACATGTAAATCTTAGAAGACCACGAACTTGACAACGGAAAAATGACTACATCCCTTTTAATTCTACATATTTGAGATGTTAACATAGATGTACAATTTGCTGCAGATTGCTCAACAGCGGTTGCACGTTATTTTACTGCCTACATTACACAGGCAGATAAAACAGATGCGAAGGAAGTATGGGAAGAAATATTTGCTAAGTAATCCTTAACATTATACAGTTCTAGCCTATAAATGCTATCCCACCGTGAGGTTAGTAAGTATGAAGCATGTGACTGCTTAAGGTCCTCAAGATTATTTGGTTAATCAAAAACAATCATGTGTCTTAGTGAATGCTTGGCATCATCACATTGAAGAGTTCTGAAAAGCCTACCTGAAATTGAATATCTTGCACATTTTGATCCCACAAACAAAGACATTCTGAAAACAAATATGTTGGACACATACTACCAAAAGAGAAGTCCATTGTTAGAAAAACTATGCCTCTAATAAGCTGATCAGTTCTACACATATAGAAACAATCTGACAGAAGATATCAACACCAGTAAGGTTCAAGTAGAAGGTACCAATGGTTGTTTAATACACCACTGTAACCCGACTGTTATTAATCATCACAAATTAAGTTGTGACACAGGAGAAAAGAAAAGAAAGATTTGTACTATTTAGCACTTCCTCAACTATTTAGACAATGGCAAAAATAAGTAGAATGTATAGGACCCTTTCAGTGCTGTACCAATGCATTTAACCCTTTGGGTGCTCATGACGGAATGGTTCCGTCATGAGCACCAGTGCTCCTGTGCTTATGACGGAACCATTCCGTCATGAGCACATGCTCAGAAAATCCCTCTGCTGCAGACAGCAGAGGGATTTCCCATTTTTGTTTTGCCTGGGGAGGTGGGGAAGAGCTTCCCAAATCTCCCCAGGCCTGTTTTGTGATTTCCTTGCAATGACGATCACACGCATGGCGCGCAATCGTCATTGCTACGAAAACTAAACTGAAACTTAGTTTCAGTTTCGGTGCTTGTGGGGCGATCTCAGCCCCCGAGCACCGAAACAGATGGGAGAGGTATTGTTGGAAAGGGGAGAATCTCCCCTTTCCAATGGTACCCTACCCTAGTGGATCCCTGCTTGGGGATCACTCCAGGAGGGCGATCCCCAAGCAGGGATCCACACACTAGCCACCAGGGAGGGGGGAGCGACCCCTTGGGCAAGGGCCTTTGCTCCCCCCAATTTAATTTTGCCAGACAGCCTTTCTGCCCTGGGGGGCAGATGGGGGCAGTAGCACCCAATCTGCCCCCCGCAGGGGCAGAAAGCACCCTAGATGCCAGGGATTTTTTTTATAGGCCAGGGGTGGGAGCTGCCCAGAATGGGCATGCCAAAGCCCCCACCCTACCCCCAAACAAGGAATAAGACTTTCTGCCCCCCCAGGAGGCAGATGGGGGCAATAGCCCCTGATCTGCCCCCCAGGGGGGCAGAAAGCCCACTAGGCCCCAGGGATTTTTTTTATATATACGTAGGGGCTGGGGCTGCCCAGAATGGGCATGCCAATGCCCCCACCCCCAAAAAATTACCACAGTCTTTCTGCCCCCCGTAGGCAGATGGGGGCAATAGCCCCTTATCTGCCCTGTCGGGGGGGGGGAGAAAGCCCACAAGGCACCAGGGGTAAATGTTTTTCAAAATTCAGGGGTGGGGGCTGCCCAGAATGGGAATGCCAATGCCCCCACCCCCCCAAAAAAAGATGCCACTGTCTTTCTGTCTGACCCCAGGAGGCAGATGGGGGCAATAGCCCCTAATATGCCCCCTGGGGGGGGCAGAAAGCCTATGAGGTGCCAGCGATTTGCTGGCTTTTTTTATACGAAGGGTGGGGGCTGTCCAGAATGGGCATCTCAATGTCCCCACCCACCCAAACAAAATAGCCACATTCTTTCTGCCCCCCTTGGGGGCATATCAGGGCAGTAGTCCCGGATTTCCCCCCTCCCCAGGGTGGCAGAAAGCCCACTAGGCACAGACTTTTTTGCGGAATGTGCCTACCTCTGGATTTTGGGTCCTAGCGGAGCTGGCCCCCAAGGAAACCTAGCAAACCTATACATTTTTGCAAACTAGACACCCAGGGGAATCCAGGATGTGGTGACTTGTGTGGCTCTCACTCGGTTCTGTTACCCAGAATCCCTTGCAAACCTCAAACTTTGTATAAAAACAAACCACATTTTCCTCACATGTCTGTGATGGAAAGTACTGGAATCTGCGCAGATCCACAAACTTCCATCCATCCCACATTCCCCAAAGTCTTCCGATAAAAATGATACCTCACTTGTGTGGGTAGGCATAGTGCCCACGACAGGAAATGGCCCAAACCGCAACGTGGACACATAACATTTTTACAGTGAAAACTGACCCTTTGTTTGCAAAGTGCCTAGCTGTAGATTTTGAACCCTAGCTCTGCCGGCACCTAGGGAAACCTAGCAAACCTATACATTTTTGAACACTAGACACCCAGGGGAATCCAGGATAGGGTAACTTGTCTGGCTCTCACCAGGTTCTGTTACCCAGAATCTCTTGCAAACCTCAAACTTTGTAAAAAAAACACATTTTCCCCACATTTCTGTGGTGGAAAGTTCTGGAATCTGCGTGGATACACAAAATTCCACCCACCCGCATTCCCCTAAGTCTTCCGGGAAAAATGATACCTCACTTGTGTGGGTAGGCCTGGTGGCCGCGACAGGAAACGGCCCAAAACGCAACGTGGAAACACCACATTTTCACAGTGAAAACTGACCCTTTTTTTGCAAAGTCCCTAGTTGTAGATTTTGAACCCTAGCTCTGCCAGCACCTAGGGAAACCTAGCAAACCTATACATTTTTGAAAACTAGACACCCAGGGGAATCCAGGATGGGGTTACTAGTCTGGCTCTCACCAGGTTCTGTTACAGAGAATCTCTTGCAAACCTCAAACTTTGTAAAATAAAAAACACATTTTCCTCACATTTCTGTGGTGGAAAGTTCTGGAATCTGCGTGGATCCACAAAATTCCACCCACCCTGCATCCCCCAAAGTCTTCCGAGAAAAATGGTACCTCACTTCTGTGGGTAGGCCTAGTGCCCACGACAGGAAACGGCTCAAAACTCAACGTGGAAACACCACATTTTCACAGAGAAAACTGACCCTTTTTTTGCAAAGCGCCTACCTGTAGATTTTGAACCCTAGTTCTGCCAGCACCTAGGGAAACCTAGCAAACCTACACATTTTTTAAAACTAGACACCCAGGGGAATCTAGGATGAGGTGACTTGTCTCGCTCTCACCAGGTACTGTTACCAAGAATCCCTTGCAAACCTCAAACTTTGTAAAAAAAAACACATTTTCCTCACATTTCTGTGGTGGAAAGTTCTGGTTTTCAGGGGATTCTAGGTAGGAAAACGTTGGGGGATCCACGCAAGCCATACCTCGCTGAACTCCTCTGGGTGTCTAGTGTGGGTTTGGTAGTTTCCCAAAATGGCCGCCGAGCCCGGGGCCAAACCCCCCCCCTTGCAAAACCAGGTTGTTTTGTGGTAGGTAATTTTGATGTCTCCTCAATATATTTTGGGCCCTTGCCTGTCGCAGGTACTTGACCCACCTACGTGAGTGAGGTACCATTTTTATCGGGAGAACTGGGGAAATGCTGGGTGGTAGGACATTTTTGTCAGCTTGGTGATGCTACAACTTTCCCACACAGAAATTTGAGAAAAAAGTGATTTTTTCAGCGAAATTTGTGGTTTGCAGGGGATTCTGGGTAGGGAAACGTTGGGGGGTCCATGCAAGCCATACCTTCCTGGACTCCCCCTGGTCTCTAGTTTTCAGAAATGTGTGGGTTTGGAAGGTTTCCCTAGATGGCCGTCAAGCCCGGGACCAAAAACTCATGTGACCCCCTTTGCAAAACCAGGTCATTTTCGGATACATGGGGGCGTTTTTGGTCCCGGGTCAGCAGCCATCTAGGGAAACCTACCAAACCCACACATTTCTGAAAACTAAAGACCCAGGGGAGTCCAGGGAGGTATGGCTTGCGTGGACCCCCCAACTTTTCTCTACCCAGAATCCGCTGCAAACCTCATATTTTGATGAAAAAATCACATTTTTCTCAAATTTCTGTGTGGGAAATTTCTGGAATCTGCATGGACCCACAAATTTCCTAACACCCAGCGTTCCCTCTTGCCTCCCGATAAAAATGGTACCTCACTCGCGTGGGTGGGTCAAGTACCCGCGACAGGCAAGGGCCCAAAACGTATTGAGGAGACATCAAAATGACCTATCACAAAACAACCTGATTTTGCAAGGGAAGTCACCTGGGTTTTCTGCCCCGGGCTCAGCGGCCATCTTGGGAAACCTACCAAACCCACACATTTCTGAAACCTAGACACCCGGGGGAGTCCAGCGAGGTATGGCTAGCGTGGGTCCCCCAGCGTTTTCCTACCAAGAATCCCCTGCAAACCTCAAATTTAGCTGAAAAAAAATCACTTTTTTCTCAAATTTCTGTGTGGGAAAGTTCAGGAATCTACGTTGATCCACAAATTTCGTACCACCCAGCATTCCCCCAGGTCTCCCGATAAAAATGGTACCTCACTCGGGTGGGTGGCTCAAGTACCCACGTCAGGCAAGGGCCCAAAACATATCGAGGAGACATCAAAATTACTTACCACAAAATAACCTGGTTTTGCAAGGGGGGTCACCTGGGTTTATGGCCCCGGGCTCGGCGGCCATCTTGGGAAACTACCAAACCCACACATTTCTGAAAACTAGATACCCGGGGGAGTCCAGCGATGTATGGCTTGCTTGGATCCCCCAACGTTTTCCGACCCAGAATACCCTGCAAACCTCAAATTAAGCTGAAAAAAAACACATTTTCCACATATTTTTGGGTGGAATCACCGTGCCGGCACAAATGTCCTACCCCACAGCGTTCCCCTCAGTCTCCCGAGTAAAATGATACCTCACTTGTGTGGGTGGGGCAAGGGCCTGTGCCTGGGAAGAGGATAAAACATAGGGATTAAAGGTATAGCACCGTGAATTCTAAGCGCTACATTTTTTTAAAAATACGTTTTTAGTCAATTCTGCATTGGACACCCACACAAGTGAGGTATCATTTTACTCGGGACACTAAGGAGAATGCTGTGGGATAGGACATTTGTGCCAGCATGGTGATTCCACACAAACATATGTGGAAAATATGTTTTTTCCAGCTAAATTTGAGGTTTGCAGCGGATTCTGGGTAGGAAAATGTTGGGGGATCCACACAAGCCATACCTCACTGGAATCCCCCGGTTGTCTAGTTTTCAGAAATGTGTGGGTTTGGTAGTTTCCCAAGATGGCCGTTGAGCCCGGGGCCAAAAACCCAGGTGACCCCCCTTGGAAAACCTGTTTTTTTTTGTGATAGGTCATTTTGAAGTCTCCTAGATACGTTTTGGGCCCTTGCCTGCCGCGAGTACTTGACCCACCCACGTGAGTGAGGTACCATTTTAACGGGCGACCTGGGGGAACGCTGGGTAGTAGGAAATTCGTGGATCCACGCAGATTCCAGAACTTTCCCACACAGAAATTTGAGAAAAAAGTGATTTTTTCAGCTAAATTTGAGGTTTGCAGGGGATTCTGGGTAGGAAAACGTTGGGGGACCCACACAAGTCATACCTCGCTGTACTTCCCGGGGTGTCTAGTTTTCAGAAATGTGTGAGTTTGGTAGGTTTTCCAAGATGACCGCCGAGCCCGGGGCCAAAAACCCAGGTGACCCCCCTTGGAAAACCAGGTTGTTTTGTATAGGTCATTTTGAAGTCTCCTCAATACGTTTTGGGCCCTTGCCTGTCACGGGAACTTGACCCACCCACACAAGTGAGGTACCATTTTTATCAGGAGACCTGGGGGAACGCTGGGTGGTAGTAAATTTGTGGATCCACGCTGATTCCAGAACTTTCCCACACAGAAATTTGAGAAAAAAGTGATTTGTTTCAGCTAAATTTGAGGTTTGCAGGGGATTCTGGGTAGGAAAACGTTGGGGGACCCATGCAAGCCATACCTTGCTGGACTCCCCCGGGTGTCTAGTTCTCAGAAATGTGTGGGTTTGGTAGATTTCCCAAGATGGCCGCCGAGCCTGGGGCCAAAAACCCAGGTGACTCCCCTTGCAAAACCAGGTTGTTTTGTGATAGGTCATTTTGATGTTTCCTCAATACAGTCAACAAACTTTATTCGGTTTTTGTTTGTAAAACCATAAAAGTTACACAAATACAATACATAAAAGCAACAAATTATAACATATCAGACTCCGCTACCACACAAAAGATCATCTAAAAACATGTCTAAATAAATAGACTCTACATGTCCATAAGGTGCCTGGAATTCATAGATGCCTTTAAAAACCCTGCAATAAAAATAATACATTCATCCTTCAGTAATTGTAAATACATTAGTGCAGGTCTAACCTGATTAAAATGCAATTTCTTTAAAATCGGAACTAAAAAATGCCTCCTGGGGACTTCATATAGATAACAAAAAACATAAAGTGCAGCAAATCCTGCGGAGACTTTCCGTCGCAGCCGCAGGGAGCTAGCACTTGACCTCTAGAAGCCCCCTTGGGTCTTGCTAACAGGAGATGGAAGAGATTCATCCGGAACCTAGTTAAAAGAAATTTTTCGTGTGACGACAAGGACCCCATGAGGTATGGTTCAGTCAATGGAGTCGATTTAAGTAATAAATATGCCCGGACACTAGGGGCCATATGTATCAAGCCAAATTGCATTCGCAAACGCCGAAATTCGCAGAATTTCGGCGTTTGCGAATGCAATTTTGCTTAGAGGTATGTATGAAGTCAAAACTGCCTCGCAAAATAAGGAATCGCAAAATTTGCGATTCCCTATTTTGCGATTGCATTTAAGGAATCGCAAATTGCGATTCCTTAAATGCAATTTAAGAAGCACCAAAAAGTGCAATTTGACCTTAAGGAATCGCAAATTACCACCAACTTCAGGTTGGTGGTAATTTGCGATTCCTTGAAAAATGCACTTTTTGCATTTTTCAAAGTGCCATGTGGCGCACATACATGCCCTTAGGGCATGTATGTGCGCCACATCTGCACCCATGCTCATTTCAGGGTGCAACAGGGTGTCCTTTAGACACCCTGGCACCCTTGAAATTGCATTCTCAATTTGCGATTCTCTAATTGGGAATCGCAAATTGCGAATGTCTTCCCATTCATTCCTATGGGCCTCTAGGCCCATAGGAATGAATGGGGAGGTATTCCTTAATTGCGAATCGCACTTTGCGATTCGCAAATAAGGAATATGTAGGATTCGCAAAATTTATTGCAAATCCTACATACATCTCGTTTTGCGATTCTCAAATAGCGATTCTCTAAAATTCGCTATTTGAGAATCGCAAAACCAAACTTTCATACATATGGCCCTAGGTTTCCGAGCCTCTTCTGCTTCCCGCTCGGCTTGCCTTCTGCTCAGAAAAGCTACCTTGGTTGTTTCCACGTCCTTTCTTACAATAACATCTGGTTTAGAGAATAAAACTCCCCGCCCTATCCATTCAAATCCTTTTTTGATATAATTAAGCCAGGGGATACGGGCCACGTTATCTAGGGACAGGCATTCTCTTAAAATCAAATGAGTGAGGATTAAATCTTTATTTAACCAACACGTTAACCAAAAAGTCAAGGGACGCAGGGCGATAGTATCACTTAGGTAGGAAACCCCCAATTCCTCATGTACCACCAAGTTCGAGGTTCCTTGCGGGACACATAATAACCTTTTAGAAACCCATTTTCCACAACTTGGAGGGGTTCCACTACCGTGTATCCCCAGATCTCACTACCATAAGTTGCTATAGCTAAGCTTTTTGCTCGATACACCTGAAGCATAGCTCCTGTCGGTTTCTTTCCCACTTTAGAGGCAAAATTAAAAATTGCAGCATTGACCCGCACCACTTCCCCTTTTTTTCTTTTGATTAAGGGGTCCCACCTGAGTTGATCATCAAATAGGACCCCTAAATAAGAGAAAACATTCGTACGTGGGATCTTGTCATTACCAGTTCTAAACAAAAAGTTCCTCTTCGTATTTTTCCCTACCTTCATGACATAGGACTTAGAATTATTAATGGTCAGGTCCCGATCTGTCATGAAATCAGAGAATGCCGTTAAAAGAGATTGTAGGCCCAGTTCAGTTCTAGATATTAGGACGGCGTCATCCGCGTAAAGCAAAATGGGAATGCCCCGCCGTCCTACATAGGGGAAATCTGCTCCAGTTGCCCTCAGCGCACTTTCCAATTCATTAATATAAAAATTAAATAAAAATGGCGCCAAGATACAACCCTGCCGGACCCCCTTCCTAATCTCGAAGTCCCTGGAAACCTGCAAATTTTGTGCAAACCTAATGTTGGCTTTAGTTGAGAAATGCAGGTCCTCGAGAAAATTAACAATACAATTTTCTACCCCCATTGCCCTCATGGACTGCCATAGCTTAACTCGATTTACACAATCAAAAGCAGATGACAAGTCCATGAAGGCAAGGTGGATAGTTCCGGGGTGCGCCACAGTGTATTTATTCAATATCATGAATAGGTTAAGGCACTGTGCAACTGTGGAACGCCCGGCCGAAAACCATACTGGACGTCCGACAGAATCCCATTCTCATCTGCCCATGTTGTTAATCTCTGTAATATGACACGACCCACCACTTTGACCACTGAGTCAATAAGCGAGATTGGTCTATAGCAGTGGGTACTATTTCTGTCACCCTTTTTAAAAACTGGGACTATGGTTGAGGAGGCCCAAGACTGAGGACACCCCTTTTAGCTGCCGCGTTAAATAGTGACTCTAAAATCGGGGCCCAGAACAAGGGGTCTGACTTAAATAAGTCCGGGGGATCCCATCTGGACCTGGGGCTTTGTTAATAGTTAACCCTCGGATTCCTTCCAAAATCTCGCTCCTATTAAAGCATATCGGAGCATCCAACCTATTCTGGGGTATACTACAAATAGGCTTGGACGGACAATCAAACATGGTTTTAAAATGAAGTACCCATTCATCCTCTAAGATATGAGCCACGAGACCCTCCCCCCATCCTTAACAAACAGGGGCCCATTCACGACACTCCAAAACCTCGAGCTGTTCCTCAAAGTACTTGAGTCGATCAGCTCCTTCCAGGCGTCTTCCTTCAGTGCTCCCTTGCGTGTGGCCAGGGCTATCTTGTATTCCCTGCGACAAGCACAAACCTCAGTTTGAATTCTCGGTTTGGCTGCCAGAGCAGCCCTCAGTCGCTTAGCTGATCTAGAGCAATCCGAGTCAAACCATCTGGGGCCGGAGAAGACAGTGCCTCTAGCCGGTGCACTTAACAATTCACCAACTGTATGCGCTATTGTCTCATAGGCACAGAGGATCTCTTCGGGGGTGGACCTCTCAGACGCACATAATGATAACTCATTGGCACAAGATGTTTTTACCTCATTATAGAAACTAACAGGGGACACCTGAGACCATTTTAACCTTCGCTTTCCATCCGTTGGTTTCAGAATGCCCCCGGACGAAGCCTCCCCAGTTTTTGACAATAAAGTTTCCAACATTTGAACAATTAAAGGATTATGGTCACTAAATTCACTAGCTGTAATATTAAAACCATTAAAAACAGATAACAGCGATGAGGAAATTAAAATAAAATCAATGAATGATCCTCTTCCACTTCCTTTGAACGTTGGTACAGGGAACTTGGTATAAGGGTCAGTTAAAGACATCGTGACCACCAAATCCAATTCGTTTAACATGTTATTCAACAATTCTCCTTGGAGATTGTGGTCAAAATGAAAACCCCTCATAAGGGGACACCCAAGCTCTAAGATACAGGATGTTGAAGGGTTACCACAAGGGTGTATGTTAAAATCACCAGACACCAAAAAATTATAAAATCCACGACCCATAAGTTGTTTTATAAGAACTCCCAAGCTAATGATGTTACCCGCCTCATGCGAACTGACCACCGAGTTATAAAAATTAAGGATTCCCCATCTAGTGTCCCCCCTGGTTACTGACAGTGCCAGAATTCCCGGATGTGTGGATGGAATCACCTGTAACTTACAGTCAACAGCTACAGAGATATAAGTGACTAAACCACCCCTTGCTCTTCCACTCGCCGAGGGAATGGCCGGGACAAAAAAAGCCTTATAACCTTCTAGAAGAAAATCACAGTCCACCGACCATGTTTCCTGGAGACTAATTACAGTGTGTTGCTTCATGAAGCATACCCACCGGGGGTCCAAAAACTTGTTAGCCAATCCTGCAATGTTCCAAGATAAAAAATTGTTAGACCTCGCAGCTATATGATTCATAGCAACCTCCCTGAGGACTGAGAAAGTGCAATTGACTGAATTCCAGGGAAAACAGGAGCCTTTAGTCAATCGCAGTTATCCAATCCAGAGAGGGCTGTGAATCTATTATCTAATGCTAATACGTGGGTATTACTTGACTGCCCATCCGACTCAAAGGTCAAGTGGGCAGGGGCGGGAGAGTGTTGCCTGAGATCTGGATTATTTAGCCCTCCTCTTCGTTGTGAGGCCCTATAACTATTTTCAGGCAATTCCCTATTAAGTGCTGACTTGTAAAAATAACCCAGGGGTAAAACCTTAACTGCGGAACCCGTTAACGGGGTAAGGCTAGATTCCCTGGATAAAATACACCCCGCAGTGAAGGGGTTGTCAAAGTTTACAATGACACAGTCTCCATTATCCATTTTCCGGGAACTCCCTATCCAATTAACCCTACGGGCCATGAGAATGTTGTTAGCTACTCGATGGCCCCAGGAGATAGAGTGTGTAAACCAATGGTTTAATTTGTTTTTCAACTGCACAAAATTTTCCACAGCCCCCTTGGGGAGAGGAGGTATATTCCCCAGCTCCACTACATAAGGGGTAGATTCTGGTGGAAGATCTATAGTTGGAAAACTCCGAGACTGGAGAACCCTCCCCTCTGACCCCCTATCCAAACGTGATTCTCCTCTGCTAGGTTGCTGGCACGTGATAACCGGGGTATCGAGACTACTGGGCCTGCTCCCAGTAGGTCTATTTTTGTCATGTACCGCTCCATTCACTACAATCCTAGCGGTAGACCCGCCCCCTGCACCTTCCCCCACAGTTTTTGAGCTCCTAGCGGCTATAACATCTATATTTGAGGATGAGCTAGCTAACAGCCTGGCTGGGGGGATACAGCCAGTAGACCCCTCTAATTTGGCCAACCTAGCTTCTATCATACTTATTTTTTGAAACATCGGGTCTCATAATGTAGATAGCATAGTTTCTAGCCTGCTCCAAAAGTTCCCCTCTGCGGTGCTATCACATAATTGTACTGGCACAGTCTGAGGCGTAGAAGTAGGAATACCCACTTTCGCACCGCTTGTGGGGGGGACAACTACTACTGACCCTCCTAAGATTTCCTGTGCATTGTTTTTTTTTGTATGCACTTGGGCCTTTCTTTTTGTAGAGTGAGATTCATTATTACAATCCGATTTAAGCTTTGCTTTTTGCCCTCTAGTAATCGCCTTAGATTGCACAGGGATAGGTTCATTCTCTTTAAGAGGGCAGGGGTCAGAGTTTATTAATATGACTGGGGCTACAAATAATGGCGGACTCAACCTAGCTGGGGGGGCATCGTGATTCACAGCCGTCAACGAATCAGGGAGTGTAGGAGTTAGGGAAAGTCTCCCTAACGGGGAATGTGGATCAAGGGATAACCTACGTTCTGTCAGTTGTATTTCATGAATGAGGGCAGATTCAGCTCTCAGAATGAAGGCATCTAAAGTGCCAACCACATTTCTTCCCGTACTTACTTTATGCTTACTCATTTTCCAACGACCTATAAACACACTTTTTAATAAATACACCAAGCCCGGGTAAAATACAATCTAAAAATAGTTATCCAAATACTTAAAACAATGTGCAAAATACAATGTGCAAAGTACAATGTGCAGGACACGGCTCACAGACTCCTCGGGGCCTTAACTATAATCCTCAGAAAGGAGCCATTTGCAATATAAGCTAATTAACAATGTCATTAAAACCAGTCCAACAATAAAAATAGAACAAAATGCAGGTTCAGTGCAAAATCCAGACAAAAATAGAGCAGAGTCTTAAATCTTAAGTCCAAAAAACTCTCACAAAGACACGTTTAAAGTGTAACGGGTCAAACACACATTATCCATCAGACGCCAATGCTGCCAACCAAGTAAACTTTGGGAACACAGAAAAGGGACAGCAGTACCTGTGTCAAAAACCTTGATCGCAATTAAAAGTAAAATGGCCAGCCCTGCCTCTTCCTGGCAATGACGGGCAAGGACGGGCCCGCCCTTGGCCCGGGCTTCGCCCGGGCGAGCCCGCGCGCGTCCCGCGCTGCGGGAGGCCACCAGGAGTTTTATCGCGCCTCCGGGCGCCGTTTGCAGCGTCAGAGGCTGGCGCCGCCGCGGGAGCTGCAGGGAACCGTAGTCCTGTAAGCCGTTCCCCTTACGGCTGGAAATGCGCTCCACAGAAAAAGCAACTGTTGGGCCGTTCCCCTCACGGCAATGGTAAGTGGCTTGTGGCGTCCCGCGCTGCGGGAGGCCACCAGGAGTTTTATCGCGCCTCCGGGCGCCGTTTGCAGCGTCAGAGGCTGGCGCCGCCGCAGGAGCTGCAGGGAACCGTAGTCCTGTAAGCCGTTCCCCTCACGTCTGGAAATGCGCTCCACAGAAAAAGCAACTGTTGGGCCGTTCCCCTCACGGCAATGGTAAGTGGCTTGTGGCGTCCCGCGCTGCGGGAGGCCACCAGGAGTTTTATCGTGCCTCCGGGCGCCGTTTGCAGCGTCAGAGGCTGGCGCCGCCGCGGGAGCTGCAGGGAACCGTAGTCCTGTAAGCCGTTCCCCTCACGGCTGGAAATGCGCTCCACAGAAAAAGCAACTGTTGGGCCGTTCCCCTCACGGCAATGGTAAGTGGCTTGTGGCGTCCTCAATACGCTTTGGGCCCTTGCCTATCGCGGGGACTTGGGGCACCCACATGGGTGGGGTAGCATTTCATCAGGAGACCTGGGGGAATGCTGGGTGGTAGGAAATTTGTGGATCTATGCAGATTCCAGAACTTTCACCACAGAAATGTGAGGAAAATGTGTTTTTTTTTTACAAAGTTTGAGGTTTGCAAGGGATTCTGGGAAACAGAACCTGGTGATAGCCAGACATGTCACCCTATACTGGATTCCCCTGGGTGTCTAGTTTTCAAAAATGTATAAGTTTGCTAGGTTTCCATAGGTGCCAGAAGAGCTAGGGTTTAAAATCTTCAGGTAGGCACTTTGCAAAAAAGGGTCAGTTTTCACTGTGAAAATGTGGTGTTACCACGTTGCGTTTTGGGCGGTTTCCTGTCGCGGGCACTAGGCCTACCCACAAAAGTGAGGTACCATTTTTCTCGGAAGACTTTGGGGAATGCTGGGTGGGTGGAATTTTGTGGATCCACGCAGATTCCAGAACTTTCCACCACAGAAATGTGAGGAGAATGTGTTTTTTTGACAAAGTTTGTGGTTTGCAAGGGATTCTGGGTAACAGAACCTGGTGAGAGCCAGACACGTCACCCCATCCTGGATTCCCCTGGGTGTCTAGTTGTCAAAAATGTATAGGTTTGCTAGGTTTCCCTAGGTGCCAGCAGAGCTAGGGTTCGAAATCTACTGCTAGGCACTTTGCAAAAAAAGAATCAGTTTTCACTGTGAAAATGTGGTGTGTCCACGTTGCACTTTGGGCCATTTCCTGTCCCGGCCTAGGCCTACCCACACAAGTGAGGTACCATTTTTCCCAGAAGACTTTGGGGAATGCGGGTGGGTAGAATTTTGTGGATCCACGCAGATTCCAGAACTTTCCACCACAGAAATGTGAGGAAAATGTAGTTTTTTGACAAAGTTTGAGGTTTGCAAGGGATTCTGGGTAACAGAACCTGGTGAGAGCCAGACAAGTTACCCCATCCTAGATTCCCCTGGGTGTCTAGTTTTCAAAAATGTATAGGTTAGCTAGGTTTCCCAAGGTGCCGGCAGAGCTAGGGTTCAAAATCTACAGCGAGGCACTTTGCAAAAAAAGGGTCAGTTTTCACTGTGAAAATGTGGTGTGTTCACGTTGCGTTTTCGGCCGTTTCCTGTTGCAGGCACTAGGCCTACCCACACAAGTGAGGTACCATTTTTCTCGGAAGACTTTGGGAAATGCTGGGTGGGTGGAATCATGTGGATCCACGCAGATTCCAGAACGTTCCACCACAGAAATGTGAGGAAAATGTGTTTTTTTTTACAAAGTTTGAGGTTTGCAAGGGATTCTGGGTAACAGAACCTGATGAGAGCCAGACTAGTCACCCCATCCTGAATTTCCCTGGGTGTCTAGTTTTCAAAAATGTATAGGTTTGCTAGGTTTCCCTAGGTGCCGGCAGAGGTAGGGTTCGAAATCTACAGCTAGGCAGTTTGCAAAAAAAGGGTCAGTTTTCACTGTGAAAATGTGGTGTGTCCACTTTGCATTTTGGGCCGTTTCCTGTCGCGGGCACTGGGCCTACCCACACAAGTGAGGTACCATTTTTCTCGGAAGACTTTGGGAAATGCGGGGTGGGTGGAATTTTGTGGATCCACACAGATTCCAGAACTTTCCACCACAGAAATGTGAGGAAAATGTGTTTTTTTGGGACAAAATTTGAGGTTTGCAAGGGATTCTGGGTAACAGAACCTGGTGAGAGCCAGACAAGTTACCCCATCCTGGATTCCCCTGCAAGTCTAATTTTCAAAAATGTATAGGTTTGCTAGGTTTCCCTAGGTGCCGGCAGAGCTAGGGTTCGAAATCTACTGCTAGGCACTTTGCAAAAAAAGAATCCGTTTTCACTATGAAAATGTGGTGTGTCCACGTTGCGCTTTGGGCCATTTCCTGTCCCGGGCACTAGGCCTACCCACACAAGTGAGGTACCATTTTTCCCGGAAGACTTTGGGAAATGCTGGGTGGGTGGAATTTTGTGGATCCACGCAGATTCCAGAGCTTTCCACCACAGAAATGTGAGGAAAATGTGTTTTTTTTTTACAAAGTTTGAGGTTTGCAAGGGATTCTGGGTAATAGATCCTGATGAGAGCCAGACTAGTCACCCCATCCTGGATTCCCCTGGGTGTCTAGTTTTCAAAAATGTATAGGTTTGCTTGGTTTCCCTAGGTGCAGGCAGAGCTAGGGTTCAAAATCTACAGCTAGGCACTTTGCAAAAAAAGGGCCAGTTTTCACTGTGAAAATGTGGTGTGTCCACGTAGTGTTTTTGGCTGTTTCCTGTTGCAGGCACTAGGCATACCCACACAAGTGAGGTACCATTTTTCTCGGAAGACTTTTGGAAATGCTGGGTGGGTAGAATTTTGTGGATCCACGCAGATTCCAGAACTTTCCACCACAGAAATGTGAGGAAAATGTGTTTTTTTTTTTACAAAGTCTGAGGTTTGCAAGGGATTCTGGGTAACAGAACCTGGTGAGAGCCAGACAAGTTACCCCATCCTCGATTCCCCTGGGTGTCTAGTTTTCAAAAATGTATAGGTTTGCTAGGTTTCCCTAGGTGCCGGCAGAGCTAGGGTTCAAAATCTACAGCTAGGCAGTTTGCAAAAAAAGGGTCAGTTTTCACTGTGAAAATGTGGTGTGTCCACGTTGCGTTTTTGCCCGTTTCCTGTTGCAGGCACTAGGCCTACCCACACAAGTGAGGCACCATTTTTCCCGGAAGACTTTGGGGAATGCTGGGTGGGTAGAATTTTGTGGATCCATGCATATTTCAGAACTTTCCACCACAGAAATGTGAGGAAAATGTGTTTTTTTGGACAAAGTTTGAGATTTGCAAGGGATTCTGGGTAACAGAACCTGGTGAGAGCCAGACAAGTCACCCCATCCTGGATTCCCCTGAGTATCTAGTTTTCAAAAATGTATAGGATTGCTAGAGTTCCCTAGGTGCCGGCAGAGCTAAGGTTCGAAATCTACAGCTAGGCACTTTGCAAAAAAAAGGTCAGTTTTCACTGTGAAAATGTGGTGTGTCCACATTGAGTTTTGGGCCGTTTCCTGTCGCGGGCACTGGGCCTACCCACACAAGTGAGGTACCATTTTTCTAGTAAGGCTTTGGGGAATGCTGGGTGGGTGGAATTTGGTGGATCCACACAGATTCCAGAACTTTCCACCACAGAAATGTGAGGAAAATGTGTTTTGTTTTACAAAGTTTGAGGTTTGCAAGGGATTCTGAGTAACAGAACCTGGTGAGAGCCAGACAAGTAACCCCATCCTGGATTCCCCTGGGTGTCTAGTTTTCAAAAATGTATAGGTTTGCTAGGTTTCCCTAGGTGCCGGCAGAGGTAGGGTTCAAAATCTACAGCTAGGCACTTTGCAAAAAAAGGGTCAGTTTTCACTGTGAAAATGTAGTGTGTTCACGTTGCGTTTTCGGCCGTTTCCTGTTGCAGGCACTAGGCCTACCCACACAAGTGAGGTACCATTTTTCTCAGAAGACTTTGGGGAATGCGGGTGGGTGGAATTTTGTGGATCCACGCAGTTTCCAGAACCTTCCACCACAGAAATGTGAGGAAAATGTGTTTTTTTGACAAAGTTTGAGGTTTGCATGGGATTCTGGGTCACAGAACCTGGTGAAAGCCAGACAAGTTACCCATCCTGGATTCCCCTGGGTGTCTAGTTTTCAAAAATATATAGATTTTCTAGGTTTCCCTAGGTGCCGGCAGAGGTAGGGTTCAAAATCTACAGCTAGGCACTTTGCAAAATAAGGGTCAGTTTTCACTGTAAAAATAAAGTGTGTTCACGTTGCGTTTTGAGCCGTTTCCTGTCGCGTGCACTAGGCCTACCCACACAAGTGAGGTACCATTTTTCTCGTAAGACTTTGGGGAATGCTTGGTATGTGGAATTTTGTGGATCCACGCAGATTCCAGAACTTTCCACCACAGAAAAGTGATGAAATTGTGATTTGTTTGGCAAAGTTTGATGTTTGCAAGGGATTCTGGGTAACGGAACCTGGTGAGAGCCAGACAAGTCACCCAATGTTGGATTTCCCTGGGTGTCTACTTTATAAAAATGTATAGGTTTGCTAGGTTTCCCTAGGTGCCGGCAGAGCTAGGGTTCAAAATCTACAGCAAGGCACTTTGCAAGAAAAGGGTCAATTTTCACTGTAAAAATAAAGTGTGTCCACGTTGCGTTTTGAGCCATTTCCTGTCGCGGGCACTAGGCCTACACACACAAGTGAGGTACCATTTTTATTGGGAGACTAAGGGTAACACAGAATTGTAGAGCAACTGTTATTACCTATTGACTTTCAATGCATTTCTGCCTTCCAAATGAAAGACAATGTGTAAAAAAGAAGTCACTTTGAAAAATGTCCTATAATTCTCATGCTAGTATGGGTACTCACAATTTCGGAAATGTGCAAATAGCTACTGTTTCTAAACTCTATATTTTGTTCCAATTTCAGAAATACATAGGTGTCTTTCATACCGATTTTTCCCTGTATATATTTTCCCAAATTGATTGCTATATACCCTATATACATAATAAAAAACCATTACAAGATGCTGCTCAGTTATTGGCTCTGGGTTCGTCGGGTACTAGTGAACCTACAAGTCCTATATACCCCACAACCAGAATGTTCCAGCGGATGTAACGGTATATTGCTTTCAAACAGCTGTCATAATTAGAAGAAGTTACAGGTGAAAACGTTGGCACTAATGGCTGTTTTTTTAAACTCATTTTCAATTTTTCCTATATTCAACTTATAGTTTCTATAAAGAAACCTTGAAGGATCTACACAAATGACCCCTTGCTGAATTCAGAATGTTGTCTACTTTTCTAAAATGAATAGCTTTCTAGGATCCATTATGCTTTCATACCCATTTCTACCAATAACTGGAAGAAGGCTGAAAGCACAAAAAATAGCAAAAATAGGCTATGTCCAAGTAAAATGCCAAAACTGTGGAAAAATGTTGGTTTTCTGACAAAAGTCTGTCAGTCCCTGAAAGCTGGGAAAATGGTGATTTCAGCCCCACAAACCCTTTGTTGATACCATTTGCAGGGGAAAAACCAGACGCTTTCATTTGCAGCACTTTTTCCCCCCAAAAAATAAATTTAGCTGTATTTTGGCTAATTTCTGGGTCGCCTCCAGGGGAATCCACAAACCCTGGGTACCTTTAGAATCCTTGTGATGTTGGAAGAAAAGGATGCAAATTTGGCGTGGATACCTTAGGTGGTCAAAAAGTTACAGGGGCCTAAGCGCGAACTACCCCAAATAGCCAAAAAAGGCTTAGCGCAGGGGGGGGGAAAGGCTTAGCAGCGAAGGGGTTAATGTTTCTAAAAATGACATTGCATTGCCTGAATTTCAGAAATATTTATAAATGCTCAATCAAGAAATAGGAGAAGAAAACAATATTAATGCAGAAATTCAATGCAATGCACAATCAACTCATAACACTCATACTTCCAGGACTGTTGACCCACTTGGACAACCAATTATTAATGCTGAAGCTGTGGTTTCCATCGAAGATGTTCAAAACATAATGGATCAAGTCAAAAAGGAAGTACATAATTTAGATAACTTAGCATCTGATTTAAATAGTGAACAACTAGAAATTTACAAATACATAAAAGAATCAGTAGATCATGGACTTCAGCATAAAAATGAATTATGTGAATGTACTACCTATGAACCTACATTATAATATGTAAGTGGACAAGTAAGCACAGGGAAAAGCTTTCCTATTAAAGCAAAAATTGCTTATGTGCATAAAGTCGCTAGCTCTAATTTATCTTGTGTACTTACTGCTTCTACTGGTGTAGCAGCACATAACATCAAAGGAATTACTTTACATCATCTATTCTTACTACCTGTGGAGCATGATAATATACTGGAAGTCTTAAAAAAAATAAAAAGTTTAGATTACAGATAATGTTAGTATGGTTTCTAACTTAATGTTGGTGTTTGTTCATCTTCGTTTTCAGGAGGTACTCAAAATATCTCATGATGTGCTGGTTGGAGGCAAACGTGAATTTGTTTGGATACAAATAACACCTGTAAAAGGTCAACCGAATTTCAACAAACCTTTGAAAAAATTCTTTGAGAAGTATATGCAATGTCAACATTTGGTTGCATTTCACATATGCAGAATTGGCACAATATATGAGGCAAGCTAACGATGAAGAATATGCCTAGATATTGAAAGATTACCTTGGCATTGTAACAAATGAAGCAAAGATTATGCAAAGTACACGAAATACAAAAAACTAATTCTTACCTTCATTCACTGCTGAAGTTATGCATTAACTTCTTTCAAAATCACAACCTGTTGTTTGTTTAACTTCAATGGTAGAAGAATGTGCACAATTAAACTATGAAATGCTTCACCTTGAAAAAGAAACAGTTTACATCTTCCTTCTAAAGATAAAGTACAGAATCACGTACTAAACATACCTATAAGCAAACATGTAGCTACTAAATTACAGAAAATGGAAACATCTGTTTTATGTACAGCAGAATTGGAGGAAGAGTTACAACTTTGTAAAAATTGTTGTGTAATTTTGTGTTGAAATTTAAATGTAGAAGAAGGACTAACAAATGGAGCCATGGGATTTGTAGTGGTCTTTGTTACGTCTGGAAAAAATCAAGACAATAAATTTATTGTGGACACATTTGACCACATTTAACAGCAAAAACATGTCTTCGGACGTGCAGCAAAATGCTTCTGAAAGATGTTTATATTCATAGAGAACAGTTTCCTCTTTATTTGGTTTATGCTGTAACAATGCACAAGTCGCCAGTAGTAAGTTTAGATTATGCAATCATTAACATTGGGTCAAAAGTATTCAAAGAGGTTATGGCATATGTTGCTCTATCTCGAGTTAAACAAGTATATTAACAACTTCAATGAGACAAGAATTAAGGCAGACAGTAGCTGTGTAACAGAGTATAATAGTTTGCAAAGCAGATATGCTCCTCATCTTGGTTAATATCCCATTTTGTTAAAAATTTAAATGACGTTTAAAATAAAAATTCAAACAAACTAAAATGACAAAGAAGAATTGGAAGTACATACCCCACCCCAGGAAACTAAACACACAGAAATGATAGGATTTCAGTTTCAAACAACCACATATGCCACTCCATAATGCCATAAGAAATATGGTAGATATGTGTAGAGGTGCTATTCAATTTACTATCAACGAACTAGAAGATGCTCAAGAATTCTGTATAGCTGTTCTAGGAATAATAGCTGCAGAAACTCACCCGAGTTGTGACATGTTTGGTCTAAGCTATTCTTGGGAACATGAATGCTTGAGTTGTCCACATTCAAGCACCACTGTTACAAACTTTGAAAGGTTTGTATATCTACCAATACCTGATTGCAAATATATTCCATTTAACAATGAAATATCTAAAGCTGTGCAAAACAAATGATGTCCAAACTGTAACTTATCTCCACACTTAATTGAACAATGGTAACCACATATGTCATTTTTATGATTCAAATGTCAATAATAGAAAAATAAATGCTTATATTTCTAACCTTATTGCTTCACAAATGTCTATTTCAGGTCGCATCTATTTTATTAATGTCATAATTTTCCATCATGGAGAGACTGCAGCATCGGGACACTACATATTCTACTTAAATAATAACACAGGTTGGACAGAATGTAATGATACTACTCCTACTTTTAAGCACAGACTGCCTACAAATGTACAAGACAGTTACCTTCTTATTTTACATCAAATGTTCTAAGTTATGATGTTACCATTGTTATAAGGAAAAAATGGACCTCATGAATTTTAGTTAGATACTTCAGGAGATATGTGATTATATGCCCTGGCATGGGTGGGGACATTTGTAAAAGTATTCTATGCATTCACATGTATCAAATTACTTAGTTGGATATATCGTAAATTGGACATGCACAGCATCTGTGGGGTTTTTCACAATCCAATTGATTTGTTTTTTCCTAGTGTTTAATAATGTCTACTACCATATGGTCATCTTGAAATATAAATGTTCTAAATGATTACATAGCAGTGTATCTGAAATATCACGTATGTCTGAAAAACACATAAAAAGGAAAACAATGATGGATTGACTCTGTGTGATGTTTATTAAATTCCATCATATATCAGTATAAAAGTCTATATTAACTTACCACCTATTATGAATCCACCATGAGGCACATGTTTAACTTTACCTTACCATTTATCTCTATATTAATTACAATTTTGTATTTCTGATAACTGAAAAAATATGGTTAATATTAGTAGAAGCTCTTTATCTTTTGAGACATTTGATTAGTTCTGAAAATAACCTTTTTTACTCTTTTTCTTTTTCGATTTGTTCTGGAACTTTTTTTTTAACATGGCAAACCAAAACAATAGTTGCAACAGAAAACAGGATGACAACAAAGGCAAAAAATGAAGGCTCTTGTGGAGGACACTGGTGAGCCACAACAAGCTCAAGATGGATGGTCATATCTCACTCTTCCGCAACAATGACATAACAGGTGTATTTGTAAAGCGCACAATTACCCGTAGGTGTCCTGGCACTGAATAAAAGATGTTTATTGTTACCCAACTCAATGGTACTCATTTTATTGACCTCAGATGGATGAAAGGCTGAGTGGACCCACTTGGATTTTAACCTGTGACCATGAGGTCGAACACAGGCCCCTGCAGTGGCTGCTTTAGTCCACTGAGCCACCAGACCCAGCTTAATGACAGTAGGGCAGAGGGGACAGTATGCTTCTGGACTGCCTTAAAAGATATATTGGTACCGCAGTACCAGGAGCAGGTACTGCTGGAGAGACAGATGCACCCGGTATTGATGGAGGTGATGTTGGAGCAGCAGACCAATGGTGGAAGAGTGTTGATTAGGAGTCCCTATATGTGCACATATTTTTGTATTATATTTTTGGGAATTCATGAGGCTAGTAAGTCAGCTAAAGCTGTCTTAAGGTGAGATCTAAAAATTAAAGAAAGCCCTAAAGACATGGCTGTCTCCACTTCACCCTTAGGAGTTTTTGCTTCCAGCAACAGTATGTTTAGATAGGTTCTTTCTTTAATAGTTTTGCCTTTGTCCAGCCGCAAGAAATTTCTGACGGGGTTAAAGTGGCACTTTGCAAAACCCCCAACCAAACTGAACATGGCCGTGCCCAAGAGATTCTGGAATGCAACATCATTTTCAGGCTTGGTGGAGGCCACTGTTGTACAGCGATGTATACCAACAAACACAAGTCAAGATCCAGTAAGATAACATTTACCTACCTGAAATGTAATCTGATAATAAAAAATATGCACCAAAATTGCATGCACACATGCTGATCAGGTCAGGAATATTGTTTTCTTTCACCGTCTCATATATATTATTTGGAAAATACATACCTGCCATGGATAGAAGTTTGAAATATTTGTGCAGGTCCCTTGAATGAAAAGCCCTCCATCTTGTACGCACAGCCTCAAATCCTTTAAAGCAAGTGCGGTGGCATATACTGCATTGTAAATATTGTAGGTGATTCTAAAGTCAAACATGCTGTCAATTGGAAGGCTGTTCAGTTTCTCATTACCTGTGCACATCTTGGTTATATTGTCCTTGATCTTTAAGACATTTTCTTGGTTTAACCACTGGCAACCAAAAGTTTGTTCCCAGAACTTTCTGATAAAAGGATCTTGTTTGGTGGATGATGGGTGAATGCCTACAAAATACTCCTGAAAGTTCATCATTTCTCCAATGCGGTTTGCAAACCCAATGGTACCGACCAAAAGTTCTGAGTATTGCTTGATGGAGAGGAAAGAAGATGTGGACCAGGCTTCGCTGGCAATCCAAACCTTTCCAGTCATATTCTGCCTCAACATCTCATCCAGTAGAGGAACCAGCTCAGCACTAGAACAAAAGACAACAATGGCTTTGGCCATTGAATTTTTTATTACTTGGGCAATATGGACGGCATTCTTATCTGCTTGGTTTAGTTTGAAATTCTCGGTGAAGGCCACACAAGCACCGGCCTTGATTAGCTCACTCTGTACTATTTGACTACCATGTTGTCCATAATCATTATTTGCAGCCAGAATACCAACCCAGGTCCATCCCATGTGGATCACTAACTGGGCTATTCCAAAAGATTGAAATTCATCACTGGGGATGGTGCGGAAAAAGGAAGGAAACTGATTCCGGTCACTTAGAATTGGACTTGTCGAAAAGTAGCTAACCTTTTGTAAAAAAATAGAAAAATATTTTACAATTGTGCAGATTAATTTGTAATTTATAAATATTAGCAAAGGATGAGCAGTATTATTTGAAGTTGAACCGAATCCTGTAATCAATAGAAAGCAAATACATAGCTGAGGTAGCCTGTAAAACACTTTTTACAGAATGTTTGTCTGCTATTAGAAGTGCGACTTTGGCTCCATATGAATGTCTTCTTTACGATGGGGTACAAATGTATTTCTCAATATTTAAAATAAGCAGTCACATAAACAATTATGGCACAATGGGCACAGCAAGCACATTATAGCATTATAGCATTAAGCTCCATGGCTTAGGCACACCCAACTACTGCACCCAGGATCACAATTATTGAAAAGATCACTTACATGATTCAATTATTACCATACACATTTTCACACTATAATGTACATGCACTTTTTCACACAAAGGAGTTTAGAAATTAACTGAAGAACTGGAAAATTTGAAACAGGGGCTAGCAGGCTCACTAAATGATTTGAGCAGAATTCATCCAAAAATTGGAGGATGACCAGTAAATATGTGCCAAAAGAGTATCTAGAAAATACAGGTAATTTCAAGAAATTAGAGGTAATTTCAATCACTGGGGTAGCAAAGCACAGCCATAGAAAAACAACTAAACCCTTAGGGCACACAATAGGGAGTTAAGCAGTTCAAAGCAGCATGAGTATGCCACTTTCGAGACACGCATATAGCAGCTTGTCCCAAAAAAGGTAGTCTATGTACCCCACATACATAGGTGAGTACATCTGAGTTGGAAGAGAGAAATACATTGCCTACAAAAGAGAAAAAAAGGTAATGTCAATACTATTATTAAGGACAGACAGCCATCATAAAGAGCAGAGAAACTGCAGAGGACCTGTTTTCACAGACAACAGTGACCAAAGTCTAATATGTCTTCCAAAGATAGATATGGTCATACTCATGAACATCAATAGAAACCACAGTCTCAGGAAATGCATTACTGAAAACCTATTACCATGATAATGCAAGTAGAAAATAAATGAAATAATTTTATTGCAAGATTAATTAAAAGCATAAATAAATTTAAAAAAACACAAGCAACCAAAAGTCAAATAATCAGATAAATATACATAAGACCAAATCATACTGTAACCAATTAGTAGCCTCTCATAGCATACGTTTACCATATCCTGTTAATATTAAAAAATGGTTAAAGAAGATCAAGGATGGCAATATGATCAATAAAAATCAAGAGGTATCTGAATTCTAGATGGTAAAAGAAGAGATAGTTATTATTCATATCTTTGTAAATATATTATTGGGATTCTTTGCAGACTAATCTAATAAATAGATAATAAAAAGTGAATAAGTGCTACAAAGCAATCGTTCCAGAGAGGACTTTGAAAAGCCATCACATAAAGATAGAGCAGAAAGTATCATTTCACTGGTCAAGGTAATGCTTGATTATCCATTTCTTTGATGCCAAAATTCATAAATTTTAGAAAGCGGGATGTCATCTGGCAGGACTAACCCTTAAGAGTAACCTCGACTGCAGATATCACGTTCTGATAGATAGGCAGACACCTGAACATCTGTTTCAGCCAGTATTTCAAAGCAATTGCAAGATTATGGCAAGTACAGAAGACTTGAACTAATAACTCAGACACTGCCCCACACAAGCAGCACAAACGGTCTAAGCCTTGTCCCAGCTTGCTACACCAGAATGCTCTAAAGAGAATAATCCCAAAACGGTATCTCATCAGAGCTATTTTCCATCTGTGTTGCCAAGACTGCTTCAAAGAATAAGGGCCCTCCGTGGGATCATAGAGCATTAAAGCCTGCTTGGCGTGTTATTTTTTACTCAATTCCTTAGCATCTGAGTTAATTGATAACAGTTTAGCCTGTTTATTCACTGTTTTGGAGAACGCCCCATATTCCAAAGATCAATGACTTCTAGTGGCTTTAGAGATCTTTCCAGGTTAGTTGACCAGCTGGAATTGTCTTTCTTTATCACAGTCCAAAGATGGAACTTCAGTGTGTTAAGGTCTGCTCTTTTTAGCTTGTAACAATAGGAGAGAAATCCAGCTTGAAGAAGAAGTTTACAGTTGGTCATATTGAAGTGTAATCTTAACTGAACTTGGAAATACATGAAGTTAAACCCTAGATTTAGCAACCACAAACACATCGTAATCCACTTATGCTATGCAATGCTATCTGCATTTTTATAGTGCACAACTCCCCCCGGAAATAATTTTATAAGTGAACCAGGAGCTGTATGGGCCGTACCATGGTCAGGGCTAGGTGAAGGGCTAGGTGTTCAGTTTCTTGTGGAATTCAAGAACTGAGGAGGAGGCTCTCATATGAAGGGGCTGGTTGTTCTAGGCTGTGAGAAATGGGGTTGTTAGTTGAGTGGGGTGTAAGCCCTGATCAAGCAGCACCCACAATCCTTGTCAGGGTGAGCCGCAAGCCAACCCTAAATTAACCTGTGCTCAATCTTCTGGTAGCTTGGAACAGAGCAGTCAGGCTTAAATTAGGGCAACGTGTAAAGTATTTTTGCAACACTTCAGACAGCAATGCATGAGTTCCGAAGAGCTGCCAGGCTGCAAAGAGGAGTCCGTCGTCGTCGCATGACATCGAGACGGACGCAGGACTTGCATTGATAATGCGTCACGCAACATAGGCTCAGATGAGTTGTGACGCTGATATTTGCAATGGGTCCAATCCTTGCAGCAGTGGCAATGCATCAGTTCTGCTCTGGTTTGCGCCGCACAGTAGAGGAGATGTGTCAGTTCCGCTGGATCCACAGAGGCTTACAGGCACCTTAAGCCCACTTCCAAGGGTCCAGGACTGGGGTGGCACCATTTGGCATGGGTCTCTCACAGATGGAAGAATCCAGGTGCAGATGCAAGGTTGTTGGAAGCTTTTTATGCACCTGAGGCTTCTGATCAGGAGGCCAGCCAACTAACCCCTGGAGTCACTCTTGGTTCTTGGTTCAACAGATGTACATCCAGTCCTCACCCAGGCAAGAGATCAACACACAGCAGGTCAACACAGAAGGGCAGCGGTTCCTTCAGAGCAGCAGTCCAGCAGAGTGGCAGTCCTTGTAGCAGCACAGCAGCCCTACTTCCTGGCAGAGTATCCACATGTTCAGAAGTGGACTGAAGAGTTGGTGTCTGAGGTCCAGTATTTATACACAGTTGTGCCTTTGAAGTGGGGAGATGCTTCTAGAGGCTTGCCCTTGAAATGTGCATGTGCCATGCCTTCCTAGCCCTGGCTCCAGACCAACTACAGTTGGGTATGCCGGTCTTTGTGTGGAGACAGGACACAGCCTATTCAAGTGTTAGTTGGACTTGGCCCTGCTCCTCCCTCCCATCTGCCAGTGATGGCCCATCCAGTCACACCTAAGCTCCCCATTGTGTGTGGCTTTCCAGGAGGAATACACAAAGCCCAACTGTCACCCACACTCAGTTGTAGGAACCAGCGAGAGGCTGCAGGCACCAAATGGCTAAGGCAAGAAAGTGTCATCTTTCTAAATGTCACATTTTCAGAATTGCAAGTTAAAACCCAGCTTCACCATAAGTTAGGATTTTAAATTGTGACTCCAGAGACACCAAACGTGAAGGGGTTACCTGTTCCCATTTGGAAATTATACTTATAAAATATAATACGATAATTGCAGGGTTATCCTGTGGAAGTGGTAGGCCTTGCAGTAGTGAGAAACAAATTTAAGAGATTTTCACTTCCAGGAGATGTAAAACTTAAAAGTACATGTCATACTTTTTAAATTCACTGCACGCTGCCCAGGGGCTCTGCAAGGCCTACCTTAAGGGTGATTTATATGTGTTAAAAAGGAAGGCTTGGGCCTAACAAAATTTTTATTTTGCTAGATTGAAATGGCAGTTTAAAGCTGCACACACAGACTATACAATGGCAGGCCTGAGACATGTTTAGAGCACTACTTAAGTGGGTGGCACAATCAGTGCTGCTGGTCCACTAATAGCATTTAATTTACAGGCCCTGGGCCCATTACTGCCACTTTACTAGGGGCTTACAAGCAAATGAATGATGCCACTTAGGTATAAGCCAATGTTACCATGTGTAATGGAAGGAGCACAAGTACTTCAGCCTTGTAGGCAGTAGTAAAGTGTGCAGAGTCCTAAGGTCAGCAAAATGAAAGACTTGATTTAGATCTTGGCAGGACTAACATCATCACTCCGCAGCGGAATTTCCAAGTACTCCATCAAGCTGACGGAATCTCGCCTGCCTTATTTAGATGTATGCAGGCTGAATCATCTACATAGTGTTTACCGTTGCATACGTGGCTTATCGCTGTCAACGCAGAGGACTCCTATGCTGGCGAATAACACTCCGTCACTGTCAGGGTGGCGGGGTTGCGCCAAGTCTATTTAAATTACACAGTTGTGCTGCCAGTGTCCTAGAGGTGGTTTCCCGATGGAGGGATTTCATTGTGGGACGCAGTTAACTATGTACGATTACTGTGGCCATTAGATAAATGCCAGTATAACACACCTGATGCCTCCTGCCTAATTACTTTCACCTGTATACCATCCTATAAAACACAATTCATTTCAGACCATGATCCTTTGCCACTCAACTGAACCACAACATTTGAAAGGAGAAATTTGCTCACTGAAGTCAGGCTATGTTTTTGCTTTTCCCTTTTCTCTTCTTTCATTTATTGCCTTGTGGTTAAATAATTGAATTTCATTATATTTATTCGGAAAACGGCACTGAGGAGAAATCCCCATTTTAGAGAGGGAGAATTGTCAGTCATAGTGTATGAAATCATCAGAGTGGAGCCACAATTGTTTGGAGCCCAAGTCCAAAATACAACCTTATCTCAGAAAAGGCAAATGTGGGCCAAAATAGTTGACAGAGTGAATGCTGTAGCAAACAACCTGCACACACTGGAGGAAAATAGGAAGGGGAGGAATGACCTGTGGGGTACAGTGCGCTCCCTGGCCTCTAAGCGTCATCTGGAAGCTCAGAGGACTGGTGGTGCTTCTCCTAGCCCCCCATTACAAATCTTTCCTTGGGAGGAGAAGGTCTTGCAGATCTTACATCCTGAAAGCTTGACAGGGATCCCTGGTGGAGTGGAGACTGGTATGTTAGACTTTTCAATGTGCCACTAAACCTAAATGTCCTTTTTGCTTTGAAGTTAGCTGCTCTAATGTGTTCAGTACATTTTCTTAAGATAGAAACCTAGATATATCAGTAACATCTTGTTTGGCTTATTTTTTTAATGTATTGTGTTGCACGTAAGATAACAGGTTTCAATCTCCATTACTTTGCACATGATGATATGGCGCTTGTAAGTGTTTGCACCCCAAATAACAAATAACAAAAATGTGTTTCCTATAGTACATGTCTGTTCTCTTTTTACTACAGAAATGTACTTGGTATGTTCAACTTACAATTTTTTAACTGTTGTGAATGTTTCATTGAAATAACCACAACTACCATGATGCCTTGTTTCTATTTTGTGAAAATAATATTGAAATGTATTTTTGCTCATTCTCCCTTTTCTATCACATTTTCACATAATTTTAAAGTTTCATTTATTGATCAATCTCTATTTAATGCTCTCTTTTGAAACATTTTTGTGTTGAATTTTGTATGTTGTTCTTCTCTTGTCATGTAGTTGAATTGATGTCATTAGGATCCCAAATCAAAGTTGGTTGACCTAAAATTTTAAGGTGTGTAAATGTGTATGTTGAATATATGTGGTATATGTGAAAAATGTACTCTGCACTGTTTATATGATGACTAATGCTAAACATCCTTCTAAGGGGCATATTCTCAAGAACGTGTGATAACTACCGCAAGTGTAGCTTAACGCAACCCTACACATCGTGGGAAAACAACTCCGTGTTAACGTGGTATTCACAACACGGCGGTACCATGCGATAGTCACAGGACAACGTGTCAAATGAATGTGTTAGAAACGACACAACGCCCAAAAAATGCAAAACCCCAATGCGAAAATAGTAGCGATGACGCCAATCGCGATACAAAAATCTACGAAAACCAGCCACATGCCTGCAATTCCCACGCGTCATGCGAGAAAATGCTTCATAAAAGTAGAAAAAAACATACCAATAAAAGCCAAATAACAGCGAAGCACAATGGAGGCAGCCGGAGAAAGTACAGAGGACAACCAGAACCCCACAAGCCCCACAGAGGACCAGCCTGGGACCTCGGGGTCAGGGAAGGGCAAGGACAAGAAGAAGAGGAAGACGAAGTTCAGTCCGCAGGAAAACAGGATCCTGATAACGGAGGTGATAGAACACCATCAATCACTGTTCGTCACCTCCACTGTGTCACTGGCAACTAAAAATGGAATATGACAGACCATCGTGGACAAGGTGAATGCAGTCGGAGTGCTGAAGAGGACAATGGACGAGGTCAAGAGGCGCTGGAATGATGTGAAGCACAAAACCAAGCTGAAACTCGCAAACAACCGGAAGGCAGCAATGCAGACTGGAGGTGGGAGTCCTGCGCCACAGGAGGAGCTGGACGAAATGCAGGAAATGGTGTTCACAGTCATCAGTGGGGAGACGGTGGCAGGAGTCGGGGGACCGGACACTGCTCACCATGACCGGACACAACAGCAACAGGGTGAGTAACCACCAGGGACTGGGGGGACGGGGGGAGATGGGCACAATGCCACACATGCACAATTAAGCATAACACATCTGCGGACAAAACATGCCCCAGACCCACAACTCCCACCAAGAGACAGATGCACACAGGTATGCAACATCTCAGCACTGCAGAAGCTCAGAACCCAGAGGCACACCGCATGGAAGGGAGGATGGCAGCTAAATCAGAGCTGCAGGGGCGACTCCCCCAAAATGCGGCACACACACATAACATGCAGAGCACATCAACATTGACAACTAGGTGGTACAAACAGCAACACGTCCACAGCAGAACAGAGGACACAACAGGTGCCGCATGTGCGTAGAAACTGGCCAATCACATATGGCACTGCAGGGAAATGTGAGTTGACAATGTACAAGTACAAACCCACATCCGTGATGTAGTCGGAATGTCCACTGTCCCGCATCAAATAGGCAGCTCCCCCAAACAGTCACAATGTACACTGTTATGCAGTCTGAATGCAGACATGTACAATGCGTCAACATACATGTGTACACAATGTCAAACTGCATCTCTCCTTCACATTGCAGAGGGAAATCCAACACCTCCTGCAGAGCAGTCCGAACCTCTCTTCTCTGATGACGAAGAGGACCACCACACCTGCAACTCAGACGCCCTCGAACAGCTCGTGGAGAGCCTCCGCAGCCCACTTCCAGGATCAGGGCAACCCAGCTGCCACGAGGAGCCCCCCCTGCACAGTACACACAGCAGGCAGCACCCACCACCATGGCTGCCTCCCAGGACCCCCACGACGAACACATGGCCTTCCAACGCCGTGTGTTGGGTGCCAGGAGAAGCTGGCTGAACAGGTGCAGGTGGGGTTCGACCGCATGGCAGCCAAACTAGACGCCATACGTGGGTGTCTAAGTCCCATCAGGGACCACTGACAGTCCCTAACGGATGCCCACAGTCCGCTCCATGCCCTCCAATGGACTATGGCTGACATCACCAGAGTCCTGACTCTGCGGCAAGAATGACTGTCTAGCCAGAGTTCCTCCAGCTATCTCGCCCGCGAGTTGGGACACATGCGGAGGATCATGGAGAACATGGAGCAGACGCAGGTGGAAAGAGCGGCTGCCACAGCTGCAAACCAGCGAGAGGTAGCTGGGTCCCTCAATGCCCTAAAGACCTTCCTCATGGCATTGCTGCCACAAGGCCTGGCGCTGATGCATGCTGCTGCTACCACCCCATCCACATCTCCGGCCCCTGATGTGTCTGTGCCACACAGTGCTGGGGACAGTACACCACCACCCACATGTGAGGCACATGCAACAGCAGAGGACGAAGATGCGGATGAACCCACCCTCGTGGTCAGGAGGACGCAGTAGCATTCATCTCCGCCATGTGGCTTGTTTCTGCTTGGTTTTGTCCTCTGCATCATCACCTTCCACTGTCCCCCGATGCACTCTGTGACACTCACCTCGCACCTCGACATGGACTGCCATATTCTGTTTGGTCACCAATGACACAGCTATCAGGCTGCGGACTGAAGTCCTCCTCTCCTGATGTACCTGTCATTCCCTGAAGGACTCTGGCTGGCCCTCCATGGGCTGACAATGTGAAGTGGGGTTGGCATGGCCCTGTACTGCTCCAGCTGCAACACTCCCTTGAATGTGTAATAAACATTCATATCCACACAGATGTGTCATGTCTATGATCTTTCAAGTGTGGAAGTATGGATGAATGTAGGGTCAGTGATTCCCCATACGTCCATGTTGCCCATGTTGTGGGACTATTGTCACAGGGTGACAGATTGCCGATTCCGGTCTGGGTGGCGTCGACACTACAACGGAGACACATCCATTAGTCACTTCCTTGTCCAGCCCAGGACAGAACCACGCCCAGAGCCCCGGGGTCATTGTTCGCACCCTTACGCCGGACTGGCATACACCAGGACAGCCCACTCCGATTACGCACACAGGAGGGGACGACAGCGCTACATGTCCTAGGTCTTCACTGTGGGGATCTGCAGCTCACAGGTCTAATTGTCAGCATGCCACAGCCACTGCCACATGGCTGGTGTACACCCACACCACACCCATCCAGCACTGGCGTCACAGGACATGTGACCCTGGCAGTAAAAATGGCCTGGCGCACATGCTGGACGCCATTTCCACTCTCTCTGACTGGGTGTCTCTGTGTAGTTGTCATGTGTGCATGAGGGCCTAGTGTGCATGTGTGCATGAGGCCTGCTGCCTCACATTGCCCAGTGCCGGGGGTGACATGATGGCGTCCGCACAATGGGACTCAATCATTAAGGGTCCATGGCTAGCGGGGCACAGACTTGGTGGCACTGGATACACTGCGGCAGGCAAAGGACGGTGCGGGTCGGTAACTTGCGGTGCAGTGAGATAGGGGCACCTAAAGTGCTGAGCGGGTGTGCAGCCTGTGATGATGCGCCATCCTGGTGGTCTGGACTGGCAAGGATTAGTGTGAGCCCTGCTGGGCTGCAGTGTAGGTCTGGGCCAGTGGGCAGTGCGTCCCTCCCGCCACGTGGCGTTGCATCGCGCTTCACAGAGTTAGTGGCACCTCAAGCGCTGAGCAGGGGTGCAGCCTGCGATGATGCCGTGTGCACTGATGTGGTCTCTGCCATTGCGTAATCAAGACCCAGAGTCAGGTGTGTGACCTGGTGGCCCGCGGGGCTGCATGATGTGGAGGGTGCCATGGTCGTGGTCACCGCGCTTGGAGATCCCTCCGGAACGTGGTAAACCCTCTTGGAGACACGCCGGTGGCAGAAGGTGAGCAGTGAGGCCTGGTTGCGCAGGGGCGGGCAATCACCGTTGGGTGGCGGGAGGGGCTGGGGTGCAGCAGCCTGTCTGCGCAGGGGCGGGCAAGCGATGATGGCGTGTGCAGCTGTATGGGCTCTGCCATTCATGTCTCTGGAAACTGTTTCAGATGAGGGACCTGGGGGACTACTGTGAATACCGGCACGTGGTTGGAGACACACCGGTGGCAGCAGGTGAGCAGTGAGGCCTAGGTCCGCAGTGTCAGCCCTCTCTCCCTCTCTCTTGCGCTCTCACTCTCTCCCTCTCTCTTTCTCTCTCCCTCTCTTTCTCTCTCCCTCTCTTTCTATCTCCCTCTCTCCCTCTCTCTTTCTCTCTCCCTCTCCCTCTCTTCCTCTCTTTCTCTCTCCCTCTTTCCCTCTCTCCCTCTCTCTTTCTCTCTCCCTCTCCCTCTCTCTTTCTCTCTCCCTTCCCCCCTCTCTTTCTCTCTCTCCCTCTCTCTTTCTCTCTCCCTCTCTCCGCCTCTCTTTCTCTCTCCCTCTCTCTTTCTCTCTCCCTCTCTCTTCCTCTCTCCCTCTCTCCCTCTCTCTTCCGCTCCATCTCTCTGTACTTTGATGGGCGATTTGTTTGGTTCATGTTTCGTGGAGTTGATGTGCACTATCTTTGTCCATAGTGGCGGGGGGGTGCCCGGGGTAGGGCCCGGGGTAGGGCCCGGGGGGGGGTGGTTCTGGGGGTGGTGGCGGTGGGTGTTGTTGGCCTATCGGGGCTCAGGCCTGCTTGATGGGTTGCTCCAGGGCATCTGTTGTTCTTCATGTGTGGCTTTGGGCGGTGCTCCCTTGTCTGGTGCCGGTTGTCATCCGACTTTACACCAGGTAGGAGCAGGTGTTAGTTTCCTGCTGCTAACGCGCCTTGGCGCATGTTTTGTGATCTTATCGCCGATCTGACTGGTCGTTGAGAATGTTGTGGAGTGGTGTTGTCGCGGCTTTTTGCACGGGTACGCCTACTCTGCATATCATTAGCGTTAGTTGCCAGGCTCCTCTGTGGCGATGTTTTTTGGGACTGCTATCGCAGGTAAACTGGTGTTATGGGCTGTTAGCACCAGCTTGGGAATGGGGTGATAACTTTATCGCGGATTTGGCTGCGATAAAGTGCCGTTGGCTTGGCGATAACTCCTTGAGAATATGCCCCTAAGTTGTGTAAATGACAGTTTTTTAGGATGCTAGGATTTGGAATGTTTAATTTCACATTTCTCCTCTCTACTGTGTTGTGTAGAATGGTTGGTACATTTCATGTATAGTTACTAATTGTTTTTCCATTTCAGGACTTCTTACCTATTTGTTTAAAGTAGTTTTGTCTGAAATTTTAACTGTCTATGTAATTAATTACAAAACCACTGAAATTATATTGAATTCCTTTTCCCTCTTAGGTTACTACATTGTTTTGCTTAAAATTCATTGGATGTGTAATCCACAATGTATTCATTTTTTCACATTCATCATAGGTCCAACAGCCACAGCACATGGCCAAACATCTGTCACTGTGTTAACCTCCACTCCAACCCAGGATCAAGCCTCCAGGGAGGAGTTCACTCTTAAATGTCTGGATGAAGAAGAGGACCTGGTTCATCTGGTCTGCCCAGGGAAATAGCTCCATTGAGTCTCACTCAGCCCATACCTACACCTCCCACCCCAGCTGTTATAACACCTCCGCTTATGGATATGTCCACTTCCTGTGTCCAAACCAACATCACACCAATCTTTTGCCCCACTGTCCTGGTTGCTGTTGAGACAACACCAACTCCAGTTCAGCCAGGACACACTGGAACTAGGGCACAGGGTAGTGGGGGTAGTGGTTGTGTAAGGATAATTGTGGACCAGCATAGTGAGGCCACTGGGTTCACTGTCACCCAGGTCACCATCAACCAAGTCTTGGGATCTAAGCATCAGTCCCAAGACATGGTGGGCCAGGTCCTTATAGAGCTCCGGGAGATGTAGCAGTTGCAGAGGGAGTTCAATGTTCAGATGGAACATCACAACTCCAATATAGGCTAACTGACTAGGTTGCTGCATGACATTTACACCCATATGAGCAGGGCTTTTGCAGCACCATCTTCTCCTTTCTGTGGTCCAACAAAATCTGGGCCAATTACATCTGCCTATGTCACAAAAAGGGAGGGCCTGCCACAAGAGGCAACTGTGAGAAGTTGGCCTGGTGTATGCTGTCCACTAGTTAAAGTGGGCACCTTGCACCAGTCCAAATGACCCTTATGATGTATGAGGTCAAAGATAACCTTTAGAAAGCTATCCTAGTGGTAGCTGTGGAGAGCAGCCTTCAGGCTTAATCTTGAAGGAATGTAAAGCAGCTTGTTTTACCAGAATATCACCTCCTGAATGACTAAATGAATGAGAATCACACAGCAGTTATATAAAAATATGTATTTATTAATATAACACTCTCTACTATCCTCTACATGAGGATAGAACACAAAGCACATAATACAAATTCAATGGAACAGTTGTAAGTAGAACAATACACAGTGGGCTCCCGGGGGAGACCAAACAATATACTAAAATACTGGTATAACAATCATGACTGAGATCAAGACAAAGTCTGGAGCACATAGAATCACTGGGAACCCAAGGAACCACCCAAAGTGAGTAGACAGGGACCCCACGGAGGCCGGGTAAAGTGTGTGAACACGACCGCGGTCTCCGTACAATTCTATCGGAAAGTCGCGGTTATACTTTTAAAGCTTAAGGACCCTTCTACGAGGACTTCGAGTGAACCTTTTGGAACTTAAGAGTTTGAAGAGCCACCCCACCCATTGATACCGTAGTACCAGAGTTACCTATCCCAGAGGAGCCGGGTGCATAGGTCTGAAGTGGCATCGGAAACTGACGTCATTCTCAATGGAGAGCTGCAAATAAGTACTGCTGCCGTGAAGGTGAAAAGGGTCCGGTGGAATCCAAGCCTGGATTAAGGAATGAAGGAACCTGAAAGCAGAAGGGACAGAGTCTGGGTAACTCCAGAGTGACCAGGGGCTCAGTAGACGAATGCCCACCAATGCCGGGTGCTTCAGGTGTGAAAAAGGGATGCTTGACTCTGCAGCCATGAGGACCAGGAGATGTTGAGGACAACCAGGAGTGGGAGGTGAGCTGTACCACAAAGGATGTCGAGTGCTGAGGGGTCGGTGTTCAGCAGGAGCACCAACAAGCCTTGGCAAAAGCAACCCGTGCAGGAAGGTCAAACAGATTACGGTATGGACCAGCAAGGTCCAGGGGACTCCCCAAGCAATGGAGAGTCAGGGCATATCTCGAGCAACCAGGAAAGCCCAACAGAAGTTAAGATGACCCTCAGGAGGACCTACAGGCCGAATGACCAGGAGTTGCAAGGGGACCTCGAGCAAGATTGCAAATTACCAGCCCATGGAGCACTTGGTGCAAGGAGGCCGGACTTCTTTGGTGCAAGTACTGCTCAGGGTCAGTACTACATGGAGTCCAATGCACAAGCTCGGAAATCACCAACAAGCATATGCAATTGCAAATGGACACGGTGCACAGGGGTTCGGGTTATGCAGTCCCCACAAGGGATACTGGCCTCAAACTCAGTGAGAGGGCACATTGACGTCAGGGAGCTTCAGAAACACACCTCCTGTGTTGCTGAAATCTTCAGAGTCTGCAGAAGCTCAGGAGCAGCAGACCAGTCAGATGCATTACGGTGCCTGCGAATGCAGGGGAGTGACTCCATCACCCCAAGGGAGATTCTTCAGTTGTCTTGGAGGTCCACAGGCTACTGCACAGAGCCTGTATGGAGCACAGACAAAGACGAGGCTTTGGACGGAAAGGGAGACGAAGTCGAGCCCAATGGAGGTCCAGCAAAGTCCAGCGTGTCCAGACGGTCAAAGGTCAGTGGTTTCTTCTTGTAGAATCTTGTCCACGTAAAATCTCAAGTCTTACAGCCTGGTAAGCCCTTTTGTACCCACGGGAGAGGGTTGGACAGATTCGGGGGACCCTCCTAGGGGAGGGTCAGGACAGAGGGGTGGTTGCACCCATGTCCTTTGTCCAGTTTTGCACCAGAGCAGGAGCCAATGGCTCCCAGAACTGGTTTGAGCTGGACTATGCACAGGGACACCAAATGTGCCCCAGGTGCAGACTTTCAGGCACTCTCAGAGTGCACCCACCCAGCCCCAATACACTAAATCTTGTCTGGGAGGTGGTCACACCACCCCATGAAAGGATGCCTATTGTGCTGCCTTCCTCTGCTCGAGCTTGGCTCAGCAGCAGGAGGGCAGAAATGTGTCTCTGGTCGGCAGCATCCATTTTGTGCTGACCGGGTCGAGGAGGCTGGCACCGGATAGACCGGTGACCCCTCGAAGCTCACTTCTGAAGGGTGGAATCATACCTCCCACACCAGTTACTGGTGTGGAGGTATGATTCCAAGGCGTTTGATACCAAACACAATATGTTTCTGTGCAGCCGTTTTCGAGATAGCATTTACTGCGAGGTTATAATGCACCTCTACCTATATGTCCGGCTGAGTCACAGACAACCCGGGAGAATGGTCTCCGAAGGCTGCAGAGGGGCTTTGCTCATGCAGGGGTACCCTCTCACTAAAAACCCAGCACCCTGCCTTCAGGATTGTTAAGGCCTGCTATAGGGGTGACTTATAAGTTTTAAGTGTAGTGACCACTAGATATAGTGAACCTATATCTAAAGTAAGTGGTGCAAGCACCAGCTTACACAGGTTGCAGTAGCAGACCTGGAGTTCCATTTTGCATGGCCTCTCATGGGTGGCATAATACATGCTTCAGCTCATGGGAGGCCTCTGGGGAACCTATGCCATGGATACATGGGTACCATATACTAGGGACTGATAGGGGTACCCCAGTATCCAATCTGGAGTGTACCAAAGTACATGTATGTCAATTTAAGGGAGAAAGCAGAGAGACTGGGGTCCTGATTAGCAGGATCCCAGTCAGACTAGTCAAAAACAGTGAGACATCAAGCAAAAAGTGGGGGTAACCATAAGAAGCACATCCTACTATCCTACAGCAACCCCTGCACATACCTCAGTCCCTGCAACTGGGGATTCACCAGCCCCCCACAGGAGCACAGGTTCATCCAGACCACTAAGAGAGGATGGCAAGACTACCACCATCAAGAGATGCAGAACATAATTTCCTCCAGTGTGTGAGTACCATTCACTCTGTGGACTATTTGTTGGACACATTTTCCTTTCTGATGCCAGTTGTATTTTGGACATTGGACTTCAAACAATTTTACCTCTTCAATAATGGTTTTATTCACCGTGACAGACTTTTTCAAATTTTGTTTGCTCTTTGTTTTTCATCCTCTTTTAGTTTATTTGTTTTTGTTTAATAAAAGCAGAAATAACAAAGTGAAAGACTGCTGTTGTATTTCTTTGCTCTATTTATTCATTATTTTCCTTCCATCATACATTTTAAAACGTAGAAAGGTAAATGTGTGTTGATTCATAAATGTATTGCAAGTAGGTAATATTTCTCTCAATTTGCAACCATGAAGACAAAATACAAATACCAAGATATCATCAAATAGTATTTTTATTAAATTTGAAAACGATTTCTCTGTTAATTTTTTTTAAGCATAACAAACCATACATAACACAGATACGCAGTGCCATTTTTATATTTCCTGTTCCAGACCTTTTCACCATGGATGAAGGGGATATAATCAAAACAATCAGATTCAATAGGCAAAATATTATTAAGTTATGTCATCAGCAGGAGCCAGGTCCTCTGCTTCACAATAGGAATTGCACAACAATAACACCATAAGTAAAAGTTCCTGGCAGTACTCAATTTGGTGGTCACGGGATCTTTCCAATACTCTGTTCCAGTATCTGGGGGAATGTCACAACCAACTTTAAGTGGTGTGCTACAAGATGTTATTTCTACAATGATGAGACACATCAACAGCTTCATATGCTCAACACAAAATGAGCATTTTGGCAATGTGAAGACAGATTAGTATGCTTTGTGTCGACTACCACGTGTGGTTAGAACAATTCAAGCAGCACATACTGGCTTGATGTCAACATTCAACAGAAAACATGTCCAATGCAATCTTCAAAACTTCCATTCAATCATTGTGCAAGGTGTCTCAGTACAAGATATGTATACCCAAATGTGTGTCTTCCACAGTATCAACCCATGTTCCCTTTGTACTTTGCAACAGCAGCATATAACTGCAAATGAAACAACATTGAAATGTCCAAATGAAGATGATATGGTGAAGGATCCTAAACAGATCAAAATAAAAAGAATCATTTATTTGCATTGCACTATAGACACATTACAAATGAGTACTTTTAAGGACACATTTTCTAAGAACAATCAAAGATAAACATTCTACATTAACCCAGTACTCAATGTGGCAACACTTTGATCAACAAACATCTTTGGCCTGGATTTCATAAACTTGCCCTTTCTAAAAAATATCCAGGACAGACTGTACTCCTCATGAGATTATAAGTTGGTTTAACCTTCATGTCATAATATGTAGATGCATACTTACACTCAGGTGAAGAAGTTGTCTATAACATCTTGACGTAAGCCAATTCCTTCCTCTTTGGCACTATCATCTTCATTTGGCAATTCAATATCCTCACCAGGTGCCTGATTATTGGTCTCATTCCTCTGCAATATACAGGATGTTCCATTGCAGGGCTATGTTGTGCAATATGCAATAGGCCATGGCGATTTGGCTCACATTATTGGGTGAGTAGAGGAGGGCTCCACTAGTCTTATCCAGATAGTGAAATCTGGCCTTAAGGAGCCAAAAACCTGTTCCACTGGCCTCCATGGGCCTGATTCACAGAACTAACTTACGTGAAATACGTAAAGTTAGTGATTTTCGGTATTCACAGAATACACTTACCACTACTAACTTTATGTCCGCTCCCGGGCCAGAGATTCCGGGCCTGTGGCGGAATTTCCGCCTCTGGGCCGAAATCTCCGCCTCCGGACCGGAATACCCTCATTTAGGCCGTTTCAATGCTCAAACGGCCTAAATGAGGGTATTCCGGCCCGGAGGCGGAGTTTCCGGCCCAGAGGCGGAAATTCCGCCACAGGGCCGGAATCTCCGGCCCGGGAGCGGACATAAAGTTAGTAGTGGTAAGTGTATTCTGTGAATACCGAAAATTACTAACTTTACGTATTTCACGTAAGTTAGTTCTGTGAATCAGGCCCCATGTTCTTTCATGGACCTCATTGAAGAGGACTTCCCCTGGAGTTGCTGAGTTCCTCAGCGGTGCTAATATCCATGGTCGGTTAGGATAAGCTGAGTCTCCTAAATGGGAAAAAAGAGCCACAAAAATTAACACAATTTCAGATTATTCTACTTGAAATTGCCCAAACAATATTATTTCAGATTGTACTTACCAACAAGCCAGGCCATCTCAGGTCTAAGTGCTGACATTTGCGCAGGTATGCTGCCGTTCTGTACTACAAAAGAATCATGGGATGATGTACAAATCAGGTAAGCAGACATCTTGCACATTGATTATTCAATGGAGTGTGGTGGCACTAAGGCAATATGTGTACCATCCATTGCTCCAACCACCTGTGATAGGCAACCCAAACCATAAAAATTGCCCTTCACACTCACAAAATCCTCATGTCGTGAAAACTGGATGAAGCTGCTGTGCCTCATCATTGAAGAAAGAACTTCTTGAAGCACACCACTGAAAGTTGATATTCCACCAGATACTGGCAGAGTGTATTGAAATTATCATGTGGCCAAAAAATCAAGTACTGCCATGAGTTTGATAATTGGTGTAATAGATGTGGGATTTCAATTGTGAGGCAGAAGATCTGCCTCCAGCTAATGCCATAAATCCAGTATAGTTTGCCTATTCAATCTGAATTTTTTGATAATATCCCATTCTTCCATGGTGGCAAGGTCTGGAAATGGTCGGAATACTTTAGACTGTCATCTTCTCAATCTCCCTGGGTTCATATGTCTGGATAAAAAAATTGACACCATTTTAAAACATTTACAAATTCGTTTTTAGATGTATGACTCAAATGTCATATTTTCCTAAAAATATATACATATTTTAATAGAACATGCAATTTTTTTTTTTAACAATTACATTTTTTTACCTGTCCATTTATATGTATTATTATTTACACATTATTATGTTTTTTTCAAACAAAATACCGCCAATGGAAGTGAAAACAAAATCGCACAACTATCGCATTAAACCACAGTAACGCACAGTAACTCCCGGGTTGGGGATCACCATATCGGTTTACATCCTCTGTTAACCCCGCCATCCGCCCTCCTCTTGCTCCTACATCTTCTTCTACAACATACCTGATGGTCTGGGCCAAAATTTGTCTTACCTGCGAAGAAGTTCTCCGTGACTCCTGATGCGCCTTCTCCTCCGCTCCCTGCCCGGAACGATGTCTCTGGATGTGCCTGGATTGAACGCTCCGAGGTCTTTGCAAGACATGCAGCATCCCCGCCACCTCTACCAATTCGGTGCTGTGATCACGCCTGCTTGGTCTGTCTCCTGGAGCCCGACGAGCCGCTCGCCATCTTGTGTGCTCACCCGCCGACCACCTGGATCGATCGCCTTGAGGCCCTTGCGGGGCGTACAATCACCCCCGCCGCCTCCAACAATCGGGGTGCTGTGATGTGCCCTTGGAGACGGTCTCCGGGAGCCCAGTGAACCTCGCGCCTTCTTCTCGCACGGCTGAAACTGATCAGCAGCTGCACCGATCCATGATTGAGTTTCCGGCAATTGTGTCGTCCGGTGTTGTGGCATCTTGGAGCTGCCTCGACCCGCAGCTGCACCTACACGCAGCTGAGCCGCCTAGCTGTTGCAGAGTTCTGCCGGAGCGATGTTTGACACTGACTAATAGCAGATTCACCGCTGCATCCTTGTCGTATGAAGTATCGCGGCGATTCATAATGGCGGATTACGAGAGACATCAACAATACCAGCACAGAAGGTACTGAATAACCACCATATTGCCCTCCTGAGCGCCCGCTTCGTCAGGCTTTTACTCAGTATATTTTATGATAAGGCATAATTACTTTTGTTGCCTTGAACAGTGTCTCTCAACCTTATCGGCATTCGGTAATTAAAGTTGCCTGACCCTAAGATGGCGGCTGCTGAGAAGCGCTCTATCCTTCCGTGCTGAGCTGTGCTATAAAGATCAGCAACACGTACCAACATTTTAATTAAGTCCGCTTAAATGTAAGGAGCCTGCTGCTAGTCACGCTGTTGCTCCCCATGCTAACACCTGCGGCCCGGTGCATGGCTGCCGTTCCACCCACTCCAAGGTGACTCAGAGTTGGGTTTCCAGAGCTGCTGGTTCTCACTGGAAGAACAAAGAACAGCACACAGCCAGCGCCTCACAGAAGCATCTTGTAATCCCAGATCATTGCTGCTGCTTGAGAATGCTACACTGGCTCCCCTCCAGCTGTCTCTTTGAGACCAGGGTCCTGATGACTTATGGCACTGTGCTTTTTAACCATCTTTAGAACTGGTGGCAACTAGAACTAGCACTGAACCATGGAGACTAATAGATTCGACGTGCCTGACTCTAAGATGGCTGCCAAAATCATACTCCTTCTCCTACCTTGCCATCCTCACCAGCGCCTACCACCGTTCTTTGGTTTCTAGCCTCTGATCCCCTCCTTATCCTCACTCTTCTCTGGCAGAGCCCTAAACGCATACATGGCCGCTTCCCGGTGGAGCTGCACCAACAGCTATAGGGGAGACTGGCCCTGGCACACCGCTATGGCCGTCACCTACCCAGCCGGATCTCGTACATTTGTCTCATTTTCTTCCCCGCTGCTGTCTCCTTCCTGTGGATTACCTGCTGTCCCTGATCTTTCCTATCCTGACTTTCGTGTTCACTAATCTACTCCTGTATTGTTTATTTATCCATTATGTAACTATTGTGATACTTTTGCAACTTGTAACTCGCTATGTAAAGCGCTCTGACACCTCCGGGTCTAGCCAGCGCTATATAAAACTCAAGTAAAATTAAATTAAAATAAAAAAATATTTTTTTTTTATTAATGAGTTACATTAGCATTGTGAATGTGTAAAAAAGTAGCCACCATTTTGAGTTGTGGCGACCTTGCCATCAGGACATTTGGAATTAGACGGCCACGGAGGAATTTGACTGGGTAGTGGGCAGGAAACACCATGACAGACACTGCCATGGGATAACATGTGGGAAAGCAATGTACGAAAGCCAATGGCGGTGTCCGTCTCCGTCGACGATCGTGTAAGTCCTGTACATGTACGCAGCATTTTGAAAAAAGCTCACTTTTGCTGCTGTTTCCGACCTCTGGGAGCCAGGATGCCATGAAGAGCAGGTGACAGGGACCTAGTCTTCTTGCCAGAGAAGCTGGAGTTGCTGGCAATGGAGGTCCTGTCCTTCTACAGCCAGCTCTATGGCTCATAAGAGGAACAGGTACATCTTTTAAATGTATTTGTTAATCTGTCTTACTGTTTTTTTAAAACACAGTATACAATGTCCCTTTGAGTTCCTGAGTGAAGTGTAGTGATTGAAGTGAAGTGTCATTTATTTTTAACATTACATAGAGCAATGATGGTGTGAATGTTTCAGCACTTTATGAATAGGGTAAACAGCAACATTGTTATGAGTTGTGTGTTTTCAACCCTACATTTTCTAGGAGTGTATTTAGAGATATGTCTATTTATATGTATGAATTTCATGTGAAATGTAGACTTTTCACAACATGTAAACTTAGAAAACGCATTATATTTTCATTGCATCTGTACTTATCTATATTTTCTAACATACCAAATACAAAAGATGGTTGCTATGTATATTATCCCACAAATCACTCAGCCTAGATCAGGAGTCTCTAACCAGTCAATTGGGAGCTACCAGTAGCTCCCAGACACCTTCACAGTCGCTCACAGCTTTGACTTCAACTTCAAATGGGTGCAAGGTCATATTTTCATTTCAAAGTTAAGGGAATGCTGTGTCCATTTGACATCATAATCATTAGGGTACAGATAACAGGGCCTGACAACAAGCAGTGCTCAGTCAGATTTATGGGCGAAGCTGGGCCTGAGTCACAGAGGTGCACAACTGAAGCACTAAGGAATTTGGCTCTTTTTTTTCCAATTTGTTTTTATTTCGGAATCATACGGCCATCAGCATACATTTAACTCACACTTGGATACACCATGCGCGAATGATATAAAAAATAGAGCACACTTTGTACATCCAAGTACCCTCTCTGCATTTATAGTGCCCCTGGAACAATCCAGCGCTCGGTCCACAAATGGCATTGTAAGGTACATTCTACAGTGCTGGAAATGCTGCACAACACCAATGAAATAAACAGTTGTCATTAATAATAAAGTGAGCTCATACCTGACCTACTGCTGCTGTTTTCCGGATGCGGGGGAGCCTGAGCACTCACCAGCCCTCTACCACCGCCATCACTGCTGCTGGGCTCGTGGGGAGGTTGGGACTACGGCCCCAACCCTGCCTTGCGGCGAGAATGCCGCCGCCACACCTTGCCAGCGCCAGGAGGCGCTTAAAAAATCGGCCAGGGCTCCCGCAGCGCGGGAGCTCATACCTGACCTGCTGCTGCTGTTTTCCGGCCGCGGGGGAGCCTGAGCACACACCAGCCCACCACCACCACCATCACTGCTGCTGGGCTCGTGGGCGGGCCCATCTGCGCTAATTTGTAAATGTTTTAACTCCTTCTCGCAAGCCCACGCCTAACATCACCCCATTGATGTCCATTCCCACATGCCCCCCTGCAAACTCCTATATTATGAAGACTCAGAAATTAGGGGGCACGAAAGTGGGGAGAAGTGAAAAATCCAAGGACAGTAACAAGCGTTAACCTAGTGATACATGTGAGCTGACCCACTGCCCGGCAAAGAGCATCTACTTGATAAACGTGCCTAAAATCATGCCATGCGTTAAAAACGAAGATCACAACTCCCTAATCAATAAATCAATTAATTGGATTAGAAAGGTTAGGGGTGTAGATCGGTTATCAGAGAAGATATACTATGGGCAAAAAGGCTAAGTAAGTGCTCCTCTCAAATGGACTCTATTTAGCTGCACCTAAGGGACAAGAACTTGGTGCATAATTTAATAGCACTGGAAGTAAGGACATGCTCACCCTCACCTACTGGTATACGAATGAAATATAATCTAAGCAGCATGTCTCTGCCCCAAGCCCACAAAAGGCTTGGCACTCGGTCAGGTTCAGACTCAGCTTTAGATAAAGTGGATTGACTGGTACCCTTAGACTCCCCGACTCTTATTTCACTCCACTATAGAGATTTGATTGACTACTCGGTCTACAAAGACATGCCACACACCGATCCCGCCCAGATAGCACTTCAGACCTCGGGTCCCGTGGCCCCAAGTCTGCTACACTCGGCCTTACAAAGTGATGAATTACACCCTTCTGACCTCACTAACGAACATCACGAGCTCAAGCAACCAGGGGTGAAATAGGGGCAGACCAAGTCCTTGATATCACACATATGCCAAATGTACCAACCCAACAACCAGTAATACGGCTGACATCATGGAAGATAGCAGGGCTGAAAAGGAATCTAAAGGATGCTGAATGGCATGAATATATTGACCTCAGTAAGATCTGCCTGCTGCAAGAAACTTGGGCCCTGGAAACTCCCCATAAGCTTGGGTATAAAACATTCAGCGTTAATGCCATCCCCTCAGCTAGAGGTAGACCCTCGGGTGGCCTTGTCATACGGGTAAAAATCACCTTAAGCGTCGATATAAAACAGCTGGATTTCCCATCACAAGATATATTGGGGTTATAGATCTCAACATATGATAAAACTGAAATTTATATAGTAAACATCTATAATAGACCAAGTCCATCCAGTAAGGTATCCCCAGTAATAGAGCTGCTAGACAAGTTTTTAAGCACAATTGGCCCGAGGGCAATAGTAATTGTGGGGGGAAACTTTAACCGCAAATTTGAACCGGTAGTGGGATTAGAAAATACCTTCGAAGAGGAGGACATTACAAACAATATCCCTCCTCTGGATAGTAGCCATGCTTTGCCCTGCACAGTTGCAGTATCGCAACTCACTCGACTAGTCTCAGGGCATGGACTGTAACGGTCGACTGCAGTCTGATAGACCGAGTGCCCCTACATTTAGTAGGGGGAGTTGTAAGAGCAGTATCGATTATATATTGGTATCTATCAACTTCTGGCCAAATGTCCACGATCTAATAGTTGAAATTAGAGATGATAGTGATCACTATCCTCTGTGTACATCATTAGCAGGTTCTCCCTTTCAACGCATGAATTGGAGAGAAAATGATAATCACCCAATTCCAACTGAACCCACAGTTAGTAACAACCGTAGAGCCTTGAAATGGCCATCCATAGTGGGAAAAGACGAGGTTATGACAAGAATATATAACACCTTTTCAGATGTCATCTCTCGGTATATCGACCTGCCCGTTGCAGAGATTCCCATAGTGCAGATCCACCACACAATGGTAGGCCAACTAAAACATATCTTGAGTAGGATCCCCAGGGAGAATGGGGGGGGGAAACAGCTGTCAATAACTCAGCTAAACAGTGGTACAATAATGAGTGCCGTAAAGCAAAGAGTGAGCTTATTATGACAGCTAAATCAAATGATGTCAAGACACTAAGACATCTAAGAGATAAAAGGTCCAAGTACAAAAGATTATTAGTGCAACCTAAGAAAAACTGGGACGATAGTGTCTGGACGGAGTTGATTGTAGCAGCCAAAACCAAGGATCACGTAGGCTTCTGGCGATTGATAGCTAAAGGTAACAAATCGGGAAGAAGTAATAAGGATCTTTATTTAGACCCAGGTACTTGGGTCAATCATTTTTCAAAACTGTATACAGGGCCTATAATGGACTCAATAAATAACCAGCAAGGTCATATAACAAATCCTGCAATAACCAGCCCGTTCTTTAGTCTAGAGGACACCCTAGCAGCAATCGACGCAGTAAAGCCCGGGAAAGCCCCAGGCCCTGACAAATTACCAGGCAACCTGTTGAGACACGACAAAACTGTTTGGGGGCCATATGTTAATCTTCTTTGTAATGCAGTGGCGGTGGGTGCCCCACTACTGGAGTCATGGAAAGGGGCTGAAATTATTACTATTTTTTAAAAAGGTGACCGTCAAGACCCTGCAAATTACCGGCCCATAAGCTTAATCGATAGCTTACAAAAGATTTACACTAAGCAGATTTTATCAAAATTAAATGACTGGATTGAGGACAATTACATATTATCACAGTACCAGGCTGGGTTTAGAGCTAGAACCAGTACTTTTGACCAGGTCTTTAGATTCCTCTGTATGAGTTGGAAATATACAATTTAAAAAAAAGGCCACTTTTTTATAGCTTTTATAGATCTGAAGTCCGCCTTCGACCCCATCCCCAGAGATTTGCTCTGGCGTTCCTTAAAAAACAATGTGTACGAAGACAACAATGCAAAAGTTAGATGGGGTCCGAGGGGAGAACTTACTGAGGCAATCCCTGTATGGAGGGGCGTAAGACAGGGCTGTGTACTGGCACCCACCCTATTTTCACTGTATGTAAATGATGCCCCGAAATATCTTCTGGGGTGTATACACGACTCACCAAAGCTAAGTGGGGGCCAGTACCATCTCTTTTATTTGCGGACAACACTATTTTAGTATCTCAAACTCCAAAGGGCCTTCAATGTTTATTAGACTCCTTCAGCATTTATTGTGATTCTAAGGGTCTGGAAATAAATTCTAGCAAAACAAAATACATGGCAGTTAATCCACATAAATTGTTTCAAAAAGAACATAACTGTCCATAAACAGAAGCTAGAATATGTGTCGAATTTTAATTATCTAGGTATTACACTCGACACCAAAATGACCTGGTATTCACATTAGCAAAAGAGTAAGACCATCTTGCTCCAAAATTCCTTTCCAATATTAAAAAAACATGCAAATAGTGCTACCAAGGCAGTGTCCCCTGCACTTGAAGTGTACAAATACAGGGCACAATCGGCATCTCTTTATGGTGCGGAATTATGGGGGGCCACCTGTAGGAATACTTTTGCGGGGGAAGAAAATACGTTTTTTAGGAAGTTGCTACGTCTCCCTGTGCGCACACCTGTTATTCCTATTGTCATGGATTTGAACATAAAACGCATGGACCACCAGGCTTCACTGAGGCCTTTGTTGTTCTGGGTGCGATTGTGGACCACAATAGAACTAGCAAGTTATAAAGAAGGGCTAGAAGAGATTCTAAGGTTTGATCAAGGCACTAGCCTTCAGTGGGTTAAGCATGTGTACAAATGGTTTTGTAAACTTGGGCTGAAGCATTTCTGGGAAGCACCTACCTCACTGACAGCAGCCTCTAAAAAAATATTGAAAACCGCTTTTTGGGGGTACATACAAGATAGTGTTTCCCATAGCCCAGATATTGGTAGCTTAACGTCTCAGTTCCTTCTTATAAAATCAACCCCGGCTTTTGAGCAAAATCTGGATGAAGTGCAGCCTCAGCTGGCAAAATCTTTGCACATGAAATTCCGTTATGGTGTTTTGCAAATCAATTCAAACACAGCAAAATGGAATCAAAGAACTAGTGAGAATAATAATGAAGATTGCTGTGTACTATGTCAATCCAATGTACAAGAAAATTATTTACACTTATTATTCTTCTGCCCAGCATATGCCATGCCAAGGCAAAAATGGATCAAACCCATTTGTCGAAACCTGGGAACTAGGTCTTGCCATGAGGCGAAAAGAATACTAAAAACTGACACTTCACAGAAAATTGTTTTTAGTGTTAGCAGATATTTGTTCACCGTGGGTATACTAAGAGGAAAAAAAGGTTTGAAATGTTAATGTTCTAAATTAAATGTGTTGTCCTATTATCTAATATGCACTTTTCTGCCTCCGCACTTTAGAACTGTTCAGAGATCAGGCAGACCGTATTGCTGTGTACGCTACGTCTTGCTCAAGTTCATTTACAAGCACTTTTAAAGCACCTGCACTTTTGATGCTGTTTAGATTCTATGAGAGAAAGCTCTATTTATTTATATGTACTCTTCTAGTATTTGTATTTTCCCAACACAACCTGGATTTTACATTCTCTTCATGTTTTAATTGCATTGGACTATAAGCTTAGCAAATTTATTATATTTTACTTGATATATCGATTGCCGGTATTTTATTCTAAATGTAAATATTTTAGTATTCGCATTTGTCTAAGGCGGCACCATTGGAATGTTTTGTATTTTAACTGTGTTTTATTAACTAATATGTATGAATTGCATATTATGTATCTTTTATGGGTTTTTTCAAACCGAAATAAAGATTAATGAATAAAGTGATATACAAAACATGTAACTAAAAAACGCTGGCAGCGATTGGTGAAAGTAACATATTATACATATTCCTAAGTCATAGAGACAGGCTTAAATAGATATCAGAGTCCATCTCTCTTGCACCCCAGAATGGACACACAGCTCACCGAATAACATGTTGACGAGGCCATAACACTGGGCAACTGGTCAGGTCCGCAACCATCTGGTAACAAGGACATGCAGGAGTTCTGAACACTAAAAATATGATTTCATCAGAAACCATCACCCCACCCCTGGGGGGGCCGGCCAATGACCCAGCCTGCCCCACCAAAATCTACAAGGCTCAAATCACCACTCTCAACACACATATCAAGACCGTTCGCCCCAGCCGTCAACAATCAATCGTCAACGCTGGCGTCCGCGACTGTGCATTAGTGTCCCACACCTGGGATGAGGCTATCGTGTCCCCACCCAGCTGCCAGCCGACTGAAACCTCGCCAGCATGGCCCTCCAAGTCCTCAAATCACAGTCAGCATTTTCATCTGAACGGACTAAGCGCAGGCGGTGCTCTTCAGCTACTCCCCATTTGAACATGTCAGTTCTCCAAGTAGTCAGCCGAGGTGGCTTGGGTTGGGTCCAATGGACAGCAATTCATCATTTGGCCAATACTAGCCCAAGCAGGGTATATTTATGTTGCATTTGATTCCTCAACATGGGTACCGGCTGAACCCCAAGAAGACAGTGCTTGACCGTCACCTCGACACGGATTCCTGTAGTTTCCAGCAGTAGCTCCAGGACTCTCGACCAGTACATGTGGAGTCTGGTACAATCCCATGTCGCAGGTTAAATGCCACAAAGGGGGTATGCCGACGAGTATGCCATCTTAAACCGTGCCAACTGGTCGAGCGTCAGGTATGTACGATGCAAGTAGTGGAACTGTGTGAGTTTAAAGCAAGCGTAGATAGTAACCCTGGGCAAAGCACTACGCTACGCTCGCGTAGTTTGCGAAGTTTGCGCTACTTCGCACAACGCGATTGCACGTAGCACAGTGCAAACACGCGTAGCGTAGTGCAGCGGTCATTTTTGCTTGCTCGCGGTCCTCAACGTCAAGTTGGCGACCGCGAGCAAGCAAATGACATCCCGGCGAGATTCTCAATGCAGGGAGGTCAGGTTTCTCATTGCGAGTGGTCGCGTATGCTCGCGACCGCTCGCGATGAGAAACTACCAGTCCGCGTTGAGAAAGCTGCCGCTCGAGTAAAAATCTACTCGAGCGGCAGTAAAAGACAGCTCGCACTGTGCAAGATGCCGTTTTCAATGATTGCACAGTGCGGACAAGCATCCGGCACTGTGCAATCATTGCGAACAGTGCACTACGCAGTTCGCGTAGTGCTACGCGTAGTTCGCGTAGTGCGAACTGCACTTTGCGTAGCTTCGCGTAGCGCTACTTCGCGAACTTCGCCCAGGCTTAGTAGATAGCCACCTCCCGAACCTATGCACATGCTTGCCAGCACTCCCCCTCCATAAGTGGTGATGGTATGTCCACTCACCATCTGCCCTGGATGAGGGAGACGTCAACTTTACAGTCTGCCTTCAAGGCCCTGTACAGGTGGGAGATCAGACCCCTGAAGGAGCCTAAATAATAATAATAATAATAATACGCAACTTGTAGAGCGCACGGTTACCTCCAACGGAGGTGTCCCGGCGCTAGTAGTGCTAATTGACCTGGGCATATGGGCAAGGAGCCGAGTGTTTAGGGAAGAACAAAGAGTCATGTTTTTAACGCTCTCCTGAACATACATTCAGATTTGATCTTCCTTAGATGTTCCGGCATAGAGTTCCAGAGTGTGGTAGTTTTAACCGAAAAGGATCGGCCTCCGGTTCTGGCCCTCGCAAATCGCGGAATGACCAGAAAATTCTGGTCATTTGATCTAAGTGCTCTGTTGTTGCTATATTTTTGAAGTCTTTGCCTCAGGTAATGCGGACCAGTGTCGTTCATTGCTCTATTGGCCAAAGTGAGAGCTTTATACTCTATTCTTCTTTTCACTGGTAGCCAATGAAGACTGAGCAGATGGGGGGTTATGTGGTGACGCATTGGCACGTTCCGCACCAGCCTAGCCGTCGCGTTCTGGATAATCTGCAGCCTCCTGAGCAAATACTCAGGGAGCCCCAGATAAAGGCTGTTCACGTAGTCAAGCTGGGAGGTGACCAATGCGTGCACCACAGTCTTCCTACAGTCCAGAAGAAGATAGTGAAGGAAGCTCCATAGAGCCTTCAACTTCCAAAAACACTGCCCAGAGACATGGGCGATTTGCACTTTGCTAGACAGTTGTGTATCAAACTTGAAGCCCAAATTCCTGCCAGAAGTGGCTGGAAGGGGAGGTGGATTTAACTCAACCGGCCACCAGAGCTCTGGCCGTGGAGTAATAGATTGGTTAAAAAACAAGACCTCCATTTTATCTGTGTTCAGTTTTAAGCAGTTCTCTGTCATCCAAGATGAGATGTTCAAAAGACACTGCTTAAAATTAGCAAAGGCCGTCTCGCTGTGGTCTCTGAAGGAGATCAAGGATCACCAACAAAGTATGAGATTCTCTGGGGTTTTCGGGGAAAAGTTGTCCATAATTTGTGCGCTGTGCATGATATTTTTGCGTATTGCAAAAACTGTCCCTCTGGGATCCGATAGCATTCTCTTGCATCAACAAAGGAGAGAAAGGCCCCATTCAGGTATAAATTGCCTGCTGCCACACAGCCACCATCAAACCATCCTGTCAAATCCATCACCGTTTGTATGTGATGAAAGCTACGGAGCCACTGTAGAGGAAGCAGCCACGCATATGGGGCCCTTTGCAAGACCAGGGTAACTGCTCGTTCCCAGGCCCACACAACCTGGTGAACCACAAATGGGCAATCCGGGGAGGTCCTGGAACCCATCATAAGACACCTCAGTAGATCCGCCCCCCGTCCCCAATCAGCCAAAAGGTCCTTCTCCGACCCTCTGCGCACCACTGTGCTGCATACTGGAGGAGGGCAGCAAGATGATAGAGACCTAGGTCCGGCAGGCCATGACCCCCCCAAATCCATATACAGTTTTGGAATCTCTAATTTCCCCTGCAACTTTTCCCAGCTGACACCAAAGAGGTAAGGAGGCCATTGAGGGCAAAAAATGTAGTTCTAGGAATAAAACAAAAGGAGTTCTGGAGAACATAGAGACAGCGTGGCGGAGGACCATCTGGCCCTGGGCCACCTGCTCCATAATAGACAGGGGAAGGTGATTTAAAAAGCTGATGGAGGACTTCAGGCTTGAAAGGACCGCTCCAATGTTCAAGGTTTATTGAGCCTCGGCTGAGTGCGTGACCTGGATCCCCAAATAACTGAAATGATCACATGCCCATCTAAACTCCAGTGCGGGGAGATCTGCAAGCTCTTTCCCAATCAGTACTTACGCAAGATGGCCGCCGAGCTGGAGCTCCACACCGAAGCTCTGGGGCTTGGGATCACAATTTTGTGAAAATCCCTGCCTATGCCCCACACTCCATCGTTTTGCTCAACAGCCCTGCTTAGATGAAGCACACCGCTACGCATCGCAACTACTCTTTTTTAGTTAAACTGCAACTTCAAAGGATAAACAGAAGGTTAAACTCTACCTGAATCCTGCTGGCGACTCCGACGCCTCTTCAAGGACCATTGCTGAATCATGGATGAAGCAGAGCCGGGGCTTTTCCGGTACGGATGCGGTGCTTTGTTGCCGCGACCTCTGGCTCAACTGCCCCCCTTGCTGTTCTTCGCTCCCCAGACCCGGAGTCTGCACCTGGCCGGAGCTCACGAGACTGTGGGGGTGTATTTTTGGTCTTGGGGAGATGGCGACCTCCTCCCGCTGCAGCTGACCTGGGCTCGGCTCGGTCCCTGGTGCTCCTTTCTGGAACTTTGCACAGGGCTCTGGGGGCTTTGGGACTGGGCTCCAGTCCGCACATGTGATGAGCCTCCCCTTCTCTGATCGTAGTCCGGAACTCCCTGGATTTCGAAGGGAGGCTTGGGGCTCGGCAGGTTTGGGTTCCTCCCCTCCTTGCTCCGAGACCTGGGTTCCAAGATAGGCTCGTGGGTGACTCCCCGGTCTTCGCCCTGCACTCCCAGTGATCACCCTGTGAGCTCGTGTCTCTACGATCCTGGTGCTTCGAGCTCTCCCTTGGACTGTGATGTGCTCCCTCATGCCGCCATTCTCCGCAGACAACGTGGGTCCTGGTCTTCGCCTTGCATTCCCAGATATTTCCCTGCGAGCTCGTGTCTCAATGGTGGGGCTGCCGGTGTTTGTGTCGTCCCCTTTGCACGCCTCCGACATGGACCATCTCAACAGCGCTCTACCACTGGCAGAGCTGCTGGGGCAAGCGCCTCAGTTTTGCCGAGATGAGCATTTTTCGGCACTGACCGACGCCGGAGCCCCATGGCTGGAGCCGTGGCTCCATTCTGCTCGACCATCTCTCTCTTCCTCCCCTTTCCTTGAGCCCTGCTCCACGCTCATCGCCGCTTCCTGACTTCCTCCCCGCCGCCTCTCGGCGGACTCCATCGCAACACCGCCGATGCCTTCTGACTCTATTTTTCAGGTTGGCCGCTGAGGAATCGGGCCGAGGCCTAGGCTCTCCCCCCCCAACCCACTCTCCACCTCCGGACTTTACTACTGCTGCTTATCCCACTGCCATCCCGCCTGGCTTGCCTCCCGTTAAACGCTTGGAACAACTTGGAGGTTTTGAACAGAGGTAAGAACTACTCCACTGGACTTTTGAACTACGTCGCACTTGCCCCCCACCATTTTGTGTCAAACTCCGGTGGTCACTCCTGTCTCGTTCCACCATCTTGCGACCTGGTCCGTACCTCCGGCCCCACTGATCTCCACCTGGACTATTTTTGATCTTCTCCCCCCCCCCCACTGATATACACATCATCTAAGAATTTTACTTATACCTCTGTTCCCTCCACTCTTCTTATGTTATGTCCAACCCCCCCCGATTATTTACATGTTCTAATACTATGGTTCGTATTGTGCAACACTGCATCTATCCTTTGTTTACTCTGTGTAATTTTGTTTCTTACCAATACCCTTGCTAGCATGCTGACTCCTCCGGGTTTTTCCAGCACCGATGACTGTCCCTGTTGAGTCTGCCTGTACCGACCTGACCTTAAAATGGCGGCTGAACTCTCCCCCAGGCCACATCTTCCCTTTCCCTCCGCATTCATTTGTTCCCAATGTTTCTACGATCTCCTTACTCTGCCTATGCTCTTTCTCCCGTTAACTCGCTTTTTACTGCTAGCCCCCTCATTTTAGACCATGATGGGAACTGATTTTGATCTAACTACGTTCAGTTTGGCAGATTACTTATATTATTGTCTTGGCTTTTTCCTACTACCTTCAATGTTAGCTGCTCTATGGCAGTAGGCGCCTAACGGCCTCCTTCAATGTGCCCCTTGCCAAAGCACTCCCTCTCCCCTTGTTGGGGAGGGATCCAGCATTTTTGCCCCGGAGTGTCAGATTCCCCTCTGAGAGAGTCCACAGTGTTTAGGGATTCACATATAGCGGAAAAGGCCTTAAAACGGCCTCCTTGAATGTGCCCCTTGCCAAAGCACTCCTTCTCCCCTTGTTGGGGCGGGATCCTTAACTTATCCCCTGGAGTCTCAGATACCCCTCTGAGAGAGTCCACAGTGTTAAGGGAATCTCGCATAGCGGAAGTTTAGGAATGTTCCCATTATCGCTGGGAACTCAGCACCTCACACCGTGAAAGGCGCTCTCTTTGTAACCTTTTGATGATCCCTCTAGGCTGATATCTTAACCCTATGATGTACTTCGGCGACCGAGCAACCTTTGGCCGATGACCGGTGGAGTTGCCCTACGCAGCTATTGAGGAGTTTGGCTCTGGTTCCCCCCTTGGCCGTCACCTACCCATCCGTTCGTCAGACACTGTTTCTTTTCTAGTCGCCCGTTGTGTTTCCTACCCCCTCCCTCTCCTCTTTCCTCCCCCACTCTTTTTCTTCCTCTTCTATTCCCTCCCTCTCTTCCCCCAATTCTCTCTCCCCTGCCTGCTTTTCCTTTCCCCATACCTGATCCATGCCTTTTTAACTCTTGTTTCTCCAGCAATTACGTACCTGAAACTGTTGTAACTAAGTAACTATGTTCTTGAAGCAATTGTGCCGCCTCATGTAAAGCGCTCTGATACCTCCGGGTTTAGCCAGCGCTATATAAAACTTTTCAAATAAATAAAAACAAATAAATCAGTGTCACCAGCAGGAATATAACCAACGTCTGGCTATTAACATTCAACCCCAACACGGTTCCGAATGCCGACAAGATATCTAAGAGGGCGGGATCACTTCCTCAGGGTGAGCTACATAAAGTAATGCCTCATCCACATACAAGGACACGACATGGGTACATCCGTCCACAACAACACCGCAGCAGGCCATGTTGCATCGTAGTCGGATTGCCAGCTGCTCCATCGCTAGTGCAAAAAGCAGTGTGAACAGCGGGCATCCCGGTCTCGTGCCCCGTTCTATAAAAATAATGTCAGAAATCACTCCAGCACTATGAACCCATGCCATTAGCTGACAGTATAGTAGGCTAACCCAGGAAAAAAAATCCTGACCAAGGCCCATTCTTCCCAGAACCTCCCATAGGTAGTCCCACCGCAGAGTATAGAAGGCCTTTTCAACTTCTAAAGCTAGGGCAGCATCCAGTATAGTCATAGTTGCTGTTGCATGTAGTACATGAGATAACCTTCGCAGATTGATATGGGTTCCTCTGCCTGGCATAAACTTGCATTGGTCCCCATGGGCCAAATGTGTTACCACCCTACCCAGTTACATTGCTAGTACCTTAGCCAATATCTTAGTGTCGACACCCAGGATGGATAAAGGCCAAAGGGAGCTGGGCATATGAGCGTCTTTGCCCGGGTTGGGAAGCATTACAATCTAGGCCTCCCTCATAGATGATGGTAGAATCCCCACTTGTTTGGCCTCCTGCAGGGTCCCTAACAAATGAGGTCTGCAAAAGCCTGGTAATACTCTACAGGTAGACCACCTAGGCCTGGAGATTTACAGATCGCCATATTCTGTACCACCTCTCGGAGGTCCTCCAGTCAAATTTCCTCACCTAGGCTGGCACTCTGGCCTTCCGTGAAGCAGGGAAGCTCAAGATCATCTAGGAATCACCCCACAACTGCCGGGTTGGTCCATACATTCTCTCTATACACTGCCACTAAGTGAGCGTATAGTAAGGAATTGATGCTGTTCTGTGTGGACACGGGACATCCATCTGCCCAATTGAGTGTCAATATGATGGGGGGGGACGCTCACGCTTAAGTAATCATGCCAATAACTGCTCCAATTTGCTCCCCTCATGGTGGGGCAATTGGCGATATTCATGGTGGAACAGGCAGTCCAACCTGTCCCATTTGGCCCACACCTTGTGTTGGGCATGCAATAGGGCCTCCCTCTCCTCTCCCTGCAGTCTAGACAAGGCATCCCCGCTGTAGAGAGATCCCTCTCCAGGTGCTTCCTCATTCCACCCACCTTGCAACAGCACTATCTGCGTGTTACCACCTTAGGTGCCTCCCATCTATCCCCCTCCCAGTGGTGGAGTGCCAGTTATTGTCAAAGTCACCTCTCTAAGCTCCCCCAGAACACATTGTCTTTCAAAGCCTCTGGCTCCAAGCACCAAAGGGGGACCTCCTTCTGACCACATCCCGCCCCCATTCCAGTAGCATGGGGGCTTGATCCAAAAGGAATCACCCAAGCACCCCCATCTGCAGTGCCGCAGAGGCAGCTCCCTCAGAGAGTAGGAAACAGTCTAGCTTATTAAGAACTGTGCGCGCAGGGGTATAACAAGTGTAGCCCCGCTCCCCCGGATATGTCAAGTGCCATATGTCCACATAGCCCAAGCGATCCATGACCTCTCGGAGAGCAGCAGACATGTTGGGCTTAGTGTGTGCCCTCGGGGGGTGTCTGTCCAGCGCTCCATCCAAGACACAGTTAAAGTCCCCAGCCCACAATATAGGGGTATACCGACATATGGCAATAAGCGAGTCTCAAAGTCAAGGTAGAAATCACCGACCTCCACATTCAGGGCATAAACATTCAGCAGGAAGACTTCTGTACCGTCCAACTCACCATGCACCAAGACATACCTCCCCTCTATGTCCGCCTCACAACTAATTACTCTAAACGGGAGCAGTCAGGCCACCCAAATCACCACTCTGCGGGCATAGGATGAGTAAGTAGCAGAGAACATCTGACCTCTCTATTTTTTGGTGGAGCTTTTGAGTCTCTGGACCTGATAAATGCCTTTCCTGCAGCATAGCAGCATGGATCCTGTGCCTATGGATGAAGGTTTTCACCCTATACCTTTTTACAAAGGAGTTAAGCCCACGTACATTCCATGTAGTGGGTCCAGGGATTGTGCACTCCTGCATATAAATGAGGGTATTTGGAAGCTACTTGTCCTCGGCAATATGAAAACCCTTCCCCATTTATTTAGTAGCTGAAAGGTATACCAGGACAAGTAAGAGTATTCGCTTAATCTATTAGGCAAACATCCTTTCATTGAATCCTGTGTGAATAAAAAGGAGACTCTTTGACTTTTAGAGTGTCTTGCAAGACAGGGTAAGTAACAAAACAAAAGAAATGTGTGGTACAGCCAACACGTGTTTCGCCCCCTATTATTGGCCTTTCAGCCTGGGGCTTCCTCAGGGCTGTCAATACAAAGATTGTGCATATACCGTAATCACAGTCGAAATGTACAGTAGGAACAAAGATATATGGCATATCAAGGATAATTTTACACAAAAGTATAAGGTTTTTTGATAAGGAGAGGAGAAGAACATAAGTAGAACATAAACATCAATGTTAAATGAATAACAGACCATTTAAATTGCAAAACATGTCATGAAATATTAGTTTCACCTTGGGTAAGGGGAAAGAAAAGGATAAAAGTAAAGTAATCACATATAATATCTCATCATGGTAGATCCAAAACATATAAGTCAACATATACATACGTTTATGTAGTGGGTATGATTGGAATGAAAAACATGTATGAAGACAAAAAAGGGAACATATAAGAGATTTCAAAGCGTTGGAACCTGAAAACGTACAAGAACTATCCACTATATTTAGGTATATGTATCGTGAGCATGAGCATTCATATGTGCTTCAAATATAACCATGCTTGCAAGTGACACACTAGGTTATACTTTGTGAAATATATATAGACACAGTGAAGTTATAATTGACAAATTGGAGACATTAGAGGAAAAAATGTGTCAGAAAAGAGTTTCCTCAAAAGATGTGTTCCAAGAAAACAATAAAGGGGTGGGATGTGAATGGACGTTATTGTCACTCTAGGTTTGAACAGAGACTCATGCTGGGCGGGTTTTTATATTTATTTTTATTCTTGCCATGGAAATAAGTTGAGTTCCATCACCGTACCAGGGTGGTAATAGTGCTTACCGTGATATAGCTGATTGATAGAAAAAGGGAGTCCTATAAGAAGGCGAAATTTGGAAAAAGAAACCTGTTTTTACCAAAACTTGAGCTAATTAAAAACAAATGAGGAAGGGGGGAATTGATTGCTGCAATACATTTGGGTCCCTACCTTTTCGGCCAAAGACAAAGGCAATGTTATCTCTCACGGTTCTGGTGAGAGAGCCAAGAAACATAATATATAAGAATGACAAGTGCCCATTGGTGAAAGACTTTCCGTAATGGGGAAAGTAAGTGAGGCGTGAGTGCTCACGGAGGACCTTAACTATGTTCGCTTTCAGAAAGAAAATCAGTCGGTGCGGGCAGCTGAAACTTAGAAGGCATCCTCCTTATCTGGCTCAAGAGGGAAGTATGACCTCCCGTCATCACAGGGATTTCCGGATCATGGCGCATCCTATGGGAAGCGGACGCTCCATTTTGTAATGTTGTATGGGGAGCCAATAGTTGGTAATCTTAGGACTCATCAGCAGGTAGGCATAAGGAGGGGAGTAAAGGAGGGTGGGGTACATACATGGGATATTATACTTGGGTTTATGGTAGACCAATACTGTTCGAAATTTTTTAAATCGGAGTATGGTCATTATTCTGCCTCTGCTATTTTCGCAATCTACCTATCAAAAATTATAGTTGCCATCTAGAAATGGTATGTGACAACTGTTTTATTATTAAGAAATGTGGTAGCGTGCGAGGAACATCACCGGCCGGGGGAGCCGGCCCCAGAGCCAGATGAGCCCGTTCTATCATAGAAAGAGGGAAGAGAGAGGCTGCCGGAAGCACAGTTTTAATCAAGGAACAGGTCAGGGGTTCTCCCCTTGGCTCCCTCCGGGAAGCCAACAAACCACAGATTGCATCTTTGAGAGCAGCCCTCCGCATCTTCGACCCTGTGTTCAAGGGCTGTGACTTTTGCAGAGAGGCCAGTGAGGGCTGAATTCAGCGTAGAAACCTCGGCCTTCAATTCAGTGACATTCTGTTCAGTAGTCAGGGACCTCTCCGCCTCCGTGCAGTGGTCCACCCTCAGCAGGCCCACATCCAAACATACAGCATGGATCTTGGCCTGCACCATTGTACTTGAAGCTTCAATAGCAACAAGGATTTGGGCCCCGATGGGGTCAGTGTGTGTGCCTCCAAATAGCAAGTGGGACTCTGGGGCGGGTCTGTCCGCAGCGTGCTACCCTGTGCTGTGTACTGGTCCATCTTGGTCTGCTGCACCCCTCTCTGCAGTCCATCTTTCCCCATGGTCGCTCCCTCCAAAATTAGGAACCGGGCACGACTCAGCCCGGGTCCCTCTCCACTCAGTCTCAATCCTCACGTCACTCAGTCAGGGCAGTGTGGGGGGCAGGTCCCCAGAGTGGTGCCTCAGCCAGGGGTAGGCAGATCTGGTGTACTCCCGTCCAATGACTCACCAGACGGACTGAGGAGCAGCTGCAGCTGCAACAGTCAACAAGCCACCACACCTCAGGCCCATGGGTTCCCAGCTCCGATCCATGTTCCGTGTACCCCCAGCAGCCAGAGCATAATCTCAACAAGTGGTCCCCTCATAGCACCCGAGTCCACAGCAACCAACCAGGCTTCGTAGCACAGCCGCACGCCACGCCCCCCACAGCCGACCTCTTACTCAGGATCAAGGCCAAAGTGAGGAAAGATGCTGCAGAGGCCAGTCACATGCAGGAATGCACCTGTGCCACACCGCCAGGTAACAGGAGTATAAAGGGACACTTCAGCTCCCACCGGGGAGGCAGATAGTCTGTGGTGCCCACAGTGTGCTCCCCAGAGAACACGGGTGCAGCAGAACAGTGCCAGAATGGCACAAAAGTTGTCAGTGGCATCAGGGCACCCCTTTGCACCACCAGCCAGCTGCGCAGCTCTCTGCCAAGGAAATCAATGTCACTCACCAGTCAAGTCCAATGCTGGTCCAGGATTCCCCTGATCTCCAATTGTGGCCTGTGCATGCAGTTGCAGGCTGTGTCGGGCCGCCGCTCTGCTCTCCCAGCAGTCGGCCCATGTGTAGGCTCACACAACGCGGGCCCAGCCCTAATGCGGCACTTCATCTCAGGTGCCACAACTGTGCTCCAGGTCATGGGCACCCAACATGGGCACCCACAATGGTCTGCTGGGTGACATTGGTCTTGGGCAGGCCCAGACTCCCCAGAATCAAGGGCCTACCCGAGCCAGCCATGCACTCAGCAGGCTGGGTTCCTGGTAAGGCGGTTATCCAGTGTGTGGGCCTGTGACTCTGCCCTCCTAGTGGTCAGCCCCTCGCAGATTCTTCTGTGACCCCGGACTGGAAGCTCAGCCCCCCAACTTCCCACAGTGGGAACATCCCAGTCACTACTGGGGCCATGAGAATCCAGTGCACATGCGCCCAGGGATCTGCGACCGCGGCATGCCGCTGCTACGCCCTGGGCACTCAGCAACAACAGAGGGGGGTGTCCAACTCTGGATTGTAGCTCTGGTGCCCTCGGAGCTCACCACACCCGGGGAGCAACTATCCAATAGGATACCAGGGGGATGACCAAAATAATTTAAGGATTATAAGTGGCTGACACAGAGCTCCCTAAAGTGTGTCTGTCGTGGCCACCATCTTGGTCACGCCCTGGTATCTGACTCTTAATATGTATTCCTTGTCAACTCAAAATTTGAGTTGGGAACAAAATGATGCTTCTGAATGCTTTCAAATGGAGAAAAAATAAAATGGAGAGGTACCTTATTTATTCAGTTAACACTTCATTTCAATTTTCTCCCATTTCTAAGTTTTGCATTTACAAATAGCAGGCCTGTTAGTCCCAATGGTCAGTTTACACTGTGCCATAAGTATATAGAAAAAATACAGCCATTTTTTAACTTGAGAGAAATTTAAAATGCAGAAAAAAGTTCCATGATATGAAGTGTTAGGTAGAAAATGTATCTGCACTTGCAATTTCTCAAAATTAGAAAGAACATACATGTAACGGTGCCATATATGGCAAAAGGTTTGTCCTGTGCTGCAAGTACATATGACAAAGGCTCTCAATCACCCATCCAAATAAATCCCCTTTATACGCATACATGTTCATACTTCCCCAAAGGCCACGCTCATACTGACACACATGGCAGTCCTTTTATAGTGCCCTTAGTCACAGAATTTAGTTCAAACCATAGTATCTGGCTCTATGAATATTAGGCTTAAAGTCAATATAGCTGGGCATGGGGGAGTCTGGTTACAATTTGCAAGTTGTTTAGCCTACAGTAGTTCACAAATATTTTGACTGATCAGAAGTAGCTCTCACTACAGAAATTGTTGAAGACCCCTGGGTTGGATGATGTGACTTGACTAAGTTAGGACATGAGAAGGGATCAGGGTACTCAACAACTTACTACAATTATGCTTTTATTTATTTAATCTGAATGAGAAAACAAAATATTGCATTCTAACTTTTGACCAATGTTTGAGATTGTTTTCTGAAAAGTGTATTACATCAATACAGACAAACACAAAGTCACAAAACAAATTTTCTTTCTTTCATTTCTTGTATCCATACAGGTCAACACCCATCAGAAAAAAAGCATTTGGAAGGCCATCGCCAGGAAGGTACAGACCCTGAGGGTCTACAAGTGGAACAGCATTCACTTTTGGAAGAGGTGGGAGTTGAATTCCGCTTTAGGGGATAGAATCCCAGTCCTTATTTAGGCATTAGCCGTGCACTCCAAATACAGGCATGGTCACCGACATCCGTCCACCCTAACGTCACAACGAGTTCTTAGAAACCAGACCCTTAAGCTTCGGGAGTTCCCCTAGCACAGGACTATTGATTTCTCCAAGAACTCATCTATTATGTATGAACCGTTATACCTTAAGGGTTCATTCCTCACGTCTTCCTCTGTCCGACTTTACGTCAATGCTAACAATCCAAGGCACCTACCAGGTATAAATATACCTTCCCTTGCCCAAGCAAGTTAGAGGAGACCTCGACTTCAGAGGAGCCCGTATCCCGGCCTGACGCACTGAGAAGACGCTGTCATTCCTGCACGCAGACGAATCCAGCTTCCAGTGTTCTGACTCCCTTCGCAGGGTGTTAGAGTTCCAAGATCCGGCAGGAGATTCCCAACTCTCTCATTCTCAAGGTATGGAGCTGACTAGATCCTAGAGGGACTCTTGGCATACTAGACTTAACATACTCTTAGTCTACCATACTAGAGAATACTCCACCTACTTCTACTCTTCCCTACACCTAGACTAGGTTAGGTACACTGGGGTAGAACTAGCTTAGAGACGCATCGTATGAGTACTCGCATTCTTAGCTCATGTTATTTATGTACGTGAATATATGCTAAAAGATAATGCTAGTGCAGTATTATTTATTTCTACTGCTTACGCTGTACATTATTTATCTTGCATACTGTCTTGTGATCATAACAGCACATATCTCTTACACGAGAAACAAGACTGTTCAATAAAACCCCTTTTATTGAAACGCCCGTCATTCCTTTCTCTGTAACTCTGCAGAAACTAAGCATGCACGATTGAATGTGTGAAACTGTTATCTATTGTTTCCACGATTCTGAGACATGTTCCGCTTCTAAAGGGAAACAAAGTTGTCATGTTTTTCGGTTGCCAGAAACTACTCCCTTCTTGTTCTCAAGGAGTTTCTAGTGGCCTCTGAGCTAGCTGGCACAGGTAATTAAGTTTAATATAATCGATAGGGACATACCGACCTTAGTCCTATGTCAAACCTATAGGTTATATTATTCCAATGCGCAGTGCCTATTAGGGAAATAGGAACTACACTACATGGCGCCGAACGGTTTGGTAAGGCAGTAATTTAATGCTAGATACTGAGTAACTCATTCGTGCTTTTCTCAGAGACCCCTACTCACATACTCCATAAGACGTCCGGAGTGGGTAGGGTTAAATATCTGCCATAACTAAATAGGGAAGCACCCTATATATTAGTTGTTTGGTTTGTTCAACGTTGAAGGATACAGTGTTCCAAAATATTGTGCACCTTATCTTTTTGTTTTCTTGAAACTCGTTCTACATTTTTCAAAAAACAAAATGCCTGACTCCGACAACGGTGACGTTGCGGGTCAACCAGCTTTAACAGCTTATAACATCACAGGTTTTATTGAAACCGAGGAGGGTGTCATAGACATCAATCCAAACTTAAGAAGAGCCATCACTCTAAAACGTATAAAACACGGCCTACCCCCAAGAGGAGGTAGAGCAGTTTTCGTGATAGAGGCACACGAATCCTTTCAGACAGAGGTATTCTATTCATGGATCATATTTCCTGAATCAAATTCAGTAACAAAACTGTTTCACTTCTACAAAGAAGATGATCCACCAGAGGAATATATTCCTTTCGAGGATATTGAAATTCCACTAACATACCAGGAGCATCAGCTCTGGCCCTAAAACATCACAGAAACATTACCAGGCTCGGTCCACTAGGTAGACCAGGAGCAACATGGCCGATTCTAGCCGGCTACACTCCTCATCCTGAACTCGATATAATGTCAGATGAGAAACTACTAACTCAACTACAAGAGTTAATAAAAATCTACAGACAACTAGTCCAATATGTCATGCGGACTTTCACAGTCCAACCACCATTGACACTTCAAAATCAAACTCCTCATCAGGGGAATACACTAAAAATTACACCACAGACTCTATACGCAGTCATGGGAAAAATGCCCACAAAACGTGAGCAAATTCCATTCTGGATAGCTCAAAAAATTACTCAAATCGAAGCAGTATTTCCAAATACTAGCCTGTATGAGAAACACAGAATCCTAACCATCTGTTTACCGATGGGGATCACACCACAACTGGAAGACTGTACCACTTGGGGTTCAGTCTTTGCTGCCATCTATACTAAAACACATGGTATTCCATCAATTGCAGTAATACCAGATGTCCTGAAACAAATTCAAAACGAATACGGGGCAGAGCCTGCTCTGAATTTAGGTATGAAATTACTGAAAAATTTCGACCAGGTCTCAACACTAATATTATCTAATATTAAAGGGGAGGCAGCAGCAGTGGCGATCCGACAACGATTAAGGGAATTCGATGTTACAGAACTACCCAGAATAATAGAACAATCTTATGCAGAATTAGGCAGAGATAGTTTGGGTGGAAGACCAGTGAAGCCAAAACTATCTGAAAGTCCTGAAAAGGACTCTATTAAACAAACTCCTACATCTTCTAAAAAGAAGTGGGAAACTAATAAAAATAATTCAGAGAAACGTTCTCAATCCCGAGGTAGGTCTCCTCAAAAGGAGCCCTCTGAAAGGAGGTATAACCTCAGGAATAGGGATAATTTAAAAAAGCCTGACAGGTATCAAGATACTGATACACGTTCCTCTCGTACCTTTCAGATCTCGTCTCAGACATCGGAAAGAAGAGGACGGTCAGAACATAGAGAAGAACGTGTGAAATCGAAAGATGACAAACACGCTCCGAAAAGTAAATCCAAACCTCAATTCTCAAAGAAGAAGGTAGCAGGTCTGAAGGTCAGACATGCCGAGGATACTGAGAACACAACTCAAGAACGGAGAATGGGCTCAGACAATGCTGGACAGTGCAGCAGAAGTCACAATAGCTCGCCAGAATCTGAAGGAACTGCTGGAGATAGTGGACTTGAATGAGTACATTACAGTTGAGACTGTAGACACCAGGGTTAGTACTCCACAAACGTTATATGAAATAACACTCCGGATGGAGGGAGACATACCTAGACAGGTGAAAGCACTTTTTTGGGAAAAACTTCCAAGGGGCTATGACATACTTCTAGCAGAAAAAGACTGGCCACCACAATTTGTCAGGGAGTGCCCACATGGCGAGGACATTATTGTGCCTGCCTTCTCTAACCATATTCCAATTCATCTAAAATATACTTATGCCAGGAAATGGACAGTTGCCCAGGCCCCAGCATTATACAAAAATCATGTAGGATGGGATGAGGAGTCACCTCACCATAAAATACATCTGAAAAATGAACCTACTGCACAAAGGCAGTACCCAATAAAGCAAGAAGCTAAAAAACAGGTCAGGGAGATCTTAGATCAACTTGAATACCAAGGGGTGATTGAAACATGCACCTTTTCAATGAACAATCCTTTGTTTCCTGTCTCCAATCCAGACAACAGCTATTGTCTAGTTTTGGATTACAGACATTTAAACACTTGTTCAAAAACTTTTGCAGTGCAAAATGCACATAGTACAGCATTAATGAATAACATTGTGCGTAAAAAATATAAAACCACATTGGACATCTCAAATGGTTGCTTTTGTCAAAACATAGCACTTGGAAGCAGGTACTTAACAGCTTTCTCAATAATGGGGACCCAGCGTCAATTTTGTCGACTCCCACAATGGTTCAAGAACAGCCCGGGGTTATTCTCAGCGAGAGTAACGGACTTACTACAAATTTCTGATAATGAGGCATTGTCATATGTCGATGATATTTATCTGACAGACTATGACCTGGACAAACACTTGAACAGGGTGAGCACCATTATACTGGGCTTCGCCTCTGAGGACTACAAATTCAACTTTAAGAAATCCAGAATTGCCCATCTCAATTTCCTTTTTCTAGGATATGAGCTTTCAAGTGAAGGCAAGAGCTTGGCAGTCAACTTTTTAGAAAGGTGTGCGCTGCTCCAACCTCCAAAGACGCTTAAAAATTTACAATCCATCCTGGGTTTCCTCAATTTTGGAAGAGCTTACATTCTAAATTACGCAGAAAGGGTTAAACCTCTATATGCATTAATCAAACCTGATTTTTCAATCAAAAATTGGACACAAGAACACACAGAAATCTTGCGTTCACTCCAGGCTAACATGTTAGCATCAAATCACTTACAAACACGCGTAAGTCAACGCAACTTAGTGATCCGAATAATTTCGGGTCAATGCGGATTCACCTACTTAACATTTAACGAAGGTGAAAAAGTACCAATTGCATACAAATCACACTTGTATACACAAGCAGAAATGCGCTTCACTTCAACTGAAAAAATTCTGACAGCAGTTGAAACCGCTGTAGCAAAAGAAAGAGCTCTAGCCCAAGGGAAACGCATTATTGTCGTAACCCCAGTACCGGCTTTAGAGGCGGTAACAAAAGCGAGCATTCCAAATGCTAAAGAATTACATCCTAGATGGATACAATGGGTTAATTCTCTTGCTGCAACAGATGTTGAATATGTTTTTGATCCCGATTTAAAAACACAAGCGTTCCTGCAATATGAACATGAATGTCCTCTGCCTACTGATATTCTGCCTCTCGATCAGTACGAATTCATAATTTACACTGACGGATCCGCACAACCCACAACAGGGAGTAAGCAAGCTTACAGTGCAGCGTGCGCAATTGTTAAAGGTCGCATGCGCGATGGCAAATTCAAACCTATGGTCACAAAAACCCAGTCTCTAGGAGATTGCACAGCACAGCGAGCTGAACTACAAGCATTCAAACTGGCACTTGAAAGTACAGATCGAGAATTCCCCACACTAATAGTGTGCGATTCTTTCTACTGTGTGCAGTCGTATAATGAATATATACAAACTTGGCTTGAAAATGGGTTCAAAGATGCAAAAGGTGGCACAATAAAGCATAAAACGCTTTGGGAACAAGTAGTTCAGTTAAAAAACGAACTACCAAAGGCTCACGTGATACACACACTGAGTCATCAACGTGATGGCGTTCACGTTGCAGGGAATTCATTGGCTGACGAAGCCGCAAAGGGGGCTGTTCAGACGGTTTCCGTAGCTGCGATCACTCGTTCAAAAACGAAAATAGACAGTGAGATAATGTTGGCTGTCAATGCTACGAGCAAAGGCAGTGGTGCAGCGTTACCAAAAAAGTTTCCACTCAAGTACTCTTATGTAATTGATGCGAACAACGTTCCTTTTGCTCGAATCCCTGGAGTGGGGGATAGGGTAATTCCAAACAAGGAACGCAGATTAGGACTAATCCTAGCAGCACACGAAGGGATAGCCTCTGCCCATGCAGGCATTTCCGCAACAGTATCTTTACTGACACAAAGATATTGGTGGCCATGCATTAGGAAGCAGACCAAGAACTATGTTCTGGAATGTGAAATTTGCCAACAGATGAAAGTCTCCACAGTGAAACGTCCTGCGCAGACACCCCTGTTAATTTCAGCCAAACCATTAGCTTGTGTTTACCTGGACCACTGCGGTCCCTTGCAAAGGGACGGTAACTATGAATATATCATGGTCACAGTGGATTCTTGTTCTAGGTTCCTATGGATATGGCCTCAGCGCTCGGCTGATGCTAGAACTGTTATAAAAGATTTGCGAGTCTTTATCGGCACATACGCAATAGGCACGCTACATTTTGACCAGGGCCCTGCGTTTAGCTCTCTGGCTTACAAAGATGCCATGGCCAGTCTGGGCGTTGCATTGCGGAACTCCTCTCCATTTCATCCTGAGGGAAATTCTGTTGTGGAAAGGAAAAACTGGGACATAAAGCAGTCTATAACAGCTAGGGTATTAGGTTCGGGTGATGGGTGGGTCAAACATCTTTATGGGGTCCAACGCTCATTAAACAACTAGCCAAGAAGTTCTCTAGGGGGGGTCACTCCATATGAGGTCCTATTTGGGACAGGAATGTGGGTGCCCGATCTGGAATGCAGTGGCACAGTGGTGGAAAATAAACCCTTTGATATCAAAGATCGTTTGGCTGTTTTACAGGACTTAAATGAACTAATAACGAAACAAAGCAATGTGTTCCTGCAGCCAACCACAACTGGGAAAAAACCGGCGGCCCCAGCAAGGCCTGTCTGGATTCCAAAAGTTGGGGATCTAGTCAGAGAGAAGATTGCGGACAAGAAGGAATTTGGACCTTCATACAGACAACCAGTACCTGTCCTAGCCAGACACGGAACGAGAACAGTACTTCTGCCGCCCCTTGCTGGAAAAAAGGAGAAAAGATTTGTGTCCATCGACCTCATCAAACCACAGTATGTGGCCAATACTAAATAGTAGGCCTCGTGGACTCCGACCTAGTAGCAGACACACTCCTCTCGCTACTATCCAAGAGGTTCAGTCTGAAAGACTGATAACCATCGAGAATTCAGCAGTCACAGATGATGGCCTGAGCAACAATGCTATGGAACTCATCCCTCTTGAAACTCAAGTAACAGTTCGTCCAAATACACCTGTCTACACCAATGTAACAAGTGATCAACTGGTTCCAGCGATTTCTACAAATCCTGATGCAATTCCAACAATTGACAGAACTGCTTCTGGCTATTTCAATAACTTTGATATGTTTTCTGAGGATCCGAGTGAGCCTGAGACGTCGCCAGCATCAAAAACTTTTAAACAGCAAGTACAAGACTTTTTACATTTTTTGAAAAAGACTTATCTAGTTTCACCATGGATTGAACTTTGGGTTATTTCTGGAATATTTTTCTTCCTGCTTTGGCTAGCTTTGGTTATGACTATGAGCGTGCTTATAAATGGGAAATACATCCATTTGGACATTGAAAGAAAAGAAGTGAACTTACTTTTGAAACCTCACAAATCATCCCATCGTGAAACAAGAGACTTGTCTGCAGTGAACATCACAGCCGTTCCTATACAGGATGGTATAGTGTGGGACAAAACAGATTTTGATATTTTTGGCCCGACGGAACTTTTGAACATTCCACATTTATTTAAGATCTCACTAAGTGATTTTGTTTCATCCAGTACCTTTTCTGATGATTGGGACTTTGAAACTGTAAATAATATGATGTTTGACCTAGAAAAATCTGCTGCATTTTCTAATAATGAATATTTAGAGGGTTCATCAGACTATGAACAGCTGTATTGCTATAACCACTATGGTCATCATTTGTTGCATAAATCTGCAACACCTAGAAATGTGTTTATGTTTAACCAATGGGAGCATTGTCCTACACCACCAAAAGGTAGTTCAAAAACATTTGCTAAAAGTTTCCATATTTTTCAGGATACAATACATCTGATCCAGAAACATTTTACTATAAAAAATGTAAACAAAACAGGACTGAAAATGATGTTAACTAATACAAAACAGATTTATTCTGCAGCATTTATTGCCCAATTGTCTAGACAGGGTTTCGACTTATGGAAAGACACAATAGACACAAAATCTGTCTGGGGTACTAAAAATTGGCAAGTGCAAGGGATAGAAGCTTTGTTTAGAGCCTGTATCGTCCCTCAACAAATAATGTTTTTGAATGACACGGTCCAACAAACGTCTTGCCTTGGGTTAGCCAAGATCAAAGACATGAAAAATCCTTCTGTACCAACACCTGCAAGTGATAACAATACACAGGCAGCGGTTACAGTTGACACCATACTACAAATCAACAGAACAAATCCTGATTGGAGAAAATGGTTGATCTGGCACACAGACACAAACAACTGTCAAGGGAGATTCCTGAATAAAACACAGGGGTTTACTATTCATAGGCCAGACCCACGATACGTCCAAAGACAGCATCCGGGGGTAGTAACAACATACAGTGTAGGGAAATTGTGCCTCGATTGGCTGCAAAAATCTACACTTAAGGATGTGAAACAACACTTATCTTTACTTAAAGAAGACGCAGACCTTAGGGAATTCTTGCTTGGACCAAGAAAACCACGTAAAAAACATTTCATATATGCCAGCTTTTATGCTGCTTACAATGAAGCATGGAAGGTGTCACAGATAGAGGCCACAGAACGAATACGTGAACTTGATCGTATTAATTTAGAGAAAACTCTCTCTGTGGTCGACAATGGGTTAACAACTTTGTCCTCCAGAATTTATTCATTGGACAGTATTGTATCCTCTGCTATCGACATACTGGAACAAGATTTAGCCATGTTACAGCAAGGCCAGTCTCAGTTACGTTCTATTATGTTATTAAGCTGGACGCTGCAATCTTTGCATGCGGGCTATGTGCCTTGGCGTTTTATCAACTTGACGGCTCTGTTTGCAGAATACAATCTAACTGATAAACAGATCGAACTGGCACAAAGAGGAGCAAAGTATACAGTACTGAGCATTGAAAAACTTGACAAATTACCATTCACAGTGGCAGAAAAACCAGCTACAGAATGGCTTATTCATGGCAAAATTAGTCTACCTGTGACTACTTTCCAGTTTCAGTAATGCCTTAAACAGATGCAAGCAGGCAAATATGAAAGGTTGGGTAAAGAATACATTAAGACATCCTGGAATTTACCTTACACCTATAGATGTTGGAGTGGGGATCGTGAAGTGTTTCTAAGCGGTACACACTGTGAAAGTGCACTGAGCGGTTCACAGATTTGTCAGGACATTTCTTTACACAGGGCTTGTAATGGTTCTGTGGCAATATTGTCCTGCCACCAGCAGGGTACACTAGCTGCTGTGATTAATCCAACGTTTGGACAACTTTCTAATGAGAGTTACCTCATGTTGAATGATCAGAGTTGCTGTGGCATGTTGCCAGGCATCCCATATCTAGTAACGGTCAACTCCAGGGTCACTTGCTGTATGCAAGTATTGTTTGCCCCAATAGACACAGTCAGGGAGTCGCCTCTATGGCCTTCGTTGAATGTCTCTTTTATACGAATTGATACATTAAGCAGAATAAAGCCATGCTTATACAACAATCAGTACCTTTGACCTCGGCCAAAGAAACCTATGATCTACAAGTTGCAAGGACTTCGGCTGAGATACAAGCTTTAATTCGTACAAACTGCCCTATACATTTCGTAGAAATGATAGGACGTATCTTTAACATGTCTGATACAAGCGGAATTGTACATGTATTTAAGACCATCTGTTCCGGACTATTAGCACCTTTCCAGGCTGTCCTCGGAATCATCCCAAACTTCGCACATTCGGTGTTTGGTGGTGTGCCGTTAATTCTAGCACTTGTTGCAGGAATTCTGTTTCTATTCCTCCTACTACGCTATGGCAAGCCTCTTCGCCAACATCACTCCGAGCGATGTGGAGAGAGCCCTCCTTGAACGGAAATGCCGTGAGCGAATAGTACATCTTTTGGGCATGCCTTGTCTACGGGAACTTAATACAACGTGGTTCCTGTCATTCAGACCAATCTGGCAAGATTGCATCTTACCTGTTTTACGATGCCTGTTTTGCGGTGAAGAATGCGTGCTAGACACCTGTCTAACACTCCCATCAGTCATGCCAATGGATATCGATACTCTGCTGGACCTGATAACGGCCCATGCTGTGTATTGTCCCCAGAGGCTTCCAATCCTGATGGCGGCATTCATTGAGAACTCACAGACGCTTCCAGCTGCTGCTGAGGTACGAGATGGATCAACGGGCACACAGGTAACAACGGACGCGAACATTGCATCTTCTGCTGAAGGCGATGTTTCTCATCTCTGTGCAATCAACCTTCTCAACGAGGTGTTCCAAATGTCATCAACTTCGGTGGACGATATTTTGGCTACGGAAATAGATGATCTAATGTTTATGCCAGACCCATACACTGACTTTGATTCGGCTCACAGTGTACCAGGGCAACAATGAAATTTGGTCTTCATATTTTTCAAACTTGGAACTTTTCCCAGAATTGAACTTTTTTCTTTTTAAAATTTTTAAAATGACATGGCAAAAGAACAATCTGCTTACAGTAGAACTAGTCTTATAAAACGGACTTCTTTGAATACTTCCAGGGACACATTGTCCCCTTACTTGTCTAACATTTCATTTACTTCCATGATATGCAATGGCTTTGATTTTAAGAACTTATCAACCATTTCATCATTTGTATATATTACTGTTTCAGTCACGTTGCATTCCACTTCTGTTATATGTTTAGAATAAAAACAATGTTTTAATGTACAGTACCTATGGCATTTCAACAGTTTTGAGCTTCTTTTAAAATGCTTTTAGAAATGTTTTTAGTAATATGTCGTACTCAATTTTATGTTTAGCATTTAAAATGTTTAGCATTTAGTATTATCGTTCAATCGAAGATGGAGTGAGTGTTGTATTCCGCTTTAGGGGTCCGTATATAGGTTTTCCTGAATCATGTCCTTATAAAGGCACAATTCGCCTTGCCCTTATATAGGCATAGAATCCCTGTCCTTATTTAGGCATTAGCCGTGCACTCCAAATATAGGCATGGTCACCGACATCCGTCCACCCTTACGTCGCAACGAGTTCTTAGAAACCAGACCCTTAAGCTTCGGGAGTTCCCCTAGCACAGGACTATTGATTTCTCCAAGAACTCATCTATTATGTATGAACCGTTATAGCTTAAGGGTTCATTCCTGACATCTTCCTCTGTCCGACTTTACGTCAATGCTAACAATCCAAGGCACCTACCAGGTATAAATATACCCTCCCTTGCCCAAGCAAGTTAGAGGAGACCTCGACTTCAGAGGAGCCCGTATTCCGGCCTGATGCACTGAGAAGACGCTGTCATTCCTGCACGCAGACGAATCCAGCTTCCAGTGTTCTGACTCCCTTCGCAGGCTGTTAGAGTTCCAAGATCCGGCAGGAGATTCTCACCTCTCTCATTCTCAAGGTTTGAAGCTGACTAGATCCTAGAGGGACTCTTGGCATACTAGACTTAACATACTCTTAGTCTACCATACTAGAGAATACTCCACCTACTTCTACTCTTCCCTACACCTAGACTAGGTTAGGTACACTGGGGTAGAACTAGCTTAGAGACGCATCGTATGAGTACTCGCATTCTTAGCTCATGTTATTTATGTACGTGAATATATGCTAAAAGTTAATGCTAGCGCAGTATTATTTATTTCTACTGCTTACGCTGTACATTATTTATCTTGCATACTGTCTTGTGATCATAACAGCACATATCTCTTACACGAGAAACAAGACTGTTCAATAAAACCCCTTTTATTGAAACGCCCGTCTTTCCTTTCTGTGTAACTCTGCAGAAACTAAGCATGCACGATTGAATGAGTGAAACTGTTATCTATTGTTTCCACGATTCTGAGACATGTTCCGCTTCTAAAGGGAAACAAAGTTGTCATGTTTTTTGTTTGCCAGAAACTACTCCCTTCTTGTTCTCAAGGAGTTTCTAGTGGCCTCTGAGCTAGCTGGCACAGGTAATTAAGTTTAATATAATCAATAGGGACATACCGACCTTAGTCCTATGTCAAACCTATAGGTTATATTATTCCAATGCGCTGAGCCTATTAGGGAAATAGGAACTACACTACAGGAGGACCTACAACAGTGGACCAAGAAGTCATCAGAATTCTAGCTCGGCAAGTCCTGCCAACATGGGAAATGTGTGCACCGCACCCTGACCCCCCTAGTGGCCTTCATGCTTGCAGTGGCTCCCCGGTGCTTGATGGGCATTTGAGAGCCCAACAGCAGCATCAAGGGGGTAAGTTCTAGGGTGAGGTCAACATGTTAAATAACTAATTTTTGTTACAGCAACTTATTTTGCCATCAACATTAAGGTTGACACATCCAAAGTAGAAGAAGAGTTTTTGGAGGTGTACGTTTTGCACAAGTTGTATGATAATGTGGTTTGTATATGAATTTGTGGAAAAGGATACCACCTGATTTCTGTCCACTATCAAAGGACTGGTTTCAGCAGACACATGCATGCCTAAACAACAAATATACATCTGGTTGTTTGATGTTATAAGGGACAATTGTATCAAACAGGCCACTAGTGTTTACTGTGTCAGGTGTGATGCTCCTTCACTATTATGAATGATGTAAGGTTAGCCCTATTCGAGGTGGCATAGCATAAAATGCACTTATGATACGGTGGATGTTCCAAATGTCACTTTGGTAAGTTGGTTTTATACACAAAGAAGAGTGACCAAATGAGCCAGAATGTCTAGTAACATGAGATTAAATGGCTACATTTTAGATTCAAAACATATCCCAAAGGTGTTTTGATTACAAAATACTATTTCATTCAAGTTAAAATGATGCCTTACTCCTTCACTATTGTGCATATAAGCCAGTCTGTTTTTTAGAAAAACTTTTGTGAGTGGCAGACAATTTTTGGAACAACACAGCGGGGAATATGTACACATTGGTGACAGAATAACACTTACCCAAAATCATTTTACAATGTCTTATGTTATGTCCAGATGATAAATCAATGATGGAGAAAATTGGGATACTTAAAGGGACTTTTGCAGATGGAATGTTCCATCAAACATATGTCGGAGTATCCCATCTGGAAAACTCAAAACCAGACCCAACTCCTGACTTATTAGGCAAATGTAGACATGCATCAAGGTATATTATGTTCCATATTGTGAATTGCATTTGAATATTTGATGTAAAAATTATATATGAATCAGTGTATGCAATATTTACTGTGATGTTTTACCAATTTGTGCCTAAAGTGAAAGCCAGCATAATTTATAAAAACAAATTCACAATGGTAAAACAAACTTCAAATAGCTAGAGATATTTAGGAGTCAAATGTAAAAATGTGTTTGCTCTGTACTGAAGTGGATTAGAAATGTATTAAGGCCTATGTATTTACTTATGCTTTGGAAGTAATTTGTCAATACATCAAAAAATACTTTCCTTAATTTCTTCCACAGCATAGGTATCTACATAGTGCGTGATACATTGTAAGCTACTTCCGTACAGAATCCATGTAATATTTTTAAATGTGAAATATACGTTAGTTACTTGAAGTAAGTGTTACCATTGTGAAATGCCCAAACAAAGGAAACTGCCTTTCAGTTTATACAATCTTGGTACAACATTGCAGTATTCGTTGACACACATTGATTCATACATTAGTTTTCGTGAATGAAAATAATGCAGATTTCTGGGCCATTCAGAGGTGTTAAACAGGTCCTGGAGAGAATAAAAAATGGATAAGAGACAAGATCATACATGACGTAGGAGCTATCATGGGGAATTACAAAACTGTGACCAAATTGTTTCTGAAAATGTTGCCTACAAGCTTATGATAATGTAGAACCACAGTTTGAGAGCCTTGTAGCAGGTGAAATGTCTAAACTTGGAAAATGTTTTGTGATCAAAGTTCATGATCAGTTCTATTTACACAGATAATAATAACACTATTGTATATGTAATTTCAGCATCATCAGGAGCAGGTGAAGGTGAAATCTGCCACTTAGGTGGGGAAGCTGCTGGCCACTGTGTCTTGGGTGCTGAGACCACCAACACCGATGGACACAGTGGCATGGAGGGTGAGGGAACTGACATGGCAGCCACGAGCTCAACATCATCTTCAGAGGCCTCCACAAGCAACCAGTCCCTAGTGGTGGTGGACTCTACTGTATCTGTTCACCTGCATCCTTGTCTGCCACCCAGATACCCATCTCCATCCTCCATCTTGCTCCCTCCTAGTTGGCCAGACCCACACCCCTAAATGGGGTGGCATCTCCTTTGCTGCAGGCACCTCAGCCCCTGCCCCTATCCCCCCCAGCTGAGCTGAGTGAGGAGGCTATAGACCTCCTATGAAACTTTTCTGTAGGCCAGACTGCACTCCTAAATGCCATCCAGGGGCTTAGTTGCCACGTGTAACAAATGGTAGCATATCTGGAAGGCATTCATAGTGCTATGTCTGACCTGCAGAAAGCAATTACAGGGCTAGCCTCCTCACTGACCGCAGCCTCCCAATTAGCCCAACCTTGTGCCCTTCAACATCCCAATTCCCAGTCATGTCCCAAGCACACTCACTCCTTTGCACACACCCACTACAACAGACACAAGCAACACACGCACACATAAACACAAACACACCAATAAACACAAGCACACACCCAAACAATATACAGATACCACACACACCTACCACAACCACTACTACGCCCACAACCACCACACCCAACACCACACCCAACACCACACCCAAACGCACCATATCCACCACCACCACACCCACCACCACACCCACAAGCACCCACCCACCACCACCATACCTACCACCACACCTACATCCACCACACCAACACACACCACCACCACAACACCTACATCCACCACCACCACACCCACAAGCACCACCACATCCACCACAACAACCACACCCACAAGCACCACACCCATCACCACACCCACAAGAACCACCACATTGACAAACACCACAACTACACCAACCACCTCAACAGCACACTCTTCCAAACACACACCTACATGCAAAACAATATCCCCATACACAAAGGCACACACTCATCCAGCTAACATACACCTTCCAAGAAGCACACGCCCAAATGTGCTAAACATACATCAGACCCACATGCAACTGTACAACAGACAGATACACACACATCACATACTCCAGCTCCCTCTACCTCCAAAACCCAGGCCATTCCCACCCCTCCTGCCCTTTATTCTAGTTCTGCTTTTATTTCTGCTCTGACCTTCACCCCTTCCAAACGCAATACCACCCCTCCAAAACCCAATCCTAGCCCTCCCACCACTTCCAAACCATCCCTCTCAACCTTGCCCCTCCAAAACCTAACCCCAGTCCTCCCACAACTTCCGAACTCACCCCCCCTCCCACCCCACTCAAACCCAACCCCTCTCAAATAGGCCTGGACATAAAACTCCGCTCCACTCACAGAGTTTGCGGAATTTATCAACTCTGCGTTCTGCAGAGAACGCAGAGTTACTGATAAACCTTGCACTCCGCAACGGAACAGAGTTTTTTTTTTGTTGGAGCAGTCGAAATGTCATTTTGCGCATGTGTGAGCAACTTGGCAGGCTCTCGTGAGCGCCCATGAGATTTTTTAGCCATTTGTGAGCACCACAAGATTTGCAAGCTGCCTGTGAGCTCAGACGAGATTTTGCTGCTGTGCCTTTTGGCTGTGCCAGCGACTTCCAGTGCTTGTTTTGTGACATACGTGATCGCGAGCGACCCTGTTCGACTGTGACTGCAACGTGGGGAAGATTCTCTCTTTGGGGAGCATCTAAATCTTCCCGAAATGGCAATTTGTTATAAAAAACCTTCTCAAATGGACCGCTCTCATTGTTTTTTTTGTGCAAGGAGTCCTTTTTTTCAGAAGAAGAAAGTGCCACAGAGTCTCCGAATTCCTCTTACTGTCCAGCAAGTTCCTCTCAGTGCTTTGTCCATCTCCTGGTCACTTTTCATTTGAATTTAGAGCTGGAAAGATCACTCTTTTATTTAATGTGGTGGGGGTGGCCTGCAGTTTCAGTAGGGGCCTAGTTATTTTTTGCATGTCATTTTTCATATTTTGTGAAGGAAAAATGTTGCACAGTTTAGTACATTTCCTCCATGTTTTTTAATACATGTACAATAATCTTTTAATTCACTATGTGTTCTAGTCTGCCAATTGGCCTTCCAGCCAGTAGGCCCATTACCAGTCATGGGGGCATGAAACTACTGTTTCTGTGGTGTCTGTTGAATTGAAACATCATTTATGCCATGGATGTCATTGGGTTAAAATACAAAATGTGTTTTTTTGTGTTATTTCACATTTTTTTCCATTCAAACAGTCCATAGGTGGGGTAATGACTTTGGAGGATGTGTGTTGTTATAAAAAATGTTGCCTTGTTAATTTTTACTTTTGGCATTGCTGAATTATTGCTGTGTTCTTTGTCTTACCATGCCTCCTTTGTCTGGTAAGTGTGTGAGTGTGTTTGCCATAGGCCATCATTTGTCTTTGTTCCCCATGCCATGTGGCCAGGGACCATTTTGTATAGTCAGTGTCCATAGGCCTGCATGTGTTCTTTGTTTTGCAGGCCTCCTGCTTGTGTTGTAGCCATGTGGCTGGTCGCCATTTTGTGTAGCCAGCCTGTGTGCTTTTGCCATAGACCTGCATGTGTTCTTGTTCTGAGTTGTGACCATGCCTCCATGCTTGCTGTTTGACCATGTGGCCAGTGGCCATTTTTTGTGGGCAGCCAGTGTGCTTTTGCCATAGGCCCTCATGTGTTCTTTGTTTGTGGCTATGCCTCTTTGCTGGTTGTTGTTATTCTTTTGCATGTCATTTTTCTTCATTTGGAAAGGAAAGATATTGCACAGTTCAGTCCATTTTCTCAATTTTTTTAAATAAATGTGCACTATTTTTTTTATTCACTATGCAGCCTCGTTTTCCAATTGGCCTTCCAGCAGGTAGGCCCAGTACTAGTCATGGGTGCATGAAGCAACTGTTTCTGTGGTGTCTGTTGGATTGACACATCATTTAGGCCCCGGAAGGCATTGGATTGAAATGCAAAATGTACCAGCCAGTGTGCTTTTGCCATAGGCCTGCTTGTGTTCTTAATTTTTGGTCATGCCTCCTTGCTTGCTGTTTGATCATGTAGCTGGCAGCCATTTTGTGTGATATGCTTGAGGCCTAGTAGCTCAATGCTCATACTAATGTACTATATGAACAGTGTTTTATATATATTATTAGAAACTTTTTTGTATTTTCTATTTGCACCACTCCTTGCCTCGCAAATCCCAGTGGGTTCCAAATTCGATTGTCTTGGTATTAAGTAGTAGTCACCTTCCCCTTGTGCATCATATATTTTAATTTTTTTTATTTTCTGATGTTTTTAATCAAATATTTTTTTCTTTAATTTTAATGTGTTTTATTTTTTTAATTTCTACTTGTTAATTTTTAAAAAATTTTGCTGAATTATTTTTCTTTTTTTCCCAATTTTGTAAGTTTCAAAAAATTCTATATATATTATTTCAATTAGAATTTTTTTAATTTTTTAAACTTTTTTGTTAATTTTTTTCTAATTTTATTTCCCCCATTTCCTAACATCTGGCATCAACCCCATGTTTTGGCGGTGCACAGCTGCACAGCAGCATTCATTTTCTAAGGATTATTCCAATGTCAGTTTTCTATTGTCACCTGCACCTCCATGAGTGCCATTTCCCATTCCCAACTTGATGCACATAAAGCAAATAGTTACATCTATGTGTTGTTATTGCTCTTTATTATCCTTCCTGAGTGTGCATGAAAGTTTATATTGGTGTGGTTTCAAGAATGGATATTGGATACACTGTATTGTTAGTATTTATAACTTAAGTAACACGCTAAATGATACTACTAATTCAACTGCAACAATGCCATGTTTTACTGATGTTCTTCTTGCTTGTTTGCTTTTAGGTGCACGAGAGACAACATCACCCACAGTACTGCCTGACAGAAGGCCTGTGCACGACGTGACGTATGACCACACAAGACAGACATCTCTTCAGCTTATGAAGCTAAGTGCCACTGTGAACTGACAGCTTCAAGTTGGCCCCAAAGAAAGGTGCTGCTAAAAAAAGTGGCCAGTGGGGAGGAGAAGAAGCCGATTTCCACCACTTGCGTGGCCCCCAGGACCTTTTTCAGAAAACGTGTGTCTGCTGCACCAGCCTCCGTTGGAGCAAACTGGGAGCAGCATCCCTGCATCAGCGGACCCACCCCACCCTAGGCCCAAACCCATGTCTGGAACAGTGGCAGCCAGTCTAATCACGGCAACGCCGATGATCACTGACGTTGAAATGGATGTATCTCTTTTGCAAAGTAGTACCCAATTGTTGCAGGAAAGTCAGATAAGTGGACAACAACAGACGCATCCAGCAATAGTAGTTCCTCCCAAAGTAGGAGCAGTTCAGGAGATTAAGCTTCATGCTGAGGAAGTAGAAGAAGCCGCTCTTTCAGATGATCCATTGCCTTCCAGATCTCCAGCAAGAAAAAGGAGGGTTACTCCAATATCTTCTTCTGAAAGCCCAGCTCCTGATGATCAAGACTCCACTTGGACCCCACCTCAGTCTGAGAGTGAGGCACGCCAGGGGAGGCTAGGGAAAAGAAATGTTCCTGAAAGCATTAGAGTTATCGATGCAGAAGAGGAGGATGACGATGAGCCAGTCATCATGGATTTTAGCACAGCCCCAGTGCAGACCAATGCTACCCCATCTCAACCTAATCTGAGGGATGTAGCACAGATATCACCACCACCAGGTGCAATATTTGCAAGGCCCCGACAGCGACCTACATCCACAACCACCTTAGTAGAAGTAGGCACAGCAGAGAGGCAAGCGCCAAAGCTCCCACATACCGCTAGTTCATCCGACATTGGCAGTGGATTCAGCATCAGAAAATGGACCTCCCCAGTTTGGGACTTCTTTACAGTTAGCAAGAAGGAGCCAAACATTGCCATATGCTCCATTTGTGCTGCAAATGTTAGTCGGGTAAGCTTAGTACAAACTATGGTATCAGAGGCCAAACAACTCATTTGAGAAAACAGCACACAATCCAGTTGGAGGAGCACCTTAGCAGCCAAAAAACTAGGGGTGAAATGCTGAGCAGGGAATCCGATCTGATCATGGTGGAAGGTCAAGATGAAGACAACATTTTTGTTACACAAATCAGCCCTGTCCCCAGCAGTTCCGTAATATCGCCCACATCAGCAACATTGCAATGGCACAAGACTCAGGACGAGACACCAAGGAAAGAGCATACAGTGACTGCCCCGCTGAGCCACACATTGAGCCTACTACCGTCTTCTCTCAAGAAGTCACTGCATGAGTGGTACCAGAAAAGAAAAAAAAATCCTGGCTACTATTTCTGGCATGTTTAGGCATGCAAGACAGTGTAAACACATCCACCCAGTGGCACGTTTGTATATCGCGAAGCTGACTAAAATGTTAGCACTGGACCTCCTCCCTTTTTTTGTGTAAGAGGTGGGTTTTCTAGAATTTGTGGCAGCCATCTGCCCGAAATGGAAGGTTCCCAGCAGGTCCTATTTTGCCAGAGTTACTGTTCCAGCGCTATATCAAGATGTGCTGGAATGGTTGGACAAACTTTGCAGAGGAGTGCTGTTCTGATGCCAGACATGTGGGCCAGGTGCCAAGCCACTGATTACATGTGCATCACTGCCCACTGGATCTTATATGTGGGGTTTAGAGAAATTATTTCTACAGGTGTTCAATCAATCAATCAATCAATCAATCAGAGGAATTGTAAGCATGCTACTCACCCTTGGGGGTCTCAAGGTGCTGAGGGGGGGGGGGTTTGCAGCTCCGTTCAGTCGAAGAGCCAGGTCTTGAGTGTCTTCCTGAAGATTTTCAGGAAGGGGGCGCGTCTGATGTCAATCGGGAGCTCGTTCCAGGTCTTGGCCGCAATGTAGGAGAAGGCTCTTCCACCTGTCCTGGCTTTGTGGATACGCAGGATTTCGGCGAGGTCAGCAAATCGGAGGTTTCTCTTGGGTACATGGAAGGAGATCATCTCATTGAGGTATTGGGGTCCGGTGTTGTGGACGCATTTGTAGGCGTGGGTGAGTATCTTGAAAGTGACTCTTTTCTCTACGGGGAGCCAGTGGAGGTTGCACAGGTGTTGGGTGATGTGTTCGTGTCGAGGGATGCCGAGGACGAGTCTGGCTGCGGTGTTCTGTGTGGTCTGGAGTTTGTGGAGTAGAGTATTGTTGATCCCGGCGTAGAGGGCGCTTCTGTAGTCCAGTCTGCTGGTAATGAGTGCATGGGTGACGGTCTTCCTTGATTCGGGGGGATCCATTTGAAGGTCTTTCGGAGGATGCGGAGGGCGTTGAAGCAGCTGGAGGCGATGGCGTTGACCTGTCGGGTCATGGAGAGGGAGAAGTCGAGTATGATGCTGAGGTTTCAGGCGTGGTCCATGGTGGTGGGAGGGCTGCCGAGGGCAAAGGTCCACCAGGTCTTGTCCCATGCGGAAGGGGAGGGTCCGAGGATGAGGACGTCTGTCTTCTCTGTGTTGAGCTTCAGGCAGCTTCTGCTCATCTAGAATGCGACGTCCTTCATTCCTTCCTGGAAGTTGAGTCTGGTGGTGGTGGGGTCGGGGGTTGACACTGCTGAGATTTGTAATGGTGCTTGGAAGCATGCTACAGTAGCTATGTTTGCCATTCAGAAATCCCATACTGCTGCAAACATCTTGGAAGACATTAACAACAAGGTCTTTGAATGGTTGCTACCAAGAGGGCTTAACATTGGATTTGTTGCCAAGGACAATGGCCGTGATATAGTTAAGGCCATGGCAGATGGTGGCCCTTTCAAGGTCCTTTGTTTGGCACAGTACATCAACATCATTGTACAGGACTTTCTCAAAAAAGAAGACGGAGCCAGCAACTTACCGTCCATCTGCAGATGAATCTACACTCATCTCAGCAATTCTTTTAAATCCCGGAAGCAGCTAAGGGTCGTTAAGTGTGATAATAGAATGCCAGTTAAAGCACTCATGCAGGAGGTGTCAACACATTCGAACTCGACTTATTACATGTTGCAACTTCTGTTTGAGCAGTACTGACCGATCAATGATTATGTCATGCAAAGAGGGGATGCAACTGTGAAAGACATGATCATTGAGATGGACCAATGGGGCCTAGTCAAATGCCTGACAGAGATGCTGCTTCTGTTTGAGGTTTTCACACGGGAAGTCAGCAAGGAAGACAGTACCATGGTCCAAGCTATCGTATTGTTGCATATACTACAGGAACAGCTAAAGAAGGTGTCTGAAATGTCTGGAGGTGTGGATGAAAAAAAGATGTGCATGAGTTGGTGGAGAGCATAATCCTTCGCTTATCACTTAATACAAGGATGCAAAGAGACATTGTGTCATCCAAACATTACATCTGTGCCACAATTCTTGATCCAGGGTTACACAATTCCTGGCCACTTATATATTTTTTTCCGATGTGGATGTTTCAAACTACAAGATGTGGCCTGCTGAGCAAGACAGTGACATAGAAAAAGAACGGCTAGGAATTAGAGGCCCACCATTTCAGAGCACAAGTTCTGTGGTGCAGCCTCTAACTTCTGAGCCTGAGGGCAGTGCTTTTGGCTCAACAATAAGAACACCAGCAACAACAGGAAGAAGCACATCAGCCCCAAAATCTGCATATGATTGATTTCTAAAGGCAGGGCTTAAGTTCAGTGCAGAGGAAAAGGCAAAAGAGGTCGAGCAGGGTGGAGCACTAATGACTATTGAGAGGATGGTCCAGGCATATCTGGATGATCCAACAGAAGTCTATCTTGATCAAAACCCATTAGTGTATTAGTATGGGAAGAGGTGCTAATGCCTAGTGCTCAGCAGGCTGGCAATAAAGTATCTGGCTTGCCCAGTGTTAGAAATGGGGGTCTCTAGTTGGCAATAGTTTGCACCTTGTCCAAATAGAGACCCTTCCTTCTAGTCAGGATAAGGGAGTTACACTCCTAAAATAACCCCTGCTCACCCCCTTGGTAGCTTGGCACAACAGTCAGGCTTATCTTAGAGCAGTGTGTAAAGAATTTGCACATAACCAACAGTAACACAGTGTAAGCACTACAAAAGGGACACCACACCAGTTTAGAAAAATATCCAATATTTTTATATACTTAAGAAAAGACCAAAAACGATAAAAATCCACAATACAGTTCTTAAAAAGGTATACTTTGAAAGAATACTTGAAAAATACAGTTCGTACGAGTCGGTAGCTCCGTCCAGGGCTACCGCGATGCTGAAAATAACAGAGTCTAACAAATCCAGCCGACCGCGTCGGTACGGGCCAGCAAAAGTGTGAACAGACTCGGTAACAGTACCTTTCTCATTGCAGCTCACACGATGGTGCGAGCCGGTCGTGGCGACCGGCGCGGTTGCGTTGCAAAATGGAAGTGGTGCAGGGTGTGGTGTCCTCTCGATGCAGTGCAGGCAGCGGCTCGGTGACGATCGTCCAGACGGCGTCGGTGAGACCAAGGCTTATGGTGCAGGGCGAGACGGTTAGCGGGAGTTGGCGTCAGTCAGCCCAAATGTCTGTGTGGGATGAGGCGGTGCGTCGTGAAACTTACGAGCGGTACCCCCAGCCACTATGCAGTCACAGGTGTCGAAGTCAGCAGCAGCGACGGCGTCGGTGAGACCAGGATGGCGAAGTAAAGCGAGGCGGAGTGGAGTGCGGTGTTTACAGGTCACGGTGCAAGCAGCGGCTCGGTGGCAGTGGCGTCGGTAGTCGGCGTCGGTGAGACCAGGGTTGCAGTGAGAGATGTGGACGGTGCGGTCTGCGGTGCCGTCAGGACACAGATCCAGCGACGGAGTCGGTGATGGAGTCAGCTGCGTTTCCCTTCTCTGTGGCAACTGAAACAGCGGTTCCAGAAGCAGTACCCAGAGGTTAGTGAAGTCTTTGCAGTCCCTGAGACTTCAGAACAGGAGGCAAGCTCTATTTCAGGCCCTTGGAGATACTCAATAAAGAAGTTGCAGAAAGTTCAGTCCAGTCCTTTTACTGCCCAAGACAGAAGCAGCCACTGCAGGCCAACACAGCAAAGCACTCAGCAAAGTGGTAGTTCCTCCTCACAGCTTCTCCAGCTCTTCTTCTTGGCAGTCTTCTTGGTCCAAAAGAGTTCTAAAGTTCTGGGGTCCAGGCCCCAATATTTATACCACCAAATCCTTTGTTCTCTGAAGGCAGAGAGTGTCTGTATCCAGTCCAAACCAGTTCTGTCCTCACTGGTGCAGCTTCCTGGCAGGGGGTGGAGATGGCATTGTGCAATGCAGACCAGGCCCATTCAGGTGCAAGGAAATCTCCTTCCACTACTCTACATGCAGCCCAGGTCTATTTAGCCCTGCCCTGACCCATCAGGCCCTCTGAAGCCACTGCCCCTCTCCAGCCCCTGTCATCCCAAAGCCAGACAGTCAATCTACAACTCCAGCAGAGGCACACAGGATGGCTAAGCAAGAAAATACCTACTTTCTAAAAGTGGTATTTTCAAACACAGAATGTAAAAATCATCTTCACTAAAAGATGCATTATAGCATTCTGAGTATAGACATACTAAACTTTTTTTTCCTACTTGTTCCCAGGGGCAGTTATGTTTATAAGATGGTATAAACAATCTCGCCATTCTGTCCTATGGGAGCAGGCAGCCTTGCGATGGTGAAAAACGAAACACACTGTAATTCACCACCATGACATGTCACACACATCAGTACATGTCCTACCTCTAACATACACAGCACCCTGCCCACAGGGGTACCTTGAGCCTACCTTAGGGGTGACTGACATGTAGAAAAAGGGAAGGTTGGGGCCTGGCAAGTGGGTACACCTGCCAGGTTGCCATGGCAGTTACAAACTGCGCACAGACTCTGCGGTGGCAGGTCTGAGTTACCTTTTCAGGGCTAACCAGTGCTGGCACAACCAGTGCTGCAAGCCCACTAGTAGCATTTGATTTACCAGCCCTGGCACTCTCAGTGCACTTTACTAGGGCCTCACCAGTAAATCAAATATGCCAATCATGGAAACACCAATCCATAACCTAATTTACAACAGGAGCACTTGCACTTTAACACTGAACAGCAGTGAAAAAGTGCGCAGTGACACTAAACCAGCAAAAACAAAGTCAAAACCGGGAGGTCAGAAAGCAAAAAGACAGGGAAAACACGCAAAAAGATGCCAAGTCTAACACCCAGTACCAGTGTGTCCACTGAACGTGTATTCAGTGCAGCTGGTGCAGTTATGACAGTGAGAAGGACCAGTCTCTTGCCCCAAAATGTGGAGAGATCAACCATGATCAAAATGAATCAGCACTTTATACCACTGAATTACACCATACCTGAAGTATGACAGGAGGAGGATGAGAGTGTTTTAGACATATTTTATTGCCAGATTGGAGTTGGACCAGAGTGCAGTGAAGAAGAAACCCCTCACTCGCGTCAAGGACATTGGAGAGACAAATTTGTACCTGCCTCCATCCTGTGCCTATCTATCCTATCTTTATACCCCTAGCTGAACTGCCCCACATAATTTAATCAACAAAACTGCTTGACTCACTGGACTCAGCGACACTGGAATCTAGTACACTACCCTCAATTTCGGTCAAGTCTTACCTCGCTAACAGAGCCCAAATTTCCACACTTCATCCCTTCTGTTCAGTATCTTTCACAAATTATGTAAATGTCCCTCAATGTCTATTGATTGCTTGTGTACTGCAAAACATTGCTGGCTAATTTAAGCTTGACTTTCATAAAAATATTGATATCATCCAGAAAATCTTAAAACTGGAAAAGCCATCACACCTGAACACCTTAAGATTCATATAATACATCTAGAATGCAGACCACTGAATGCAGATGAATATCAAATCCACAAAAACTTTGAAACTAACCTGTGCATCATGAAAAGTGTTAGACCTGACAGCCTTAGGGTGGTCTTCCCCAAAAATTTTGCCTGCCTCCCTCTATTTTCTGACCTTGTTTTTGCTGGTTTTAGGACTCTGTGCACTTTACCACTGCTGAAAAGTGTTTAAGTGTGTCAAGGATTACCTCAGACTTGTAGAAGAGCCAGGTTCCACAGGAGCGAAGATGTACCCCCACTCTGCTCCAAGGTAGAGTCAAACAGCGCTTTATTATCTACGCTAGAATTGACCACTGCCTTATGGGAGAGAAGAGACAAAGGAAATGGACCACCAGGGGATAACAAAACGTGGGACGCATCAGATGCCATAACGCTCTTCAACACACTTCCCCAAGTCTGCATAAACAGAAAACAATAAAGAAGAGAAGAGAAAACAACATGCATTAAATGTATGTAAAGCCTAGAACTCTCCCTAGTTAAAGGTTACAAACTAACTACTTTTTAATACATTGATTGTGCACCACCACATACTCACAATCATGCTTGAAGGTAGTGCTCATGAAGAATCTGGCATGAGGAAGCATACGATGTCCTTTACTTCCCAAAATGTTGTCTCTTCTTTTAAAGGAAAAATCATAAAGTTTGTGTCCTTTCCGGTATGAGGAGAAAGAGTGTTCTTAGTTTAATGGGGCTGCAAGGTCATACGTCTTCCGCTTTTGTAGAGAACAGAGAGCTTTTATGGAGGGTCTCCAAAGAGTTAATATTGTAGCACAATGTCAAAATAAAAGGCCTTCATTCATTTTCCTCTGTTAAATGCACGGAGAGGCAGACAGCTTCAAAGCAACTCCAAGTGAAAGTAATGAAAACAGCCGGTCTCGGCTTCCATGAGGTTTTGCTCACACAGTGAAAGGCAGGCAGCCTCACTCTTCTGCGTCTCCACACGCAGAGAAGAAATAATAATATCCTGCAGCTCCAGGCGTCCGAAGTTAATGAGCAATGAAGAGGCAGGCAGCCTCGCTCATTAATGTGCAAACACGCCTGCAGAAGCCAAAGAAAGAGAAAACCCGAAAAGGCACCTAGATGACTCCTCAGCGTAACGAAACTTACGTGCAGGAGTGATTCAGACAGCCTCAAAATAAGGTGTTTATTTAACACGCTTAAAGCATGGCTCGGGCATTATAACAGGGAAAACGAAAATGGAAAAATTCCAAGGAAATCAATGAATTAAATCCTTACTGGTAATTCAGGACAAAAAGGAAAAAATCCCAGGCACGATGTTTCACTTTCAGGCTTTCCAAACAAGTCAGGAAGACAAATGAGGGAATCCAGGTCAGGGGGGCGAGGTCCAACACAATGATTGAGTAAGCCAAGCACTGTGGGAAGGGAGAGGCCTTCTTTTATATCAATCCAGTTACCTACAATGAGGTTCAGGTGTGATTCAGTGGTAGCACACAAACAAGGTTTACTGGAATTCTAGTAAAGGTGCATTGTGGGAGTTGTAGTTGGGAGTAGGTTTACCCATGCCAGGGCACAGGAAGCTCGACGTGTAACAAACTGCTTGTGCTCACTCCCCTACACATGGTAACATTGGCTTAACCCTAATTGACACATTTAATGTACCCATAAGTAAATGAATGGCCCTGGGCACTACTTGTGCCCAGGGTCATTAAATTAAATGCTAGTTGTGGGCCTGCAGCACCCATTGTGCCACCCACTTAAGTAGTCCTCTAACCATGGCTCAGAGCCTGTATGTGTAATTTTACACTGCCACTTTAGCCTGGCAAGATAAACCTCTTGCCAGACCAAAACCTTTCCTTTTTAAACTTATAAGTCACACCTAAGGTAGGCCTTGTATTACCCACAGGGCAGGGTGCAATGTACTTAAAAGGCAGGACATGTAGGTTTTACATGTCTTGCTAGTGAAAAACTCAGAATTTCGTTTTTCACTACCTCAAGCCCTATCTCTCCTTTACCTCGGATTAGCTTATTACCTCTTATAAGTGTAATTCCCAATTGTGAAGAGATAGACTTTTCAAGTTTGGTGTCACTAGACTCACAATTTAAAATCACAACTTATGGTGGAATTGAATTTTAAACTACAATTTAGCAAATGCCCTTTTTTAGAAAGTTGGCATTTATGTACATTAGCCATTTGGTGTCTGCTGCCTGTCGCTGTTCAGTCTGGGTTGGATGACAGCTGGGCTTTGTATATTCCCTCAAGCCAGGTGTGGCTTGATGGCCTTCCTGGGAGATGAGAGGGTGGAGACGGACACAGCATCAAATTACACTTCATAGGCTGTGTCCTGTCCACGAACAAAGGGCTTCATACCTCCATGTAGGGAGTCTGGAGCGAGGGCAGGAAGGGAGGACCTCTGTGCTCTTCAAAACTTTCTTCAAAGTCTCCCCCACTTCAAAGACACAACTGGGTATAAGTATAAATCAATCAATCAATTTCTCTTTATTCGATCAGATTAAAAATGATCATAAAAGTACAATTAGATACATCATCATAAAAATTATACACAGTTTTGTTTTTAAAATTACAAACATTTTGACAATAATTCTAAGGTAAAAAAGAAAACGTATGTGCCTTAGTATCATTAAAATCATTTCATGTACTAAATCTCTTCTTCTTTTTTTTATTTTTTTACAGTCTCACTGATCTATGGGATTTGTGCTTAGTTAGATCAGATAGGTTCATATCACTGGTCTATTCGCCGTCCCCTTCCTCTTCCTCATGCAGGCCCATAGGAATGACGCCATTGAGTAACAAACCAAAGGGTCAGGTAATGATTTTAGAAAATAGAGTGCCACCTGGCACTGCTTAAAATTCCCTTTCTTTAAAATTGGTTTGAGGAAGACATTCCTTTCTTTCTCGTATAGCATGCAAAATAAAACTAGATGCAGTTCTGTTTGGGGTGATAGGTTGTCACATGGACATGTGCTTAAATCCGAATGATTATATGTTTTGTCAGGGTAGCCTATCATGAGAGGGATCAAATTAGTGCGAAACCTCAGCAATATAAATCTTTGTTGCGACCTGTTCACATTTGCTAGATAAGAAAACCCCCCTCTATTAATGGTGGATTGAGGCAGTATGTCCTAACAGCGTATTTCTCTTTATCGTGTTCCTTGCGCTTGTACTCAGACATCAACAAAAACATATTAGTAACCTTCTGTTTGGAGACTTTCTTACAGGCCAATGGGTCTTTAAACAGTTCCGGGAGACCTATCTCCCTTAATACCAGCTCTACATAACTGAGCCATCTGGACCTCTTCCACTTATCCATGGCTAAGCAGCTCCTTATTATTAACTGAGTGAGTGGCACTGTGTCTCTCCTCCAAATTGAGTGCCAAAGAAGGAGTGGGGCTAATTGTATATAATCTGAAATAAAAGGCAAACCCAATTCCGCATGTAAGATGCAGTTAGTGAAAGAGGGAGGAAGACCCACTACAGACTTAAAAAATGTATTCTCAATGGTTTGTAATGGTGTTGGTGCTACCACACCCCAAACGCCAGCACCGTAAGTCGCTGCTGATTTTACTCTAGCCTGATAAATATTTGTTATCGGTAATAAGGGTTTAGAACCTAGTTTTCTGGCAAAGGATTTTACAGCAATGATACCCCTCTCCATCACCATCTTCCGTCCTTCCATCAATTTCACCCATGACAGATCTCTGTCAAAGAGGATCCCCAAATAGGGGAAGGAGTCCACTACCTCTATTCTTTTCCCGTCCGCATAGAAATACGGCATTTTTCCTCTTTTTGTTGCCCCAGCAACTATTACAAAAGACTTAGTTTGGTTCACTTTCAATTGTAGTGAATCCATGAAAGAGACATACGCTGTTATCAGCTTTTGTAGCCCAAGCCCTGTTCTTGCAGTTAGCACCGCGTCATCCGCGTAGGCCAGTATAGGTAGCATTCGATTTTCAAAGAGGGGAACATCCCTGGTGGTCATGGTGAGTGCTTTCTCTACTCCATTCGTATATAAGGAGAAGATAAATGGAGCCAATACACAGCCCTGCCTTACTCCCCTGGAGATTTTAAAAGAACGCGTACAATCTCCGGTTTTGGTATAGCGAACTGATGCAGTCGCATTTACGTACGACTGCCTGATGAAGTTTAATATGGCTATGTTGACCCCCATCGTCTGCATTATGTCCCATAGCTTATCATGGATCACGCAGTCGAACGCAGCGCTCAGATCCATGAATGCCATGTATACTTTCCCGTCCTTCATTCTCATGTACTTTTCAATGGTCAATGCTAAATTCAGACATTGGTCCACAGTACCCCTTCCCTGCTGGAATCCATACTGGGCCTGGATTAAGATGTTATTCTCCTTTGCCCATCCCTCTAGCCTGGAAAGGAGGAGACGGCCCATAAGCTTTGATGTTGTATCCAGCAGGGAAATAGGTCTATAATTCTTGGGGTTGGCCCTGTCTCCTTTTTTGTAAATGGGTACAATGACCCCCGATGACCATGAAGGGGGGGGCTGCTGAAGCTATGCTGTTCATAACATTCGTTAGGAGTGGTATCCATAAGTCTGGGTTCTCTTGAAAAAAATCAATTGGGACACCGTCGGGTCCCGGAGCCCTTCCCAGACTACATGATTCCAACCCTACTTTAACTTCGATAAAAGAAAAAGATAAAGGCTCAGGGTGCTTTTCCTGCGCTGCCACATATTGCGGTAAGGTATCAGGATTTGAGGCAAAAATATTCTCAAAATGGGAAACCCATGCTTCCTCATCGACATTTATGTCTATTGACAGATCACTAGGGCTTTTAAAATATGGGGCATTTACCAACTTCCAGAAGTCACAGGTATTACCCGAAGTAGCTGCCTTTTCAAGGGAGGCCCATAGGTCCTCCCTGATTTCCTTTTCTCTCTTTTTTCGTGCTAGGTTGTAAGATGCCCGCAATGTTTTTATTTGTTCCTGGCTTCTAGGCCTACCCTTTAACGCATGCAACAAAGCCCTCCTCGCCTTTGTGCTTGATGAATCAAACCAGCCCTTACCTTTTGCATTATTTGGCCCTCTTTTCCTTGTAAGGGCTGTTTTTATATTTCCTAGGATATCACGGAAAGCTAGCACGACTTCCCCTGCGTCAGCTTCTGGGTCTAAGCACAGTAGTATATTGTCATGTGAGTTTAATACAACTTCTGGAATCACCTTAATTTTGTCTATATGTGCCCATTTTAACTGAACCCCATTTTTCCTTGCAACAATCGGTGTTTCAACATTGCTGCGCTTTTGTCTCTCCTGTATTGGTATCTCCAACTCTATTGAGACAATAGCATGATCACTAAAAGTCGTAAATAAAGTTCCTATCTTAACAACTCTTGCACCGAGAGGGGAGGTTAAAAGTATATAGTCAATTGTTGACTCCACCCCATTTCGGTGAAAGGTTTTCGGCAAAATATCTGTTACGGGGTCTGGGTCGCAAATCATTTCCATATTTAGGGAGGCTAATAACTTATTTAAGCCATTGCCATACTCACTGTGTGTAAAATGATGTATTGGGTTTCCCTCCGAGTCATCTAAGCCACAGACAGACATTGCTTTATGGTTACAAGGGTGTATATTGAAGTCACCTAACCATATAATATTTATATTAGCATTCTTTATATTGCGTATAGTATCAGCAATTGCTTGGTCAACCTCCCCAGAATTGAGTGCATATTTGACCCAAATCTGTTATTGTAAAAATGTATTAATAGCCATGTCCCTGCCTGTTGTACCTCCAGTATCAAGATATGAAAATTTAGATTTGATTGGGCACGCATCTTTACTTTTACGGATAGATCGTTCTGAATTAGGGTCAGAATGCCACCCTTCGCCCTCCCTGAAGTAGATGTATTTGCTTGTGTCTGAAAAGATCTATAACCATTGATAAAAACTGGCTCCGTGGCCCATGTTTCCTGGAAACATACTATTTCATACTCTTGCCATAACTTTAGCCAGTTAGTATCACTTATTTTGGGGGCGATGCCGGCCACATTCCACACAGCTATTTTTAGTGCCATTCTATGTGGCTTCTGGTGTATTAGAAGTGACTGTACACTCTCACTGGGGGCCCCAGTCAGGCTTTGTTGCCTTACACAGTTCCCTTGATGGCTTGTTTGTGCTGACTGTAGTCAGTCACAAGCATCGAGGTCGGACAGAGGCGCAAATCTATTCTCTAGTCTCCAGTCAGATGACCCAGGGTTTCCCCAAAATGGGTCCCCCATCTGTTCCCCCTTATATTGTAAATAGCCCCCTATTTTTGGTGGCACGGGAGGTCTATAGAAAAAGCCCAGTGGTAGGACAGTTATATTTGAACTTCTAATAGGGGTGTTGCCTAGTTGTGCCATCAAGAAACCAACAACAAATTCATTTTTAAAATTCAGAACCACACAGTCTTCCAGCATTTGTTTCCTGGCTGAGCCCACCCATGATACACTTCTTGCCATGATCAGCTGGCCTGAAATATTCCTACCCGTAGCCCCCTTTTTGTTCAAATTTTGAGTTAGCCAATGAAGTGCTTTGGTCATTAGCTGGGTTGTCGATTCTACTTGACCATCCCGCAGTAAAGGTACATTTCCCAGCACTAGGACCAACGGGGCGGCTGCTGGGGGGAGGTATAAGGTCTGGGCTCTATTCATCTGAGAGTCCAAGTCCGGTCTTGCTTCCTTGTTAAAATCATCTTCGCCACCCCGTCCAGGCAGTGTTCTTTTTTGGCCTTTAGGAGCTATGATAGGATTGACCATTTCCTGATTTGTATTTTCCCCCATTTCATTCAAGTTATTGGAGCTGAAATCCCGTAAATTACTACAGGCAGAATTGCTAGGTATACTTGATATTGCATTTAGAGTTGTTCCCTCCAAGTTGTCAATTGGGTGCTGGACCATATTTGAGATAGCAGAAAGCGTGTTTCAGGTTGTTGTACTGGGGTCCACTGTGGGTCTCTCTTTGTGTATTAGCGGCTTTAAGGCCACCTTTGGGCCAATCTTTGTTAGTAATTCCTCTAATACGCATGAGTTTTCCTTAGCTTTGGATTCTAGGCCAGTTAGTTTCTCCTCTATCTGACTTAGTCTTTCTGAAATAGGGTTGAGCATAGTGGAAACCAGTGTTTCTAATCTCTGCCACATAGCCTCTTTCATCAGGGGACACGGGATTGTATTTAATGGTTGCAGGCCACTTAGGTTGCTTGGGTCACATTGTGCTTCTTCTGTTGTTACCTCCCCCTGGTTTTTATTTGGTCTCGGGGCTTTCGCTGGTTTCAGTCTTTGAGGACCCCCACCCCTCTTTCTCTTTACCGCAGTGTCAGTACCATTTCCCGGAAGTTTTTTCATGGCTGCCACCCTAGTGGAAGCTCTTTGTAAGATTCCAGTAGGTTCCGGTACATGAGGTGTGGGTCCCGTAATTATATCTCTTTCCGTGACCATTTAATTTGACAGAGGTTCATCTAGAAGGTTGTGAGGAGATATTCCCCCCATTGAAGATCTTTTATGCTTAAAGAACTCCGATGATATACGGCGTTCCGTCAGTTCAATCTCGTGCTCCAAAACAGTTGTTGCCCTAGTTAAGAATGAGTCCAGTGTCCCCGCAACCCTTCCGCCCTCTCGGTTGCTCATCCTGTGACCAGGTCTTATTATAGTCTGTGGTGTCAATAGTTAATGTCAGTAGCGTCAAGGCCGTGTTATTAACAATAATAGCAGGTAAATACAAAACGTAAGCGATTTACCTTGTGGCTACGTGGAAGTTAGAGAGTAGGCCCAGCCCATCCTCTTCCGGGCTCCGACGGGCGTGGACGGGCCTGCCCTTGGCCCGGGCTTTGCCCGGGCGCATCCCGCACCGCAGGACGGCGTGCTCCTTTTCAGCGCGTCCGCGCGCTGAGGATACTGGACGTTGCAGTCCCCTCCTGGGGAGAAGAGCAGAGAAGCAGAGGATGGCTCGCAGTCCCCCCTCAATACAGAGAACAGGCACTATAGTGCGCCGCGGGATGGTGTGCTCCTTTTCAGCACGTCCGCGCGCTGAGGATACTGGATGTTGCAGTACCCTCCTGGGGAGAAGAGCAGAGAAGCAGAGGATGGCTCGCAGTCCCCCCTCGATACAGAGAACAGGCGCTACAGTGCGCCACGGGACGGCGTCCTCCTTTTCAGCGCGTCCGCGTGCTGAGGATACTGGACGTTGCAGTCCCCTCTTGGGGGGAAGAGCAGAGAAGCAGAGGATGGCTCGCAGTCCCCGCTCGATACAGAGAACAGGCGCTACCTCAGGAAACTAAGATTATTCTCACCGCAACACAGCTACAATGGGTATAAGTATTGGACCTCTGACACATTCACTTCAGTACACTTCTGGACCTGTTACCACTCTGCCAAGAAGAAGAACTCCTGTGCTGGAGAAAGGACTGCTACTCTGCTGGACAGCTGCCTTGCTGGACACTTGCTTTGCTGTGCTCTTGCCTGGCTGAGTTGCCCTACTGCTTGCTGTTCACCTGCCTGGGTGAGAAAGACTAGACCTGCATCACTTGAACCCAGAGTGACTCCAAGGGCTTGCTGGCTTGCCTCCTGGTTGAAGTCTCAATGATACAAAAGATTTCCAACTACCTGCATCTACACATGGACTATAAAAGCTGTGCATCTACTCTGCCAAGTGGCGCCATCCCAGTCCTGGGCCCTTGGAAGGGAGATCTAAGGTGCTTCTACATCTAGAATCCATGCATCCTCATCAGAACCAGCGCATCTTCACCTTTGCGTGGAGCAGAACCAGCGCATCCCCTTTGAACCAGCACATCACTTTTGGAATCGATGCATCACCTACTGTGGGAGCCGTGGCCCTGCATCATATTCGGACCCAGTACCTCGGAATCAATGCATCTTGTCCACTGCATGGTTTGACACCTACGCATTGCTTCAGCTGCACCTCGCATCTTTGTCGAAGATGGACTCATCCCAGATCAAGGTACTTTGATTCAGCGGCCCCAACTGAGTCCCTGTATCCGGCCTGCGCTCCATCATATTCAGCCTGAACTTTTGACTTTGCCCCAGTCCAACGTGACCAGATATCCCGTTTAAGCACTTATTGCTGTTAAGCGCTATATTACATTTATTCTCTGAAAATTCATATCTCTACTTCTACCTGTTGGATTTTAGTTATTTTGGTCTTGCTTTATTTATAAAATTATAATCTTTGTTTCTAACCTGGTGTGGAATATTTCCATGGAATTTTCACTGTGCCACTGTTTGAAATGCTGCACAAATACTTTACACATCATCTCTTAAGTTAAACCTGCTTGCTTTATGCCAAGCTACCAGAGGGTGAGCACAGGATAATTTAGGGTGCGTTGTGACTTACCCTGACTAGGACTGTGGTTCCTGCTTGGACACAGTGAATACCTTTGTCAACCAGAAAACCATTTTCTAACATTAGTGAACACCAGTGAGGATAGGATTTGTGTTTGACAATTGCCATACAGTAAATAGGTTTACACTACCCATCCACATCCAAGACAATTTCCGATATTTCCAATTTGTCCCTGTTTTGTATTTTTTTTTGTTTTTCCTCTACATCCTGTCTCTGCCTTTTGAGAATTTGAGTTGTCCGAGCTTGATACAAACATAGTGGCCCAGCTTAAAGACTTTTGTAAGGAGGTGGGTGTCCTGCCAAGAGTGCCACCAAGAAAGTGGAATTTCAAAAGGTGCTGAGAGCCTGGATGGAAGCCCGCTCCAAGGAGAGTGATGGATTGGGGAGCCTGAGAATAGCTCTCCTGAGGAACCACCTGAAAAAGTTGAGGGGGACACCCCTAGATTTGAGCTCCCTATTAGAGCAGGAAGTAGTGTCTCCTCCTGTGGCCTATCCCCATAGAAGTTGAGGGACATGAGGGAGGAGGGCAAATTCAAGCTTCAGATGGCTAAATTAAAGATGGAGGCTAAAAAGAAAAAGGCTGAAACAGAGGCCAAAAGAGCTGAGGCTGACACTGATACTGCTTTGAAGCAAAGAGGGTTGAGGCAAAATGAGCATTAGCAGAAAAAAACTGCTTCTGGCTCATTAACTGAGTTTAAAAAGAGCTGGACATCAAAGCCAGTCAGTCTGATTCTAGCAGTGATGGTGGCAGCATATATGCAGCACCTGATGGAGACAATAAGGTTCATATACCCAAGATTTTAGTGCCCAGTTATTTGGTGGGAGATGGCATTGATAAATGGGGGCATGGTGTGTGGAAACACATGCCAACACTTGGGAGGGACACACTTGTAACATTAGAGGTTGGGTACCAAACCAAGAATACCCCCATGAAAACCATTTTGATTGCCAAATTGGGTTGATTCCCGAAAAGTATAGCCAAAGATTCAGGGACAGTAAGAAGATCCCCAACCAATCCAATTTTGTTGATTCCTCCAGTAAGACACTGAATGGCTGGGTGAGGGGCAGCAAAGTTAGTGATTTTAATGGGTTGTACCATCTGATCATGAGAGGACACAAGCTCAGTATCTGTTTTGCAGAGTTGTGCCATCACCCAATGGACAGTAAGCTGACTGACCCCAGGAAGCTTGCTGAAGAGGCAGACGTCAGGGCTACCACCAGAGTGCCGAAGGACCGCCAAAGGCAAGCCCGTCTGTGCCAGAACCCCTGGCCCTCTGGCCCACAAGCGCTACAGCTCCTCGGCTCTCCACGAACTCAACGCCAGCAAGAACCTGAACTGCAAGCCCTCCTCACCACTAGAGACCCACAGACCTTCACCTGTCGTCACTGCCACCATTCCTTCACCTCCACCGAGACCCAGGACCCTCCACCTCCCTCCAGCAACAACACCATCACACCCCAAACCCTGAGATGCATCCTCCTCAACGTCCGCTCCCTCCACAGACATGCCACAGAACTCTGGGACCTCCTTGACAGCACCACCCTGGACATCGCCTTCCTCACCAAAACCTGGACGAATGCAGCCTCCGGCCCAGATATCACAATCGCCATCCCGGAAGGATGCAAGTTCACCCGGAAGGATCACCCCAACCACCCCGGAGGAGGCATCGCCATCGCCCACAAGGCCAATCTCTGACTGAGCACCTATAATGACGGTCCCTAAGACCTGATGGAACACCTCCATTTCAAGATCCAGACCAACCCGTCCTCCACCCTCCGAGGCACCCTCATCTACAGAACCCCTGGACCCCGCCTCCTTTCTCCGACTCCATCACTAACATCATCACGCCTCATGCCATCACCTCCACCGATTTCATGCTGCTAGGAGACCTCAACTTCCACCTCGTCAACCTCCAGGACCCCAACTCTGCCTCCCTCCTGGACAACCTCCACACCATCGGACTCAAGCAGATCATACCCAAACCTACGCACTCATCTGGGCACATCCCCGATCCCGTTTTCACAGCAGGGAACTCCATCACCTTCAGTCACACCTCCGAACTCCCATGGTCGGACCACCGCTGTGTCCACTTCACCTTCAAATCCAACATCCCCGCATATGCCCGCATCAGCTCCAATGCAGGAATTGGAACAAGATCTCCGATGACCAGCTCGCCGCTGCCCTCGTCAGCTCTGCTCCCACCACCACAAATGACGATGACCCCACCACCACCGCCCGCACTCTACACAACTGGATCACCGACTGCATCAACTCCCTCCCCCCCTCAAAAAAGCCTGCAAGCCCCACGTCAAGAAAGCCAGCTGGTTTTCCACCGAGACTCCAGACGCACCTGCAGACAACTCTAAAAACTGTGCAGGAACTCCAAAACCCCGACTGACCTCGACAACTTCAAAACAGCTACCGCGGCCCTCCACAAGCTCATCAGACTCTCCTGGAAGAAAGCACTGCAGGACAGAATCTCCACCAATGCTCACAACAGCAAGGAACTCTTTGGCATCATCAAAGAGTTCGCCCAACCCAACAGCGAGTCCACAGACATCACTCCCTCCCAAGACCTCTGCGACAGACTCAGCACTTCATTCCATCACAAAATCAAGACCATCTACGACAACTTCGACAACAACAATCCCCACGAGGAACCCCCTCCCACCGCTCCCAGAAGCACGCAGCTGACACTTGACAGCTGGACCGCCCTCACCATCGAAGACACTCTGAGGATAATGAAGACCACCCACTCCGGGGCCCCCACGGATCCCTGCCCCCACCATATCTACCGCAAAGCCGCAGACATCATCGCCCCCGAACTTCAAGGTATCATCAACCGCTCTTTCGAGACCGCCTCCTTCCCCGACGACTGGAAACATGCTGAGATCAACTCTCTCCTGAAAAAACCTTCAGCGGACCCTACCGACCTCAAGAATTTCAGACCGATCGCCCTACTCCCTTATCCGGCCAAAGTCATGGAAAAGGCTGTCAACAGCCAACTTGCCGCCTTCATCGAAGTAAACAACATCCTCGACTCCTCCCAATCAGGCTTCAGGAGTAACCACAGCACTGAAACCATAGTCCTCGCAGCATCAGACAACATCTGCGCCCTCCTTGATACAGGAGAGACCGTGGCCCTCATCCTTCTTGACCTCTCCGCGGCCTTCGATGCTGTCTCTCACTGCACCCTAGCCCGCAGACTCCGCGACGCGGGAATCCAGAAGAAGGCCCTCGACTGGATCCTCTCCTTCCTCTCCAGCAGAATTCAACGAGTCGGAGTCCCTCCATTCCTCTCAGAACCGACTCCAACCACCTGCAGAGTCCCACAAGGATCCTCCATCAGCCCGACCCTGTTCAACATCTACATGGCCCCGCTCGCATCCATCGTCAGAGCACACAGACTCAACATCTCATCGTACACACACGACACCCAAGTCATCCTCTCCCTATCCAACGAACCCAACATCACTAAACGCAACTTTCACGACGGAATGAAAGCGGTTGTCAGATAGATGAAGAACAGCTGCCTTCAACTCAACATGGACAAAACCGAGATACTCATCATGGGCTCTCACCCCGATGCCTGGAACAACACCTGCTAGCCCCCCACCCTCAGAGACCCCCCCACCCCCACAGACCACACACACAACCTCAGAATCATCCTGGACTCCGAACTCAAACTGGACCACAAGGTCAATGCCATCACTTGCTCCTGCTACCACACCCTCCACCTACTCCGCAAGACCTTCAAGTGGATCCCCCACGAACACAGGAATATAGTCACACACGCCCTCATCAGCAGCAGACTGGACTACGGCAATGTACTATAAGCCAGGATCAACAAGCACCTCACCCGAAAACTCCAGAATGTCCAGAACACCACCGCCAGACTAGTCCTCAACCTACCGTGCCACTGTCACATCAGCTAACACCTACGGTCCCTACACTGGCTCCCCGTTGAGAAGAGAATCACCTTCCAGCTTCTCACCCACGCACACAAGGCCCTCTACAACACCGGACCCACCAACCTGAACCACCGCCTTGTGTTCCACGCTCCCCAGCGCTCTCTCCACTTAGCCCAGCTCTCCCTTGCAATGGTACCTCAGATCAAGAAAAGCAGATCAGGAGGGCGCTCCTTCTCCCTCCTCACGGCCAAGGCATGGAACTCCCTCCCTCTCTACCTCCGACAGACTGCAGCGCTCCATAAGTTCCTAAAGGACCTCAAGACCTGGCTCTTCGATGGAACCCAGTGATCCTCCGGACACTGCAGTACTCCCCTGGCCCCCCAGCGCCTTGAGACCCGTTCCGGGTGAGTAGCTTGTGCTTTAGAAACCCTGATTGATTGATTGATTGAGAGTGTCCAAAAAGGTATCTGGGCCGGACACCCACAAAGATGGTCAGGGTTACCAACAGAAGAAAGAGTGAGGAGAACAACTTCAAAGTAAGGAGTTTTCAAAAGGCCCCCAAAATAATTCCCAAGGGAGTAGTGGTAGCCAGTCCCAGTCTGATCCTAAAAGAAGGGGTCCTTCGACCATAAGACAGGGAGGTTTGTACCCCAATTTATAGAGTGCTATAAATATGGGAACAACAATGGTGACTCCAATTGTCCCAAGAGGGCACAATCCCCCACTGGTGGGCAGGCACCAGAGTTCGTGAGAGCAGTGCTCGGGGAGGAGGCAGTCCCAGTTAGTATTGGGGGACAGACAGAGGTGACCCTAGTTTCCCAGGGGGGTAGAGAAATGGTGCCAAAAGCAAACATGCCTGCAAATACTTCAAAGTATAGGCTTGGCATCACCATTAATGGCCAACGGGTGGAGGCTCTTTGAGACACAGGATTCAGCATGTCAGGTGTGAGATGGTGACTGCAGAGCAGGTCCTACCAAACACAGTCCACCAAGTTATAGTCGCCAGAAATCGTGAGAGCCATCTACCAGTGGCTCTGGTTCCCTTTGAGTCAGGGGGGTCTCAGGTTCCCTGAAAGTTGCTGTGAGCCCTGCCATGCCTGTTGATTGTTTGCTAGGCAATAACCTGGAACACACTACCTGGAGGAAGGAAGAGCTCAGGTCTCAATTTGAGATGATGGTATTGCCTGAGTGGCCATGGCTGTCCGGAAAGGGAGTCAAGGATGTCCGGAGTCTGGAACAATGGCCCAGAGAGCTGCCAAATAGAGGGGCAAGAGACACATAAAACTTGTCCCTTAAGTTCCTGCAGTGGAGGTTGATGGGGTCCCCGAGGAGGAGCACCCCAAGCCAACTGGGGAAGATACTGCCACCCATGTGACCTACCTGAGCTTGTCATTTGGCAAGTTGAGGGTGGGCCCACCAGGGAGGAATTCTGCCAAGTGCAGAAAGAGTGTGCCACTCTTGAGGGCTGAAGGTGCCAGGCCTCAGCCATTGCAGCAGGTGAAGCCTCTCTGGACCACCGAATCAACTGGGAGTACTATCTCCTTTATGGTGAGCATGTGGGACATTCTCTTGGCATGCCTTCTCTTCTCCTACAAGGAAGTGCCACTGAAAAGAGTAGGGTTCAAACCCTTCGAACCTCTCTATGGACACCCTGTTAGGGGATCTCTGAGCCTTTTCAGGGAGGGGTGGGAGCAAGCTCCCGGGAACAACCCCCCAGGATGTGGCCAACCACATGCTGGCCCCCCGCAATTAGATGCACCACTTCTGGAAAAAGGCAAAAAGTATTCTAGAGGCCAGAGAAGAAGTAATGAAACTCTGGTATGAGTTTCAATCTGGCCAGAAAGAATGGTTCATGGACCAGTAGAGCCCAGGGCTCTCCAGGACCACGGGACTGACTCATACGAGATTAAAGAGCGGAAGGGTGAGGCCTCCTACTAGGTGGACCTCCAGAGCACTAGGAACCCACTAAGAGTGTTCTATGTCAACCGACTAAAGTCTCACTTTTAGTGGTCCAAAGTGAGCATGCTCCCCATGAGAGATGAGGGAGTGGAAGAGGAGAGTAAACCTCTCCCTGGCCTCCTATCTGCACAGAAACACGATGGGTTAGTGGTGGGTATCAAACTCTACCATACTAACCCCAGAGCAGCAAGGTAACTGTTACCAGTTGGTGAGACAGTTTGCCTCACTGTTCTCACTGACCCCTGGACTCACACATCTGTGCATCCATTATGTTGACAAGAACCTGTACCCTTGTAAATAGCAAAATGTACAGTTTGTCAGACAGGGTGAGAGCCAGCATCAAGAAGGAAGTCTCCAAGATGTTAGCCTTAGGGGTGATTGAGCACTCTAATAGTCCCTGGTTTAGCCCCGTGGTATTGGTACCAAAGGCTGCCCCACTGGGCATTGCACCAGAACTCCTGTTCTTCTTGGACTACAGAGCACTCAATTCCATCACCAAGACTGAGGCATACCCCATCCCCAGAACTGATGAGCTCATTGACAGGATGGACACTGCCAAATTCCACAGTAACTTTGATTTGACATCAGGGTACTGGCAGATCGCTCTAACTGAGGGCACAAAAGAGGGCCAGCATAATCAACCTCAGAGGGTCATTACCAATTCTGGGTGATGCCCTTTGGATTGAAAAATGCCACTGCTACCTTTCAACAGTTGGTTAACAGGGTCCCGACTGGTAAGGAGCTTTCTGTGCCACCTACTTAGATGACATTGCTGTCTACAGTTCCAGCTGGGAGGAACACCAGCATCACCTCCACTAGGTGCTTGAGGCCCTGCAACAGGCAGGCTTGACCATCATGGACTGCTAGTTTCAGATTGGGTAGGGGTCCATGGTGTATTAGGGACGTCTGGTAGATGGAGGCAAGTTGCAGCCCCTCCAGGCCAAGATTGAAACCATCAAGAAAAAAAATATAAAAGGGGAAAATTGACATAAAGGGAAGTGTTGTAAAGGAATTGCACGCTAGCACTTTAACCTACAGTCGCCAGTGAGATCAACGCTCTAGTGTATTCGAGCTCTAGAGGCATAAATGAAGGCTGAAGCGCGAGCACCAGGAATCCCTGCCCCAGTCCCTACAAGTAAGGTACGCTACTCCTCACAACAGCCACTTGCACTAAGGACATAGTCTAATACTCACAAACGTTTCCACCTAAACTTATAAAGCGGAGAGTAGCAATGTCTGAATTGCAGGTTCTCTCTGCATGTGACTAAGGAAGACAGGTCTGAACAATCTTCAGTATGTATGTAAGTATTGGGCAATTACAAAGCACGCAACTCATCCCCAGAGGGATATCTCGGCATAGACTATTGTCAATACTTATTCTAACTGGGGCCTAAAGTGAGTATAGCCATGTCTTCAATTTCTTTCGAAATGGCAGCTAATCTGACACAAGTGTGTAAATCCTGACGGAGCTTATTCCAGTGAGTGAAGGCTAAAACATTAAAAGAACGGCCACCCATCCAAGATTTTTAAATTCTTTTACAATATATCAAAGCCTTGTTAGCTGATCTGAGGTTCTGTATAGGTTTGTGGAAATTGACTTTGTTCGACAATAGTGTAAGGCCATTTCCATGAAGTGCCCTGTGTGTATGGCACATTAACTTAAAGATGGCCCGTTTACGGACTGGAAGCCAATGGAGTTGGTCAAGGCAGGCCGATGCTGAGCTACTTATGCTTTTATTCCAAATAAGTTTAGATGCTATGTTTTGAATAGTCTGGAGCCGCGTGAGCAAGTACTCATCCATGCCTGCATATAATGTATTACCTTAATCAATCCTACTCAGGATTAAAGCTTGGATTAAAAAGCTGGAGTATGTACTTGATCAATTGCAGATTCCTTCCACGCCACAAACTTGAGCTATTAACACTGCTTGAGGAAGTACGACCAGATGTCATCTTCCTCACCAAATCCTGGCTACATGAACACTCTACACCTCACATAAACCAAGCACTTTCTACAGGTTATTATATATGTAGCAATGACTGTGTATAAAAAGCAGGTGGAGGAATATCCATAATATTAAAAGACTCCTACAGATAAACTATAACCCTCTCCCCATCCCCAGCTGTGAGAACCTTTCTTTCTCCATAAACATGTCGCCTGCATTCTCATTATCAGGAGTCCTGATCTACAGACCCCCAGGACCATGCTTTAAGTTTGCAGAGGCCGTACCAGATCTGATCGCTAGTCTAGCCACTGAAAAAATGAATCAAACCATATTAGGGGATCTGAATGTCCACTTTGACGACACCAACAACGCGGTGCATCAGGTATATTACACGACCTTGGTTTGCTGCAGCTAACTGAAAAAGTAGATAGCCCTACCTACGAAAAAGGGCATCTCCTCGATCTGGTTTTTAGCATCAACCTGAATCTTAAGGTAAAAAAACCTGTTATTTATTGCAAAAAGATATTAGAAACAGTTCAGTTTAAAAAAGATGCAATAGCTCAAAATATGTAGAAACATGCAGATCATTTCTAGCTTTTCTCCATCTAAGGTGTGCAAACAATTAACATGTTCTCTCTGCTTGTAATTGTAAGCTAAAAATTGAGCAGAAGAAAGAAAATCAACCTTCTGTTTTCATTGCTTTAAACAGCTGCTTCAATTATGCTACATGACCTGACCTGCATTTCACCTGGGCAGCTTGCTCGACTGTAATAACTTATAATAGTCGAGTTCTGATGAATTTCATTATCATCAGTGACTGGGTGCGTCACAAGTCATTGATTACAAAGAAATTACTACTGGCATTTATACAGGGATTACAGACTCACATGTATTATAAGAGCATTCCTGTCTCTAAGTACTATTATTATGAATCACCTTTTTCACAAAAAACATCTGTCATTGAAGCTGCAAAACCATGCATTTCACTTTACATGTTTTTTCAAGCTCTTGTCAAATTTGCAAATTTGCAGAGCTGGTGAATTTTACGAACAATTTTAAAAGAGTCTGCAAAAATGGTGCCTCCACAACAATGTTAGTGATGTTCCCACCGCAACTGAGGGAAGTGAAACTGTCAGCCAGCCCAGACAGGTCAACCAGACTGCTTGTTTTTCTTTCATGGCATACCTTTCAATAAAAATGGATTGAGTATATCCAGACTAGAAATATTTTCCAAATTGTAGAGTAATAGAAGATATGGCTAGCATGTATGTCTGTGGAAATACAAAAATATAGAGGTGAACAAATCTAATGTTGTCAGTGTATTGTACACAGACATATGTCCCTTGCACTGTTGTGCTTTGTCAATTTACGGGGAGCATTTCCACCGTCCAGTGTCACCCTTCTCTTGCACCTTTCTTAAAATCTCTTACAAATTCCCTTTACCTATCCTTTACACCAATATAACCTAAACTAAGCCCACACCATCCCTTATTGAAACCATAATAAAATAACACTTCACTTCATGCCATACTTCGCACCATAACTTTCTCTTTGCCTAACTCTAATTCATGTTCTAACGTTAACCTAACTGTAGGATATGGGTTATTAGTTAAGGGGATGACTGCCCACTTCAGATCATAAGCACACTCCTTGTCAGGGTGAGTCACTAACGTAACTAAATTAACCTGAGGTCAACCTCCTGGTAGGTATGTCACAGAGCAGATAGGCTTAACTTAGAGACAGAGGGTAAAGTCTTTATGCACTACCAAAACAGTAAAAAGTCAAAACACAATAAAAATTCTAAACTGAATGAGAATAATAGAGAATAAGAACAGCACAGAAATGTGTTAAGCACCAACAGCAGTCAACTGGTTGCAGTAGACCAGAACCTAGTTTTGATTTGAGGCTGACCAAGATTGAAAACGGGTTGGATGCAGGGACTAGGTTCGACCTGTTTGGAAGTGTTACTCTCAAAAATGGAAGTCCAAAATCTTCAGCAGGGCAGGGCATCAGATTGAGTCCCAGAATACCCTCACAAGGTCAGATGGCCATCGGGTGAGGTTCCAGTGAAGCTGTGAAAGCTCAGAGCAGGAAATAATCAAATTCTGCACCCAAGGAAGGTCCCTCCCTGGCAGGATACCTTTGTTCGCACGTAGTCACTTTTTTAGAGGTCGGATTCCTCTGTTGGGCCAAAGCTTCAGGCTGTATGCAAAGAGGGCTCCACCAGACTAGATATTGTCTCTGTGAGGGCATGCTACAGAGGATTTGCTTTCTCAAAAAAAGCTCCAAGCGGAGGAAACCTGAGCAACGCAACTTGGTGAGATGGGCTTGGCAGGTTTGTCCCCGGGCCTCAGTCGGTATTTGGAGATGAAATCTTTCTAAGTCCCAGGTTTTCATGGGGTTTTTATGGGAGGTAAGGGAAGTCCAGCCAGACACAGGCCAGTGTTCCAGGACCTCAGGAACAGCATATGGGGCATCAGAACTCACTGCAGCAGAGGCTACCAGCATAGTCCAGGTCAGATCCAGTTGGAACTGTTCAGCTGGAAATCTTCAGGAAAGGCTTCTTGTAGCTTGTTGGGTCCTTGAAGCTTGAACAGGAGGTTAACCTTATGACCCCTGGAGTTCACTTCTTTGTCTTGGGTACAAGTGAGAGCACATCCAGTTCTTCAGGGCTCCTCTCAGGCCTCAGACAGCAGGTTTAGTCCACCTCTGATCTTCTTCAAGTCAGTGAAGTTATGAAGAGGGTACTGGGGATGACACATTCATGCCTTGCACCAGTCTTTGGTGGGGGCAAAAGGTGAATCCCTAACTAATGGGGTAAAAGTTCCTAGGGGTTACCCTACCCATGTTTGCAGCATTTCCTGTGTGCCCTACTGCAAACAATACCAAAGTGCCTGCCCCTGCCTAAATCCAAGATAGTGAAACCCTTCTTCCCTTGAGCAGAGCCTGCATGCCCACTCCAGCAGTGTGGCCAGGGAAATGAGCAACCCCTCCTCTGTGACTCCAAACCAGTTCTGCTGGCAGAACTCATTTCCACTGGGATTGCTGCCGTCTTGGCTGGTAGAACAAAAGAAGAGGTCTCTCCATGTGTCATATAAACTCTACCTATGACAGGCAAGGGCCCATTGAAATAAATTAAGTTTCTGGGCACAGCCCAAATATCCATCCTGCAAGTGGAACAGAAGATGCACCCCTATGCCCATGCCTCTGTCTCTGCTCTGGGGGCAGTTTAGACACCTCTTTCAAAGGTTGAAAACTCAAAGGGCTACAGCTGGAGGCTAATGCAAATTAGTTTGCAGAAGCTTTAGCCTGGGAAAAGTTAACTTTCTAAAAATGTATTGCAAGTGACTTGCAATATTTATTGCAAATACGACTTCAATACTGAATTGGGCTTTTAATAAATACATCAAAGAGTCCAATAATCATGTTTCTATATGTTTCTTAGCCAAAGACAGCACTATCGAATTTAATAATGCATCCCAGTTTTTTTCTATGGGACAGCAAGCCTTGCTACACATTTAGGAGCTAGTCACTGTACGGCTATGTTTAAACTTAACTTTCTACATGTACTTCTTTTCAATACCATGCACCCTGCCTCGTGGGCTATAAGGCCTACACAGGGGTTACATATTAATATTTGAAAGGAAGGTTTTGATCTGTCAAAGTAATTTATTTTGGCAGGTTAAATTTCATTTTTTAAACTGCTACTGTCAGGCTACAATGGTAGGCCTGATGCCATGATTGCACTGCCACTGTAGTGTATGACACAATAGTGGTTATAGTGCACTAGTGACTTTTAACTTACAGCAGCTGGGTACACCTTGCAACATATAATAGGGACCTTTAGGTTAGTTATATATACTAGTTAGAGTTAAGACAATTCAACCATGTTAAAAGAGGGAGCACAGTCACTTTACTACTGTTTAGCAAGGGTAAAGTGCATTGCGTTCTACAGCCAGTAAAAACAGATAGGTAGAATATCTGGGAGTTTATCACACAAAATATGGTAATTTCCTACACTAGCCCTAAGACAATAATAATATTTATAAGACTATTGGTAGGATAATATATGAGGTTGTGAGGGGTATGAGACAGGTTGAATAAGGCTACTGAAATAGCACTGTTGTGTGTCTCTACAAATACATGAGCTTCCTTCAGGGATGTGGATAGCAAATACATATTTTCCTTCTTGCCATAGGAAAACTACAGCTAGCTTCCCAGAAGGGCCAGAATAAAGAGGGAGAGTCAACATGTTGCGACAGCAATGTCCTCTGCATAGTGTACAGTTGAGTCAACGGCATGTCTAACTGCAAGAATCTCATATTCCAATTTCTGGATTTGTCATGCCCAGCCTCATGCTAACCTAGCATGGGCATTTAGACATAAGCTTGCTTTTGACCTGCGACTGGTCCTGGACCTGTCTTGGACCTACAGGGTGTGCACCATGTAAGCTCACAGTAGTAGAAAGGACTACTCTCCCTGTAATAGGTTCACAAGTGTGGCATGGTGGCAGCAGCATACTGTGTTTTGTTGCAATCCTAGAGTCCAAGCTTTTTTACCTGCATCACAGTGAGAGCCTACTGGCCCACTTGTAGAAATTTCAGCTGAAACCCGTAAATATGGAATCCTAGTGCTAAGATCCTAAGCACTTGGATGAATGAGTGTGTGTACGAGAAGCACTTTATATACTACATGTGTGTCTGAGTTAACCAGAGTGACTAAGGCCTGTGGATTCTTTTTTGGCCGGCTCATGTCCACAAGATGGAGGAGAGTTTGCTTTCCCAGACATTGGCACTGTATTGCTGATATTGCTGAGACTGGGGGGAGGGCACCCAGACACCGAAATGGGGACGAGGAGACAGGCGTCCCCTTAGAAATTTGATACGGTCCTGCAGTTCCTGTTGTTAGAGTGTGAAGGATCTTTTAGAATGGAAGCAGCCCTTTGTCTTTTCCTGATCACTTTCAGATGTGGTGCCTACTGCCCACATCTCTTTGTGTTTTGAATGTGAGTGCTCCATCCTTGAGACAACTCATCTGTGAAGAGCATCACTCACGGAAAAGGCTGAGTCTGGAAGACAGCCCGAGAAGGATATGTGGAAAGAGAACCAACCCAATCTGGTTTTGAAAGAGCTGACAGAGAAACAACATTTGATCTGCAATCCTTGTATAAGAGTGTTAGCTTTTAACCCACTTGTTGTTCCAGTTCCAAGTTCTCTCAGACCAAGGAGAGATTGCGCCACACAGTACCCAGAGTACCACTGCGCAGATAGTACTGATGCTTGCCTGACTGCCAGCTTCCCATAGGAGAGAGGAAACCACCTGGAAAATGATTTGGAGGAAGTAGTGTCTGTCTTGTCCTGGAAGCCTAAGGAGTCCTACCTGTGCAAGAGGGAAAGAGTGAGTCAGTCCTGTATGTAGTTGGAGCTGACAGGTGATGTGGATAGAAACGCTTGACCCTGGAGAAGTGGTCTGCCTACCTGAGACCCATAAACTGTGTGTGGAAGCTTGTTCTAGTCTGAGAGCCAAATCTACCCAATCAGTCTGCCTGACTGAAGCTGGGATAAATGTTACCCACTGGCACCTACTGTGTGCCCATGATTGAGGTGTGCGTGACTGCTGCTCAATCTCCCCTGTGCCCAAGCAGTCCCTGCTGCCCCAGAAGAAGAGGCCTGCATCCTGTGGTGCCCACCCCAAGGTACCTCACCAGCCAGCATGAGTGGCTAGACCAGAACTGATCCAAGGTCCAATGCGGAATGGACTGAGATTCTCCGAAGTACGAAGCTGTTGCCTTAAAGCACATTGTGCCAAAGCCCTGCTAGCTATCATGATGTTAGAGACCTATACAACTGATCAGACCAGGTCCTGTGTCCTAAAGCACCTTGAAGCTGTTAAGTGACCCCCGGAGCCCCTCACCTGAAGAAAAGGACTGCAAGACCACCTTATCCCAAGTAGACCCCAGAGTGACTGCCATTTTGACTCACCAAAGCAGAGGAACTGGTCCTCTTGTGACCGTGAGGCCCATCTGCTGATGACACCTCAACCCCAGAAGAGGGCCACCATTAGAATCCAACTGCTCCTGCCCCTGTCTTCAGGGTCCTGCAAAGCTGCCTGTGCCTACCAGGCCCCCAGCTCCTTGAGACCCTTAGGGGTGATTAGTTTGTGCTTCACAAATACCGGATTTCTTTTATTTTACCCAGCCTAAGCAGTTCTGTTGCATTGCCCAACTGCAGCCCTGCACAGCTTTAGTGGGTCAGACTATAAGCAAAAGGCTTTCTACCGCCCTGAGCTGCCCAGACGAGTGGGTGAAACACTATATGGCTGTCCCAAGCCAGAAAGATACTATATGCTAAAAGGAGGGAGGGGAGATTCACTTTTACTAGTAACTATGCCAGCGGGCTTTAGACTGTCATTGAAGGGGAGGAGGGTAGAGGTCATGGAGGCCCCCCATGAAGCCTATTGGACTCTAACACATACAATGGGTATCTGGAACATATTTGTCTAGTATTGAGCCTTACTGTAGAATCTCGCCCTAAGTGCGCCAGGTATGCCCAGACGTGGGTCCTGGGCTCACTGTGCCACTGGAATCAAGCTATCCTGGCTGAAGAGGGGTGAAACCCCGAAACCGGTCCTAGGATGTTTGTTTCCGGTCCAGGGATGACCTGGCTTGGCAGTTCGGGCTGGACTGTTCCCATGAGGCACAGGGTCAAGACTAATTTGCATATGGCCAGGTCTAAACTGGGGTGGCATGGTGAGCAAAAGAATGATGGATTTAACCCAGATCTCTTGACTGGGGGTGAATGTTTTGTTTTGTTCTGCATTCCGTCCATCAATTGTGTGTCTTTTACTGTAGAATGAAGCACTTTTCTTTTCTAAAAGAGAGACACTGGGATGGACAATCATGTTATTGGGCTGCTTGGTGCATTCTTGAGTTTTGACCCTTTTGTACTCCACACACAACCTCCCTGAGAAGCCTAAGTCTGGTCGCTATCAGTACTGAGTGTCAAGTACTGAAAGACTTGTACTTGGCCCAGGTTTGCAGAGCCATGGTAGGACAGACCCCCTGGACAATAGTAGTAAATGACCCCAGCTCCCATTGCTTTGGCCCAGTAGCTCCACCTGCCCCATTGCCCCCCGAAGAGTGTCTGACACAATGGTATAAACATTGTGCTGGCCCAAGCTGGTCTTTGCAAAGTGGCTGCCACTGTGGAAATGGAGGAAACTATGATGCCTTACAGTCAGTGGTGCAAAGAACCTTCAACTTGTGCCAATCTTGAGTCGACAACTGACTGCTGCTTCAGCCAGTACTGCCTCGCCTCCCAAAACTCCAAAATATTGCTAAAAAGATTTTAACAGCTCTCGCTGACTCCTTCTAATTCAGGGGAACGTCTTTGCATGGGTTTGTTGGGTGTTTTGGAAAAGGGTGGGTGTGTTTTTATAGGTGGGGTTTTGTATTTATGCAGTGTGTATGGTTTGTGACACATGGAATTTGTTGGTTTTAGGGAGGAGGATGGTGTGTTTTTGTGGATGGATATTGTTTAGGAAGAGGATGGAAATGTGTTGTGGTAGGAATATTGGATTGCTTCTTCTGGGTTATGGGGGTGATAGTGACATTTTCAGTTAATTTAGTAAAAGCATATCACATTCTACTTGTAAATTTAGCCTCACACTATCACCGGGCATTTTACTATTTTGGTTACTGAACCACATCAATTAATTTAGCCTAAATTTCTCTGTTTGTTTTACAGACAGGGTTTAAGGACTGTGGTTTGGTTCAAGTATACACAGTTTTATCCAGTACATAGTCATTCTAATTTGCATGAACTGATCCTACAGAACAGTAATTGCACTAAAGTGTGTTTTGCAATGTCTTACCTGAGGATATCTGTATAGACCCAGAATCCTTGCAAGGGCAATTGACTGGGTAGAGCTAGCATCCCCTATAATAGCAGCTGGTAGCAAACCTCTCTGGCACTGGTAGTTTATAACTGGCTCCTCTTGTCCTGTGAGAATCCACAAGGCTCCCTTCAGTGCTCCATGAAGCATTTTACAGGAGTCATAGATCTGGAATCCAAGTGTGATGTTGGGTAAAATTGTTGGGTTGTTGTTAATTTCTTCAATGGCAAACACCATCGCTTGAATGTACTGATAATTTTGAAACCCAAACCTTGAAAAGAGAAAGATATTTCTGACAAATTTTGCATAATCATAATACCAAAAATAGGTTAACATTCTCTGACTTCACTAGTGCAGCCCTGGTTTATATAGTAAGAAAATATAAAAGAGTAAATTGATCTACTCAGGGTTGTGTTGGAAATTGGTTTCCTGGCATTGCAGTATCAAAATATAAAAATCCCGGAAATTAATTTTTTTCAAGAAGCACAAGCTATGCAGAAAGAATGATCTGCTGCAACTTTTTAATATTTAATATATAAACAATGTTCCAATAGGGTATCCTTCAGAGATGTATCTCATTAAATCACATGAGAAGGGGATTCAGCATGGTCCAGTCAGATACTTTGTTTCACAGAATAATGTGTGTCACAGAATAATGTTTTGATTGTTGGTTTCTGGGATTGTGATTTAACAGTCTGATTTTACAGTCTTGAGAACTAATCCTTTATTTTTCTGGTAATTTGATAATCAAAATAACTACTTGCATCTATAATAGGGATACATAATTACATTTACTCTAATCTTATTTGATTATGTAATTTACAGTCAATCATTTTCTTAAATTAGGTTAATAAAATAATAACCATAAAATTACATACAACTTTTAAACCAGCAGATTGAAAATAAACTCCATACCATAAAACATCACATATATAACAATTATAAAATTAGGGAAGTGCATTCAAACATGTTCTAATCAATGATTTTCTTAATTTAACAACAGCTAGTATAAAACTGGCAACAGAAAAACAAACGTAAATATTCGGTAATAGTTGCAACTACAACAAGGCAGGGAGCATTTGTGTAAAATTCAACCTTTTTAGCAAAGGCACAAGATATTAATGTCTGGGGTTTTTGTAATATTTACAGAACATGAAAAAGTGCATAATATCTTAGGGGAGGAACCATTACATTTACAGGGACCAGGGTGACTATTAAAATCAGAAGGAGTAACAAAGCTGAAAGGCAGTTACTCACATATCTCAGCCACAGTATCGAGTTCCATCTAAGGGCCCGATTCCAATCTTGTTCGGAAAGTATTGGGACCGAATCATGTCTGGAATGCTTTCCGCACGACTCAGGTCTGGGGAGTCTGACTGAACAAGTATGATGCATTTGAATGCATCCGGATACGATTCGGTCAGAGTCCTATTGACTTCAATGGGAGCCTGTGTACCGGACGCGTACACAGGCTCACATTGTCAAAAGGGGTGCATGGGGATAATCGTGCACCCTGTAGTGGGCACCCCATAGTGCCTGCCACACTGTGCATGGTTGGGAAGAGGGGACCCATGGATACCCCCATGGGCCTGATTCGGAGGGCCAAGGGTGAAAGGGGACCTGCTACGGGCTCGCAAAGACCGAAACTGGCAGCTTTTTCGATCCGAGCAAACCAACTTGTTAAGGCTGTCCGAATCGTTCATCGTACTTGCTCGCTTGGAAAACCTAGTCCATAGAGCTGTACGATTCAGCTCTGGAAGGCTCTATCTCTCCGAATGCCTTGCGGAACCGATTCGGTCAGCCCTAAGGCTTTCAAGGCATCGTACTTGGTCGTTCGGAACTGTGAACGATGCGGTCGGGAACAAGGGCTCCAGATCAGTTTAGGCAATTCTGCATACGATTCGGAGCCCTTCTGAACGAGATCAGAATCGGCCCCTATGTAGGAAAAGACAATCTTTCAAAACCAGCCTGTTTAACTTACATTTTGGTCTTGTCCTGATAGTGATCCACCTGATATGGGGGAGCAGATAAAAAATGTCATTCACATAGAGAATACCTAACTCTTGATAGACTATATAGGAAGGTGCGCACTTCAGGACACGCATGAATCATTTGCAAAATATATCTTCGATGGCTTGAAGTGAGGCAACTTCCATATGGCCAGACTCATCCCCTCAATACATGGCAACTGAAACACATTTGGCCTGATACATTACTCATGGAGGTTTCTTGCTCAACCTGGAAAAAAAGTCAAAATTAGCCTGATCATCATAATTCTATTTTTCAACAGAAGGGGAGACAAGGTACAGGTGCATCAAAGATAGCCCCTAAATATGTGAAAGAGAGGAGCCTCTCCAAAACATGTCCATTAGCAGAAAACCTCCTAGATTTCATAAATTTAGGGCCCATCCTCATCACATACGACTTACTGTAGTTAGTAGGCAAATCTAAGTCTTCCATGGAACGTAATTGGTGTACAATAAGGTAGGAATCGAGCATAACCCCACCCGCATGGAGTCTACATTTCTCAACAATAGAGAATATTCCAGAAAATTAATATACAACGTAAAAAGGAATTGAGCCAAGATACAACACTGGTGCGTACTCTGCCTAACCTTAATAGCATAGTGCAAGATCCATTACTATTGTATCGAACCATGGAAATCATGTCATGATGTAGATCACTTAGAAAATACAAAATATTACGATTCCTCGCCATAGTTAACATGATTGCCCAGATTTTAGCCCTATTCACTCTATCAAAGGCAGATGTAAGGTCCATGAATGAGAGGTAAAGATGTCTTGACCTCGCATTCATGCATTTACTCATGATCAACTGCAGGTTGAGGCATTGGTCACTGGTTCTAAGACCAGGTCTAAAGCCAAACTGCAGATCAGAGAGAATGCCAAAATGGGAGCCTATTGAGGATCACCCTCCCCACTACCTTCACTACTGAATCTGTTAAAAAAAAATAGGGCAACAGCAATGGGGGGGCAGCCCTGTCACCTTTTTTAAAAATGGCAAAATAACCGAAGTTGACCAGGGCTTCGGTGGGCCCGCCACAACCGCAGCATTAATGTTGTGAGTCAATATCAGCGTCCAGAATTCAGGGTCACTCAGAAAGACGTCAGCTGTGATCTCATCTGGCCCTGGGGCCTTATTATTAGAAAGGGCCAAAATGGCATTTTTTACCACCTTCAGGCCCACAGACAAAATAAATACACCCACTGATTTTAAAGTGTCATTGGTTAAAACCTCATGATCTATATTGTATATTACTTCAAAATGATTTCCTCATGACTCTGGTGGAATGTGCACAGAGACCAAACCTTTATCTGAATGATTAAAAAAAAGGGTGATTAACAATTTCCCAAAACTTGACACTATTTTTTTAATGTGGAAGTTAAAGTAACTCCTGCCAGGCCTCATCCTTCATATCTTTTTTCCTCCTATGGATCTGGTATTTGTGGTCCTTCCAACGGTTCACTGACAAAATATAGATGTAAAAAATATAGAAGAAAAAAATATTGATGAAAAAATATAGAATGCAAAAATATTGACTCCCTATACGTTAACCGGTAAGTACAAAAATATCGAAAAATATATTGATGTAAAAAATATAGTTGTACAAAATATCAAATTTTATATATATATATAAAATAAAATAATAAATATCAAATATGTAAAATAATAAAATTAATATAAAAAAAATAGATGTAATATAAATTTAAAAAAATATAATAAATAAACGTAATTAAAAAAGTTAAACACACATACATAATAATTCATATATATTTACTTTAAAACAATTAATAAACTATTAATTGTAATGTATTTTATAATTTTAAAATGATATAAAAATTTACAAATAAAAGATTATCATGTGGATGATGACATCAGTGATGTCACTGACCGTGTCATGAATGATGTAATATGTGATGTCATCAGCAGTGCATTGTGGGGGCGCGAGTTATAGTTAGCTCAACTAGCTATAACGGCCGAATTTCTCTGGTTTTGTACGAGTGAAATGTCCAACTAACTATAATGTCCCTGAAACCTATGGCTTTTTCAGTGACTTTCAAAGGTTTTTTAAATGCTAATTTCTATCTATAACATCCCTGAAACCTATGTTTTTTCAGTGAATTTCAAAGGTTTTTTAAATGCTAATTTCTAACTATAACGTCCCTGAAACCTATGTTTTTTTCATTGAATTTCTAAGGTTTTTTAAATGCTAATTCCTAATTATATTGTCCCTGAAACCTATGGTTTTTGTCAGTGAAGATATATATATATATAAAACACTGCAGCATCCTTTATTAAAGATGAGAGTTCCCCTATGTTTGGTAACGCTTTCTTTACTGTATTACTAACCACCGCCAAACAGTATTCCAGAATCTTAGTTTGTTGGGCGAGTGTGCCTGGGATTTGAGCATCATTGTGACATAGTGCACAGGATGCCTCATTTAACTCTATTAGGTGGCCTCTGGGGTATACATGGAGTAACCTGTCTGTAACAACCTCTGCCTTCCATTATAGATACCAGAGTCAGAGTGGAATGAAGGCCTCACCCTTGTGCGCTATTAATGGGCCTTTCAGTCCCAGACGCTTCCGTTTGAATGCTTTACCCTAAGGTGTTCTATGTAACAGGTCTAAAAACAAAACTGTCTCTTTCTCTGAGTGAATGCGTGGAGCGGGCGTCTTTTACCTATTGATGTGGTACGTGAGTGAGCAATCCTGGTGTCCAATGTTTTGCCAGGGCATAGCTTCAAGGGTGGGGGGATGGGGGTATGCTTAGGGTATTACACCCCCCTATTAAATGTCGTTTCTGATCAATTGTTGGGTACAGGTGTTTTCAGTTGGGTATGCTGAGTTGTTTGTCGGATTTCGCAGGAATTTTTACTTACACACGGACAAAAACGCACACACTCCCTCTCTGTTTTGAAAGTTTTCAAAAATGTTGGGTATTACAAAATATTGTGCTGTCTCTCTAAGTAATCTGCATTCTTCTCTCTTTCCACTTACTCTTCGGCCCCTCTCATGAACGCTGCTTGGCGTACAATATATGTTAGCATTATATGAATGTGAAGCTCGCAAACCGCTCCCCCTCATCTTCTGACCAAGCCGCGCCCCTGTGACTTGCGTGCGTGTTCGTTACAATGGCGGGATTTACGGCTGCCTGGACTTGCAGTCAATGAACAGCCGAATATATTTTTCAATATATTATTGATGATTGTGTCTCTCTTCAGCTCACTTTTTTACCAAAATATGAAATGATCTGAAAAGCATCTAACGTGTGACGTGGACCTCAACTAATGATTAATTTAAATAAACTCATTGAAACGATTCAGAAATATCCGTGTGAAAAGTAAATACACGCAGATCACAGTGAGGTATTGTAAATAGTAAGTAATATACGTTACTGTAGTGCGTCTTTATTTAGGACTGCGATCCCCCAGTGGGCTGTGCGAAGGTAACTGCAGACCACAGACAGCGGAGAGGATCACTGCCCAAAATCTCAATACCGCCATCGAAAACTTGTCAATAGACCGACATTCAGGAAGGGGCAGACCCGGTGCCCCCTTCAAACCAAAGCTAGAGTACAGATGCAAATCCCAAATACAACTTTATACCTACCCTAAATCACATTAAAAACGGGGAAAATGAGGATCCTCGCAGACTGAAATTGACGCTACTAAGCCCTTTCAAAGTGTATTGTGGGGGTGGGGGGGCAGTGAGGGGGTGCATTTCAGCTTGTAACTTCTGGAAAACTTTAGAGGAGGTGTGATACTGGGAGGTGTAAACAAATTAACACTACTGACATTGTAATAATGTATTACTCTGAGGGGCATATTCTCAAGGACTCATCGCCGAGTTAGCGGCACTTTATCACAGCCAAAGTGGTGATAAATTCATCACACCAGTCACAAGCTGGTGCTAACAGCCGATATCGGCAGTTTTCCTGAGATAGCAGCCGCAAAAAACATTGCCACGGATGACACCGGCAACTAACGCTAATGAGATGCAGAGTAGGCGTTCCCGTGCAAAAAGCCGCGGAAACACCACCGCGCAACATTCTCAATGACCAGCCAGATCGGCGATAAGAATCAAAAAAATGCGATAAGGCACATTAGCAGCAGGGATTTAACAACTGCTCCTACCTGGTGTTGTCGGACGACAACCTGCACCATGAAAGGGAGCCCAGCCCAGAGCCACACCTGAAGAACAACAGATGCCATGGAGCCACTGATCATGCAGCTCGGAGCCCCAAGAGGGCCACAACACCCACCGCCACCACACACACCCCCGGACCACCCCCCCGGACAAAGATATTTCACATCTACCTTACAAATTCATGAACACAACAACTCACCTGATGTCGCACAAGTACAACAATTAACATTCATGTGTGGTCAGAAAAAGGAAAAACATTCATACATCTTAGAATTTCAAAAATTATTATTTTATTCAAATTTAACTCAACACTAATAAGTGGAAGAGTCATGGCGGGTCTTCTCTGGACAATCTGCAAGTCAAAGCCTGCAAGACAAAATTGAAGATAAGAAGGTGCGTCATGCGCTCAACAAAGGACAGAGAGAGAGAGAAAGAGAGAGAGAAAGAAATGGAGAGAGAGAGAGAGAGTGAAAGAGAGGGAGAGAGAGAAAGAGAGAGAGAAAGGGGGAGAGAGGGAGAAGGAGAGAGAGAGCAACAGAGGGAGAGAGAGACGGTGAAAGAAAGAGAGGGAGAGTGAGAGAGAGAAAGAGAGAGAAAGATAGAGAAAGAGAGGGAGAGAGAGAGACAGTGAAAGAAAGAGAGGGGGAGAGAGAGAGAAAGAGAGAGAAAGAGAGGGAGAGAGAGACAGTGAAAGAAAGAGAGGGAGAGAGAGAGAGAGAGAAAGAGAGAGAACGATAGAGAACGATAGGGCGAGAGAGAGACAGTGAAAGGAAGAGAGGGACAGGGAGAGACAGTGCTGACACTGCGCACCCAGGCCTCACTGCTCACCTGCTGCCACCGGTGTGTCTCCAACCACGTGCCGGTATACACTGCAGTCCACCAGGTCCCTCATCTGAAACAGAGTCCACAGCCAGTGATGGCAGAGTACATATCATTGCACACGGCAACATCGCTTGGCCGCCCCTGCGCACACAGGCTGCTGCACCGCAGCCCCTCCCGCCGCCCAGAGGGATTGCCTGCCCCTGCGCACCCAGGCCTCACTGCACACCTTCCGCCACCGGCGGGTCTCCAAGAGGGCCCACCACGTGCCGGTGCAAGCTCCAAGCCCGGGGCCCGCGACCTTGGCAGTCTCCACATCACGCATCCCCGCACCGCGGTCCAACAGGTCGCACACTTGATTCTGGGTCTTGATATTGGAATGGCAGAGACCATATCAGTGCACACGGCATCATCGCAGGCTTCACACCCGCTCAGCACTTCAGGTGCCCCCACCTCAGTGCACAAAAAGTCACCGTCCCGTGGCGGTAGGCCCGTGCCGGCCGCAGTGTAACCGGTGCCACTGACTCCATGCAACGCAAGTCATGGACCCTATATAATTGAGTCTCGTCATATGGCAGGCGGACGCAGCCATGTGACCTCAGGCAGTGGGGAAGAACTGGGACACGTTGCGTCATCGTCCCCCCTTTTTACATAAGCCGAGTGGGCTGGCTCTGCGTACGCCAGGCCAGCGTAGGGGTGTGAACAATTATCCCTGGCTTCTGGGCGTGGTTCATATCTGGGCTGCACAGGAAACCAACTGATGCGTGTGTCTCTGTTGCTGTGTCTGCGCCACACGGCCCGCAATCGACAATGTTGCAATGTTGCATGCACCCGGAGGGCGTCCGCGCACTAAGGGATTGTACAAGGAGTGCAAGGCCGCTCTGGGTCTTGGCTCATACATGCCAACTATTGTGTGTGTTCATCGCTTTTGGTGCACCATAAGCCCAAGGCCTAGCAATTGCAGCACAAAAGCCACATCACCTTCCCAGGATACAAGCAGTAGTCAGACTAACATTAGGGATGAAAGCCCCTTTGTCTCAATACAGAAGGCAGAAGGACATCTGCACCTCCGACCTTGGAATTGCATGCGGCAGGCACCCCCTGAGAGAGATACCATGGCAGATGATGACGACTCCCACACTACACACAGCGCTAATGAAAGATCAACGTATCCACACCCCACACACAGAAGTCCTTGCTCGAGGTACTCCTGCATGGAATGGCCTTGACACTTACGTACAGGACAACCGATACGTCCAAACTCTGCACACTCATACGACTCATTGCTCCGAGCTGTGGCATATCATCCACATAACAGCCGCAGGTCAGAAGAGTGCCCGTTCTACGGGAGCGAACAACGCAATGTCAGAACATCCCGGGCGCATGCACAACACCTGTCACGTGGAACTGTACCGTGACCATATGCTGCATTTGTTGGGGGCACTGCCACTGGCAGTGTTGCGCATCAGTTACCGTCTGAGCTTCTGTCTTGCATACGTCACCTGCGTCCAGCCCTGGTTCCACTGTCGATCATGCATATTCGAGTGGCCCATGGATGTCTGCCTATCCAACACAACAGTAGCTGAACTGGATTATGACATGCGTGTGCGCCCCCTGTTGGACCATGACCAGGAGTGTAACCTTAATACCCGTTCATGGGATGCCTTGGTATCTGGCGTATGTGCTGGCAGTTGGGCATGTGAGATTGCACAATTCCTCGTGTGCAGTGACCACATCGAAGCGCTCCCCTATTGGGCTGTGTTGCGGATTGGTGAAACGGCGTGGACGGAACACATCTGTCCGGACCAGCTAATGGATTGGCTCGCCCCGTGATCGTTGAAGTCGACAACAACGTACTCTTGGAACTGATTGCCCAGGAAGCTGCGCTCGCTTTCATGGACGAGTAACTACATTCATGCAGCCACAAAAGATTGTAACCCATAGCACAGTTCCCAACACCCTTTTGCATCTTGGAGAAATGGACACATATCCCACCATAACAGTGGACATGGCTGCATTCACCTGGACTCAGAATGCATGTGCGTGCAAGACTGCGGGTTGACAAACACCTGTGCAAGGTGAATGAACAATGGCGCCTGGCAACGTTCCTCAACCTGACACACCGCTGGAGGAAGAGTACACACGTGGCAATGTAGTACTACATGTGACCTTGTTGGACTCCTTCACCTGCTCACTGTCAGTAGAGCAGACAGTCAGCGCAGTCTGGTGGTACAGGTAACCCTGGGCATAATACTTCACTACGCTCACTGAGCATGCAAAGTTTGTGCTACTACGCAAATTGCACGTAGCAGAGTGAAAAACTGTGCTAATTGATGTAGTGTTGCAGCAGTATAATAAACACCTTCAAATGCTTTGATAAAGCAATTTTTTATGCTAAAAAAGCATATAACTAATTCACAAAAGTGAACTTTGACAATAAAATATCAAGCAATGAGAGAGGTGATGATTTTGGAGTCCCCCCTAACCTAGGGGGAGGACCAAGCAGATGCCTTGAACACAAAAAGCATATCATGTGAACGATTCAGTGGTGGTCCCTTCCTTCTAGGACCAACCCAAGCACAGTTATGGGCAAAAATACAATCCCAACCAAAGGCCCTGCAAAGCATTATGGGACGAGATTAGCAGTGGGCAGTGAATATTATAGTGTCCTATATCAAAATAATTCTACAAAGAGCTGCAGTTCAACTAGTCGTTACTAGATGTCCCTCACGAGATTCAAATGCAAAAGCATTGAAATTATTAATACATCAGCTGCAGTTCCACTCAGTCGTTACTAGATGTCCCTCACAAGTCAAATGCAAAAGCATTGAAACCCTTTCATGAAGCTTTTGCATTTGACTCAGTGAGGGACATCTAGTAACGACTAGTGGAACTGCAGCTCTTTGTAGAATTATTTTGATATTGGATACTATAATATTCACTGCCCACTGCTAATCTCGTCCCATAATGCTTTGCAGGGCCTTTGGTTGGGATTGTATTTTTGCCAATAACTGTGCTTGGGGTGGTCCTAAGAGGATGGGACCACCACCGAATCGTTCAAAAGATGTGCTTTTTGTTTTCAAGGCATCTGCTTGGTTCTGTCCCTAGGTTAGGGAGGATCCCAAAATGATCACCTCTCTCACTGCGTGTTAATTTATTGTTTTCACTTTTGTGAAATAACTATATGCATTTTTAGCATATAAAGACAGAGATATTTATTTTATCTTAACTTGCATTGTGCAAGATGCCTTTGGCAATTATTGTACAGTGCAGTTAAGCACACAACTACGCAATTTGCATGGCTACGTGTAGTTCAAAATGTACTTTGCGTAGCTACGTGAAGTGCTACTATGCAAACTACGCCCAGGGTTAGGTACAGGACTATGCAGATCCCATGGGCTGTGAGTGGTGTTCCCTGACACGGTGCAATGAGCATTCGCCAAACACCACATGACTCGTCCAGCAAGGCAAGGTGGGCTGAGACCGTTGGCATTCGTTATGATTGGTGTTCATTTGTGCCTCCCCATGTCTTGCACCTCTACATGTTCCTTTGCTGCCTGTTAGTGTATGATGCATTGGTCTGCATGTTGTGGCCCTTGTCTTGCCCGTACTGACATGCACATGCTAATAAAGTATACGCAACTTCACTAGTGTTCAACTGTGATGAGTGTTGATTAGCATGCCAAGTCGAGTGCCTCAATGAGCATTGTCCGTACACAGGGAGGGACTGACTGACGCATTTCACTTAGGGGTGGGTCCCTATTGCCAGCTCCACCTCTGTGAGCCAGACATTGTGGTTGGGAGAGTTGTTGGTAGACCTGTGCGCTTACGTGTCTTCAGCAATGTGAGTATGGTGTCCAACTTCTTGCCATGTGGATCAATGTGTTCCATCAAACCAAGCTGTGTCCACACACTTGAGTGTGTGTAGGTATGCAAAGAGATGTTCTGTTGTCACATGTGATGTGGGACACTACTTTAGGCCTCCTACCGACTTTGACATTTTTGAAAACACAGCCCTATTTAATACATGGACGTGGGGCTACGTTGGGGGGTTGCGAGATTGTTCATGATCAATGAGGCCACAGCTAGTTCACACCTTCACAGTCATCTAGTTGGCCATGTGTGTCACGGTCAAACATGCGCATTGATGTCATTTCCCAGGGTGTACCTTTTTGTGCAATCAATGTCCCTACAGTCATCCATACTGTTATACTTGATTGAACATAGACATGACACATCTGTGTGATTAGGAATGTTTTATTCACATCCTGTGGAGCGTCGGAGCTGGAGCAGTACATGGCCATGCACACCCCACATTACATGGCTGCCCAGTGGAGGTCCAAACAGAGTCCTTTAGGGGATGACAAGTTAATCGGTAGAGGAAGGGTTGAGTCTGCAGCCTGTTTGCTGTGTCATTGGTAACCAGAGCAGATATGGCAGTCCATGTCGGGGTCCAGGTGAATGTCGCAGAGTGTTCCGGGGGACAGTGGATGGTGTTGTACCAGGGCATGATGCGGAGGGCTGTACCAAGCAGAAACAGGCCACATGGCGGGGGATGAATGCTACAACCTCTTTTTGACACAGAGTCATTAACATCCACATCTTCGTCCTCTGATATGTCTTCTGTGTCAGGTGTGCCAGGTGTGTGTGGTGGTGTTATGGCTGCATCACTGTGTGCCACTGACACATCAGGGGGCGGAGGTGGTATGGCTGCACCACTGTGTGCCACTGACACATCAGGGTGCGGAGATGTGTGTGTCAAAGTTCCTGCAGCAGTCATCTGGGACAGGCTCTGTGGCAGCAATGGCAAGATGAGGATCTACAGGGCATGGTAGATCCCAGCTACATCTCGCTGGTGTTCAGCCGTGGCAGCCATCCTTCCTGCCTGCATCCGCTCCATGTTCTCCATTGTCCTGCGCATCTGTGCCAACTCTGTTCTGTCCTCGCTGGAGCCTCTCTGACTAGACAATTCTTGTATCCGAGTAATGGCTCCAGCGAGGTCAGCCAAGGATTGTTGTAGGGCATGGAGCGGACTGTGGGTGTCCGTTAGGGACTGTAAGTGGTCCCTGATGGGACTAAGACACCCATGTATGGCATCTAGTTTGGCTGCCATGAGGTCAAAACCCACCAGCACCTGTCCAGCCAGCCCCCTCTGGCAGTCTGACACACAGCGTTGGAATGCCATGTGTTCTTCGGTGAGGTGCTGGGAGCCAGCCGTGGTGGTGGGTGCTTCCTGCTGTGTGGTCTGTGCAGGGGGTGGGATCACCTCGATGCAGCTGGGCTGCCCTGCTCCTGGAGGTGGGGTCCGGAGGCTGTCCATGAGTTGTTGGAGGGTGTCGGACCAGATGGCCAGGGGGGCCTCCTCATCATCACTGAAGAGATGTCTGGTCTGCTCTGCAGGAGGTGTTGGTTGCCCCTCTGCAATGTGAAGGGGAGATGCAGGTTAACAGTGTGTTCCATGTATGTGCACACATTGTACATGTTTACATACAGTCTGCATGACAATGTACATTGTGACTGTTTTGGAGGAGCTGGGTATTTGATGGGAGACAGTGGACATTTCGACTACATGACGGATGTGAGGTTGTACTCGTACATTATCATCTGACAGTTTCCTGTAATGCCTGATATGGTTGGCCAGTTTCTACGCACATGCGGCACCAGTTGTGTCCTCTGTTCTGTGGTGTAGGTGTGGCACTTTGCACCAGATTGTCGTCAATGTTGATGTGCTGTGATTGCTCTGTGTGTGTGCTGCATTGTGGGAGAGTCACCCCTGCAGCTCTGATTTAGTGGCCCCTTATCCCTTTGAGGCGGTGTGCCTTTGATTTGTGTGCTTTTACGGTGCTGAGATGTTTGCGAATTGGGTCATTTGTGCTCTTGGGTGGATTTTGGACTCTTGTGCATTGTTTGTCTGCAGATGTGTTGTTGACGTCAGGGGTTGTATGTGCACGTGGATGTGTCAGGGTGTGACCTGCTCCTTTGAGGATCAATCAATCAATCAATCAAGCATTTGTATAGCGCGCTCCTCACCCAGAGGGTCTCAAGGCGCTTGGGGGAGGGGGGTCCGCTACTGTTCGAACAGCCAGGTCTTGAGTTGCTTCCTGAAGGAGAGGTGGTCTTGGGTAAGGCGGAGGTGGATGGGTAGGGAGTTCCACGTCTTGGCAGCCAGGTAGGAGAAGGATCTTCCTCCCGTTGTGGCTCTTCGGATGCGGGGGACGGCGGCGAGGGCGTGGTTGGTCGATCGTAGCAGGCGGGTGGGAGTGTAGAAGGTCAGACGGTCGTTGAGGTATCTGGGGCCTTGGTTGTGGAGAGCTTTGTGTGCATGGGTGAGGAGTCGGAACGTGATTCTCTTGCTGACGGGGAGCCAGTGCAGGTCTTTCAGGTGTCCGGCGATGTGGCTGTGTCGGGGGATGTCCAGGATGAGTCGAGCTGAGGCGTTCTGGATGCGTTGGGCCACCTCAGTGTCGTAGTGTGCACCATGTCATGTATTTTGACTGCAGCCATGCTATTGGTCATGCAGTGTCACTTGCATTGTCAGTGTGACTCACAGAGCAGCTGCTTTGCTGGGTTCAGCACATGTGCATGGGTGGGTTGTGAGATTGGTGAGAGGGGGGCATTTGTGCACATGGTGGATGGGAGCCTACTTGGTGTTTCTATGTGTGCTGAAGTGTGCCAAGGCCATCAGGGACATGCTCCGCAGTCATTGTGGGTGTGCAGTGTGCTACACATAATTGTGCATGTGTGCCATTGTGCCCGTCTCCCCCTGTCCCCCCAGTCCCTGGTCGTTACTCACCCTGTTGCTGTTGGGTCAGGTCATTTTCAAGCAGTGTCCGGACCACCAACTCCTTGCACCGTCTCCGCACTGATGACTGTGGCCACCATTTCCTCCAGCTCATCCAGCTCCTCCTGTGGCGCAGGACTCCCACCTCCAGTCGCCGTTGCTGCCTTCCGGTTGGCAGCGAGTTTCTGCTTGGTTTGGCTTTTCACATCATGCCAGCGCCTCTTGACCTCCTCCATTGACCTCCTCGACACTCCGACTGCATTCACGTTGTTCACGATGGACTGCCATATTTCCGTTTGTGTTGCCGATGACAGTGGAGGTGACGAAAAGTTGTTGGTAGTGTTCTGTCACCTCTGTGACGATGATCCTGTTTTCCTGCGGACTGAACCCCGTCTTCCTCTTCCTCTTCTCCTTGCCCTTCCCCGGCCCCGGGGTTCCTGGCTGGTCGTCTGTGGGGTTCGTGTTGTCCTCTGCACTTGGTCCGGGTGCGTCCATGGTGCGACGCAGTTACATTTTTTTGTCTTTTATTTTCTCTGCTTTTATAGTGCATTCTCACGCATGACGCGTGGGAATCGCAGGCCCGTCGCTGGTTTTCGCGGATTTTTGTATCGCCATTGGGGACATCGCCACTTTTTTCGCGTTTGTGTTTCGCATTTTTTCGGCGTCGCGTTAATTTTAACGCGGGCATTTGTCGCTTAATCGTGAGACTATCGTATGGTGCCGCCGGGTTGGGAATACTGCGTTAACACAGTGTTATTTTCCCGCGATAGACTGCGATGTGAGAAGTTGCGTTAAGCGAATTCGGTGATAGTTAACACACGTTCTTGAGAATATCCCCCTTTGTTTGTATTTGAGCTCTTTTTCTCTGGGGCAACTCGCGATGGGCAACAACAGTGGGTTCCACTGTCACAGAAGCAGGTTTATGGGCATCGTTGTGCCCAGCAGGCATGGTTGCAGCGTCTTCTCTTGCAGGAGGTTCAGAGGTTACCCCTAAGTAAGGCCCTGGGTCGCACGTCACTGTCCTTTCTGGGATATAAGAATCCTCTGAAAACAGACGCATGGTGTGACCTTGAGCAGTTCATGGGTACAACTATAGACACGGTACCGTACGCTCTCCCTTCACAATAACCAGAAAACTAGCTGTAAACCTCCATCTGTGCGTCTGTGGTGGGTGTTTGTGAGGGGGGCTCGGGTGCATGATTGGCAGGGGACTGCGGTGACACCTGCACGGTTCATTGATCAGGTGTTACAAACTAATACGGTGCTCTGCTGCGCTCCCTGCTAATAAAGCACACTTCAAGGGGTCACTGCGAAACGCGCGGCTGCCGGCTCGAGACATGGTGCGTGCAGGGCGTCAGGATGTGGGGGCTGCAGAATCAAACATCTGCAGAGTCACTTACTGTATGCACACTGTCAGCTGCAGCAGTGAGCGTGCACAGGCCACCGCCTCCGTTCACCGGGTCGGGGGCGGTGATTCATTACTGAGGAACGAGAGAGACAAATACACAGGCAGAAATGTGCATCGTGGCAAAACTACTGCATGTAGTTGTGTAGGAGTTTGCTGTGGGTCACCTTGCTGGTCGCCTCGCCTGCGCCACCGCGTATAAATGATTGGCATTTTAAGAGATCAGAGTTAAAAAGAAAACCTTCTAATATAAATCGCAATGCACTGCAGCAGTCATTGTTTTATCTCGTGTGTGTGGTAAAATGACTATAACGCACATTGCTTGGTGGGGTTAACCACTGCGCGTATTTAATTGCACCAGTACGCATTGATTTCTGCTCTGTGGCGCCCTTGAGTCATAACTGGCTGTAAATTGTTCTGGAAAATAGAGGCCTGCTGGGTGACGTCTCCACTTTGGATATAAGTGGAAAACACTAGCATCCGACCCAAAGCATTGGATGTTGACCAATATTGAAGTGACCACTGGGGGCTGAAGTAAACATGGTTAAATGCTGCATTTTAAATCTACCCCAGAGAAATAGTCAGTTCAGCACAGATTACTATGAATTAAAAGTCGGATTCCTAAATATTTACTCATTTTGCCCCAAAGTTCTGATTTACGCCTCACTTCCCAGCCGTTGTTTCCTGGAGGCATCTATCCATGCAAAAAAAGAAAAATAATTGTGTTGTCTTTGATTTGTAAAATGATATTGAACACCTTTGATGCCCAAAAATAGACGCGTTCCCCTACCAAATTCTTCATTGCCTGGCACTCACGGTCAGCCACAGGAACTTCAGGTATAAATAAACAGCGAAGGACTTGCTGACAACTTGCGGTAAAACATATTTTTCAGGCTCGTTGTATTTTTCCACATTATTTGGCTGCAATCTTAAAATAACATACAGACCGATCGATTCAAAGCAGGCCGGTTAATGTGTGTGCGCGCGTGCCATGATTGGATGCTTGTGGTGCACTTCTGTACTTGACACGTTGCTGATACGCACATATGTGGCCATCCCCGCCTCATGTTTTATTTTATTTTAAGAAAAGGCTGAACATTCTCGCCTTCTGATGCTGTCCATCCTCAAAACCTTTCGATGCGGCATTCGTACCCACTAGTAAATATCACACACACACATGTTCAAACAGACGAAACAGGTGCATATCTGTACTCAAGCTCACATAGAGAAACAGGCACATCCACTGACAAACACGCGCACAAAACAGTACAATCCAAAACTCACACATGCACACACTACCAAACATACACAAAACACATGCTCAAATGCAAAAGGTTCACACCAGTATACAAGCAGGCATGCTGAAACACAGACAAACATATCCACCAACACACGCGCAATCGCACACGCACACAATGCAACTGCAGGCAGTTACACATATAGGCAGAAACACACACCTTTATTTTAGTGTTCCACCCAGTCAAGCGTACACTCTCGGTTCAAAGTGGCTTGGAAAGATGCGCAGAGAAAGAACCCGCTGCACCGTGAGCATCACATTACAACCAGTCCAAAGAAAGTGTATTTATCTGTCGGGAGCTGCGGCTGAATGGCCCACTTGTTTGGTAATGAAAACTCATGCTTTCCAAAAAATGTGGAAGCTCTTGGTCTGACACGGAAACTGAGCCGCTTCTGGGGTAAATGACTTTCGCAGGCTTTCGCCACAATGTGAAATCTTTTGTGGCGCAGCTGCACAGCGTTTCTTTCAGTTGCACATTTCGCTTGCAGCGCACAGACATTAAGCCTCCAGCGCATATCCGACCTGCTCCTGGTGGGGTGAAGTACCCGGCTTTCACTGAACATGAGTTGGTTTGTGGTGCGCACACACATGGGCATGAGTTGGAGAGGCGCTTGTAGGGTGACGAGGAACATGTGTACCTGTGTGGGCATTGGGTGGTGTGGCTGTGTATGGTGGCTACGACAGGTTGTTTCAAACATAAATCTACCAGTCAGCATCACTGAAAAAGCCTCTCTTTTGAGAACTTCGCATATACTGCTTTGTAAATGTCAGTATTTTTTCTTTGCCACGTACACCCCAATGCCGCTGATTTTAAAAACAGCGCAGACCAGCAATTCGCCCTTTCTAATGTGAGTCTGAGCACAGTTACCGGCAAAGGACACGTTTTGAAAAAGCGATCCAAGCGATCGTGGGGCAGTCTCAAAATGATGGCCAATCTAGGAGGTGTTATTTATTGCTTTGTGTTTTGTTTACATTTTTTATCAACTGTTTTTTATTGGCATTTTTAAGTGTAAACGCGGCACATAGCACACGCAAACCAAAGCATCGGGTTTTTTCAGCCGGATTTGTGCACCCAGCATTTTAAATGCTTTTTTTGGCCCTGGAGGTCCTTGTGGGACCCTCTGAGCAGGCCTAGGCGGTCAGGGTGTTTCTACACCGCCCCCTTTTCTTGTTTTTTATCATTTTTTTAACTGTTTTCTTGTGACTCGGTTACCGAGTCACAAGATGGATGCCAACACATTCTGGTTTGGAGTGTTGGCAGCCAATCAGAATGAAGCTTGTGCTCGGGAGGGTTCGCGAATCCTCCTCGGTGCTCAGATATATACATTTTTATTTTTTTAATTTCTCAGCAACTACCAAACGGATTTACACCATTTAAAAAAAAGCGCGCTTTCTGGACCAAGACCTACCTTTTTGCCAAATTTGGTGTAATTCCGTTCAGCAGTTCGGGCTGTAGCTTTGTCTAAAGTTCCTATGGAAATTAACATGGGGAAAACACGTTTTGGGACCCCCCATTTTTCTCGGCCCTTGCTTGACGAATCAACCCGAAGCTTTCAAGACAGCAGCTGACCTGAGTGAACCATTAGTTTGGACAATTTCACGAAGATTCATCAAACGGCGCGAAAGATATTGGCAAAAGAAGAAACGCTTTTTGAATAGAAACAAGGTCCTAACTATAACTACCTACTGGCAACCGCCAGTATAATAACATAAAATCTAATAAAAAAACATTCTATTATAAATTAAAACACTAAGGGGCATATTATCAAGAACGGCGTTAACATTTTTCCCCACTTTGGCGGCAGGAAACTGCCGCTAAAGCGGCGATAATGGGCTTGATAATATGCCCTTGAGAATTCAATAGAAGCCCATGTTCTGGTGTGAACATGGGCTTCTATTGAGATTCTCCAGGGCATATTATCAAGCCCATTATCGCCGCTTTAGCGGCAGTTTTCTGCCGCTAAAGCGGCGATCATTTTATCGCCGTTCTTGATAATATGCCCCTAAACTATTTAAAAATCTTCAAACATAAATTTCCCACTCCAGTGAGTGCAACAGTAGGGAAAGTGTTGGATAGAGGAGGGGTAAAAATTACTATTCCCACTCCAGTAAGTGCAACAGTAGAGAAAGTGTTGGATAGCAGAGGGGTAAAAATTACTATTCCCACTCCAGTGAGTGCAACAGTAGGGAAAGTGTTGGATAGTGGAGGGGTAACAATTAATATTCTCACTCCAGTGAGTGCAACAGTAGGGAAAGTGTTGGATAGAGGAGGGGTAAAAATTACTATTCCCACTCCAGTGAGTGCAACAGTAGGAAAAGTGTTGGATAGCGGAGGGGTAAAAATTTATATTCCCACTCCAGTGAGTGCAACAGTAGGGAAAGTGTTGGATAGAGGAGGGGTACAAATTAATATTCCCACACCAGTCAAAGCAACAGTAGGGAAAGAGTTGGATAGTGGAGGGGTAAAAATTACTATTCTGACTCCAATAATTGTAAAAGTAGGGAATGTGTTGGATACCGGAGGGGTAAAAATGACTATACCCACTCCAGTGAGTGCAACAGTAGGGAAAGTGTCGGATTGTGGAGGAGTAACAATTAATATTCTCACTCCAGTCAGTTCAAAATTAAAAACAAACAAAATATTAACAACAAAAATATTTAAAAAGCAAAATAAATTAAAAAATATATAAATATGTTAAAAATTAAAATACTAATATATGTAATAATAAACATTTAAAACACATATTACAATAAAATAAAAATATATAACCGCTTCGCCGCGATCGGAATTCCGCCCAGGTGCTGGACATTCCGATCGCGGGTGTGGTCGTGACGAGCTCAGCTCGTCATGCGCACAGCGCGACTGCGCAGCATGACGAGCTGAGCTCGTCATGAGCATCGAAGGGGTTAACAAGCAAATACATATTTTTAATTAGAAATTATTTAGAAACAAAAACAAGCGAGAATGCTCAAAATGGAAATTATTGTCCTGAATAGACATTAGCTGGTGGTCAAAGCATAACACTGGCCCAAACATGGATGTAAATTAAAATCCCCCATTAAAATTGTCCAAAACTGAAACAAGTCTCTGACCCGTTCGTTACCTAAAACCATATGTAGTGCAACCAGATGCTCTGTGGAGATGGTGCCAGAGATGGCGTTATAAAAATATAACTTCTAGAAGTTCCCACTTATCTGGGAACTGCAAGACCATCCCCTGTATATATAGGGACTCAGCCCATAAATCCTGGGACTTACATGCAACAGATAGAGTTATCAATACTAACAAGATCCCTTTGGGTCTCCCCCAGGAGAATGAGCTGCAGGACAGAAAACTTAGAAAAACATTCCAGAGCAAAATAATTGCTGGTTTCCCAGATCTCCTGAAGAGCAATTACTTCATAGCTAGATATGACTTTTAACCACATTGGTGATGTTTGCTTTTCATTTAGGCCCGCTATAATCCAACTTAAAAAATGTAGACCATGCTTGTGAATGAATGAATGAATGACAATTTGTTGAGCGCGATAGCTACCCTTAGGCGTCCTAGCGCTGCGGACAATACGGGCATGAAAGACACTTGGGGCTGTCCGGGTTTATTGAAACAGAAAAGTCTTGAGGAGCTTACGGAATGAGAGTATATTAGACTCCGATCGCAGATGCGGGGGGAGAGCATTCCATAGTTTGGCCGCGTTGTACGAAAACGAGCGGCCACCACATCTAGTTCTTTTTATCCTGGGTACTTTGGCAAGAAGAGAGGAGGATGACCTAAGCTGTCTAATCGGCCGGTAGGGAGTGATCAGCGGTTGATTTATGGCGGGGCCTGTCTTCCAGAAGGCCCTGTGGGTGATACAGAAGGCCTTGAATTTAATTCTCTCCCGGACTGGGAGCCAATGTAGGCTTCTAAGCCCAGGACTGATAGGAGATCGACGGGGAGTCTGAAGAAGCGTTCGAGCGGCGCAGTTTTGAATGACCTGAAGCTTATTCAGAGTGGATTGTGGGGCTCCCAGATAGAGGGCATTTCCGAAGTCCAGGCGTGACAGAATAAGGCCCTGGACCATGATCTGTCTCGCCTGGAATGGAAGTAAGGGGAGAACCTTCCGAAGCAGCCTCAGTAGACCATAGCAAGTAGCCGCGAGTTTGGTTGCTTGGTGATTGAAGCTGAGGGTGTTAACCAGCCATATACCCAGGCTCTTGATCGTGTCCTTGTATGACTTGGAAGAGGAAATAGGGTAATTGAGGTGAGCAACTGGGGCACAAACAGGCATCCTCAGATCATTTCATAGTCACTCCACATCCTCCAACAACAACAATTCAACAAGCACAGTGATTCTAAATGATTTGAGGTCTGAATGGAGCAGGTTCCTAGTTCAACCAATGGTTGTTCTGAAAAGGTAAGAACAGAAGTAGCCACAACCGGAGGTGCCTTTGGCAAGAAACAATCATTCAAAGCCATGAGGGGGGTGATAAAAAAAACTTAATGGTAAATAGCTTAGCATGAGATGCAATATGGTGATGCCCAGATGTGTCTGCCAAGTGGTGGACTGCCACTCTCCCCTGGTTGAAATTAACCACCACACAGTCCCCTTCCTACCACTTGTGGGTATGGCCAATCCAAGGGATTCGTTGTGCCATAATAATAGAGTGGCTAATCAAGACATCTTGCTCCATATCAGTACTAAGCCAGTGAGTGATCCTGTAAAATAACTGGGTATAGTTTTCAACCATTGCCTCCTACAAGTGCTGAACATTTCTCAGTATCACTACAAAGGGGATTGCCTCAGGAAGCAAGTTGAAAACTTTGCCACTTGTAGAGTACCTCGGAGCGCGTTGCCTCCTGGTTATGGACAGGAGGTTACCTACTCTGGGAGCCTGTGTTAATGAAAGACAGCAACAGTATTCCGTACCAAAGGTCAACAAGATTGGTGAGTGGCTTGTCACTGAGAGGCAGGGCTCCAGAGGTTGAGGGATAGAGAAGGATGTTTTGAGGGGCCACTACAAACCCTTAGGACAATACCCTTAGAAGTTGGGTTCACATGCTGTATTCTCCCTTCGTCTCTCCCTCCCTCATTGAAATCCCTAGCAAGGTTATTTAAAGAGGTTGGGCCAAGAGGATGCTGATCAATGGACCTAGCCAACGTAATGTTGGCAACCAGTTTCTCAATGGCTGCCAACTTTGATAAAACTTCTGTCTAGAGAGGATTAATCAGGTCTCAATTCTCACCAATAAATTGTCCACAAGAACCCAAAAGGTTTTGTCTTCTACCAGGTTACAGTCCCCTTCATAATTCTTCCTTCAGTTTGAGGGGCCCTTCGATTTGTTTGACCCATCTAAAAGCTTTAGGGGCTGCTCCTTCCTTTTTCTTTTAGCAGCTGTCAGGCCTAGGTTGGGGGAGGAAATAATATGTGAGTTACCATCATTTTCCTTAGCTTGGTGCACAGTGACACAGGAAATTAACTTTGTGCCCCCCTTGATGCCAGCGGGGTGCACTACCCTAGAGGCATTAAACCTTGACCCCTGGCACTCCAAAATGATTGGTGGTCAGGTATTCAACTCTGCCACAGGTGCTGCAAACCAGGTTCCTCCTCAACTGATGTGATTTCCTCAGTTATTGCCCCCAACACAGACATAAAAAAACTCATAATTGAACTTTTACTTGAGGCACCCTGATGACACGATGAGGAAGTAGAACAATGAATAGTTAACTTATGTTTCCACATCATTGACCACATTCATGTGTGTCTCATAAAAAGAGGGGGAATAAAAACCAAAGTGGGAAGGCCTGGTCTGTTCTTGTGCGGGCGTCAACGAGCGCACACAGGCCCATCTTGGCCCGGTCTTCACATAGAAGCAACCTGATACATCCTGCGCATGTCCTGTGCTGTGGGATTAGTAGATTCATTATATAAATGCAAGTGCTTCCTTCTATCCTTGACAGGCACCAAGTACTTTGGGCAATAAAGTCCCAGCCCAAAAGTCAGTAAAAACCACAATCCAACAAGTTCCGTGCTGTGGGATTGGTAGGTGTATTGTATAGGCGCAAGCGACTCTTCCTCTGCTTGCCAGGCACCAAGGACTCTAGGCACTTAAGTCCCAGCCCTGACCACCATAAAAACCACCATCCATCATATCCTCTTCTAGCAACCCCCTGGTCACAAAATAGGACTGGGTAGATCTGAGCAATGTATTAGTAATAGTAATAGAGATACAGCAGGGAAGCAGGCTAGGACACCCTTCCTCTGGCCTTACCACAGTCCTCTTCAGTGGGAGCAGTCCGCTTAAGCCATCCACTCTCCCCTTGTTGGGGCTTTTGTGCAATTTGCTCGAGTTACTCAAAGCGGCACGTTTTTTACCTCTTGCCTATATAGCTGCTCCATCTCGCTTTTCTCCCATAACGTTCCAACCATTGTTGCTGCCTGGGCCTGGGGCCGTCAATAACACAGGAATCATCCGCAGGGAGCACAAACTGAAAAATGCTATTGATCTCCAAGGGCGTGCAGCGGTGGGTGTGGTGATTTACAGATTGTGAGCACATTGCTTAACATGGGTCTGTCATTCATTCTACACCCACTCTAAGAGTATTTTTTCAATTCCATTTTCTCACTGTTTCATATTGTGCTAAACAATTCACTTGATTTGGATCCCTCCACTGTTTTTCCAGTCATGACATTTTATCTCATTTTTAAAATATTTCGTAATTGTGGGCCACAAGCCTAGCCTTTGAGTTTTCACCCATGTTTAACTATATTATGTTGATACCTGTGCCCTTGCACCACTTCTGAGTTAATATTTGGATGCTCACCAGATCTACTCCAAAAGGCTACCTAAACCGCATCCTGAGAATTTATCATGTATCTTCTTACTAATCACACGCCTACTGCCTTGAGTTTTAGCTGTCAAACATATTTAACTGCATTTTTTGCAGAGCCCCTACTTTTGTGGTGCTTGTAACCATAGGAATTGGACTCTCAGCTGTTTATTTTAAGAGTTTCCTCCACCTTATCAGGGAATTTGCCCTTGATCTCCATTTTAGTTGGTTTCCAAACAAAATCTCGAATCACCTAAGTTTTATCTGTAGGTCATTAATTCTCAGTGTTATAAGTATTAATGACTCTGATACTGGTTACATCCTTCATTCTCACAGTACTTTCCTAATATTCTCAGCTACTACCATGTAATAACTTTTACATGTGTGAAACATGCATCGCTTTATCATTAAATCCAAGCTCTCTTACTTAGATTGCCACTTTTGCCACTTTTCTGTTTCCCCATAATTCTACCCTTCATTTAATGTGACCAAAGTTATTTTTCGTCGACACATTGTAAGGCTTAGCATTCTTGTCTTCAAGACTCTTGGGAACAACTGACCCAGGCTTCCTGCTGATTCTTTACAAATACGGTTCACTGACATAGTATGGCCACCCAAAATATCCCTGTACCGATATATTGTGTCCAAAATATTGATGTCAAAAATATTGTCATTAATATCGTTGTATTAAATATCGTTTTTTAAATATATTTAAAATTCAAAAATAAGGGGCTGATTACGATGTCAGTACGGTTTGCGGCCCGACCACGGAATTACAATGCCGGTGGTCAGAGCATGAACCGGCTGGTCATTCCAATGCAGTTCCGACCGGCTCTCAGAGTCTTCCGGCCATCCGGAACCGCACCGGTCGGGATTACGATGTCGGTTTCCAAAGCCTTTCCGTGCCGGCCTTTCCCGACATGAAAAGGCTGTTGGAAAGCGACTACGGTTAGTGGCCTAGGGGGTACCTAGGGTACCCCCCTGTAAATCCATGCACTGTGTGGCAGGCACCATGGGGTGCCTTCCACAGAGTGCAGGGTTTTACCCACACCCCCATTTATTTATGGGAGTCTGTATTACGGCCGGTTTACCGCCATAACACAAGCGCCGATAGCGAAATGTGAACATTGACCAAACAGTGGGGGTCATTACGATGTAGGGCGGATTGCCACCGCCCGCATGGCGGTGGTGATCTGCCCTACATTTCCCTCCGCCCGCCACCCATTTTCCCCCGCCATACTAATATGGGCCCCCAGGGTATTGGGGGGGTGGGGGGTGCACATGGGGGGTACCTATGGTACCCCCCTACATTGTCACCTTGTGCATGACAATGCACACAGTGCATTCCCAGCATTGTGGTGGGCCGTGCTGTGTGCACCGCCCACCACAATGCTGGGAATGGAGGATGCCACCGCCACGGTGGCGGTGGCATCCTAATCGCTGGTGCGGGACTGCCGCACCACTGCCGGCCGGTCCCAGCACCGCTAGGGTGGCGGGCGGACGAAAGTCCGCCCGCCATCCTAATAGGCCCCAGTGTTCGGTCGCATCGTAATCAGGCGGTTGGAACCGCAACTCTGACCAACATCGTAATAGGCCCCTAAATATTAAATGTATTAAATATTAACATTAATTTTAAAAAATAACATAGATTTAATATATATTTTAACAAATACAACAAATAAACTTAATTCAAAAAGGTAAACGCTTATATACAATAAGTCATATATATATTTACCAATTCCTGCTTAAAAACAATTATTAAACAAATAACTGAAATTTATATTATAATTTCAAAATGTTTAAATAAAAAAATAACAAATATATATATATATATATACATATATATATATAAACACATATATATCATATATATTAATAAAATATGTTTAGAAAACAAACTGTTCTAAATGAATTAAAAAAGTAAAAACTTAGGGGCACATTACGATACCCGGCGTAAAAAAATCCGCCAGGCATGGAAGCGGCAAAAACCCGCCCGCACACACCGCCTGAACACCGACCACGCCATTATGAGTACACAAACTGAAAACCGCCATCGGCGGAAAAATCATACAAAATACCGCCCGCCATCGTCCGAGTCGGAGTCAAACCGCCCGCCACGGACGGAAACACGCACGACAACACAAAACCGCCCGCCCACACGGCCGACACACCGCACGTGAAATTACGATCGCACCGCCATGAGCGCGGAAAAACAACAAATATACCGCCCGCCAGCGCAAACAACGCCGATGAGAATCGACACGGCAGAAGCCATGGCGCCCACGTACCTGCACAGAAACCATCCGCACACAAAACCAATAGCACACAACATGGCCAACAAGTCCACACAGCAAGGCACGCACAAATACACAAGCACAGTACACATCCCGAAAACACCCCCCGGACAAACAAAAAATACAAAGGCCAGAACCCCAGACACAACACACCTGAAAACAACAGACCATGAGGAAACACCCACATAGGTGAGTACAAAAGCAGCACTCCCACAGACCACAACCCCTTGCTACATTGCAAACCAGAGAGGAGAGGAGAGGACACAGTGACACAGCAAGGACAGCAGCACACCACAGAAACGCACACATCACTACCACCACCACCACCACCACCACCAAACACCGGCACCACAAACCCCCTGCACATTACACAACACACACCGCACCAGCACCACAAACACCATGGCACCACAAAGGATGCCCAAGTTCACGCCCATGGAGCTGACGGTCATGGTCGACGAGATCATCAAGGTGTACCCACAAATCTATGGGAACATGGTCCAGCACACACCACTAGCCACCAGAAACAGAATGTGGACCCGGATCGTAGACCAGGTCAATGCAGTCGGGACCCTGCCCAGGAACAGAACCGAGATAAACAAACGTTGGAATGACATAAAGAGCCTGGTCAAGAAGAAGGAGGGCAAAAACAGAGAGCTGGCTGCCGTCACTGGCGGAGGGAATCCCGCGCTCTTTAAGACCTTCAAAGCGTGGGAGGAGAAGGTGCGAGTCGTAATCCATCCGGAGATCCTCGCCGGATTAGCAGGGGAGTGGAGGCTGGTAAGTACAAACTAATGTATACCAGCACACCGCTATGTACACACATGCGCAACCACCATGCCACAGCTCCCAGGGACAAACACCCCCATGTCCAGCACACAATACACAACACATCACACGCACATGCAACAGACACTACCACACACAGGCCAAACCGAACAACTGTAAGATGCGTGGGGACATGTGTACACTAAGCCAGCCACGTAACCACCAACAGGTCCCCAAATATGCCAGAAGCGCCACAACGAGCACCCACCACACCCATGTGTCCGCCACAGCTGCACCAACTGACAAGTAACAGGTAAGTGGCAGGAACACAAAGTGCAGTGGGTCGGAGGGGGACAGCTGAAGTACAACACCCACCAGGCCCCCACTCCCACAGACCAGCAAGGTGGAGCACTCCCCACACCCATGTGTCAGGCACAGCTGCACCAACCGACAAGTAACAGGTAAGTGGCAGGAACACAAAGTGCAGTGGGTCGGAGGGGGACAGCTGAAGTACAACACCCACCAGGCCCCCACTCCCACAGACCAGCAAGGTGGAGCACTCCCCACACCCATGTGTCAGGCACAGCTGCACCAACAGATAAGTAACAGGTAAGTGGCAGGAACACAAAGTGCAGTGGGTGGGACGGTGGACAGCCCAAGTACAACACACACCAGGCCCCACTCCCACAGCACAGCAAGGAGGAGCATCCCCACACCCCACACCCACGTGTCAGCCACCGCAGTGCACAACGACAGCCGAAAGGCAGACATCACGGTCCACAGCAATCGGTGTCAGTGGGTGTACAGCCACCCCCACGACCCACTACACCCCCCACCCCCACAGACCTGCAACATGGAGCACCCCCGCTAAGAGCCATGTGGCATCCAGTACAGTGCACGCACGAACAACTTGCAGGTGGGAAACTGGACAGGTCTGGATTACTGGAGGCATGAGGACCATAACACCACCAACACATGGGACATGTCACGTAGCACACGAACACGCAGCACCGCCCACCGTCACGAACAAGTGAACAATGTGCACACGGACATGAACAGCAGACTCACACCCCACATGACCCATCACAGACATAGCAACACCCAAGGAGCCACGTCTGCATGCACAAGCCACACTGAATATAGTCCCACACGGCAGCCACTGTGCAACTCATCACACACAACCGAAACACCATTGAAGTCCTGTCCATGTAGCCCCTACTGCCTGTCAACCACACACCCCACAACTACGCCTATGTAAGACAAACAACACTAGACGCAACAGAGCGGAACAACATAAATGCACACGAACACCACTGAACCCATCAAACACACAGACACACCATGCACATACAACATACCATCCATCCCATCCGTCAGCCCCAGTCTCATGAAAGGCATGTCATCCGCACAGCTGCCACACATACAGCAGTCACGCTAAGACACATGCCCATGACCAACCATGTGCCAGAAGTCAATTAAGCGCACGACACACTGTGAGCAACAACACACAACATGGGCCACACCCCCCGAGCACTGCAGTGATGCACATGGCACAGGGCAGCACGCACACCAAGGAGATGGGACAACTGCAATACGTTGGCTGGCACACAACTATCACTCACTCATAACGATGCGTCCAATGCCATGTCCAGTAACCACAACAGACAGCAAATATGCAGGGCATGTCAGGCATGCACACACCTCAGACCATGCACTGTCATGCTGCCACAACACATGTCACGTTCGGCACCCATGGCTCACAGCATGTACCCCAAAAGCATATACCCTCCCAAATGCGAATCTGGGGCATGGCCCCCATGTTGCCATATGCGTTCCTAAGCGTTCCATTTGAACCCCAAAAGCATATTCCCTCCCAAATGCGAATCTGGGGCATGGCCCCCATGTTGCCATATGTGTTCCTAAGCGTTCCATTTGAACCCCAAAAGCATATTCCCTCCCAAATGCGAATCTGGGGCATGGCCCCCATGTTGCCATATGCGTTCCTAAGCGTTCCATTTGAACCCCAAAAGCATATTCCCTCCCAAATGCGAATCTGGGGCATGGCCCCCATGTTGCCATATGCGTTCCTAAGCGTTCCATTTGAACCCCAAAAGCATATTCCATCCCAAATGCGAATCTGGGGCATGGCCCCCATGTTGCCATATGCGTTCCTAAGCGTTCCATTTGAACTCCAAAAGCAAAGTACAAACCAGACCCAGGATGGGCCAGGAGCCCGCATACACCAGAGTCACAATGAGTAGGGGCAAAGCAACACACCCATCGGCATGGCCAATCCGTCCCATGCCACATGTGCACAGCACACAGTCCCATTGCCTAGCACACACACCTACAGATGCCACAGCCACACACTCGCCTCCGGGAAACCCATGTACGAGATTGCACGAACTGCCAATGTCAGACGACTAATACATACTTCGCCAGGTGCAACACAGTAACAAATCTCATTCTCTCCACAGGTGACGAACTGCTGGACGCTGGGGATGGAGACAGCAGCCAGCACAGCCAGCCTACAAGCCCCCAACGAGGACACACGGATCTGGAGGATCTGTCCACCTCTTCGGACACGGACCACCAAGCTGGCCCATCTGGCGTGGCAGGGCCCAGCCGCTCCCCAGGACCCCTCCTACCCACCAACCCATCATCCAGGGATGCTGAACAGTCCCAGTCCCCTGCTGCCACTGTCGTTGCGGCCACACCCACGGTCATTGCGGCCACTACCACTGCCGCAACCGCCACCATCGCCGCACCGACCACCACCGCCTCCACCACCACCACGTCTTCGCTGGCACCAGCCCCAGCGCAGGTGGTGGCCCGGCCGACTGGATCCACCCTGGGAGCCACAGCGAGGACCGTGGTGAGCAATGTGGCTAGTAGGCAGGCCGGTGGCAGCAGGACTGGTAGGAGGAGCAGGGTCAGGAAAACGCCAGCCTCCCCTGGGAGCCATGCCCTGCCTCAAATGGCCAGAGTCCTTGGGGCCTATGAAGAGGCCCAAGGACAATGGGCCAGGTCTGCTACTGACACGCGGGAGGTGCTGGGGGTGCTGAGGTCCATGGACGCCCATATGGGCCAATTCGTGTCCCGTATGGACCAACTCGTGGACCTCATGGGCCAGCTGGTGGTGGCGGTGGGGTCACAGGCAAGGCCAGCAACACCACCTCCGCCACCACCTGCTAGGGCGCAGGCTCGGGCAGCAGTGTCCACTTCCCCTGCGTCCACAGCCAGTGAGCACACCTCACCCACCACCAGCAGGTCGCCACCACACACCCCCTCCCAAACGTGGAAGGGGCCGTCCGAAGAGGAAACAGATCTCCCGGGAGGACTTCGCACGCTCCAGTCGCAAGTGAGGCAGCCAGCCAGCCTTCCGCCAGCCTTCCTTGACCAGCCACTGCATTGACTTGCTCTACGATCCCACTCCACACAGCCATCTGGATGGCATGTGTGTGTTGGACTATGGACATAGAACCAGTGGGTACACCCTGATCATCACGCAGCCATGACCGACAGCTCATTGTCACTGCACGCACCACTTTTGTCATCACCTTACACACAATCACATGTCACAGTTTGTAATAAATGCACCTTTTTCACTAACTGCTGTTTGTGCCCTGTGTCTTTATTGTACGGAATACAACGGCCACCTTGGGCGGAAAGGCACCTGATGCGTGGCATGGAAATGGAATCCGGAGGGCCTGTAGGGACCTAGGGGTGGGAGACAGAACAGGAGCACATTCAATGAGTGTGTCACACACCCATCACACAGTACATGTCAACAACTACAAGCAATGTACACATATCGCACAGAGCAATGGGGCACAATGCCACAGTCACCAACAGTGGCATACTACCCTGGCCATGGAGCGTTGACACACTGCACGCAGTGAACATACGGCCACCCTGACACAGCACACACACACCTGCATAGATACAGACACATCATCCGTCGTACATGGACACTCACCGTCAAGTGAAGTAGCGGGCGATGAGCTGCTGGCGCACATTCCCAGCTTCCTCCTCTCCGCTGTCCACCTCACTCGAGCTGTCCTGTTCTGCGGGCTGGGGCCCTGGTTGATCTCCGTCATCCACAATGAGGGGGATCTGCTTCCGAATGGCCAGATTGTGCAGCATGCAGCACGCCACCACTATCCGGCACACCTTCTGTGGGGAGTACGCCAGTGCACCCCGGTGCGGTCCAGGCACCTGAACCTGGACTTGAGGAGGCCAAAGGTACGCTCGACCACACGTCTGGTCCTCCCATGTGCCTCATTGTATCGATCGTCTGCTGGGGTGCGAGGATTCCTCAATGGACTGAGCAGCCATGCCCCATTCGGATACGCAGAGTCACCTGGGTGTGAGGGACACAGAGAACCGTTGCTATTCCAACTGGACAGGGGACAGCATCGCACAACCAGCACGCTACACCACTCCACATACTCACCGACAATACAGCCACGATCCTGTTGCAGATTGGCCATCAGTCGTGGCAAGATGCTGTTGCGCATTATGTGTACGTCATGGGCCGAGCCTGGAAACTTTGCACACACGTGGGTGATCACCATGTCCGCAAGGCACACCACTTGCACATTCAGGGAGTGCGTGTGCTTCCTGTTGCGGTACAGGTGCTCAGTGGCCTGTGGTGGAACAAGGCCAACATGAGTGCAGTCAATGGCTCCCACGACGTGTGGGATTCTGCCAAGGGCATAGAATGCACCCTTCACTGCCGCCAATTCACGAGCCCTGGGGAATCTGATGTACCTGTTCCGGTACAGCATCATGGCTGCCAGTACATCCCTCAGCACCTTGCTGAACATGGGCTGGGACATCCCTCCTCCACTGCCCACTGTGTGCTGGAATGACCCAGTGGCGAAGAAATGCATGGCGGCCATCACCTTAGCCGTGGGGGTGACAGCAGTCGGATACACCCTGCGGGGACGGAGATGGGGCTCTAACATGGCACACAGTCGATGCAGAGTTGGCCTGTCCAGCCGAAACTTCCTGATTACCTCAGTATCGTCCATGTCCGCCAGCAATTGGTATGGGCGGTCAATGTTCGGTCTCCGCCTGGGTTAAATGGCAGAGGACACATGTCAAAGCAACACGGCACATAGCAATTTCGCATACACATCACTGACATGACTGAGCAAGCACATGAGCCACAGCCCAGCTGTCAAGCTGGGACGGCACGGCCACAATACACTTACACAGGTCTCCCAACAATGGCAATGGCAAGTGAGACATACCACTGCCATGTGCATGCACATGGGGATCTAGGCCCCAATGACTTGCGGGGCGTGCTGATGGGGACTGACTGCATATTCGTCAAGCGGCAACGCCACGGCAACATGAGTGTCTGCTGAGCATGGTACTGCTTCCGAGGCTGGATGAGTATGGCACACAACGACGACGATGTGGGCACGGGCTGAGCGGCCAATACAAGTGGGACCTGTGGCACGAGGGGATATGAGACAGTAGTAGGTGTCAGCACTGCACCCTATGTACAGCACTGTACGGATCACAGCTCCCGAAACATTGACTGGTGTCCACATTGACAGCCCCATGCCAAGACGGCTGTGTGCTTGCAGTCACACATCACAGGTGAGAGGTTACATCGCACGTGCCAGGTGGCAGTCGTACATAGTGGGAGCTGGCATGTGTGTGCATGTGTCTCCTGTTCAGGATCCACCAGATGGGCGCTGACTCTGTACTGACCATTGGACACAGCATGTTCCGTGGAAGGCTTGTGTGTGTGGGATGGTGGCACTGGATGTGCCTCCGTTGGGTGGGGGGCCATGCACAGGGCGGGTACGTCGATGATTGCGCATTGTTGGTCACGGTGGGTGCACCAGCTAAGATGTGTTGCCCTGTGTTCAATTCCTATGTCCGCATGATGATGGACTGTGGATGTGGGCAGACTACACATTGGTCGATGTGCTGTCCATATGCATGTGCCTTCACACCAGGCACAGCTGCCCCTGCACATGTGACCCCTGCTGGACTCGCTGCTGGGTCTGTGGAGCTGATGCACCTTCTGCGCGTGGGGCGGACAGCTCTCCTCACTTCCCTCATTGCGCATGTCATGTCTTTGCCGCAGGTGACATGGATCATGGAGGGCCCACATGTACGCGTGGGTAGGCTACACATGATTGTTCACTGGTCGCCACCCCCAGTCAGTGTTTCGAATGGGAAGGTTGTCGTGCTGGTGGTATGTTCGATGTGGCGGATGGGCGGGCCTAGGTGCGGGCTTACATTCCGGACATGGGGGGTAGTTGGATTGGCGACTAGTTGCAGTACACACGGGACACGTCTCTTCCTTTCCACATCTGGGTCATCCCTTGTACTAACTGACAGTGATACAGTCATCTTCGCCCCAGCCCTCATGTCCTCCCCTCGCCCCCCAATATGCATGCTCACCTGCGAGGCTAGCGCTTGCACAGTCAGCCCCAAGCTCGCACCAGAGAGGGCAAGGAGTGTATGTGTGGGTCCAGTTGCACGAGTGGGCTGTCTCAGGGTATGATGTGTGGCGGGACGCCGTCCACCTGCGTGGTGCCCCAAATGGAGACCCGGCCTGCATGGACTATGCATCACAGTCTTCGCCTTCCGGATCCGCCATCTGCGACACCCAGTGGCTGTGGCTGCCCTTGCGGCCATGCCGCGTCCGTCTGTGGCTGATGGCCCACACATTCACTCTTTGGCCTCTCTGGGGAGGGCTCAGGGGTGGTGGCGCACGCGCTTGCACTTAGTCGCAATGGCATGTGGCGTGGTTGGTATGATGGGCAATGGATGGGATGGTGCGAGCCACCTCCCGTGACGTCAGTGCTGCTCGTGCTGTGGTGCGTCCCCCCTACACTTCCATTTGACTTTTTGCCATGCTGGACGTTGAGGTTCTATTGCCTGCGTGATATGACCAGGAGGAGCGCGAGGAGACCTCTCACACACCATGCTCCACTGCCATCCCGTGCCCTGTATCGCCTGTGCGGATTGACTATGTTGGGGTTACACCTGGTCGACTGGGGCTGTGTGTGCCTTGTCAAGGGGCATGGCGGGCGCACAACAGGATCCAGCTTGTCCACAGAGGGTGGGCTGAGGTGCGCCTGGTACCGCTTTGTACGTGTGCCCGGCTGCTGTGCACACACGTGTTCACTCCCCCGACAGGTGTCCTCTCACAATGCCCAGGGAAGCGGTGGTGTACTGTTCATGACCCCTCCCAACACGGCGTGCTCCAACTTGGCATGTGCGCATCTACCCGTCGCACCCACCCACCTGAGCACTGCGTCCATACGACTTCACACGACACATGTGTGTCTTCCACAGTAGTGCTACTCATTTGCGTTGACATCCAATACCAGTGGACTACATGGTCATGTCACGACTGCCGTGTACTTCACATACTCTCATCCTCTCTCATTCGTACTTGTGAAATGAGTCAGCGGAGACAGTTCTGGTTTCAAACATTATATTGAGTCTTCTGTCCTCTGTGATGCAGTATAGTGGACACTACTGGCAGCGGGATACATGTTGAGGATATACTGAGCATGATTACAAATGGGATAGGGTGTGGGGTTACATCTGCTTGGCCAAGGCTGTGCTAATGTACATTTACGTATAGCTGCGGAGCTGCGGACTTTGACACAGACGGTATACATGTAGCCTACAAGACCGCTCGGCATCATGGGCACAGTCCATCTCAGTTCCATGTGACAGGTTTGCTGCGGTTGTTCCTCATGCACGCGTGCATGTGAGATGACATCAGGGCATGTGCTTGCGTGCATGCAGCGGCGTGCCACTTGTTGTTGCACTGTGGTGGTTACTGGACATGTCACAGTCACTGGGGTCGTGTTGTTGTTGTATGCACTTGTCGTCCATGCAAAGGTCCTGGTATGGGATTCCCGGGGCGGGGGTGGGAGGGGTGCAGCACCCACAGACTCCAGGCGACCTATTCATGTCCACTGAGCGGTGTGTGTGTCCATGTGCGCTGGATCCATGTCGTGTCCTGGTTGTTCGTGCAGTTCCGTCCATGTGGGTGCGATGCACAGAGCCCATGCCACTGCCTCCCACGATGCATGCGGTGTTCCTGGATGTGATGGGGAACAGTGTGCATGTCCCGGTCATATCCGATGTCATGGCGATGTCGTTGATGGTGTGGTTACAGTTGCCGGTCGTTTGGTATGGCTGTTGTGGTGGTGACTGGCCAGTCCGTGCGGAAGCTGAGCATGGGTGCGGGGTTGGACTTCATAGGTCACTCGGGGAACCTGCGTTGTGGTCCGACGTATTTACAGGTTGACAGGTATGCGATGCCGTCCAGCAGGGCTTCCATGTCATTGGTGGTGTACATGTTTGCCAGCCAATGAAGCGGATGGTGGCTGTCAAGGTGTTGTTCGTAGGTTGTCCCTTGGAGGACCATGATGGGGCATGCTGGGTGACATTCGATGTAGCTGTTCTCGATGATCCGTCGTGTGGAGGCACAGTGGTTCCATTTCAGTGCGCGTGCGATGTTGGCCACATACGCCATGCCCCCATAGGCAGAGCAGGCCCTGTCGTGTGCGTCCAGAGGGAGGAGTAGTGGTAGCAGGTCCGCCTTCAGACATGCCGGGTTGGAGAGGCATATCTCGACGGGATGCTGGTAGGGACACCTCCGACAGTAGAAGACGGGCATGACGCAGCTGAACAATGTGATGCGGTAAGTCAGTCGGTAACTTACGTTCAGCAGGGACAGGAGATCGCATCCCAATGTATGTATCGTGCTGGTTTGGTACAGCTTGAGCTCTTCGGCGTAGTTGGGTAGGTGTGTTGCGGTTGCCATTTCGCAGCGGTTCGTAGAGGTGGCGTGCTCCGGCTGTGTGTGCAGTCTGCAATGTGCACGCTCCGGAGTTGCTGTGAGCTCTGTGTAGTCGTGGGGAGACAGGACTTGTGTTCTGTTGGCTTGTTTGGAGGACACGGGCCCTCTTCCCACATGCTTCTCAGACAGTTCAAGGTCGGTGCTGTGTGACTCCTTCCAATTAACTTGCATGTGGCCGACATGGGGGAGTGTTTTCTTCTTTCTTCCCCGTCCGTTGTGTGCTTCTGTGATATGCGCTATCTGCCGTGTGGTCGGTCTCCTCGGCATGCCTGTGTTGGTCTATTCTTGGACAATGGCTGTATTCACCGGCTTCTGCCGTAGGGCTGTGGTTTCGGTGTTGGAATGGAAGGTCATTCAGTGCTGTCTGCTCTCCCTTGTGTGGGCGGCAGGCTGCCTTTCCGCTCTGCGTTGGGCCTTGTGTGTGGATGTAATTCTTGGGCCACCTGTTGTCGGTCCCCGGGCTCTTTGGTGTTCCGTTTCATGTGTCTTGTTCATATGTGCAGGGTGGTATGGGTTTTTCAGTGTGGTACTGGCGTTCCTCTTCCCGAAGGGGCCCTGCTTCTCCTAGTTGGTGTTGCCGCCGCTGTGTGCTTCGCCATGTTTGTTACACTGGGGTGTGTCCTGCTGTTGCGTGACTTAACTGACATGTGTGCGTCGGTTGTGTGGCGTTGGGTGTTGTCCGTGAATTGGGCGTTGGGGACATGTCTGTGGCCGGCCTGTCACGTGTCATGTGCGTTCGGGGTGGGGCTGGTGTGTGTGCTGCTTGGTTGTGTCCCTGTGTCTGTGTGCGACGCATGCATGGCGCTGCGGTTGGCCTCTGTGTTGTGCGCATGTGTGGCGGCGTCATCGGCGCTTTGGGGCCGTGACGGGGTGGTTGGTTCCTAGTCCCAGGTGGTGTGTACACATGTGTTCCGCGATGTTAGGATTTGGCCTGTGTGTCATATGTGGATGCAATGGTGGATGTGTAGTGTGCACGTGCTGGTGGGGGGTTGTCCGCTTTATCCGCCCTTGCACTGTGTGCGCTGTTTGCGTGCACTTGTTGTGTGTGTGCCTACCTGCGTCTCCGCGGTACGTTGCGTCCTTGGTGGTGCATCAGCAGAAGCATGGGAAGGGCCTGCAGTGCTGGATTCATGCCCGGGGTGCCGCTTCTTCGTTGTCCGTGCTCTGCGTCCGTGTTTCCGCCTCTCTTTCACGTGCGGTGTCTCTTTGCCGTGGGAGCCGTTTGTTTGCGGCATCGTAATTTATGCGCCGGGCGGGACGTGTTTCGTCGGACGGTGTGTGTCAGTTGTGCTGCGCCGCTACGTGTGCGGGCGCACTTTGATGGCGGACGGTGTTGCTGGCTTGCCGGCGGTGTTTGGCCTACTTTTCGCATCGTAATTGGGCGGGCGTGTGGACTGCTGCGTGCCGGTGGTAACTGGTGGTTTTTGCATCCGCCAGCACGGCGGTAGTGCTTCCGCCCGCCATCGTAATGGGCCCCTTAAAATTCTTTAACTTCAGCAAAAAATATTTTGCACGATAAAAACAATAATTAAAAATATTTACATTTTAAATAAACAAAATCATAATAATATGTTATGACAATCTAAAATAAATTATACAATAAAAAATGTAATACATATACTATTCCCACTACAATTTATACAAAACTACGCAAACTATTACAATAAATATATATAAAACTTACTACTCCCACTTCACGCAATGCAAATTATTTTTTTTTTAAACTGGGTAAAATTAAAAAATGTACCTTTAGTAAAGTCAACAGTAATGAAAGTGTTTGATTGCGGATAGGTAATATTTGCTATAACCATTCCAGCCAGTACAACAGTAAGGAAACCTGTGGAATGTAGAGGAGTAAAATTTACCATTCCCAATCCAGTCGTTACAACATTAGGGAAAGTGTTGGATAGCACAGGGGTAAAATTTACTATTCCCACTCCAGTCAGTAGAGCAGTAGGGAAAGTGTTGGATAGCGGGGGGTACATTTTTCTATTCCCACTCCACTCAGTACAACAGTAGGGAAAGAGTTGGGTTGCGGAGGGGTAAAATATACTATTCCCACTCCAATAAGTGCAACAGTAGGGAAAGTGTTGGATAGCGGAGGGATACAATTTACTATTCCTTCTCCAGCCAGTACAACAGTAGGGAAAGTGTGGGATTGCAGATGGGTAAAATTTACTATTCCCACTACAGTCAGTGCAACATAAAAAACAAACAAAATATCTTAATCAAAAGAAACTTATTTAAAAAAAATAGTAAATATATAAAAATATAAATATGTTAAACAAAAAATACAAATATATTTAACATTAAAAATAAAAAATTGCAATGTTAAATACATATCACAAATACCAACAAATATTATTATAAATAAAATACAAAACAATGTTCTTACAAATAAACATTTTTATTTAGAAATTATTTATAAACTAAAAAATATTTATTACATAAATCTAATTTAGTTACTTCCCACCCTTTAACCCCACAAAACTCACAAATATAAATAGTTATCAACAAACCAATTATCATTAATTAAAAATTATTTATTAATGAATTATAAGTAATGTACTTCTCACAATATACCCCCACAAAACACTCAACTTACTCAAACAATGTAACAAAATATTATTGACACAATAAACATAATTAATTATCAAATAATAACAATTATTAATTAAAAATAATTATTACTTACTTAAAACTAACCATCCCATTCAACTACAAAACCCACAACCCAAATCTAAAAAAAGAAAAAATTATTGCACATTTAACATTATTAATTATCAATTAAGCAAATATTAATAATTTAAAAACTAAATATTAATGCATTAAAATCAATTAACTTCCCACCCTTTACCCATATAAACCCCACAACTCGCACCTAAAAGTAAACCTAAAAACAAAATTAATTACACAATTAAATAATTAATAATATTTAATACATATTTATTAATTCATTTACTCCCCACCTTTTCCCCCTATAAATACCACAATACACAGCTAAAAACAAATTAATTTTGCAATTAGTTAATATTAATTAACAGCTAATTATTAGTTAATTAAAAATAAATTACTTCCCACCCTTTACCTCTTTACCCCTATAGCCCCACCAACTGCACCTAAAAAAATACACAATTAAGTTTCAATTAATTAATTAACAACTAATTATTAATTAATTAAAAATAAATTACTTCCCACCCTTGACTCCAATAGACCCCACAACCTGCACTAAAAAATACATTAAAAAATGTATAGCACAATTAACATAATTAAAAATCAATCAAATAAATAATATTAAATTAAAAATAATCATTAATTTATTATAATTAAATTACTTTCCACCCTATACCCCTATAAAACCCAAAACCCGCTATGTAACTAAAAAGCACAACATTTAATTAAATTACAGTTCAAACCTACTAAAAATGTAACAAATATATTCAAAAACATAAATAATAATTAAATACAAAAATTCCACCATATACATTTAAAATGTATGCTAAAATACTTACCAATAACTAAAAAAACGATATTTTAAACAACTATATTTTTGGAACCGATATTAAGGACTTCGATATTTAAAAAATCAATATTAATTACCTTAAAATGGATATTCTTGACATCGATGTTCTTGCTGACGATATTTCCATGTCACGATATTTTAGACTTGATATTTAGGTATGGCGATATTTTAAACTCAATATTTTGTCTAAATACCTACAAATTAGGGGTGGGCGGAATTTGCGTAGTCGTGCTACGCGAAACGGTAAAAATCTCCGCGAGCACGCAAAAGTTCCGTGAACACGTGGAATTGCTTGTTCCTCGTTCGCGATGCTTTTTTCCTGTTCGTGAACGCTGTTTGCGTGCTCGGGGAGAAATATCTTGCAAACACGCATTTTGAAAGCGCGAAGAAGCAAAAAATTTCGCGAAGCTGCGGATCGCAGAATTTTTGGTAATTCCGCGTTATCCGCGGAACGCGAAATTACCCAAATTCCACAAATTCCGCGAGTGGAACGGAATTTACCGCCCAGGCCTACTACAAATACATCCACCAGGTGGCATGCCTACCCATCTGAAGCACCTACTCTCATTAATTAACTATCACCATTTTATCCTTTCCAGAACTTTGGGGGTCATTAGGATGGTGGGGGGACTTGAGTCCGCCCGCCATCCTAGCGGTAACGGGACCGCCCGCCTGCCATGCGGCGGTCCCAACACCCTGATAATGATGCGACCGCCACTGCGGTGGTCGCATCTGGCAATTTAACATTGCGGCGGGTGCTGCTGGCTGCAGCACCCGCGACAATGTGAAATGGCCATGTTGTGCATTTCCCTGCACAACGTGGCAGGCACCGCGTGGTGCCACAGCTGACCCGCCCCGAGGGGGCCCGCAACGGGCCCCCAAAGCCAGTCTCCGCCTGCTTTTTGAAGCGGAGAATCCGCCGCAAAAAGACAGGCGGAGAGGGCCATTGTAATTACTACAGCGGTGCCTGCACGGCACCGCTGCAATGATTGCCTGGTTCCGGGTTCCGCAAGGCGGGCAGAAAAGGACCGCCTTGCGGAACCGTGGCGGTTGGTGTTTCCGACCACCGCAGAACAATAGTGATTCCCACCGCCATCCTAATATGGCAGTGGGTAAATCACCTTTTGATGGCGGGCGGATCGCCACCGCCCGGCCGGCGGTGGCGATCCGCCCGCCATCGTAATGAGCCCCTTTGTGCTCAGAATTGATTCTCACCTTCTTAATGATGGCCATAGATACTATACGGCTTGACACTCTTTAAACAATTATGGCTTTTAGCCCCAAAAACTGATACTTTGTATATCTCCATTAGGATGTTTTCCACTTGTTGCGTACTACACATAGGGGCCGATTCCGATTCGGGCCGGAAATCTTACCGACTGACTCGGATCGGGAATCTATTCCGACCGACACGTACCGGTGCAGCCCGACCCGCCTAGTACGATGAAATGCGTGCAGAATCCGACCGACTCGAACGGAACACAAGCCGAACGACCGAACCGCGCGGAAAAAAGCTATCCGGCCGGAAAACCACGCGAATCGAACCGACCGACACGCACCAGGAATGAACCCGAACTAAACGTACCCGCGAAGTCCGACCCGCGCAGTACAATGCAACGCGTGGAAAACCCGACCGAGTCGCACGGAGTACAAGCCGTACGAACGACACGCATACAAAACAGCGAGCCGAAGCAACCCAATAATCCGCGAACGACGCGGACGCCGCACATGAAACACAGCACAAACACAGCGTGAACGACTCGGAGAAGCTCGCACGAGACAACTGCAGGGTCCGACTCGGTCAGAAGAACGTCTCCTACATGCACAAAAAGTACAAAGGGAAAAACACAAAAAAAAGGCCAAACAAGCAATTACAAAGCCAATAAATACTAGGGGGGGGAAAAGGGAACAAAGACACACCCACAACTCCACCCATATAAAGGCCACAAATCCCTACCATGATCCTTTGCAAAATCGAATGACCTGCCAGCACAGAACACCAACAGACAGCAACCACACACACACTCACAGCTCATCCATCACAAAAGCCACACACCATCAGCACCTCAACAAATAGCACCCTCACATACACCCAGCAAAACCCACACTCACACACCCTCACTTGCACACCAACACCCACATCACTCACCACCACCACCCATCACCATGCCCCCAAAGAAGAATCCAAATTTCCTAGACAGTGAATTGGAAGTCCTGGTAGATGAGATCCTCAGGGTGGAGCCACAGCTGTTTGGTACACTGGTTCAACAGACCCCCATGTCGCAGAAAACCAAGATGTGGGAGAGGATCGTCGACAGGGTCAATGCACAATCACCATGTTTGCGCACAAAGGAAAACATCCAGAACAGGTGGTATGATGTGCGCAGGAGGGTCAGGGACCTACTAAAGAAGGATTACATCTTGAGCCAACACACCGGCAGTGGCCCTCCTGCCAAACCACTATACCTCAGGCCCTGGGAGGAGAAGGTGCGGGCCATCCTACCACCAGTGAGCGTATATGGACTATCAAACATCCCAGAGCCTGGTGAGTACACAACAAATATACCCAATATCATGTGACAATATACACACATCACTGTCAAGGGGATAGTCAAACCATGCACCCTTAGCAAATCCACAGCAACAAAACCAGATTCATCCCAAGATGTGTATGTCAGTCAGATAAACACAATACATGACATCCCATAGTGATATGTAACTGTGTCATGACATGTACAAACCCTACAACAAATAAAGCTAGGCAGTGGCACAAATCTAACCAACAAACACAGTCAGATATGTAGCCACCACTAGAACACCACCACACAGGGAATCCCACAGAAAGGAAGGAATTCTGTGTATGCTGGTCAAGTCAGTGTAGCCAATAGCATCATGGGAGTTGTAGTCACAGATATTGCCCACCCTCACAATACGCCCATCAACACCACTCTGAACCATGCTCACATCACAGGGAGTGGAAAACAACTGACAAGATGGCTGACACTGGCTACTGCTGTGGGGAGCACAAGGCCCTGCTGGCAACTGTGCACAAACCAACAGCAGGACACCATTGACTGACATCCTGAAAGACAACTTGCACTCCCTGCAATGGAAGCACTTTCCATGGTGGGATATCTGGCTGGGTGGGAAGGAGGACTGACAGCTCTGACCATAGTTACCAGCAGCTCTTCTCACACACACCCCTAACACAAACTACACACAACTCACCTGGGAAAATGCATTGCCTCACACTAAAATTAATTATCCCACAAAGAACCACCACCCTGGGTTATGCTGTGGGAAGCACAGGGACACACATGGGACTTGTAGCCAAACAAACGCCAGGACAACACTGTCAGCCATCCATTCAGCACAGGCACACTACCCCACAGGGAAGCAGAGTCAGAAGGAAGGAAGTATGGGCAAGCTGGGAAGGGGGGTGTAGGCAATAGCATGATGGGAGTGGTAGTCACAGCTCAACATCCCCCACCCACATGGCCCTGCAAGCTCACACTGAAGCATTCACACCTCACAGGGAGTGGAAAGCCACCTCAAAGATGTCTGACACTGGTGCTCTGTTGTGGGGAGCACAAGGCCATGCTGGGAACTGGCCACCAACAAACAGCAGGACACCACTGTCAGCCATCTTGCCATTGCTGTCACACTCACACACATTGAAGTCCACTCAAAAGGAAGGAAGTATGGGCATGCTGGGAAGGGGGGTGTAGGCAATAGCATGATGGGAGTGGCAGTCACAGCTCAACATGCCCCACCCACATGGCCCAGCAAGCTCACACTGAAGCATGCACACCTCACAGGGAGTGAAAAGCCCCATCAAAGATGTCTGACACTGGTGCTCTGTTGTGGGAAGCACAAGGCCCTGCTGGGAACTGGCCACCAACCAACAGCAGGACACCACTGTCAGCCATCTTGCCATTGCTGTCACACTCACACACAGTGAAGTCCACTCAAAATGAAGGAAGTATGGGCATGCTGGGAAGGGGGTGTAGGCAATAGCATGATGGGAGTGGTAGTCACAGCTCAACATCCCCACCCACATGGCCCAGCAAGCTCACACTGAAGCATGCACACCTCACAGGGAGTGAAAAGCCACTTCAAAGATGTCTGACAATGGTGCTCTGTTGTGGGGAGCACAAGGCCCTGCTGGGAACTGGGCACCAACCAACAGCAGGACACCACTGACTGACATCCTGAGAGTGAACCTGAACCCACTGCAAGGGTGGCATGCTTCATGGTGGGATAACTGAGTTGGGGGAGAAGGATGTCCGGATGTCCACCAAATACAACCAATGCTGGCCATGTACACACCTCAACATTCATATTGAAATGCTCAAAGTATGCAGGACAATGTGCTACACCAATATCAACCTCTGACTGTGACAACTTAGGACAATGCAATGTACAGGCCCGCATCCAGAGGTACAGTCACAACTGTCAGGTGTGTGAACCATTGATGCCTGCAGAAACATAACATACATTGTGTGTCTCTCCCAAAAACAGGTGATGATGGGGACACAGCAGCAGATGATGAGGAGTCCCTGTCCCAGGCTCCGGGGGACACTGAGCTCACTGGTGTGGAACAGCCTCTGCCCTCCTCGGATGGCGAAGACCTACCTGGCACCTCCGGTGTGAGTCATCATGCAGCACCTGCAGGACCACCATCTGCACCCCCTGCACCCACCCCTCCAACAACAGCAAACCCACAGACCACCCCTGCCGACACGGACAGACCAAGGACCACCACCACCATCAGCACACGGACCCCGGCCCAATGTGGAGCAACGGACAACAACACCAGCAACAACCCCCAAGGGGGCCCAGGGTCACCTGTGCGTGCCACCGCAGGTCCTGCACATGTCGCCAGGGGTGGTGGGAGGAGTGGTTGACATAGGTCGCTGCTTGCAGAGGGGTCTGGACTGCATGATGACCCACAACTGGTACGCATAGCTGATGCGTACCAGACTAGCACCGGAGAGGTCAGCCAGGTAGTGGGGATCCTCAGGGACATTCAACAGCAGCAGGCTGCCCATCATGCCCGCTTGGACTCCCACATGTCCCGCATGGAGTCCAAGTGGGACACATTGCAAGAACTGACGGCGGTGCATAGGGACATATTACAATGCCTCCGCCAGATTTCCACCAACATGTCAACACCTCCCTGTGTGCCCACAACATCTGGTGCTGCAACAACTGCAACTGCCACAGGGAGGGAGGATGACTCTGGCGGAGAGTCCCCTGCACCGCAGCAGCCTGCACTTGAGGGTCCCCCCAAAGAAGAGGGGTCGTCCGAGGAAGGGCGACTGAGAGGCCGATGGCCATGCACAACCCCCAGGAAGCCAACACCTGTTCTGGAAAATCACCTTTGTGCGCAAACTGTTCACCCTGTCGAATGCAACACAACTCTCCCACATGACATGGGGAGTTCAAGTTGGACCAATGTATCAGATGACTGTGGACTTTACACTGGACATTTCTGCTACCAGGACTTCCAAATCATCTAGGAACTTTGGATTACAATCACAATGTACAGCACCCACCATCCTGTGCACTATACTCACACATGTATGTCAATAAACTCACTAATACACCATACTTGCCTCTGTTGTGATTCCAACGTTGTTTCTGTCATGGAGATGATGATCTGCGAAATGACACTGTGCATGCTAACTGCTACAGCAAGTACAACACCGGCATGTGAGTCATGGCGACGTGACACATATGAGGGAGACACACCACCAGGGCTACACAACACATACACACCAGGGCCATCTGACTCATCGCCTACACTGATGTTGCCAGGAAATACGGTGCAATGCACAGACACAGCACCTATTCACAGTCTGTGTTAACTAGCCCACTGGTGCAGTAAGCAAATGTCAGTCAGATGTGTGACCACAGACAACGCACATCACAAAGTGAAGCACAGGTTTATTACACATTTGCAACATGTTGTAACCACTACAGATGCAAGGTAATCCCACCTGGCAGTGGGCACACAGTCAACAAGTGTAGGAGAAAGGAAGTCCATGGTTGTTGCGCACATCACCTGTAGGGAATCGACAGCTACCACCCTGGAAGTTGAATCACGGTGTCGGGGATCACAGTCCACCAACCAACTCTGAAAGTACCCTGTGAAGGACAGAAATGACACACAGTCAAAAGCACTGAAGAACAGGACAGAACTGCAATACTCATGCCCAATACATGTCACAAGATACCCACCCAGAACCAAGTTAGCATGTCAACACTGTTGGGGAGTACAGACTACCTGTAAGGACACATCGCTGGACGCATACAGTCATTTAGCACATGGACACACTCAAACAGCACCAGAGTACCACCAACACATATCATGCAAACTCACATCATTGACATGACATCTCCGGATACTCACATTCAGCTGAAGAAGTTGGTGATGAGCTGTGTGCGGACATCACCCTCATCATCATCATCATCACTGGCATCGTGGTCCAGGCCAGGATCCTCCACAGGTGGCGGATGTTGGTCATCGTCATCCAGGATGAGAGGCAACTCCTTCCGCACTGCCAGGTTGTGTAGCATGCAGCAGACGATGACAATCTTGCACACCTTTGCTGGGGCATATGGGAGGGCCCCTCCTGTCTTGTCCAGGCAGCGGAAGCGGCTCTTCAGGAGACCAAATGTCCGCTCAATCACTCTCCTGGTCCGACCATGTGCCTCATTGTAGCGCATCTGGGCTGCTGTCACAGGGTTCCTGAGGGGCGTCAGCAACCACGGCATGTTGGGGTATCCGGAGTCACCTACATACGGACAATTGCACATTAGCTGAGTTGGAAAAGAGGGTGGAATACCACATTGCAGAACACACACAATGGTACAAAGTCAGTACACACCGACAAGCCAGGCACGCTGGTTCCGCATCTGTGACATCATCCTCGGGATGCGACTACTCCTCATCACGTAGGCATCGTGTGCAGAACCGGGGAAACGGGCACACACGTGTGAGATGCTCATATCTGCAAGACATACCACCAGTGCATTGACCGAATGGTAATGTTTGCGGTTCCTGTATGCCTGCTCATGTGCCTGTGGTGGTATCAAAGCCACATGTGTCCCATCAATGGAGCCAATGACATGCGGCATCCTCCCCAGGGCATAGAAGTCACTCTTGACATCAGTGAGTTGTTGACATTTAGGGAAATAGATGTACTGGTTCAGGTATCCCAACATTGCCTCCAAAACATTGCGGAGCACACGGCTGAACATGGTCTGTGACATCCCACCAGCAGACGCCACAGTGTGTTGAAAGGTACCGGTGGCAAAGAAGTGTAGGGCTGCCATCACTTTCACCTTGGGGGTCAGCGCTGTAGGGTATGTCAGGCCAGGTTGCAAATGTGGGGCCAACCGCACCGTCAATTCCTCAATCAGTGGCCTGGTGAAGCGGTACCGTCGGATGCAGTCCCGTTCAACCATTGTTGCAAGGTCAGGGAATGGCCAATGGACAGCTGGTGCCCTGCAGTGCATAGGTGAAGGAAGAATGATTGTCAGTCACCCCACATATGTGGCATAGACCAGACTCAATATCACATGATACATCATTACGAGACACAAGTACATGATGGGTGTGCCGTTCCGTAAGGACATGTATGGTACCTACATGGCTAAAATCTAACATCACAGTTCAACATGTGTCCTCAACAAGTCCCAGGTTGTGCTATGGGATATCATTAGGCTGTGTCACAGTACCCATGTACTGCTGTCACGTTCCAAACACACACCACAGTGACATGTGAGGACAGATGTGCCCCAGGCATCACAGCTCATCGACAGGTAGATACCCAGGGACCCTGTATTGCCACATGGACACTGGCATGACATGGTGCATCATGAATACACCACAGCTAAACAACCATGACCCCCACAGGTAGTGGTCCCTGTTGCCTCGGCAGGACAGACATGGCAGTCTGTGACACACACACGCACAACATCAAAGTCCATGCACAAACAACGTGGATGTGGAGACTGTCTCCCATTGTGCACATGGAATCAGAGACATTGTAAACACAACATGCACACAGACTGTGGAGGGCCATCACAATTGTGGCAATGGGTCACCTTGTGACGTACATACCGTCCCACATGGAACTCAGGGGGTATGTGACATGACATACACATACACAACCGTGAAATGTGACCATGCCACATGCTCTGAAATGAACAGTTGCACACCACAGTGTTCATGTGCACAACACACCAAGGATACTGTCCCCATGAACACGTGCACAGCCTGGGAGCGGCTGCCCCCAAGTGCCACCCACAAAACCACATGTTGACCCCCATACACGGAACAGGTGATGCAGCCTTACATGCCTTAGGATACAGTGTGGACAGGCTGTGGTGTTGTAGGTGTGCCCCATACTCCCTGGGAAGTAAAGGTGGCTGGCATACGTTCACCTGTGACAGGCATGGTGACATATGCCAGTGACTTGTACAGGGATGCGTTGTACAGCAATGGACCGATCGGTGCGCACGCATTGGCCATTGCATACAATGTGAGGGGGTACGCGTTGTACAGCAATGGATCGATCGGTGCGCACGCATTGGCCATTGCATACAATGTGAGGGGGTACGCGTTGTACAGCAATGGATCGATCGGTGCGCACGCATTGGCCATTGCATACAATGTGAGCGGGTACGCGTTGTATTCGAAATACGCATTGTACAGCAATGGACCGATCGGTGCGCACGCATTGGCCATTGCATACAATGTGAGCGGGTACGCGTTGTACAGCAATGGACCGATCGGTGCGCACGCATTGGCCATTGCATACAATGTGAGCGGGTACGCGTTGTATTCGAAATACGCGTTGTACAGCAATGGACCGATCGGTGCGCACGCATTGGCCATTACATACAATGTGAGCGGGTACGCGTTGTACAGCAATGGACCGATCGGTGCGCACGCATTGGCCATTGCATACAATGTGAGCGGGTACACGTTGTATTCGAAATACGCGTTGTACAGCAATGGACCGATCGGTGCGCACGCATTGGCTATGGCCTGGCATGGCAACGGATGCGTTTTCAAACCTTCAACGAGTCGGATGCTGTAAATTCAGTTGGCCACCCACAACAATGTTGCAAATTCATGGGTGTCATGAAGTAGAACTTTTGAAGGATGCTGTGGGCGTGTGTAAGTGGTGCAAATCCATGGATTGGCCAGATTCAGAAGATGCAAACGACTTGGACCTATCACTTTGGACACATGGGACAGTATCTGCCTCAGCAGCACACATATAATGCTGGCTGTTCCCCTGAGAGCTCACTTGCCTGCACTACATGCTCCAGGACGACATCTGCCACCACCACTGCTGCTGTATATGCATCCTCTGGATCCTGCAATGGCACGTACTGTGGAGAGAGCCCCAGCCTTCAGCACTGAGGAGAACCAGGCCCTGCTGGACAGCCTCCTTCCACAGTACAGCAAGCTGTATGGGAAACCAGGGGAGCAGGTGAGTGTGCTGTCCACTGCCTTACTAAATGTGCATGTTGTCTGACTAGCAAGACTTACAGTCTGCACACCACTGTCTAGCAGGCTCACTGAGTAGTTGTCACCCCCCATAGTGTGTAGTTACATGCACTGAACAGGTATAGTGCAGTAACAGTGCATTTAAACGAGGTTTTACTTCCCAGGCAATGATACCATGTAGTAACTGCTGGAAAACTGTGCATAGCCATCGTTGCACTGCCTGTGTACATCATGTGCCCCTGTGATTTAGACATGTATATCCAAATGTGTGATGCACGGAAATGTTGCATGTGTAGTAATGGGCTTTTCACTTTGTCATCCTCACAGGTTGATGCCCACCAGAAGCAGAAGATATGGCTGACCATCGTCCGGGCAGTGAGATCAGTGGGGGACTACAAGCGCCGGATCCGCAACTGCCAGAAGAGGTGGCAGGACCTTCGGGGCTGGACCCGGAGGATCGCACGGGTCCAGCTGAAGCTGTCGCCTCCTCGCAGGAGGGGCGGACACCGGACCCTGACCCCCACATGCTCAGGATCCTGGCGGTGGTCTTCCCTGATCTGGATGGGCAGCTGAAGGCCAGAGAGCAGCAAGGAGGGGTGAGTCCATGACTGCATTGTGAATTTTGTCTGCCATGCTATGTGCCCTCCTCTGGCCTGGTTAAACTTCCACAGTACATCAGTCATGTGGTCCAGGACCCATGTCCCTCAATTGTGCACTGCCCACTCCTCATCTGATACCCAGGTGTGGCCCTTACAGTCAGGGAATTGTGTCACTTGGGTACTGTGTCCTTGCATTTTGCTTAGCTCAAGGTGGGGGACAGCATTTGTTCCCCTAACTCTGTGGTGGGCATCATGGGTGGGTCCATTGCTTACACAATGCCTGTGTTCTGACATGTAATCTGCGTGTTACTTTGATATGTGGTCCAATTGCTGAGCTGATCCAACACATGTGCCTGGGGTATTTGGCACACACCCATGCTGCGGGTGTGAACAATGTTTGGGCCTTAGGAGTATGTATATCAAGTGTGTCACACATACTTAGCCACCTGCCTACTGTCCAGGGCTCATCCCTCATTCACGTGGGGCAGGACAGTCATGCCTACTCCAGGCCATACAATACACTCTGTACTCCCACTCCCGTGTATCAGCTGACACGTTGTGCTCAGTGATTTGTCCCCTCAGGTGTCTGCCTCTGTGTCAGTGTGCTGTGGCTTCGTTGTCAGGTCTGCTGGGGTGTTTCTCGGTTGGGGCTCCACATGCCACCGGAGATGTGACCATGGGGGACGATACTTGTGTGACACATAGGTGTTTGATCACCTGACCGTGCAGACTGGGGTATGCGAATGTGAAGTTCAGGCAGCTGTTTCCCATTCACAGCAGATTGTGAGGTGCTCAGGTGCAGAGGGTAGTGTTACAGGTCTCCCATATGTCCAATGGGTATGACCTGGACAGATGAGGGTTCAGATGATGTGGTGTGTGGGGGATGGACATGTGCACTTGTTCAGCTCCAGGACTTGCATTCCCCATGACCTACGATTGTGACACAGTGCAGACTGCTGTTGTCTGGCTGCCCTTTCCATGTGACTGGAGACAGTGATGTATGACTCAGCAGGCATGCCTGTGCCATGGCATGAAACTTCCAATGAGTGATCCTGCAGGGGAGTGACATGTGCTACATGCACCCAATTGTGACAATGACTATCAGGACATGGGTGCATCATGGTGTCTGGTGCTGGTATGCATCACATGCATTTCAAAATTGACTCTGGCCATCCCTTTATCCGGACATCTGTACTGACTCAGTGGCAAGAGTTGTGATGTGTGCATGTTCACATACTTCACCGTGTTCTCTGCAATGTCCAACAACTGTGTAGGTGGTGCATGTGTCCACACTGGGGTATTGCCATCCCACAGACACCAGACAGATGGGTGCAAGGCCAGGAGGGATGTGAGTGCCATGGTTGACCATCGGACTGTCAATTGGCTTCTCCTACTCTGTTTGGGCACTTTTGGCAGTGTTCAACTAAGGATGCCAGGGCTTGGTCTGTAATGTGCTGTACTTACTGTGGTGTGTGCGGTTGGTGCAGGTGACTGATGTTTGTCTGTTTCCCTATTGTTTGCAGATACATCCACGGCCACAGGAGGGGACAGCTCCACGGACCAGGAGGAGCCGCAGAGCCAGACTGGGTCAGCAGCCGAGGAGTGGTCGGAGGGACCCAGTGGCACGGAGGGTGAGGGGAGCCACACCGAGGAGTCCTCAGCAGCATCAACCTCAGCTGAGGACCACAGCAGGTCGGAGGATGACTCCCTTGTGGAGGCGGGTGTCAGCAGCCACCACATCCCAGCTAGTGTTGCTGTCCCCGCCACCACCACCACCACCACCGCCCTCCCATCGGCTTCCATTCCAGAGGTCTGTGGAGGCTCCCGTGTTCGGGAGCATGTCTCCTTCGTGCCAGGCACCGCACCCCCTGCCCCTGTGTCCCCTGCTGCCCTGAGTGAGGAGTCTGTGTACCTCCTTCGCCAGCTCCATGTAGGGCAGACAGCAATGCTGAGTGTCCTCCATGCCCACACCACTCTGTTGACTCAGCTGGTGTCGTTCATGGAGGGCATCTCATCGGGCATGTCTGCCCTACAGAGGGGCAATAGGTCCATGGACTCCTCCCTGATGGCAGCAGTGTCCCTCCTCCAACAGTCCCTCACACCTCCTACCTTTGCCCCATCCACACTCCCCAGCACCCTACCTGTCCCAAGCACACACACACCGGCACAGGCACACACCAGCACAGACACAAGCAGCACACAGACACACATGCCAAAATCCAGACGCACACGCACGCACAGTCAGGGGACTGATACCACACTCACAGGGGATGGGGCCCAGGCACACACACACGCATCCACAGTCACTCCGCAGTCCTCTGATACCTCTCCCTCCAAGGCCCCTTCCCTTGCCTCACCTACAACCCCACCTACACAGCAGGTCTTCCTCTGTGACCTCGGCCTCTTCCCCTCCGATCCAGCTGATCCAGCATACCGGGGGAAGAGGAAGTCCACCCACACAGAGGGGAGTGCCCCTCGCCCCCGGACACCCTCCCCCAGGTGCAGACCGACTGAGGCACCCACCCGCAAGTCCCCCCGGACCCAGAAGAGCAAGACCCCGCCGCCACCCTGCAGCTCAACCTCCAAGTCTCCTTCCTCCATCCCTCAGGCCCCCACTCCACAGGTGCCCCACCACACCCTGCCCCAGGTTCCCCCACCCACAGATACACCATCCCCAAAATGATCCAGCCTTCTCCCCCTGCCACTTGCTCTTCCAGCACCACCCCCCCCGCTGTGCATGTCTGTGCCACTGGTGTGGAGACGGTGTCCACCCCCTCTGTCCTGCCCACCTTACCTGAACCCCAATCTCCTCCCCTGGAGATAGGCACTGCAGTGGAGTCCACTACCACCCCGTCTGACTTGGGCACTACAGTGGGGAATCTGTCCACTCCATCTGCACAGCCCACTGCAGTCGTGCAAGCACCCACACAATCTGAGTCATGCCCCCCAGTTGTGCCGGCTCAACACCATGTCAGACACCTCCACTGCAGTTGTCAGTGACTCTCCAGCACCCACCACCCCTTCCCTGCCTCCTTCTGGTGAGCCCTGATCCTGTCCCTGCGGTGCCTGGCCTGCCCCCCCGTATGCCCCTCCGAGGGGATTGTCCCTGGTGTGTAGCAGTGCAGGCATGCGAAGGGTGACATCTGGCACTGTCACCCTGTTTGGACTCATATTATGGACTGGCCATTGGCCTTTGTTATATATTTTCTTTCACTTCTCTCACCCAAATGCTGAATAAAGCAACTTTCTGTTCTCTAGTTGTTTTGCTTCTGATGTACATGTTGTTGATGATGCTAACCGTGCCCTTGCTGCAGTGATGCTGATTTTTGGTCTCATGAAAATGAAGTGTTACTGTGTAGGAACCCATGTGGTCCACGGGGAATGTGTCCTATCCTGTAGTGTATCCATGTCATCCTTTGCAGCATATGAGGGTGTCATGTTTCCAAGATTTGGCAATGGGAATTCCTAGGTTTTATTGGCAATATCACATCTGTGGCTTACAGCCCTGCACATCTGTTGTGCTTGCCATTGTTCAATTAGTCTACTTCCCTGACCGTGTGGCCATCTCCACTGGACATGCAAGTTTGGGCATTAATGGGGAAGGACTCATCTGTGTTATCAGTGCAACTTGCTATACATGTGTGTTGGATCTGTGCTGATGATTTCGGTGACACTCCCATGACCAGGCTGATATGACGGGAGCCTTCATTTGGTGCTAATTGTTGACTGTGTGACCAAGTGTTCTGTTGACATGATGGAGCCCTGCTGAGGCAACGTATGGGCCAGCTTTCCTCACACAGGAGTGGGGTCCCCTCATGGCAGTGTGTAATTCTGTGACATTGCCTGAGCCCAAGGTGTGTGTTGTGTGAGCATGTCTGTGTGTGTTCACTTCCATGTTGCTGGGCGTGCTGGGATCCCTAGTGATGTTCCTGTTTGTGATGCTTGCTGAGTTGACCTATGTTCCCCCAAAGTCTTCTCCCTGGGTTCTCTGGGATGTGGGTTCATGGCACATTACTGGTCATCAGGGTGTCACCCATAGGTGTGTTTGCTGTCAGGGCTGAGTTTGTGGGCAAACGCAGATGGGACACAGTCAGGATTCCCCTTGGCACTTGTTGTTTACACCTGTCATGTAATTTCCAGTTTGTGTTATCTTTCAGTGATTGTGACACGTTGTGTGTGTGACTGCTGCCACTCCTCAGGGTCAGGGCTGCAATGTTGGAAGTTGTCTATGTGTGTTCTTTGTCGGTGACCTTGGCTTCTTCATTGGTGTGTGACTGTGGCCGGGATCCCATTGGTTGGTGTGGTATTGCCATCATGTCCATGTACAGCGTACTGTGCAGTGTGTCAGACATTCACGAGTCTTGTTGACTGGCCATGTGTGATGGGTTTCTGCACCTTAGTTGCCACCGCCACCCCTGGGATTGTCATGGGTGCATGTGCAATGTCACCAGTGCATGTGATCTTCACTGCTGCACATTGTTGGAGGTCGAGGTGTGTGGTGTTGAGTGTGTGCAGATGAGAGTTGTTGCCCGGCTAGGCCCCTGCCTCCATGTTGGCCTTGGCTGACTGGCCGTGCTGACTGATTTGGGCTTGTGTAGGTGTGATGGTAGTTTGTTGCTCAGGACACATGACTGTGGTTCACAGTGTGAACGACATCTAGCTTTGTCATCACAGTGGGATTCTCATGCAGCCCAGGGGCACCACATTGTGGGGACCCTGGGTGTAGTGCTGTGGTGTGTCTGTGTCTTGCTGTGTTAGTTGCTGTTCCTATATGCTTGTGTGACATGTGTGATTTGTGCTCCCTCTCATCTAACAATGCCTGATTGCCCACATAGGGGATTTGGATCCATGAGTTACTTTTGTGTGGCACTGTATGCGCATCTGTGTAATTGGTATTCAGGCCTCATCATGTGTTGTGTGGTTGCCTGGGGACACTGGCACACCCCCCCCCTCACCTGTTGTGTTTGATGTGCAGTGTGGGGCTGCCAGTTTGTGTTTGTGCATCTGCACCACTGCATTGGCATATCTTCGGTGTGCCATTGGCTGTATGTTGTTTAGTGGGTTCCACCTGCTGTCCCTGGGACTCCTAGGTCATCAGTCAGCACGATGATCATGGTTTGTGTGTCCCATTGCTGCCATGGTATGGTATCTGTTCACCTCACATCTACAGTCTCCACAGGATATCTCCATTTGTGTGCCCATTGGTGCAAATATGTAGGTCTGCATTATGATGGTCACTTTTGTCATTGTGTCATTGATGAATGTTGACAGTGTCAGCCCCCATGGGTGATGTTTGTCTGCACATGGCCAAAGGTATGTCTTCTTTGCACTGCACTGTTTGCCTCACCCAATCTATGTTGCTATGGGACACAAGCACTACTTTGCCACTGATGTGTTTGTTGTTCTGTGACCAGGAATCATCCATGCAGTTTGGCAGTTGCAGCTTTTTCAATGTCAACACTTACCTTTTGATCACTGTGAAGATGGGGGTTTAGACCCCATTGCCACAATGTTCAGAATGTGCTTCAGCTATGGAGCCCACACTTACCTTTTGGTCACTGTGATGATGGGGGTTTAGACTCCATTGCCACAATGTTCAAAATGTGCTTCAGCTATGGACCCCACACTTACCTTTTGGTCACTGTGATGATGGGGGCTTAGACCCCATTGCCACAATGTTCAAAATGTGCTTCAGCTATGGTCCCCACACTTACCTTTTGGTCACTGTGATGATGGGGGCTTGGACCCCATTGCCACAGTGGTCAGGGTCTGCTTGCATTGTGGAGGCCACACACATTTATGTGTGACACATGTGATAGGGGGTCACATTGTATGTTCAATGTCATGTTCAGTGTTGTAGGCATTTGACACAGTCTACACACGCTTGTCATGGTGTTGGGAGGCTGTTATTTTCTTACATTCCTTATGTTGGAGTATGCTGGTTGTGTCATGCATTACCCATCCTATGAGTAGGGGTGGTGTGGGTGGTAGGCATCCAGCCCCCCCTGAGTAGGGGTGGTAGTAGTGGTAGGCATCCAGCCCCCCATGGGTAGGGATGGTAGTGGTGACAGGTATCCAGCCCCCCCTGAGTAGGGGTGGTAGTAGTGGTAGGCATCCAGCCCCCCATGGGTAGGGATGGTAGTGGTGACAGGTATCCAGCCCCCCCTGAGTAGGGGTGGTAGTAGTGGTAGGCATCCAGCCCCCCATGGGTAGGGATGGTAGTGGTGACAGGCATCCAGCCCCCCCTGAGTAGGGGTGGTAGTAGTGGTAGGCATCCAGCCCCCCATGGGTAAGGGTGGTAGTAGTGACAGGTATCCAGCCCCCCATGGGTAGGGGTGGTAGTAGTGACAGGTATCCAGCCCCCCCTGAGTAGGGGTGGTAGTAGTGGTAGGCATCCAGCCCCCCATGGGTAGGGATGGTAGTGGTGACAGGCATCCAGCCCCCCTGAGTAGGGGTGGTAGTAGTGGTAGGCATCCAGCCCCCCATGGGTGGGGGTGGTAGTAGTGACAGGTATCCAGCCCCCCCTGAGTAGGGGTGGTAGTAGTGGTAGGCATCCAGCCCCCCATGGGTAGGGGTGGTAGTAGTGGTAGGCATCCAGCCCCCCATGGGTCGGGGTGGTGGTAGTGACAGGTATCCAGCCCCCTGGGTGGGGGTGGTAGTAGTGACAGGTATCCAGCCCCCCCTGAGTAGGGGTGGTAGTAGTGGTAGGCATCCAGCCCCCCATGGGTAGGGGTGGTGGTAGTGGTAGGCATCCAGCCCCCCATGGGTAGGGGTGGTGGTAGTGACAGGTATCCAGCCCCCCTGAGAAGGGGCGGTAGTAGTGGTAGGCATCCAGCCCCCCATGGGTACGGGTGGTGGTAGTGACAGGCATCCAGCCCCCCCTGAGTAGGGGTGGTAGTAGTGGTAGGCATCCAGCCCCCATGGGTAGGGGTGGTGGGAGTGACAGGCATCCAGCCCCCCCTGAGTAGGGGTGGTAGTAGTGGTAGGCATCCAGCCCCTCATGGGTAGGGATGGTAGTGGTGACAGGCATCCAGCCCCCCTGAGTAGGGGTAGTAGTAGTGGTAGGCATCCAGCCCCCATGGGTAGGGATGGTAGTAGTGACAGGTATCCAGCCCCCTGAGTAGGGGTGGTAGTAGTGGTAGGCATCCAGCCCCCATGGGTAGGGTTGGTAGTGGTGACAGGCATCCAGCCCCCTGAGTAGGGGTGGTAGTAGTGGTAGGCATCCAGCCCCCATGGGTAGGGATGGTAGTGGTGACAGGCATCCAGCCCCCTCTGAGTAGGGTTGGTAGTAGTGGTAGGCATCCAGCCCCCCATGGGTAGGGGTGGTAGTAGTGACAGGCATCCAGCCCCCCATGGGTAGGGGTGGTAGTAGTGACAGGTATCCAGCCCCCCCTGAGTAGGGGTGGCAGTAGTGGTAGGAATCCAGCCCCCCATGGGTAGGGATGGTAGTGGTGACAGGCATCCAGCCCCCCCTGAGTAGGGGTGGTAGTATTGACAGGTATCCAGCCCCCCATGGGTAGGGGTGGTAGTAGTGACAGGTATCCAGCCCCCTGAGTAGGGGTGGTAGTAGTGGTAGGCATCCAGCCCCCCATGGGTAGGGATGGTAGTGGTGACAGGCATCCAGCCCCCCCTGAGTAGGGGTGGTAGTAGTGGTAGGCATCCAGCCCCCCATGGGTGGGGGTGGTAGTAGTGACAGGTATCCAGCCCCCCCTGAGTAGGGGTGGTAGTAGTGGTAGGCATCCAGCCCCCCATGGGTAGGGGTGGTAGTAGTGGTAGGCATCCAGCCCCCCATGGGTCGGGGTGGTGGTAGTGACAGGTATCCAGCCCCCCATGGGTGGGGGTGGTAGTAGTGACAGGTATCCAGCCCCCCCTGAGTAGGGGTGGTAGTAGTGGTAGGCATCCAGCCCCCCATGGGTAGGGGTGGTGGTAGTGGTAGGCATCCAGCCCCCCATGGGTAGGGGTGGTGGTAGTGACAGGTATCCAGCCCCCCCTGAGAAGGGGCGGTAGTAGTGGTAGGCATCCAGCCCCCCATGGGTACGGGTGGTGGTAGTGACAGGCATCCAGCCCCCCCTGAGTAGGGGTGGTAGTAGTGGTAGGCATCCAGCCCCCCATGGGTAGGGGTGGTGGTAGTGACAGGCATCCAGCCCCCCGAGTAGGGGTGGTAGTAGTGGTAGGCATCCAGCCCCTCATGGGTAGGGATGGTAGTGGTGACAGGCATCCAGCCCCCCCTGAGTAGGGGTAGTAGTAGTGGTAGGCATCCAGCCCCCCATGGGTAGGGATGGTAGTAGTGACAGGTATCCAGCCCCCTGAGTAGGGGTGGTAGTAGTGGTAGGCATCCAGCCCCCATAGGTAGGGTTGGTAGTGGTGACAGGCATCCAGCCCCCCTGAGTAGGGGTGGTAGTAGTGGTAGGCATCCAGCCCCCATGGGTAGGGATGGTAGTGGTGACAGGCATCCAGCCCCCTCTGAGTAGGGTTGGTAGTAGTGGTAGGCATCCAGCCCCCATGGGTAGGGGTGGTAGTAGTGACAGGCATCCAGCCCCCATGGGCAGGGGTGGTAGTAGTGACAGGTATCCAGCCCCCTGAGTAGGGGTGGCAGTAGTGGTAGGAATCCAGCCCCCATGGGTAGGGATGGTAGTGGTGACAGGCATCCAGCCCCCTGAGTAGGGGTGGTAGTAGTGGTAGGCATCCAGCCCCCATGGGTGGGGGTGGTAGTAGTGACAGGTATCCAGCCCCCTGAGTAGGGGTGGTATTTGTGGTAGGCATCCAGCCCCCATGGGTAGGGATGGTAGTGGTGACAGGTATCCAGCCCCCCTGAGTTGCGGTGGCACTAGTGTTAGGCATCCAGCCCCCATGGGTGGGGGTGGTAGTAGTGGCAGGTATCCAGCCCCCCCTGAGTAGAGGTGGTAGTAGTGGTAGGCATCCAGCCCCCCATGTGTAGGGGTGGTAGTAGTGGTAGGCATCCAGCCCCCCATGGGTAGGGGTGGTGGTAGTGACAGGTATCCAGCCCCCCATGGGTGGGGGTGGTAGTAGTGACAGCTATCCAGCCCCCCTGAGTAGGGGTGGTAGTAGTGGTAGGCATCCAGCCCCCCATGGGTAGGGGTGGTGGTAGTGACAGGCATCCAGCCCCCCTGAGTAGGGGTGGTAGTAGTGGTAGGCATCCAGCCCCCATGGGTAGAGATGGTAGTGGTGACAGGCATCCAGCCCCACTGAGTAGGGGTGGTAGTAGTGGTAGGCATCCAGCCCCCATGGGTAGGGATGGTAGTAGTGACAGGTATCCAGCCCCCTGAGTAGGGGTGGTAGTAGTGGTAGGCATCCAGCCCCCATGGGTAGGGGTGGTAGTAGTGGTAGGCATCCAGCACCCCATGGGTCGGGGTGGTGGTAGTGACAGGTATCCAGCCCCCATGGGTGGGGGTGGTAGTAGTGACAGGTATCCAGCCCCCTGAGTAGGGGTGGTAGTAGTGGTAGGCATCCAGCCCCCCATGGGTAGGGGTGGTGGTAGTGGTAGGCATCCAGCCCCCCATGGGTAGGGGTGGTGGCAGTGACAGGTATCCAGCCCCCCCTGAGAAGGGGCGGTAGTAGTGGTAGGCATCCAGCCCCCCATGGGTACGGGTGGTGGTAGTGACAGGCATCCAGCCACCCCTGAGTAGGGGTGGTAGTAGTGGTAGGCATCCAGCCCCCCGTGGGTAGGGGTGGTGGTAGTGACAGGCATCCAGCCCCCCCTGAGTAGTGGTGGTAGTAGTGGTAGGCATCCAGCCCCTCATGGGTAGGGATGGTAGTGGTGACAGGCATCCAGCCCCCCCTGAGTAGGGGTAGTAGTAGTGGTAGGCATCCAGCCCCCATGGGTAGGGATGGTAGTAGTGACAGGTATCCAGCCCCCTGAGTAGGGGTGGTAGTAGTGGTAGGCATCCAGCCCCCATGGGTAGGGTTGGTAGTGGTGACAGGCATCCAGCCCCCCTGAGTTGGGGTGGTAGTAGTGGTAGGCATCCAGCCCCCCATGGGTAGGGATGGTAGTGGTGACAGGCATCCAGCCCCCTCTGAGTAGGGTTGGTAGTAGTGGTAGGCATCCAGCCCCCTATGGGTAGGGGTGGTAGTAGTGACAGGCATCCAGCCCCCCATGGGTAGGGGTGGTAGTAGTGACAGGTATCCAGCCCCCCCTGAGTAGGGGTGGCAGTAGTGGTAGGAATCCAGCCCCCCATGGGTAGGGATGGTAGTAGTGACAGGCATCCAGCCCCCCCTGAGTAGGGGTGGTAGTAGTGGTAGGCATCCAGCCCCCCATGGGTGGGGGTGGTAGTAGTGACAGGTATCCAGCCCCCCCTGAGTAGGGGTGGTATTTGTGGTAGGCATCCAGCACCCCATGGGTAGGGATGGTAGTGGTGACAGGTATCCAGCCCCCCCTGAGTAGGGGTGGTAGTAGTGGTAGGCATCCAGCCCCCCATGGGTGGGGGTGGTAGTAGTGACAGGTATCCAGCCCCCCCTGAGTAGAGGTGGTAGTAGTGGTAGGCATCCAGCCCCCCATGTGTAGGGGTGGTAGTAGTGGTAGGCATCCAGCCCCCATGGGTAGGGGTGGTGGTAGTGACAGGTATCCAGCCCCCATGGGTGGGGGTGTTAGTAGTGACAGGTATCCAGCACCCCTGAGTAGGGGTGGTAGTAGTGGTAGGCATCCAGCCCCCATGGGTAGGGGTGGTGGTAGTGACAGGCATCCAGCCCCCTGAGTAGGGGTGGTAGTAGTGGTAGGCATCCAGCCCCCCATGGGTAGGGATGGTAGTGGTGACAGGCATCCAGCCCCACTGAGTAGGGGTGGTAGTAGTGGTAGGCATCCAGCCCCCCATGGGTAGGGATGGTAGTAGTGACAGGTATCCAGCCCCCCCTGAGTAGGGGTGGTAGTAGTGGTAGGCATCCAGCCCCCATGGGTAGGGATGATAGTGGTGACAGGCATCCAGCCCCCCTGAGTAGGGGTGGTAGTAGTGGTAGGCATCCAGCCCCCATGGGTAGGGATGGTAGTGGTGACAGGCATCCAGCCCCCTGAGTAGGGGTGGGAGTAGTGGTAGGCATCCAGCCCCCATGGGTAGGGGTGGTAGTAGTGACAGGTATCCAGCCCCCATGGGTAGGGGTGGTAGTAGTGACAGGTATCCAGCCCCCCTGAGTAGGGGTGGTAGTAGTGGTAGGCATCCAGCCCCCATGGGTAGGGATGGTAGTGGTGACAGGCATCCAGCCCCTCTGAGTAGGGTTGGTAGTAGTGGTAGGCATCCAGCCCCCATGGGTAGGGGTGGTAGTAGTGACAGGCATCCAGCCCCCATGGGTAGGGGTGGTAGTAGTGACAGGTATCCAGCCCCCTGAGTAGGGGTGGCAGTAGTGGTAGGAATCCAGCCCCCATGGGTAGGGATGGTAGTGGTGACAGGCATCCAGCCCCCGAGTAGGGGTGGTAGGAGTGACAGGTATCCAGCCCCCATGGGTAGGGGTGGTAGTAGTGACAGGTATCCAGCCCCCCCTGAGTAGGGGTGGTAGTAGTGGTAGGCATCCAGCCCCCCATGGGTATGGATGGTAGTGGTGACAGGCATCCAGCCCCCCCTGAGTAGGGGTGGTAGTAGTGGTAGGCATCCAGCCCCCCATGGGTGGGGGTGGTAGTAGTGACAGGTATCCAGCCCCCCCTGAGTAGGGGTGGTAGTAGTGGTAGGCATCCAGCCCCCCATGGGTAGGGGTGGTAGTAGTGGTAGGCATCCAGCCCCCCATGGGTCGGGGTGGTGGTAGTGACAGGTATCCAGCCCCCATGGGTGGGGGTGGTAGTAGTGACAGGTATCCAGCCCCCTGAGTAGGGGTGGTAGTAGTGGTAGGCATCCAGCCCCCATGGGTAGGGGTGGTGGTAGTGGTAGGCATCCAGCCCCCATGGGTAGGGGTGGTGGTAGTGACAGGTATCCAGCCCCCCTGAGAAGGGGCGGTAGTAGTGGTAGGCATCCAGCCCCCCATGGGTACGGGTGGTGGTAGTGACAGGCATCCAGCCCCCCCTGAGTAGGGGTGGTAGTAGTGGTAGGCATCCAGCCCCCCATGGGTAGGGGTGGTGGTAGTGACAGGCATCCAGCCCCCGAGTAGGGGTGGTAGTAGTGGTAGGCATCCAGCCCCTCATGGGTAGGGATGGTAGTGGTGACAGGCATCCAGCCCCCTGAGTAGGGGTAGTAGTAGTGGTAGGCATCCAGCCCCCATGGGTAGGGATGGTAGTAGTGACAGGTATCCAGCCCCCTGAGTAGGGGTGGTAGTAGTGGTAGGCATCCAGCCCCCATAGGTAGGGTTGGTAGTGGTGACAGGCATCCAGCCCCCCTGAGTAGGGGTGGTAGTAGTGGTAGGCATCCAGCCCCCATGGGTAGGGATGGTAGTGGTGACAGGCATCCAGCCCCCTCTGAGTAGGGTTGGTAGTAGTGGTAGGCATCCAGCCCCCATGGGTAGGGGTGGTAGTAGTGACAGGCATCCAGCCCCCCATGGGTAGGGGTGGTAGTAGTGACAGGTATCCAGCCCCCTGAGTAGGGGTGGCAGTAGTGGTAGGAATCCAGCCCCCATGGGTAGGGATGGTAGTGGTGACAGGCATCCAGCCCCCTGAGTAGGGGTGGTAGTAGTGGTAGGCATCCAGCCCCCCATGGGTGGGGGTGGTAGTAGTGACAGGTATCCAGCCCCCTGAGTAGGGGTGGTATTTGTGGTAGGCATCCAGCCCCCATGGGTAGGGATGGTAGTGGTGACAGGTATCCAGCCCCCCTGAGTTGCGGTGGCACTAGTGTTAGGCATCCAGCCCCCATGGGTGGGGGTGGTAGTAGTGACAGGTATCCAGCCCCCTGAGTAGAGGTGGTAGTAGTGGTAGGCATCCAGCCCCCCATGTGTAGGGGTGGTAGTAGTGGTAGGCATCCAGCCCCCATGGGTAGGGGTGGTGGTAGTGACAGGCATCCAGCCCCCATGGGTAGGGGTGGTAGTAGTGACAGGTATCCAGCCCCCTGAGTAGGGGTGGCAGTAGTGGTAGGAATCCAGCCCCCCATGGGTAGGGATGGTAGTGGTGACAGGCATCCAGCCCCCCCTGAGTAGGGGTGGTAGTAGTGGTAGGCATCCAGCCCCCCATGGGTGGGGGTGGTAGTAGTGACAGGTATCCAGCCCCCCTGAGTAGGGGTGGTATTTGTGGTAGGCATCCAGCCCCCCATGGGTAGGGATGGTAGTGGTGACAGGTATCCAGCCCCCCCTGAGTTGCGGTGGCACTAGTGTTAGGCATCCAGCCCCCCATGGGTGGGGGTGGTAGTAGTGACAGGTATCCAGCCCCCCCTGAGTAGAGGTGGTAGTAGTGGTAGGCATCCAGCCCCCCATGTGTAGGGGTGGTAGTAGTGGTAGGCATCCAGCCCCCCATGGGTAGGGGTGGTGGTAGTGACAGGTATCCAGCCCCCCATGGGTGGGGGTGGTAGTAGTGACAGCTATCCAGCCCCCCTGAGTAGGGGTGGTAGTAGTGGTAGGCATCCAGCCCCCCATGGGTAGGGGTGGTGGTAGTGACAGGCATCCAGCCCCCTGAGTAGGGGTGGTAGTAGTGGTAGGCATCCAGCCCCCATGGGTAGGGATGGTAGTGGTGACAGGCATCCAGCCCCACTGAGTAGGGGTGGTAGTAGTGGTAGGCATCCAGCCCCCATGGGTAGGGATGGTAGTAGTGACAGGTATCCAGCCCCCTGAGTAGGGGTGGTAGTAGTGGTAGGCATCCAGCCCCCATGGGTAGGGGTGGTAGTAGTGGTAGGCATCCAGCACCCCATGGGTCGGGGTGGTGGTAGTGACAGGTATCCAGCCCCCATGGGTGGGGGTGGTAGTAGTGACAGGTATCCAGCCCCCCCTGAGTAGGGGTGGTAGTAGTGGTAGGCATCCAGCCCCCCATGGGTAGGGGTGGTGGTAGTGGTAGGCATCCAGCCCCCCATGGGTAGGGTTGGTGGTAGTGACAGGTATCCAGCCCCCCCTGAGAAGGGGCGGTAGTAGTGGTAGGCATCCAGCCCCCAATGGGTACGGGTGGTGGTAGTGACAGGCATCCAGCCCCCCCTGAGTAGGGGTGGTAGTAGTGGTAGGCATCCAGCCCCCCGTGGGTAGGGGTGGTGGTAGTGACAGGCATCCAGCCCCCCCTGAGTAGTGGTGGTAGTAGTGGTAGGCATCCAGCCCCTCATGGGTAGGGATGGTAGTGGTGACAGGCATCCAGCCCCCTGAGTAGGGGTAGTAGTAGTGGTAGGCATCCAGCCCCCATGGGTAGGGATGGTAGTAGTGACAGGTATCCAGCCCCCCTGAGTAGGGGTGGTAGTAGTGGTAGGCATCCAGCCCCCATGGGTAGGGTTGGTAGTGGTGACAGGCATCCAGCCCCCTGAGTTGGGGTGGTAGTAGTGGTAGGCATCCAGCCCCCATGGGTAGGGATGGTAGTGGTGACAGGCATCCAGCCCCCTCTGAGTAGGGTTGGTAGTAGTGGTAGGCATCCAGCCCCCTATGGGTAGGGGTGGTAGTAGTGACAGGCATCCAGCCCCCCATGGGTAGGGGTGGTAGTAGTGACAGGTATCCAGCCCCCTGAGTAGGGGTGGCAGTAGTGGTAGGAATCCAGCCCCCATGGGTAGGGATGGTAGTGGTGACAGGCATCCAGCCCCCTGAGTAGGGGTGGTAGTAGTGGTAGGCATCCAGCCCCCATGGGTGGGGGTGGTAGTAGTGACAGGTATCCAGCCCCCTGAGTAGGGGTGGTATTTGTGGTAGGCATCCAGCACCCCATGGGTAGGGATGGTAGTGGTGACAGGTATCCAGCCCCCCCTGAGTAGGGGTGGTAGTAGTGGTAGGCATCCAGCCCCCCATGGGTGGGGGTGGTAGTAGTGACAGGTATCCAGCCCCCCCTGAGTAGAGGTGGTAGTAGTGGTAGGCATCCAGCCCCCCATGTGTAGGGGTGGTAGTAGTGGTAGGCATCCAGCCCCCCATGGGTAGGGGTGGTGGTAGTGACAGGTATCCAGCCCCCCATGGGTGGGGGTGGTAGTAGTGACAGGTATCCAGCCCCCCTGAGTAGGGGTGGTAGTAGTGGTAGGCATCCAGCCCCCATGGGTAGGGGTGGTGGTAGTGACAGGCATCCAGCCCCCTGAGTAGGGGTGGTAGTAGTGGTAGGCATCCAGCCCCCATGGGTAGGGATGGTAGTGGTGACAGGCATCCAGCCCCACTGAGTAGGGGTGGTAGTAGTGGTAGGCATCCAGCCCCCATGGGTAGGGATGGTAGTAGTGACAGGTATCCAGCCCCCTGAGTAGGGGTGGTAGTAGTGGTAGGCATCCAGCCCCCATGGGTAGGGATGATAGTGGTGACAGGCATCCAGCCCCCTGAGTAGGGGTGGTAGTAGTGGTAGGCATCCAGCCCCCCATGGGTAGGGATGGTAGTGGTGACAGGCATCCAGCCCCCCCTGAGTAGGGGTGGGAGTAGTGGTAGGCATCCAGCCCCCCATGGGTAGGGGTGGTAGTAGTGACAGGTATCCTGCCCCCCATGGGTAGGGGTGGTAGTAGTGACAGGTATCCAGCCCCCCCTGAGTAGGGGTGGTAGTAGTGGTAGGCATCCAGCACCCCATGGGTAGGGATGGTAGTGGTGACAGGTATCCAGCCCCCTGAGTAGGGGTGGTAGTAGTGGTAGGCATCCAGCCCCCATGGGTGGGGGTGGTAGTAGTGACAGGTATCCAGCCCCCTGAGTAGAGGTGGTAGTAGTGGTAGGCATCCAGCCCCCCATGTGTAGGGGTGGTAGTAGTGGTAGGCATCCAGCCCCCCATGGGTAGGGGTGGTGGTAGTGACAGGTATCCAGCCCCCCATGGGTGGGGGTGTTAGTAGTGACAGGTATCCAGCACCCCCTGAGTAGGGGTGGTAGTAGTGGTAGGCATCCAGCCCCCATGGGTAGGGGTGGTGGTAGTGACAGGCATCCAGCCCCCCCTGAGTAGGGGTGGTAGTAGTGGTGGGCATCCAGCCCCCATGGGTAGGGATGGTAGTGGTGACAGGCATCCAGCCCCACTGAGTAGGGGTGGTAGTAGTGGTAGGCATCCAGCCCCCATGGGTAGGGATGGTAGTAGTGACAGGTATCCAGCCCCCCTGAGTAGGGGTGGTAGTAGTGGTAGGCATCCAGCCCCCATGGGTAGGGATGATAGTGGTGACAGGCATCCAGCCCCCTGAGTAGGGGTGGTAGTAGTGGTAGGCATCCAGCCCCCCATGGGTAGGGATGGTAGTGGTGACAGGCATCCAGCCCCCCCTGAGTAGGGGTGGGAGTAGTGGTAGGCATCCAGCCCCCATGGGTAGGGGTGGTAGTAGTGACAGGTATCCAGCCCCCATGGGTAGGGGTGGTAGTAGTGACAGGTATCCAGCCCCCCCTGAGTAGGGGTGGTAGTAGTGGTAGGCATCCAGCCCCCCATGGGTAGGGATGGTAGTGGTGACAGGCATCCAGCCCCCTCTGAGTAGGGTTGGTAGTAGTGGTAGGCATCCAGCCCCCATGGGTAGGGGTGGTAGTAGTGACAGGCATCCAGCCCCCATGGGTAGGGGTGGTAGTAGTGACAGGTATCCAGCCCCCTGAGTAGGGGTGGCAGTAGTGGTAGGAATCCAGCCCCCATGGGTAGGGATGGTAGTGGTGACAGGCATCCAGCCCCCCCGAGTAGGGGTGGTAGGAGTGACAGGTATCCAGCCCCCCATGGGTAGGGGTGGTAGTAGTGACAGGTATCCAGCCCCCTGAGTAGGGGTGGTAGTAGTGGTAGGCATCCAGCCCCCATGGGTATGGATGGTAGTGGTGACAGGCATCCAGCCCCCCTGAGTAGGGGTGGTAGTAGTGGTAGAGCATCCAGCCCCCATGGGTGGGGGTGGTAGTAGTGACAGGTATCCAGCCCCCCCTGTGTAGGGTTGGTAGTAGTGCTAGGCATCCAGCCCCCCATGGGTAGGGGTGGTAGTAGTGGTAGGCATCCAGCCCCCCATGGGTCGGGGTGGTGGTAGTGACAGGTATCCAGCCCCCATGGGTGGGGGTGGTAGTAGTGACAGGTATCCAGCCCCCTGAGTAGGGGTGGTAGTAGTGGTAGGCATCCAGCCCCCATGGGTAGGGGTGGTGGTAGTGGTAGGCATCCAGCCCCCCATGGGTAGGGGTGGTGGTAGTGACAGGTATCCAGCCCCCCCTGAGAAGGGGCGGTAGTAGTGGTAGGCATCCAGCCCCCCATGGGTACGGGTGGTGGTAGTGACAGGCATCCAGCCCCCCTGAGTAGGGGTGGTAGTAGTGGTAGGCATCCAGCCCCCATGGGTAGGGGTGGTGGTAGTGACAGGCATCCAGCCCCCGAGTAGGGGTGGTAGTAGTGGTAGGCATCCAGCCCCTCATGGGTAGGGATGGTAGTGGTGACAGGCATCCAGCCCCCCCTGAGTAGGGGTAGTAGTAGTGGTAGGCATCCAGCCCCCCATGGGTAGGGATGGTAGTAGTGACAGGTATCCAGCCCCCCCTGAGTAGGGGTGGTAGTAGTGGTAGGCATCCAGCCCCCCATAGGTAGGGTTGGTAGTGGTGACAGGCATCCAGCCCCCCCCTGAGTAGGGGTGGTAGTAGTGGTAGGCATCCAGCCCCCCATGGGTAGGGATGGTAGTGGTGACAGGCATCCAGCCCCCTCTGAGTAGGGTTGGTAGTAGTGGTAGGCATCCAGCCCCCATGGGTAGGGGTGGTAGTAGTGACAGGCATCCAGCCCCCATGGGTAGGGGTGGTAGTAGTGACAGGTATCCAGCCCCCCTGAGTAGGGGTGGCAGTAGTGGTAGGAATCCAGCCCCCATGGGTAGGGATGGTAGTGGTGACAGGCATCCAGCCCCCCTGAGTAGGGGTGGTAGTAGTGGTAGGCATCCAGCCCCCATGGGTGGGGGTGGTAGTAGTGACAGGTATCCAGCCCCCCTGAGTAGGGGTGGTATTTGTGGTAGGCATCCAGCCCCCCATGGGTAGGGATGGTAGTGGTGACAGGTATCCAGCCCCCCCTGAGTTGCGGTGGCACTAGTGTTAGGCATCCAGCCCCCCATGGGTGGGGGTGGTAGTAGTGACAGGTATCCAGCCCCCTGAGTAGAGGTGGTAGTAGTGGTAGGCATCCAGCCCCCCATGTGTAGGGGTGGTAGTAGTGGTAGGCATCCAGCCCCCATGGGTAGGGGTGGTGGTAGTGACAGGCATCCAGCCCCCATGGGTAGGGGTGGTAGTAGTGACAGGTATCCAGCCCCCTGAGTAGGGGTGGCAGTAGTGGTAGGAATCCAGCCCCCATGGGTAGGGATGGTAGTGGTGACAGGCATCCAGCCCCCTGAGTAGGGGTGGTAGTAGTGGTAGGCATCCAGCCCCCATGGGTGGGGGTGGTAGTAGTGACAGGTATCCAGCCCCCTGAGTAGGGGTGGTATTTGTGGTAGGCATCCAGCCCCCCATGGGTAGGGATGGTAGTGGTGACAGGTATCCAGCCCCCTGAGTTGCGGTGGCACTAGTGTTAGGCATCCAGCCCCCATGGGTGGGGGTGGTAGTAGTGACAGGTATCCAGCCCCCTGAGTAGAGGTGGTAGTAGTGGTAGGCATCCAGCCCCCATGTGTAGGGGTGGTAGTAGTGGTAGGCATCCAGCCCCCATGGGTAGGGGTGGTGGTAGTGACAGGTATCCAGCCCCCCATGGGTGGGGGTGGTAGTAGTGACAGCTATCCAGCCCCCCTGAGTAGGGGTGGTAGTAGTGGTAGGCATCCAGCCCCCCATGGGTAGGGGTGGTGGTAGTGACAGGCATCCAGCCCCCCCTGAGTAGGGGTGGTAGTAGTGGTAGGCATCCAGCCCCCCATGGGTAGGGATGGTAGTGGTGACAGGCATCCAGCCCCACTGAGTAGGGGTGGTAGTAGTGGTAGGCATCCAGCCCCCCATGGGTAGGGATGGTAGTAGTGACAGGTATCCAGCCCCCCCTGAGTAGGGGTGGTAGTAGTGGTAGGCATCCAGCCCCCCATGGGTAGGGGTGGTAGTAGTGGTAGGCATCCAGCACCCCATGGGTCGGGGTGGTGGTAGTGACAGGTATCCAGCCCCCCATGGGTGGGGGTGGTAGTAGTGACAGGTATCCAGCCCCCTGAGTAGGGGTGGTAGTAGTGGTAGGCATCCAGCCCCCATGGGTAGGGGTGGTGGTAGTGGTAGGCATCCAGCCCCCATGGGTAGGGTTGGTGGTAGTGACAGGTATCCAGCCCCCTGAGAAGGGGCGGTAGTAGTGGTAGGCATCCAGCCCCCAATGGGTACGGGTGGTGGTAGTGACAGGCATCCAGCCCCCCCTGAGTAGGGGTGGTAGTAGTGGTAGGCATCCAGCCCCCCGTGGGTAGGGGTGGTGGTAGTGACAGGCATCCAGCCCCCCCTGAGTAGTGGTGGTAGTAGTGGTAGGCATCCAGCCCCTCATGGGTAGGGATGGTAGTGGTGACAGGCATCCAGCCCCCCCTGAGTAGGGGTAGTAGTAGTGGTAGGCATCCAGCCCCCCATGGGTAGGGATGGTAGTAGTGACAGGTATCCAGCCCCCCCTGAGTAGGGGTGGTAGTAGTGGTAGGCATCCAGCCCCCCATGGGTAGGGTTGGTAGTGGTGACAGGCATCCAGCCCCCCCCCTGAGTTGGGGTGGTAGTAGTGGTAGGCATCCAGCCCCCCATGGGTAGGGATGGTAGTGGTGACAGGCATCCAGCCCCCTCTGAGTAGGGTTGGTAGTAGTGGTAGGCATCCAGCCCCCTATGGGTAGGGGTGGTAGTAGTGACAGGCATCCAGCCCCCCATGGGTAGGGGTGGTAGTAGTGACAGGTATCCAGCCCCCCCTGAGTAGGGGTGGCAGTAGTGGTAGGAATCCAGCCCCCCATGGGTAGGGATGGTAGTGGTGACAGGCATCCAGCCCCCCCTGAGTAGGGGTGGTAGTAGTGGTAGGCATCCAGCCCCCATGGGTGGGGGTGGTAGTAGTGACAGGTATCCAGCCCCCTGAGTAGGGGTGGTATTTGTGGTAGGCATCCAGCACCCCATGGGTAGGGATGGTAGTGGTGACAGGTATCCAGCCCCCTGAGTAGGGGTGGTAGTAGTGGTAGGCATCCAGCCCCCATGGGTGGGGGTGGTAGTAGTGACAGGTATCCAGCCCCCCTGAGTAGAGGTGGTAGTAGTGGTAGGCATCCAGCCCCCATGTGTAGGGGTGGTAGTAGTGGTAGGCATCCAGCCCCCATGGGTAGGGGTGGTGGTAGTGACAGGTATCCAGCCCCCATGGGTGGGGGTGGTAGTAGTGACAGGTATCCAGCCCCCTGAGTAGGGGTGGTAGTAGTGGTAGGCATCCAGCCCCCATGGGTAGGGGTGGTGGTAGTGACAGGCATCCAGCCCCCCCTGAGTAGGGGTGGTAGTAGTGGTAGGCATCCAGCCCCCCATGGGTAGGGATGGTAGTGGTGACAGGCATCCAGCCCCACTGAGTAGGGGTGGTAGTAGTGGTAGGCATCCAGCCCCCATGGGTAGGGATGGTAGTAGTGACAGGTATCCAGCCCCCCTGAGTAGGGGTGGTAGTAGTGGTAGGCATCCAGCCCCCATGGGTAGGGATGATAGTGGTGACAGGCATCCAGCCCCCCTGAGTAGGGGTGGTAGTAGTGGTAGGCATCCAGCCCCCATGGGTAGGGATGGTAGTGGTGACAGGCATCCAGCCCCCCCTGAGTAGGGGTGGGAGTAGTGGTAGGCATCCAGCCCCCCATGGGTAGGGGTGGTAGTAGTGACAGGTATCCTGCCCCCCATGGGTAGGGGTGGTAGTAGTGACAGGTATCCAGCCCCCCCTGAGTAGGGGTGGTAGTAGTGGTAGGCATCCAGCCCCCCATGGGTAGGGATGGTAGTGGTGACAGGCATCCAGCCCCCCCTGAGTAGGGGTGGTAGTAGTGGTAGGCATCCAGCACCCCATGGGTGGGGGTGGTAGTAGTGACAGGTATCCAGCCCCCTGAGTAGGGGTGGTAGTAGTGGTAGGCATCCAGCCCCCATGGGTAGGGATGGTAGTGGTGACAGGCATCCAGACCCCCTGAGTAGGGGTGGTAGTAGTGGTAGGCATCCAGCCCCCATGGGTGGGGGTGGTAGTAGTGACAGGTATCCAGCCCCCTGAGTAGGGGTGGTAGTAGTGGTAGGCATCCAGCCCCCATGGGTAGGGGTGGTAGTAGTAGTAGGCATCCCGCCCCCCATGGGTAGGGGTGGTGGTAGTGACAGGCATCCAGCCCCCCATGGGTGGGGGTGGTAGTAGTGACAGGTATCCAGCCCCCCCTGAGTAGGGGTGGTAGTAGTGGTAGGCATCCAGCCCCCCATGGGTAGGGGTGGTAGTAGTGGTAGGCATCCAGGCCCCTATCTGTGTATATGGCATTGGTGATAGCCATCCCGCCCCTATGGTGCTGCTGCTGCTGGTGTAAGTAATTTCTGCATCCCTATGTGTGTGTGTTATATGTCGGGTACGTGTGGTTTGTTTGTGTGGTGGGTGTCTGACTTACCTTCTGCGCCGTACGCGTCCCTACCAGTTCCGGTAATAGATGTAGAGTATTGGTAGGATCTGCGCGATTGGATTCATGGTTGGTTCGTCTCGTTCGTCTTTCTCGTTGCTTCGACTCGTCCTCGTGGCTGGCGTGTTCGTCTCGTAGCCGTGGATCGTCTTGTGGCGCGAATCGGAGCTTATGTGCGCCTCTCCCGGATGCTTTGACGTGCCGTGTGTAGCGACGGGTTCGGCGCGTACGGAGTGCGCATCGTACTAGTCCGGCCGGACGGGGCTGCATTTTGGCTTCCGTGCGACTCGATTATGCGTTTCCGGATCAGGCTCGGTCGGAGAACAGGAGCTGGATTGGGTGAGTGCGACTGGGTCGGGATCTGGGCAGTTATGCGCATCGTACTTGCTCGTTCGGACGTATGAACGAATCGGTCGGAAAACACGCATTCGCCTGGGTTTTTTCCCGGGCGAATAGTGTTAGGTGCGCCTCCGACCGGGATCAGAATCGACCCCATAGTCTAGCACCATTTTACTTTTTCTGTTATAAAGTATTGAGCACAACAGTTGGAACTTTTGTGCACCATGTGATCACCACTGCACTCTGCAAGTCTCTCTCTATTTCTAATGATATTGATTTAAGAAAAACGTGTTTGTAAAAAATGTGTATATCTTGAAATGCTTTATATTTTAAATTATAGAAAACTAATTAATGACTACATGTTTTCCTATGATTATCTCTTTAACTGAATCAATACATGATTGATTATGTTTGTGGATAATTAAGGGCCTGATTACGATGGCGGACAGACTTCAGTCTGTCCACCATCGTTTCCTATTTGGGAACTCCCGCCTACAAGGCGGCAGTCCCACAGTTGGAATTACGATGCGACTGCCACCGAGGCGGTCGCATTGCCTATTTTTTGTATTGCGGCATGTGCTGCTCGCTACAGCATACGCCGCAAGACAAAAAGGGGTCACCACACATGGTGCAGGGACATGTAGGGGGGCACCATAGGTGCCCCCTAGTACCCACAGCCTTGGGCCAGGTGGGAAGGGGGGCCTGATACGGCGGATGAGCTGCCATGGAAAGGCTGGCGGGGAGGGACATTGTAATCCCTACGACAGTGCCTAGTAAGCACCACCACCAATGCAGGAATTGCGAGGCCCTCCAACGCACCGGCGGGCTCAATTGAGCCCATCGGATGCTTGGCGGTCGGTGTTTCTGACCACCATCAAACCGTCCACCATCCCAATGTGGCGGGCGGTGAAGGTGCTCCAGATGGTGGTGAGACCGCCACCATCGTAATGAACCCCTAAGTAGGCTGCCATTATTGTTCTAAATTCTGCTGCATATGTATTTGAATGATAACTCCTTGGAATGTTCTTGTTGGTTACCCATTACTCCCACGATTCATAGAGGTCTACAAAACCCCAGCACCTATTTTTAGGTTTCGCATGCAACAGCACATACACTGCATGTGCTCTTGGTTGCGAAAGATATTGTATACAAAGGCTTGGAGTCCGCTCACTGCTTACTGCCATTCATTGGCTTCAAAGTCTCTATTATTTTCTGCCTCCTATTTGGGCAGCGCCTCCCAGCTTCACTTCCTCTTCTTTCCTCCAAAGCATGGACCAAGTACAGATTGGTTGTCTTTGATTAGTGTCCTTCCGCTGCTGCTCATGCATGCTACACGACGTCATATTATTGCTTGTTGTTGTGCACACTGGGCAGTCGCCTCTTGAACAAGCTCTTTTTTTATGTCATGCATATGTTTCTAAAAGACAAGTGTGTCCTGATGGACTACGCCTGTTTTGTGTTTATCAGCCTCCTGCCTCAAGCCAAGCACTTGAAGCTTGCTTTCTCCCAAGTCCATTCAGAAATGCGTGTTTATGTACCTACAGAGCGTTATGTTTAATTATCAACAATAAACTGCTGGCAGCAGCTTTTAACTTCCCTTTCCAAAAAGGTCAGGCCAGCATTTGCACCTGCTTGCCCTACAATTGTACATCCCTTATTGTTTTACTGGGGACCAAAATTGCCTCATCTGCCAGCCTGCCAGGCACTGAAAACTATCACCTTTGAGTTGCAGAAATAGCAGGAAATTGTGCTCTGGTAAGGTAAGGAGCTCAGTGTGTTCATGCGCCTGCTGCAGAAAACATATGCTCAGCCGTTAAGTTCAGCTTCAGTTGCACTGGATCCATTCATGTCTCCACGGTTGACAAAACGCCATAGAATTGGATAACACCATAGGTTTGAATTTCATACTTCACGCATCAATCCAAATTATTATTATCCTCAAAGAGAAATCAAATGAGTGGTGTTCGTAATTGGCACGAGCTTTTACATAACGTAAAGCTTCCCATTTACGCCACATCCGCACGTTGGGCTGCACGGGTTATTCCACTTTGCAGTGGGGGTGCAGGATTCCCATTGTTCCAAACCTCCCAGCAAAGCTCACATGTATAGAGCAAGCCTTTATCTCAAATGGATTTCCAGGTGGCAAGAATGTGAAGCAATTAAATTGGGTTCGTGATTCAGGGCTATCCTTGTTCAAGGGCAGACATGTTTTCTAGTTACACTGGAGGTTCCAGGACTTGCAGGATTTCGTGGTTTCTGTTACTTACATGCAGGATTTCCCCCTAGGAGAGGCCAGATGCGTATTATTTCAGACCGGTAGTAACCGGCATTAAAGACCCTGTCAGCATTGGTGTATAACAGAAATATAAGCCGGCAGGATAGCCCACTGGGTTCATGTAATTGCTACAGAGATAAGTAGTGCACGAACGGTCGGTTTGTGGTGTGGGCTATTTAAATGGTCTTCGTTATTTGTGATAGAAAGAGTTCCATGGCGAGCCAGGCAATAGTACACAGAAACAAGCATTGGCAAAGTCACTAACCTCGCCTAGATGAAGTCTGTTGGCTAAGGCAAAGTTTTTAAGCCATGATGCGAAGCAGAGCAGCTGCTGTGCAACAGGGGTGAATGTACAAAAAAGCTCTATGATGCAGCGAGCACTGACCACGTTGTAGTAGGCCTCGAGCATGCAGCTTGGCCTCACTGCAAGGGACACCCGAAATGAGCACACACACACACACACACGCACGCACCCACACACACACACACACACACAGTGCTTTCAGTGTCAGCAATGGCCCTGAGCGACCATCTGCCTGTTTATTTATCTCTGTGGACTGAGCCCGGCTCTCGAGTGAAGCGTTGATACTTTGTAATGTAGAGGCTGGGTGGCACTCAATATCGCCACCATCTTTTAAAATGCTCTGGCATGGAAGGTCAGGCCACTCGGGTCAGACACATAAATTCTCTCAGTCTCTGGCGGGGGGGGACAGGTTTGGCCGAAGACCATACTTCTGGCTCCAGGAGATGTTATCAGTCCTATGCCCAGCGAACCTGCTGCCCCTTGCCTCCCCAGCTGGGGAGCTTCTTAGTTGCACATGTCCAGATGAGGGCAAGATGAGAGTATTGCCCACGCTCTCTCTTTCCATCACTGACGAACTGTCATACCTCTGCAGGGAGATGGGGACCAGGGGATAGTTTTCCTTGGAGCCAACATTCTCTTCGTCGGCATCCCTGTGGTGGTCTGTGACAGCCGCCCCCTCTTTGAAACATGAGATATTTCTGGTAACCTGGCAGTCACGACGTTGGACTGTGACCATGGTTCCCTCAATCTTAATCACCTTGCATACTTCGGGCTAGTATGGCATCTGAAACTCCCACACAGGATGTCTGTCCTTCATTATAACCGAGGCGCCGATTCATAGGGTGGGGTCCTGCACCCAGTGGCACTGACTGGTCTTGTCATTGGTGACTCTTCCCTGCAATTGGGCCACCTTGACAACTATATCAGCCGGTCGCCTCCTGGTGTCTGTTGGGATGCTATCCGATGTGGGCTTCCTAAACAGCAGATTTGCAGGGGCACAGTTAGTCGTGCTGTGAGGGGTTTGTTGGTATGCCTGCAGGAACTTGCGCAGGCAGCATTCGGCATCCTCGTTGAGGTCCACCCCAAGCCTCACATCCTTGTTGAGTGTCTGCATAAACCTTTCCACCTCCCCATTGGCCTGAGTCCACTAGAGGGTGATCTTCCGGTGACCAATGGCCAAAGACTCTAAGTATTCTTGGAAGTTGTGCCCCTGGAAGGGTGGCCCACTGTCCTACTTCACTTTGTCAGGGACACTCATCATTGCAAATGTTTTTTCCAGGACAGGCTTGATGTGGGAAAACACTGTACTATACTATACTAGGGATGACCTTATTAGACTGAACCCACGTCGGGGAGTCGACATGTGCCCTTGCATACCTCCTGAGGCAATGCCTAACCGTTTGAGAAGGATCTGTCAGAACTGTAAGATACTTCTACCATGCAAAAATGCTTTCCCTGACTCTGTTCTTGACAACAGAATAGGCAGGAAAATCAATCCAGATCATCAACCAGCTCTCAGGTGTATGCTGTTGAATGCTAGATTTCTTGTTAAACACAGTATGGAGTGTGCTTTGTTTATTGAGGAACATGATATTAAAATGGCTTTTATCACTGAATCCTGGACTGACATGTCATCTGGTCCTGATCTAGTGAAGGCTACCCCCCCAGGATTCCTCTGTCATACTCAGGATAGACCATATGGGAGAGGTGGGGGACTAGCAGTCATTTATCATGATTCACTGAAGCCCGCTTTTCATACTGCGTCAAATGCCACATGTGAGGCCCTTTCAATTAACCTACGCACCTCACAACATAGCACCTTCAAGGGGTTACTCCTCTATCGGCCTCCTGGCCCTAGGACAGGATTCCTAGATTTGCTGGGGGCACTGCTCGAAGATGGGCTATGCGCAGACTCCTTTACATTATTAGGGGATTTTAACTTTTATCTGGAGGATCAATCCAACCCAGACACTATTCTCCTGGGGCAAATAATGGAGGCAGGGGAAATGAAGCAACTGATCGGAGTACCCACACATGACAAGGGGCACACGTTGGATGGGATATTCTCCAACAATCCCTTACTTAAAGTTTTATCAATTCTCCCTTTGGTTTGGTCCGATCATTGTGCCATTCTTTTTAAGTTAAATGAGTGGCAAGACCACAAACTCAGTTCAGAGATCTCAGGTGCTATCGGAAAAAGAGCCTGGAAAAACGTTAATTACACAGAATTAGGTGAGGCATTGAATAAAATCAAGCCAACTTTCCCTGCTGAGGTTGATGAAGCTTCCTCGGTATTTGCGAAGTGGTTGGAAGAAGCATGTGATAAAATTGCTCCTGTAAAATTATGGACCCCCAAAAGGGTTTCTCCATCTGCCCCCTGGTTCTGTGATGAACTAAAAATTTTAAAACAAGGTTGTAAGCGTTTAGAAAGGATATGGAGAAAAAGCTACCATATCGCAGACAAAGCTAGCTACAAGCTTAGCCTTAGACAATATAAAGCTAAGCTGCTGGAATTCAAAAGAAAGTACTTCACTGAACAAATTTCCCAGGCTGAATCCAACACCAAAGAGCTTTTCATAACTATCTCTAAACTAGTATCCCCTAAGACCCCCAAGAGTCAGAGTAGTCCAGAGTTCTGTGAAAAGTTGGCAACATTTTTCCAGTACAAAGTGGAAACCATCTTTTCCTCATTTAGGCTAGCTCAGGGGGATATTGATGTTGCCCCCAGTTCTGGAACAAAAAAACCAATACTAGCCAATTTCTCTTTGTTAGAGACATCAGATACCATCAAACTTCTGAGTTCTATTCGGTCTGGTGCCCCGTCAGATCCCTGCCCTGCATCAGTACTAAAGCAAATTCCAGAAGTTATAGGATCAACCCTCACACCACTGCTGAACAACATAATAACAACGGGCAAGTTTCCCAGCAATTGGAAAAAGGCCTCTATTCTTCCCCTTCTGAAAAAGCCTACTCTTGACACTAGTGATACAAATAATTATAGGCCAATCTCAAGACTTCCGCTCCCCGCCAAGATTATTGAAAAGACCATGAACACTCAGCTCAGCACCTTTCTGCTAACTAATAACTTACTGGACACATCACAATATGGGTTCAGAGCAGAACATAGTACTGAGCTGGCCCTAATCAAATCTACAGAGGAGATTCGGGAAGCACTGGACGGAGGAGGGAAGGCAATTTTGATAATGTTGGATCTGTCAGCTGCCTTTGACACGGTCCATCATGAAGTTTTGATGCACCGGTTGTCGGAGGTAGGAGTGCAAGGGACAGCTTGGAATCTCCTTCGATCTTTTCTTTCTGGCAGATCGCAAAGAGTGGAATTGGACAATCACAGCTCTAAACCTTTTTCACTCCCGTGTGGGGTGCCGCAGGGATCATCGTTGAGCCCGGCCCTGTTCAATGTGTATGTGATTTCTCTCGCAGGCCTAATTAAATCTTTTGGTTTCAAAATCACTTCTTATGCAGATGTCACACAGATAGTGTTGTCAATAAGAGAAGGGGAAGAGAAGGAAACGGGGGCTCGCTTCCACGACTGCATGAGGGCCATCTCGGATTGGATGTCATCCAACTGCCTAAAACTAAATTCGAGCAAGACAGAAGTTGTCACATTCGGTAACAACCCCAATATGTGGACACCTGATTGGTGGCCAGCTGAGTTGGGCCTCTGTCCTATCCCCACATTGAAAGCAAAAAACTTAGGGGTGATTATGGATAATAGGCTTTCTTTCTGTGACAACATAAACTCGGTGGTTTCGGCCTGTTTCCGTATCCTGAGAACTATAAGGAAAATTAAGTTTTTCCTTCCTGATAACAGCCTTAGGACAGTGGTCACAGCCCTTGTCATGTCTCGAATCGACTATTGTAATAGTCTATACTTAAATGCTCAAAAACAGCATGTCAACAGGCTGCAAATTGTACAGAATGCCGCAGCCAGACTGATTACTAGTACCCCCAAATTTGCCTCTGTAAAGAAGGAGTTAAGACAACTACATTGGCTCCCCGTGAAGTTAAGGGCACGTTTTAAGGCCCTCTGTGTAGCTTTTAATGCCCTAAATGGAATTGGTCCCGACCATTTGAGATTAAAGTTCAGATGGTATGTTCCCGCTAGAAACCTTCGGTCCTTGGGAACTAAACAAGTTCTAGTTCCTCGGATCAAAAGAGCCAGCTGGGGGGGTAGAAGCTTCATTACATGCACCTCTAAGGCATGGAACGAGCTCCCTTTCCACCTGAGGAACGCAGCGGATCTCCTTTCCTTTAGGAAAGGGCTGAAAACCTGGCTTTTTTTACAGTAATCCCTATTCTCAGTTGACCAGCAGGCATGCATCAGCGCCAGGACACCCTAGGGTAACCGTGCGCTATACAAGCTTAAATAACATAACATAACATAACATGGTACTGCCTTGACTTCTGGGAATTTAGCGTAAGAGTTCACCATCATCACCGTGATGTGTCCATCCGGAAAACTCCCAAAGCCAATGCTGATATTAGACCAGGGCTGGAGGCTGGGCTCTTCCATCAGAACTGGCGCATGTAAAGGATCTTCGCTCGTGATGGCACACAAGTGACAGTTCCATACCTTGTCATCGATCATCGCATTCATACCTGGGAATCACACCTTCCTGCACAACCAGACCTTCATCTTTGGTGTTCCTAGGTGTCCCTGGTGTACGAGGTCAACCACACGGGCTCATAGGCTCTTCGGCATGACAATCAGCTACCCGCCTAGGAGCAGGCTGACTTGGCTTTTGCTGAGTTCACTTCTCACTCTCCACAGCTGCTGTCTTCACACCCGCTCTTCCGGTGACAGGGTCCGAACTCCGTCCAGAAAACGCTACCATTGCCAGTTTGCCAGTGCTTCTTTGGCCCTGGCCAGGCTTCCGTCATTCGTGGTTGCCTCGCATATCTTCTGGATAGTCAAGGCCTTGGTACAGGCATCACTTATGATGATCTGCATGAATTCCTTGGTTCCTTCCTCTTCAGCTGTCTGGTTCCTCACTTCTTTAGGCAACAGATGCCGTGACAGGTAATCCACAGGGTAGTTGGCCCCGGGATGGTATATCACCTCAAAAGCGTAGGGCTGTAATTGCACAGTCCGCCTCTAAATTCGGAGGAGCTAGTCGAGTGGTGCCGGCGATCAGTGGAAGGAGGGGTTTGTGGTCAGTTACATCCTTGAACTCATGGCCGCAGCGGTATACATGGAAGTGTTGACAGGCCCATATAATGGCTAGGACCTCATGCTCAATCTGAGCGTAGTGGGTTTCCGGCTCCGACAATGCCTGACTGGCAGACACCACTGGGACCCACTCTCTGTCCCCTCCTTCCTGCATGAGGACAGCGCCAAGACCCATGGGGCTGGTGTCCACTATCAGCCCTGTCTTCTTTTGGGGATGAAAGTAAGCCATGGTGACCTTATTGAGGAGGGCCTCTTTGATGGTGTTGAATGCTTTGTCAGCGACAGGGCTCCAGACCCAGGGAACAGTGGTGCAACTGAGGATCCTTAGTGGCTCCAACATCGTCGCAAGTTGTGGGATAAACCTCCCACAATATGTTACCATCCCCTGGAACCTGCAAACCTCGGTGGGGTTCTAGGGTACAGGTGCTTCCTGGATCGCCGCATCTTTCCTGGAATCGACTTTGAGCCCTTCTTGCAAGAAGATATATCAGAAAGAGTCCATGGAGTTCTGGTGAAAGGAACATTTGTTCTTATGCAAAGTCAGGCCGTTCTCTGCTAGACATTAAAGGGTGCCCACAGATGGACATGGTGCTTCTCTAGGCTTTCAGAGAATATGAGAATATCGTCACTCAGGTTAATGACACCCAGCAGTCTGGAGAGGGTATCCTTGATGGCATTCTGAAACACCTCAGCTGTGTACAAAATGCAAAAGCTCAGACCTTAGGGGCCTTATTCACCAAGGTAAACTCACACTGTTGGTGTAAGTTTATTATTTATTTGCTATTCACAAACTACAAGTTTTACGTGCAGTATCTAGTATCTTTATGACTGCATAGAACTTTGCACACACAAATATACTATATATAAAACTTCACTTGCAATTTGAGAATAGCAAAAAAGTAGCAAACTAACACCAAAGGTGTAAGAATACCTCTGTGAATAAGGCCCATAGTTTGTGAATAGCAATAGGGTTACTTTTTGTGGGTGTTTGTATGTGAATGTCCCTACCTAAACCCCTACTTACCCCACCATACCCTCTCCTTAGTATTCCCTAAACCCCTCTCATTTATTACCAGATATTCCCCATTTTACCACCTCTCCTCCTGGTCACTCCCACATATATTGCTATGGTCCTTATGAGTGGCCCTGTAAATAGACTGGATATTACCCTCGCCTGGAGTTGCCGATACCAAGGGTATGGGAAACTAAGGAGGTGGTGAAAATCCAGCCCATTATGTTGTACCTATGGTGCACTAAGAAAAGGAAGAGTAACCAGAGGAATTGTTAAATTCGGCTCCAGTTCCTGCAACCTTGATATAAGAAGCCAAAATCTCCAGGTGAAAGTTAAGAAATCTGCTGTGTTTCAGCAGAACTCATAATTTTAACAGATTGGTAATTGCTCTTACCAGCCCCATTACAATTAAGAGGCCACTTGTATTGATGGTATGAGCAGTAAACCTAAGTGTGTGAGGATCTCCCATAGAAAAGCTAGGAAAGGTGCAGATTCTACAAAATGAAGTTTGCGGCTTGGGCTGCATATGTTTTGCATGTTAGAAATTATAGATGGAAAACCTCCACTCAAATTATTGTATTAATGGTACCTAAGTAGTATTGACAAAATCAGAGATGGCTTCAATCACCAGAAATATGCCCACAGAAAACCAACTAATTTATAAAGAGAATAGCAAAAGGTCTAATCACTGTTTGCAACTCACAAATAACAGAATGCAGTGTAACCAGGGATATTGAGTTTCAAAGTTTTTAGAAAAAATATCACCAAGAAGCAGAAAGTGCAACTCACACTTTTCTGGTTGTGCAAGACTGGAGGAAGTCACAAGCTCAGGCCGAGAGCAATGGAGGTTCAGGTCAGATAGAGGGACCATGCTTGTCCCGCTGAAGAGTAACCTTCTTCAGACAGGAGCGAAGAGTTCGGTTCACATTGGTGGGACAGCTGAGCAGTCCTTCTTTTGAATCGTCCACAGGTCCAAGATTGTTCTAATGAGAGGTTCTGAAAGTCCTACTTTGATACTTGGTGCCAGCCTTTGTGTGGGGGAATATCCCCAAAACTGTTCTGATCAGCTTTTCCCCTTTTCCCGACTCCAAGCTGTCTAGGGTTACAAGGGCAAGGGAAGTCCTGGTGTCAGGTTACTTTGTGTGTGCTGAGGGCAAGGTCTTCCAGCTACACCCATTGTTCACTGTCTGGGCCAATGCACATTCTTGATGAGGGAACCATTAACCGGCCCAGGCAGATGATAACTTTTAAAAAGACCTCAGAAATTTTGGGCTGGAAAATGGAAACTTTCTAAAAGTGGCATTTTCAAAATTATGATCTAAAATCGACTTTACAATTAAAGAGGATTTTAACGTACAATTCATTCAAGTGTAAACAGTATTTCTCTATCTTTTCCCAAAGACTTATTAAATGTAATAAGGCAACCCAGTATTAGTCTATGGGAGAGATAGGCCGTACAACAGTGAAAAACGACTATAGGAATTTTTCACTGTCAGTACATGTAAAACTTAAACACACATATCCTACTTTTTAAATACTATGTGCCCTATCCTATGAGCCTTTAGGGCCTTCGTTAGGGATGACTTATAAGTATTAAAAAGAAAGGTTTGAGCCTAGCAACAGGTTTATTTTATTTTATTCAAGATGAAATGGCAGTTTAAAACTGCACTACAGCCTGAAGTGGCACGCCTGAGACATGTTTTAAAATTCTACTTTTGTGGGTGGCACAATGAGTGCAGCTGCCCACTAGTAGTATTTAACTCTCAGGCCCTAGGTACAGGTATTACCATGTAATAGTGACTTACAAGTAATATAAATGTGCCAATTAGGTGTAGGCCAATTTTAGGGTTAAAGCCATTTTATTGAACTTTTTTAGGGAATAAATGGTACATTACAGTACCCTCACCTACATCCTGTGGCCGGTGAAGTAAACATGTAAAGAGAGAGAATAAACTGGGAGGGGCGGGAGGTGGGGAGGGAAGGTGGGTATGAGTAAGAGGGACTGCCCTGGAAAAAGAGGGAAGGGGTATGCTCAACAACATCTTTTATTGGAGAGTGTGATGATTTCAGGCCCAGGGGGAGGCAGCACTTTCCAGTTTGTGGCATCAACAGCACATTCTGGGGCATATTCTCAAGGAGTCATCGCCGATTTATCCGCACTTTAGCGCCGCAAAAGTGGCGATAGACTTATCGCCCTATTCTCAAACTGGTGCAAACTGCCGATATCGCCAGTTTCCCAGCGATATCCTCCGCAAAAAAAATCGCCGCGGATGAGAGCGACAACTAACACTAATGATATGCAGAGTAGGCGTTCCCGTGCAAAAACACACGAAAACACCACTTCGCGATATTCTCAACAACCAGCCAGATCCGCGATGCGACCCAAAAACAGGCGATAAGGCGCGTTAGCAGCAGGGATTTAACACCTGCCTTTTACTGGTGTAAAGCAGGACGACAACCTGCAGCATGAAAGGGAGCCCAGCCCAGAGCCACATCTGAAGACCAACACATGTCATGGAGCTACTGACCATGCAGCTCGGAGACCCAAGAGGGCCACAACAGCCACCGCCACCACCCCCAGGACCCCCCAACAGACTACTACAGAGGCAGCGCAGAACAAGACAGCTGACCTTCCCAAAACGGCATGGCCCCTCAGCCATACAATTGCAGAATGTGGGGAGAGTTGGGAACCAAGTATGTGTGATGGAGGCAAGTCACCTATGAATAAGAATGTACACAATGCCAAGTGTGGCGGTGATGTGCTGGACAGACTACAGTATGCAGACCACAGACATGTCCATGTGGACATATACTGCTGGTGTTTGTAGTGTTGTGGACAGTGGACGCAACCATGTTACCTCAGGTAGTGGGGAAGACCCCGGTCATGTATCTGTGTCGTCCCCCCCTGTAAGCGTAAGCGGAGTGGGCTGGGCCGGCGTACGCCAGGCCAGCGTAGGAGTGTGAATAAATAGGCCGGGGCTCTGGGCATGGTTCACTTCCCGGATGGCCAACCAGTCTGCCAGGGAGGCGTCCCTCACCCTGCCACGAGTCCGCCGCCATTACCGCCAGCATCCTCAGCCGATAGGTGGTGTCCGCAACACCGGCCCCCAGCGCACCCAGCGGCACAGCACCACGGAGTTATGTGTGTGCTGACTACTGTCTGTGGCCTACATTGCGGTCAGCAGGGCTCTCAAATCAAATCCAATCCTGACCTGCGAGGACACGCCATCATCTCTGGCTGCACACCCGCTGAGCGCTTCAGGAGCCACCAACTCAGTGCACCACAAGTCATCGCCACGTGGCTGTGGGCCCTTTCTGACTGCTGCCTCCGGCCTACACTGCAGTCAGCAGGGCTCACAATTCAAATTGAGTCTTGATTTATTAATGGCGCAGTCCAGTAGGCAACAGACATTGCTGCCAGTGCGGTCCGCCCAGACGACGCATCATCGCAGGCTGCACACCCGCTGAGCGCTTCAGGTGCCACCAACTCAGTGCACCACAAGTCATTGCCACGTGGTTGTGGGCCCTTGCTGACCGCTGCCTCTGGCCTACACTGCAGTCAGCAGGGCTCAGAAATCAAATCCAATCCTGACCTGCGAGGACACACCATCATCTCTGGCTGCACACCCGCTGAACGCTTCAGGTGCCACCAACTCAGTGCACCACAAGTCATCGCCACGTGGCTGTGGGCCCTTGCTGACCGCTGCCTCCGGCCTACACTGCGGTCAGCAGGGCTCAGAAATCCAATCCAATCCTGACCTGCGAGGACACGCCATCATCTCTGGCTGCACACCCGCTGAGCGCTTCAGGTGCCACCAACTCAGTGCACCACAAGCCATCGCCACGTGGCAGTGGGCCCTTGCTGACCGCTGCCTCCGGCCTACACTGCAGTCAGCAGGGCTCAGAAATCAAGTTCAATCCTGACCTGCGAGGACACGCCATCATCTCTGGCTGCACACCCGCTATGCGCATCAGGTGCCACCAACTCAGTGCAACACAAGTCATCGCCACGTGGCTGTGGGCCCTTTCTGACCGCTGCCTCCGGCCTACACTGCAGTCAGCAGGGCTCACAATTCAAATTCAGTCTTGATATATTATTGGTGCAGTCCAGTAGGCAACAGACATTGCTTCCAGTGCGGCCCGCCCGGACAACGCATCATCGCAGGCTGCACACCCGCTGAGCGCTTCAGGTGCCACCAACTCAGTGCACCACAACACTTGTACCCTTTATGATTGAGTTTTGTGCTGTGGACAGCTGACGCGACAATGTCGCCTCAGGCAGTGGGGAAGACCTGGGACGATGATGATGAAGATGAGGCAGGTGTACCACACCCCACTGCAGCTGCAGCGGGAATATCCCGAAGGGACACAATGATTAACAATCACTTCACATGAGCACGCTCATCTCTGGTGCCCCTACCTCAGTGCACCACAAGTCATGGACCCTTTATGATTGAATCTGTGTGTGTAATACGAAGATCACTGTTCTAGTTGTTGCCAGCACCAACCACTCCCTGAGTGCTGGCTTACACTCACCCCACACCCATCCAGCACAGGCGTCACTGGACATGTGACCCTGGCAATAAAAAGTGGCTGGGCGCACGTGCCCGTAGCCAGTTCCACTATCTATCTAAGTGTGTCCTTGTGGTCATTATGTATGCATGATGGGCCAGGGCCCTACCACCTTACCTTGTGCTGTGGACTGCGGACGCAACCATGTCACCTCAGGCAGTGTCTAAGACCTTGGACACGTAGCTCTATCGTCCCCCCCTGTAAGTGTAAGCGGAGTGGGCTGGGCCGGCATACGCCGAGCCAGTGTAGGGGTGTGAAGGATTTGCCCGGGGCTCTGGGCGTGGTTCGGTTCTGGCCTGGACAAGGAAGTAACTAATGCGTGTGTCTCTGTTGTAGTGTCGGTGCCACCCTGCCCGCAATCGACAATGTTGCAATGTAGCATGCACCCTGAGGGCGGGCTCGCACGAACGGAGAAATGAAGGAGCGCAAGACCGCTCGGGGTCTTGGCTCATACATGCCAAGTGTTGTGTGTATCTGTAATGCCGCAGCAAGGCCAAATGCCTAGACTTACTCGCAGCGCGAGTTCCTCCACGCATGGACTCTACATCTGTGTCCGCCCTATCCTTACCATAGGCCTACACTCACGTGGCAGCTCACCTTCAACGGACAACATCACAGTGTGGTTGTCAGGCTTGTGGACATGCGCAGACGGGCATGACAATGGTGTGCCGTAGGAGTGCAAGTGATGCAACCGCGCTGTGCGCACAAGTAAATAGGCTCGGGGGAGGGAGGAGCAGCTGTGAGGCAACGTAACACACAGTGATGCCGCACATTTGCCACATGTAAGACATGTCAAACATGAATCCCAAAGTCGCACACATCCCAGCCCACCCCCAAACAAGCCACTTCACAATTCCTGAATGCAAGCAGATGAGAAACTAACATAAGGGATGAAAGCTCCTTTGTCTGAACTATCAGGCGGAAGCACATCTGCACCTCCGACCTCGGAATTGCATGTGCCCGGCAACCCCTGACAGATACTATAGCAGCTGATGTCGACTCCCACACTACGCACAGCCCGATGAAAGACCAACGTATACACATCCCACACACAGAAGTCCTTGCTCGAAGTTATCTTGCATGGAATGGCCTTCACACTTACTCCCACAACATCCCAGGTGTACAACCGTTGCACACTAAAACAACTCATTGATCCGAGCTGTGGCATTTCATCCACAGAACTGGCACAGGTCAGAACAGTGCTGCTTCAACCAGAGCCACTAACGCAATGGCAGAACATCCCGGACACATGCACAACCCCAGTCACGTGGAACTGTACCGTGCACGTATGCTGCATTTACTGGGGGTACTGCCATTGGCAGTGCTGCGGATCAGTTACCGGCTAAGCTTCCGCCTTGCTAACGTCACCTGCGTTCAGCCTGTGTTGCATTGTCGATCGTGCATATTCGAGTGGTCCATGGATGTCTGCCTATCCAACAGGATGGTAGCTGAACTGGATTTTGACATGTGTGTGCGCCCCCTGTTGGCCCACGACCAGGAGTGTCACCGTGATACCCGTTTATGGGATGCCTTGATACTTGGCATACATGCTGGTAGCTGGACCTGGGAGATTGCACAACTCCTCGTGTGCAGTGACCACATTGAACTGCTCCCCTATTGGGCTGTAGTGCTAATTGGTGAAAGGGGGTGGACGCAGCACATCTGTCCGGACCTGCTAATGGATGGCCTTGACATCCTGTTTGATGAAGTCGACAACAAGCTCATGTTGGAAATGATAGCCTACGAAGCTGCAATCGCTTTTATAGATGAGTAACTACGTACCTGCAGCCACTACAGATTGGAACCCATTGCACATGTCCCAACACCTTGTTGCATCTTGGAGATCTGGTCACATATCCCACGACAACAGTGGACATGGCTGCATTCGCCTGGACTCCGAATACATGAGCGGACAACAACGCCGAACAACACACACCTGTGTAAGGTGAGGCACTCCCCCGGAGTGATCAGCAGCGCTTGGCAACGTTCCTCATTCTGACATACTGCTGCATTGGTCTGCATGTTGTGGCACTTATCTTGCCCGTACTGACACGCATATGCTAATAAAGTCTACGCACCTTCACTTGTATTCAACTGTGATGAGTGTTGGTTTGAATGACAATGTGTGTCTCACTGTCTATCTGGGTCATGGCCATACATGCGCACTGATAGCATTACCCAGGGAGTACCTTTTTGTGGAATCACTGTCCCTACATTCATCCATACTTTCATACTTGATTGAGCATAGCCATGACACATCTGTGTGAATTAGAATGTTTTATTCACATTCAGTGGAGTGTTGAAGCTGGACCAGTACAGGGCCATGCAAACCCTACTTTGCCATGTTGCCCCATGGAGGGCCAGCCAGAGTCCTTTAGGGATTGACAAGTTCATTGGGAGTGGAAGACTTCAGTCCGCAGTGTGCTTGCTGTGTCATTGGTAACCAAACCAAATATGGCAGTCCATGTCAAGGTCCAAGGTGAGTGCCGCTGAGTGTATCAGGGGACAGTGGAAGGTGTTATTCCAGGGCATGATGCAGAGGGCAGAACCAAGCTGAAACATGCCATATGGCGGAGATGAATGCTACCACTTCATTCTTACCACAAAGCCCGATTCATCATCATCTCCGTCCTCTGATGTGTCCGGTGCCTCACATGAGTGTGGTGGTGTTTTGTCTGCATCACTGTGTGGCAGTGACACATCAGGGGCCGGAGGTGGAATGTCTGCCGCAGTTTGTGGCACTGACACTTCAGGGGGCGGAGATGTGGATGGAGTAGTAGCAGCAGCATTCATCCGCGCCAGGCCTTGTGGTGGCAATGCCATAACGAGGATCTGCAGGGCATGGAGGATCACAGCTACATCTGACTGGTGTGCAGCTGTGGCAAACATTCTTTCCGCCTGCATCCGCTCCAAGCTCTCCATCATTCTCCTTATGTGTCCCAACTCCCGGCTGACATCGCTGGAGCCACTCTGACTAGACAGTTGTTCTTGGATCAGAGTCATGACCCCAGCGATGTCAGCCATGGATTGTTGGAGAGCATGGAGCGGACAGTGGGTGTCCGTTAGGGACTGTAAGTCGTCCCTGATGGGACTTAGACACCACGTATGGCATCTAGTTTGGCTGACATAAGTTCGGACCCCACCCGCAGTTGGTCAGCCATCTTCTCCTGGCACCCGAACACACGGCGTTGGAATGCCATGTGTTGGTCATGGGGGTCATGGGGGTCCTGGGAGACAGCCGTGGTGGTGGGTGCTTCCTGCTGTGTGGTCTGTGCAGGGGGTGGGGTCTCATCGATGCAGCTGGGCTGCCCTGCTTCTGGAGGTGGGGTGCCGGAGCTGTCCATGAGCTGTTGGAGGGCATTGGTGTAGATGTTGGTGTGGTCCTCTTCATCATCAGTGCTATGTTGTTGGGTCTGCTCTGCAGGAGGTGTTGATTCTCCCTCTGCAAAGTGAAGGGGAGATGCAGATTGACATTGTGTTCACATGTATGTTCACGCATTGTACAAGTTTACATACAGACTGCATGACAATGTACATTGTGACTGTTTGTGAGGAGATGCCAATTTGATGCGGGACAGTTGACATTTCTGCACCATCAGGGATGTGAAGGTGTACTTGTACATTATCATCTCACAGTTTCCTGCTATGCCACATGCGAATGGCCATTTTCTACACACAAGCGGCAGCAGTTGTGTCCTCTGTTCTGTTGTGTGAATGTTGCAGTTTGTACCACATTGTTTTCAATGTTGAGGTGCTCCGATTCTTATGTGTGTGTGCTGCATTGTGGGTGAGTTGCCCCTTCAGCTCTGATTTGGCTGGCCCTTATTCCTTTCAGGCGGTGTGCCTTTCACTTCTGTGCTTATACAGTGCTGAGATGTTGCATACTTGTGTAAATTGGGCTCTTGGTGGGAGTTGTGACTCTTGGGCATGGTTTGTCCGCAGATGTGCTATACTTAATTGTGCATGTGTGCCACTGTGCCCATCTCCCCCCGTCCCCCCAGTCCCTGGCCGTTACTCACCCTGTTGCTGTTGGGTCAGGTCATGTTGTTCAGTGTCCGGTCCCCCAAATCCTGCCACCGTCTCCCCAATGATGGTCCCAGGCTGGTCCTCCGTGGGGCTTGTGGGATTCTGGTTGTCCTCTGTACTTGCTCCGGCTACCTCCATGGTGCTTCGCGGTTGTTTGTGTCTTGGTTGTGTTTTTGTTTGCTGCTTTTATAGTGTTTTTTCCCGCCTGACTTGTGTGACTTGCAGGCCTGGCGCAAATTATCGCAGAATTTTTTATCGCAGTTGGGCACATCGCAACTTTTTTCACGTTTGGGTTTAGATTTTTATCGCCGTCCAGGTTATTTTATCGCGGACATTTGACGCGTTGTCGGGAGACTATCGCATGTTACCGACGTGTTGGGAATAAGACGTTAACACAGAGTTATTTTCCCGCGATAGACGGCGATGTGAAAAATTGCGTTAACATATTTTGGCAAAGATTATCGCACGTTCTCGAGAATATCCCCCACTGTTTCATGGTCAGCTTGGGTGAGGTGAAATATTTAGTAGGTTGGGCATGAGAGGTTCCAGTAGTCCTGGGCTAGAAATCATAGACAAGGCCTCCAAGTTTTATCAAATTGTGGTAGTATGCGGTCAACCATTGCCATCAGTGTCTCCATGCCAAGGAGTTCCCAGAGCTCATGCTGACAATTCAGCCGCATCAGTGTCTTATCTGTGCCCCATTTGGACAAGATGACTTGCTTGGCTGCACAAAGGGTGAGAGTAATAGCTCTCCCTTTACTGGAATGTAGAGGATACTTCAGTGTGTTGGGGAGACCCAACAAGACATAACTGTGAAATCTAGGTAGATCAATGTCATACATCTCATTAATGTCTGCCAGGGCTTCCATCCAGTATTGTTGTAATTTAGGGCAGTGCCAGAGAACGTGTGTCAGTATACCTAAGTGTCCGCACTGCCTCCTGCATTTATCATCCCGCCTTGTTTCTAATTAGCTGTCGGACTGGGGTATAATACCAGTAGTGTATAATTTTAAGTATTATCTCCTTTCCAGATGCGCTACATGCGGACGTGCGTGCCCTATGCAAAATATCAGACCACTCCCTAGATGTGAAGGGGTGCTCAGATTCCAGTTCCCACCACTGCTGTGATGGGGATTTAGTGTTAGCTAGTGGAGCATTTAGGAAGGCATAGATGTCAGACAGTAGACCTTTATCCATGGGTCGGGTAAGGAGTTGTTTCTCGCAATGTGTCAGGAACCGACTGGCGTGTGGACGAATATGTGGTTTGGTAACCCAATGTTGTATGGCGACATTTTGCCAGTGTGCATTTGATCTAATGCATTTGGACTTAACTTGTGTAAATCCCATTAGCCCACTGTGGTCAAACAAGTCCCTTACCAAAATAAAATAGACTTTCTGGCATGTCAGGAATGCTGCTTTCTGTAAAGCTCGGTATGTGAAACAATGTGGTCCACTGGCAAATTATGTACAAGATAATACACAATATTGAATAACGTATTTTATTCATGGCGCAAGAGAATAAAATGAGACATACAAGAAGTATTCAATTACATTCGATTTACATTTTTCATTTCCAAATATTTCCTAATAAGTGCATACATATATTTAAGAAAATCATATCACAGTTGCTCCACAAAGGTGCATAGAAAAAGTGATCATAGAGGTGCTCATGTACAAGGTGACGTAAAGAAGAGAAATAATGCTTCATCCAAAAGGTTCAATTAAACAATTTGCTTTCTAGCCTGTACTGAATATGTTGATCCTTACAAACGGTGTGTTAGGATTCAACGACCACCGAATCTTATCAATGGATTATCATTTATGAGTAGATAATTGTGTTTTCAAACAGGCATATTACAGTGGCTTAGTCGCGGCCCGTTAGCCATTGTTGCAAATTGTATAATTGAACCTTTTGCTGTAATCTGGCTCTAAGTCCTGCTTTGGCCAGCATAAGTTGGAGATATAGTTAGTGCACCCGATGAAACCCCTTTTCTGCATCCAGCAAGAGCAAGAGTGCAGGTATGAAGGAGAGGTCGGTTTTGTCTATAAGATTTAGAAGATGTTTAGTGTTTTTGCTATAGGCCCTCTCAGGGATAAATTCGGCCTGATCGGAATTGACCGGACCCTGCATTCAGGGAGCCAGATGGGCCACTAGTAGGCTAGTGAAGATCTTGGCATTGACATTTAATGATGAGTTATGGTGGTATGATGAGCAAAGTGTGGGATCCTTCCCAGGCTTCGGGAGTACTGTGATGGTGGCGTCCCTCATAGCGCCCATGAGTCAGCCCGTTGGGCTAAAGGAGTTATTAAGGCAGGCAAGAAGTGGAGCCAATTGGGCAGAAAAAGTCTTGTAAAAATCAGATGTGTAGCCATCCTGGTCTGGGGCTTTGCCTGGATGCAGTCGGGTGATAGCTGTGAGCACCTCAGCTGGGTGGATATCACTGTCCAGCTGCAGGGCATTGTTTACGGGGATGTGGTTCATAGGTTCATACATTAGATATGCCTCAGCTTCTCCCTGGCTAAGCGATTCAGTCGAGTACAAGGTAGAATAGAAGTGTTCAAACTCCTGGGCTGTTTGCGCATCCTGCTACATCCTATGGCCCTGTGACCCTTCGATTTCTGTTATTCTCTGTTTGAGTACCTGAGAGCCCAGTCGATGGGCCAGGAGGCGCCCTGACTTATTATTCCCTGTGTAAAGATTTTGTTTAGTGTGAAGAAGCGCATTTTCCACCTCATCCACATCTAGGACCTTAAAGTGATTTCGGGCTATTGTGACTTGGCGCTGCATTTTATTGGAAATAGATTGTTTGTGAGCCTCTTTTAATTCCTTTACCTGCCACTCTAGCCTGAGTTATTTGACTTTTCTGTCCCTGTTGAGTCGTGCAGCTATAGCAATGAAACTGCCCCCTACTAAAACTAATGGTACACTCAATGACCTGTGGGGACTAATCCCTCTGGCTGTCCACCGCAAATGTGGGAATTGCAGAGTGTGCGAGTTTACAGTTGATACCAAAGCATTTGCATATAAAAATGTGAAAGATAATCTACAACATTTCTCAAATTGTAATAAAGCCAATTTGATTTATGCCATTACTTGCCCGTGTAACTTGTTCTATATCGGGCAAAACATAAAAAAATTCAGAGTAAGGATTTGTCAACGCAGAAGCCTTCTCAGATGCAAGGTTGCAAATGCAGCTCTGATGGAACACTTTGACAAACTCAATCATAATGAGATTGGTCTACAATGGCAAGTCATCACTGTGGTGAAACTACCAGAGTGTGGTGGAGACATTGCATCCATACTCAATAAGGAAGAGCTCAAGTGGATTCTGAGGATGGATAGTCTTCATACTGGACTGAATAAAATGGAGGACCGGAAGTCTCTATTGGGAATTTCATTCATTCAATGTGAATTGCGTTCATTACCTATCTCTAGAAATGCGCATTTACTCAAAGACTCTCCTTGATATTATTTCTGCCTCTGGCTTTTAACCACTATTGGTCTGTACATACCGTATCTTGCTAGATACTGGCCCTCTACTGTTAGTCCAGTTGTTGCAGTACTCGAGGAGTTTGAGTGACTATACCAGCCACTCACCCTCCTGTACACCTTATGATCTATCAATTATTGCCACAATTATTTGAGAGTTTGGTATTGCACGCTGTATTACTCTGCTGTCACTATGCTTATGTCATCCTAATTAGTCTTTGCTACACTGATATGCTGATTTCTTTGCTCCTATTGTCAAGCCTTCTTTCCCTCCCAAGATGGCAGCCAATTTTCCTTCAGCTTGTTTCACCAACCACTCGCCCTCCTTGTGCATCTTTTGATCTATTAAACATTGCCATACTGATTTGTGAGTTTTTATTGTATATTGTATAAATCTGTTGTCACTATGCTTATGTAGTCCTAATTGGTTTTTATTATACAACTACACAGATATGCTGATTTATTCACTCCTATTGTCAGTCTTCTTTCCCTTCCAAGAAGGCCTCAATTTTCCTTCTACGTCTCATCCCATTTGTACCTACTCGCATTCTGTGTGAGTCCTTTCTCTCTGCCTATGGCCCTTCGCTTCTACTGGTATCAGGTAAGACCTCTCACCCTGCGGTGATTCACCACTGGGAAGCCTTACGCTGGCATCAGACTTGTAACGGCATGCTCCCTATTTCCGCAGAATGGGACCAATCTCATACCTGTGCTGGTCCACAACTAGCGCTAACTAGACCACATTTGGGGCAAGCCGCCCCCAAGTTGACCCTATGCCTCCGCACGTTTAGGTAAGGTATTCCTGCCTGGCGGTTGCGTGATAGCCTGCACGTTAATGTTGCCCGTTTACTCTACACATTCTTTTAATTCCTCCCAGCGCAGTCAGTCACCCTGGCTGCGCCGCCCTAGACGTCCACTCTACGTGGCAGCCCTTCAACTAATTGGGCACTATGCGGTGGTCCAGCATTGCTATGGTCACTTTCCATGCCAGTTATTTCTTTGTGCTGAGTTAATTCGATGCCTCTCAGACTATTTTGGAGCAGCTAATCTTCTAGGTAATTATATTGGTTAGCAGCCTCCATGGTTAAGACTTAGGTTCCTCCTAGGCACATTTAGGGCGCTGAACCATTTTTATTGTAATTTCAGATCATTTATATTTTTAGTCCATGTTCTTTGTGCCTATTCCATGCACTGGCTTTGTTGGTGCTCTTACATTTCCACTGGATTTGGTGAGCATTTCCCACCAATTTATATTTTGGCTAGCTGTGCCCCACTTGTTTGGCAGCTCCTAGGCACGTAAATTCAGCAACCCCCCATCCCACAGATTATTATGTTGTGGATACTTGTTCGGCCTGCAGTTCCCCAGCACGGACAGCACTGGTCTCTAATTTTCTACCTTATTAGTAGGTGGGCTGAGCTTCACTTGGACGCTAGTCTTTAGGCACTTTCCCCTTGCATGTTCATTTGACAGGCACTTTTTAGGTCGAGCCCTGAGCCAGCGCGCAAGCGCAGCTCTGGGGTAGTTGAGTTCGGGAGAGATGCCACACCCACTCCCCCGCCCATCTTTTACATTGGCTTGTGTCTTTGTCCTTTATAAATGCTGCCTTCTGATTGGTTTATAGGCTTGTAAGTCCCTCCTTATGACAGCCATGTCGTCATGGGTATTCTTCCATGGCTACTGGCCCCTTTACTTTCAGTACTATTTTCTTCCTGTACCTTCCGTTGTTTGTGCCTTCTCGCCCTCCCTGCGCCTGCCCCCGTTTGCAATGCAATAGGTCTCGCATAAATGCGAGTCCTATTGCATTGCAAATGCTTGTTTTTTTTACATTCTGTGGCCCGAACTGTTGTTGTGTATAATGTGTACATCTAGTATGCGGGTTAGAGCAGTTATAACTGAACTCTCCCACTGGGACACTAGCCAGTTTGTCCCCCTCCAGCCGGGGCTGTGCGAAGATTTGTCTTTGTTTTGTTGTACGTCAGGAAAAGATCCTTATCAGGGAGAAGACGCAGGACAGGACGTGGTGTTACTGCAAGGGCTGCCGGCTTTGGAACTGGGGAACGGGGTTCGAGTTTCGGCTTCGACTCAGCGTCACAAGATTTTGGTTAAATCCCTTAATGTCCCTGTGCCTAAAAATGAATGTGTAATGAAACTGGTGCTCATGTATAGCGCTCCAATACAGCGGCTCGAGTTCGCGCTGTATAACATTGCATAAATAACTGCATCCTTTCACTTCCTGACTTCTGCCATCCTGTTTGGAATAGAAACCACGCACCACCTCTTACGTTCAAGCTGATCCTATCACAGTGAATAAGTTATCAGTTAAAATACTCTGCTGCTCATGGGGCCTAGGTCTGCGATATATTAAATATCGTTAAAAATTAAATCCAGACTTCCCCATTCACAATTTTAAAATACATCCACAGCACTCAATTTGTTCTGTAAAAAATGAAAGTTCACAAAACCGTAGTCCTGTCACAAATTAGTTATTACAATTTCGTAAACTCCCAAACACCAGGTGACACACTCTTAAAGGAAACAGAAGACCATCCCCAAAAACCACAAAAAAATGTGTTAAGAAATATATCAAGCTATTGAAATACTTAGGGGCATATTCACAAGGACTTATCTCCGATTTATCTCCACCTTAACTCATAAAAAGTGGAGATAGATTTAACACCCCATTTACAAGCGGGTGCAAACTGCAGACATTGCCAGTATTCCCGAGATAACTGCCCCAAAATTTAACACCACGGTGGACACCACCAACTAACCCTAATGAGATGCAGAGTAGGCGTTCCCGTGCAAAAACACACGAAAAAACCACAACACCACTTTCACCACAAACTGCCAGATCTGCGATGCGAACCAAAAACAGGCGATAAGCAGCGGTAGCACCAGGGATTTAACACCTGCCTTTTGCTGGTGTTAAGCAGAACGACTACCTGCAGCATGAAGGGGAGCCCAGCCAAGAGCCACACCCGAAGACCCACAGATGCCATGGAGACAATCATCATGCAGCTCTGAGACCCATGAGGGACACAACAACCACCCCCACCCACCCCAGGCCCGCCACCACCCACAGGACCCGTCCCGCCGCGGCTCCCCCTGGGAACACCACAGAGGCAGCGTACACAAAGACAGCGGACCCACCTGAAACGCACCTGCCACCCAGACCCAATGCCAGAGGAGGACATTGCCCACTACAGGCCCAAAAGGGCAACCATCCCCCGCATCCTGAGCCACATCCCCCACCTGCTGACTGTCCCAACCCACCGGACTACCAACATCCCTCCGCAGACAAAGCTGCCGGCTGCGCAGCACATGTCGGCCTCTGGTACCATCCAACCCACAACTGCCAGAGTCGGAGGAGTCACACAGCCAGCCCCATACAAGGTCATCACACCTGTCCTGGATGCCAACTACAGCCTGGTACCCCAGCACCTCCACTTCACCCCCCTGCGCAGGAGCTGCTGGAGACCAAGCAAGGCCCCTACACCATAGCTGGAGTCCCTCACATGCCAGGGCCAATCAACTGCACACATGTTCCCCTCGTGCCCGCTGCCGACACTGCACACAACTACCACAACAGAAAGCACACGCATATCATGAATGTGCAGGCAACAGTGGACCGCCCGGGACTCCTCAACAATGTTGTGGCCAACTCCCCAGGCCGAGTGCATGATTCTCACATCTCCGGACAGTCCAGCATCACCCAGCGCTCCCAGGATGGCACCCATGGAAATGCAGTGCCCGTTGGTAAGTCCAAAATGAACACACCACACACCTCCAGCCCACAGTCATGCAACTCATGACACCGGCAATGGACACGCAGCACAACTACATTCAACATGGCACACAACATGCCAACCGACCAGACACGACAACATGACTCCATCAGGAACTTGGCCTTGCCATGCCCACAACCCAGCCACGGCACGGCACCACAGACACACAATAGCAGGATGTGAGGAGAGGCATGGAGCAGGCATGTGCGAGAGAGGCAAGTGACTAAGGAATGTGAACCTACCCAATGCCAGATGTGGCGTGAAGGTGCCGGACAGACCACAGCGTGCAAATCATGGAAATGGCCATGTGGAGATCAACTGCTGGTGCATGGAGTGTAGTGGCCAGTGGATGCTACCATGTCCCCACAGGCTGTGGGGCAGAACGCGGAAATGTTGCACGCTACGTCCCCCCCTGCATGCGCGGGCAGAGTGGGTTGGACCTGCATACGCCAGGCCTGCGTAGGGGTGTGAACAAAAAGCCAGTCGCACTGGGCGTGGTTCTCATTCGGAATGGACAACGCATCTGCCAGGGCGGCGCCTCTCAGCCCACCACGAGTCTGGCGCCGAGCGCGGCGGGGCCTGCGTCCCTGTGCGCCTGCTGCACCCCAGGCCGCTGGGCCCCAGACCCGTCATGACTGCCCCAGCGCACCAACGAGGCTCCGCTCACCTGCCGACACCGGCGTGTGCCAAAGAGGGCCCACCACGTGCCGGTGCGAGCTCCAGGCCCGCGACCTTTGCAGCCTCCGCAGACCATCGCTGGCCTCCCCGGCAGAGGCCCAAATTACTCCTTTTACATTTACATACTCCACCTGCGTCCTCCTCGGCCCAGTGGGTCCCACATGTGGAACTGTGTCCTGAGTCATGAATGGCAGTGACCCCAAGTCCGTGGCAGCGGCCACAGCACCAGACTCTCTTCGATCAGTGAGGCATAATTCCATATCGCAAGCCGGAGACACGTGGTGCCACTAACCCTGTTCAACGCAAGCCGGCGACACGTCGTGCCACTAACCCTGATCAATGCAAGCCAGCGACACGTGGTGCCACTAACCCTGTTCAACGCAAGCTGGCGACACGTGGTGCCACTAACCCTGTTCAACGCAAGCCGGCGACACGTGGATGAGGGCACAGGCCTACACAGCGTCCCAGTGGGTCCCACATGTGGAACTGTGTCCTGAGTCATGAATGGCAGTGACAAGATGTCTACTGCAGGGGTGATATCACTAAACTCCCTGCTATCAGTGGAGCAAACGAATGCATCACAAGCACACGACACGTGTCTGTGGGCCCATGCTGACCGCTGCCCCCGGCCTACACTGTTGTCCAGTAGGCCCAACATCCAGCACCCAGTCGTGATTCATGGATGGCAGAGTCCATACCAGTGAACGCACGGAGAGGAGTAAGAGGAAGATGTGGTTCAGTCCGGATGAAAGCCGGATCCTCGTTACTGAGGTGACCGAACACTAGCAACAACTGACCTGGTGCCACTAACCCTGTGCAACGCAAGTCCGCGTCCCGTGGTGCCACTGAACCTGAACTACGCAGGCCGGTGGGACCATTCAACCTAAGCCGGCAACACTCGTTGAATGGCCCCTGCTGGCCGCTGCCTCAGGCCTACACTGCGGTCCAGTAGGCCACACATGTGGAACTGTGTCCTGGGTAAGATATGGAGGAGTCCACGCCATTGGACATGCCTCATCGCAGGCGGCATCCCCTATCAGCACTGGTGCCACTAACTCTGTGCGCAATAACTCATGGGCACTCTCTGGTTGAACTTTGGTGGCGTCTGAGTCAATGGCCTGGGGGTTGTCTGCATCATCATCTGGCTGGGACGGACTTGGTGTCCGACATGTGTTTGCTCCACTCATCTCCACCATGGGGACTGTTTCAGCGTGGTTCTGCCCTCGGCATCATGCCCTGGGGGTACACCTTCCACTGTCCACTGAGACACTCCGCGACATCCCCCCTAGTCATCTGCGGGAACCTGCTCTGCTCTCATGACCCTGCCCCAGTGCACTGCAAGTCAGCGGCCCGTGGCGGTAGGCCCGTGCAGGATGCTGTGCATCCGGGGCCACTAACTCTGTGCAGCTCAGGTCATGGGTCCTTTACGGTTGAATGGTTGTGTCCTTTACGATGTACACTGTTGTCGATTTCTGACTGCACCAGGCAGCCCTTGCCGGCTGGTGTGCACACACCCCACACACATCCAACACAGGTGTCACTCGATATGTGTGCCTGCTAATAAATGTGGCCGGGCGCACATGCCCGTAGCCATTCACACCATCTGAGCAAGTGTGTCCGTGTGGTCATTGTGTCAGCATGATGGGCACGGGCCCTGCAACATCACAGTGTGCTGTCTTCAGCGGACGATAACATGTCACCTCAGCGTTGGCAGTGACCTTGGACATGTAGCTTCGCCCGCCCCCCCTGCATGCACAAGCGGCGTGTGCTGGTCCGGCGTACGTCAGGTCAGCGCAGGGGTGTGCTGATTCGGCAGGGGGAGCAGGGCATGGCTCGGACCTGGCCTTGGGCAGGAAGTGCGGTAAGTGTGTGTCTGTGTTGGGGTGTTGTCGCCACCAGGGCCACAGTAGTCGATGTTGCATGTAGCATGCACCAGGAGGGCGGGCCCGCACGGACGGGTAAATGTAGGAGCGCAAGACCGCTCGGGGTCTTGGCACATGCATGCCAAGTGTTATGTGTATCAGTTCTGCGGCTGCATGAGTCAGTTGCCTCGCCTCATTCGCAGCGTGATCACAGCCAGCCATGGACTGTACACTTGTGTCCGCCCTGTCCGGAGCATTGGCCTACACTCACTTGGCCGCACACCTTCAAAGGCCAGCGTCACGGTGTTGGTGGCATGCCGCTGGACATGCGCGGACAGGCATTACAATGGTGTGCTGTAGGAGTGCACGATACAACCATGCAGGGCACACAAGTGTGGGGGCTCGTGGGAGGGTGGAGCAGCTGTAAGGCAACGTAACACACAGTGAGGCCACACATGTGCCACGTGATGGGCATATCATCCATGATTCCCAGGGTCGCAGACATCCCACCACACCCACGGCAGGCCTCTCTACGTCTCCTGAATGCATGCAAATGGTGCAGTTACTGTAGGGATGAATGGTCCTTTGTCCGCACTATCTGGCGGTAGCATATCTGCAGCTCCTAGATGTGACTTGCATGTGCCCAGCACCCACTGACAGATAGGAAATCATTTCCAGGCGACTCCCACACTACGCACTGCCAGACGTGAGGCCAACGTGTACACATCCCACACGCAGAAGTCCTTGGTCGTAGTTTGCGTGTGTGACATGGCCTTCACTCGTACTCCCACCACACCCCAGGCCTGCACCCATTGCACACAGACACTGCTCATTGCTCCAAGCTGTGGCGTTTCATCCACAGGACTGGCGCAGGTCCTCACAGTGCTGCTTCAAGCAGAGCCACTGACACAATGGCAGACCATCCTGGACACATGCTCTACTCCAGTCACGTGGACCTGTACCGTGCATGTCTGCTGCATGTACTGGGGGCACTGCCATTGGCAGTGCTGCGGATCAGTTACAGGCTGAGCTTCCGCATTGCCAACGTCACCTACATTCAGCCTGTGTTGCACTGTCGCTTGTGCATATTTGAGTGGTCCATGGATGTCTGCCTCTCCAACGTAACGGTAGCTGACCTGGATTTCGACGTGTGTTGGACCATGACCAGGAGTGTCACTGTGATGCCCGTTTATGGCATGCCTGGATGTTTGGCATGCATGCTGGGAACTGGACCTGGGAGATTGCAGGAGTCGTCGTGTGCAGTGACCACATTGAGCCACTCCCTGATTGGGCTTTTGTGCATATTGGGGCCAGGGGTTGGAGTGAGCACATCTGTCTGGGACAGCTGATGGGTTACTTCGCCGACATGTCAGATGTGGTGGACAACGATCTTGCATGGGAAATGTTGGCCTACGCTGCTGCACTCGCGTTCATGGACGAGTGACCAGGTATCTGCAGCCAGGACTGCATGTGACCCATTGCACGTGTCCCGACGCCTGGTTGCATGTTGGGGATCTGGTCACATGTCCCTGGGAGACAGTGGACATGGCTGCATTGGCCTGGACTCCTGATCCATGTGCGGACAACATACGCGGGTTGGCAATGACTTGTGTTGGTGATGGACTCCCCCGGGGTGGACATAGGTGCTTTCCAACGTTCCTCATTCAGACATGCTGCTGCATTGGTCTGCATGACGTGGCACTTCCCTTGGCCGTACTGACACGCAATTGTTGATAAAGTTTCTGCATGTTCACTTGTCTCCAACTGTGTTGAGTGTTTATTTGTATGCCAATGTGTGTGTCACGGCCTATCTGGGTCACTGCCTTACATGCATTGCTGTCCCATCAGGGCTGTGGGTTGGTACTTGTGCATTATCATGTCCCCGTTTCGTGGTTTGCCAGATGCGTATGGCCATTTACCGGCCACAAGCGGGTGCACTTGTCTCCTGTGTTCGGTTGTGCAGATGTTGGTGTTTGTTCCACATTGTGTTCGATGTTGGGGTGCTCTGCTTCCTATGTGTGTGTGCTGCATTGTGTGTGAGATGTCCCTTCAGCTCAGATTTGGCTCACCCTTCTCCCTTTCAGGCAGTGTGGTTTTCACTTCTGTGCTTGTTCAGTGGTGTGATATTGCCAACTTGTGTGACTTGTGCTCTTGGTTGGTGTTGTTCCTCTTGGGCATGGTTTGTCTGCAGTTGTGCTGTGCTTAATTGTGCATGTGTGCCATTGTGGCCATCTCCCCCCGTCCCTCCAGTCCCTGGTGGTTCCTCTCCCTGTTGCTGTTGTGTCTGTTGATTTTAAGCAGTTTCCGGGCCCCGAGTCCTGCCACCATCTCCAGACTGATGTGGTGGACACCATTTCCTCCATGTCATCCAGCTCCTGGTGTGGCGCTGGACTCCCACCTCCGGTGTGCATTGCTGCCTTGTGGTTGTTGGCGTGTTTGTGCTTGTTTGTGCGTTTTGCATCATTCCAGCTGTTCTGGTTTTCTGCCATTGTCCTCCTCCGCTCTCGGGCTGCATTCACCTTGTCCACGATGGCCTGCCATGTCTAATGTTTTGTTGCCAATGGTGCTTGTGGGGTTGTGTGCTGACTCTGACTGCCTCCATTGTGCTTCGCTGTTTTCTGTTTGGTTTGTCTTTTTTTTTCCTGCTTTTGTTGTGCTTATTCCCGCATGCCGTATATGTGTCGCGGGCCTTGCGCAGCTTATCGCTGCTTTCCTCCTCGCGAATGGGCTCACCGCATGTTATTTGGTGTTGGGGTTTGTGTTTTTATCTCCGTCGAGGTGGTTGTATCGCAGACATTGGCCGCAGTTTCGGGAGACTATTGCATGGTTCCGCTGTGTTGTGAATTCCAGGTTAACACTGGGTTATATTCCCGTGATAGGCTGCGATGTGTAAAGTTGCGTTAACATTTTCTGGTGATATTTAGCACACGTTCTTGTGAATATCCCCCTTAGTCTGTGAAACACTCACTTCATGGAAGTACAACCCAGTTCGGTCATAAATCACAAAGCAGCCACCAAATGTGTATATATCATATCTGAAATACAGGTATATGTATATAACATATCTGAAATACAGATCTATGACAAGTCAGCCAAATTTCATCCTAAACAAAAAGCAATAATCTGGGTGTGCATAATCCTTAGAATCCAGCAAGACCCCAATAGTACCACGTGCAATCAAAAACACATAATTCTTTTCACTGCAATCTCAAATCAAATAGTACGTCATAAAACAGGGTGAGCACATATTTGAGTGTAGTCTAATATGTGTTTCCCCTGCTTTTTATGATGGAATTTGACTGATTTAACATACATCTGTATTTCAAATCTGGTATACATACATATCTGTGATTCAGATATGGTACATAGACATTTGGTTGTTGCATTGTGATTTAGTGTCTGAACTGGATTGCACTTCCATGAATAAAAGGTGAGCGTGATGTTCTTAAGGCATTAATGATACCCCCATGCATGGTCTCAAAGTGTTGCTTGGGTCACATTATACTGGCTGTGATAAAAAGCTCCGCTCAGGAGTGAACGCGTTTGTTGTGACACATTAGGTCTCCGGCATTATTCAACCTAATGAGTGTTTCAATTGCTTGATATATTTCTTAACACATTTTTTTAATGGATTTTGGTTATGGTCTTCTGTTTCCTTTATGAGTGTGTCACTTGGTATTTGAGAGTTTATGAAACTGTAATTACTAAACATTAATTTGTGACACATTATATGGCCTTCTAGCTCTGATAAGGTCGGAATTGGCGAAATACGGTTTGCTAGAATGGAGGAATAATAAAGACGACTTTAGAATATCCTCAGAGACTGCAATATTCATTCTTTGGATGACTGGAAAAGGAGAGTGCTTGAGGGATCATTGTTTAACTGTTTGGGATCTTCCCACTGAGTAGCCAGCCACTCAATCCCTCTGGAAGCATTAAGACTTTGAGACTACAAAAATTGATGTGATTACATAGGTTCTGTGTGCCCATTTTCTCCTGGATGCCATTGGCAGTGATAAAGCTTTTCATGTCATTTTTTTTAGATCCTTTTTAAAGACACTACTCAACTCTCATAGTATGTAGTCTCTGTAACTATAGATTTATAGGATATTCCCTCTAGACATCTTTCAAGGTTTGTCTTACATTCCTCGCTCGCTTCTTCATGAAAACGCGAGCTGTTTTGCTTTTTATTTTAACTGTCATGCTTTACGCTGACTTGGCAGGGACCATTTACAGAAAACTGTTGAGTTTTTTGGCGTAAACCAGTGAAAAGTTCATTCCATCTTGTATAAAGGTTCCACTTCACCTCTGCTAGCAGAAGTATACCACAAACTCACAGCCCGTCTTACCCCTCTCCATTTCTTAAGCCCACCAACAAGATGTGTCCACCAACAAGATGTGTCCATAAAACTCAACGTGGATACTAAGAATTTCTCCCTGGAGGTCACATAACTGCTTGGAGAAATGGGCACCTTGCCCCCATATTTAACCTATTCAAAAGCTCAAAGATTGTCCAGGAAAATGGCAATAGTCGGACATTTTGGGGGAGAAGAAATATTTTGGATTTTACCTGCATTATTGTAGGATGGAGCTTAGATAATTACAACACACTATCTTCAGTTTCCATGTATGTGGGTCTGTCTGATTCCAATCTACTGGACAATGTCATGACAAGAATAAACACAGTAAAAAACATGCACTATAAAGTCTCAATATAACAACACTGGCCCTGCCTTCTTCACCGCCCTTGGCCTGTCTCAGATGTGTACAGCAGAATCCAAGTTTAGTATCCGTATTTCCACACGCTGTGTTGCCCTGAGTGGGCAGTGTCTGTCATTAAGTACGTTGCCCGACTAAGCCATCTCTAAAGATGTTCTCCAATTACCCAAATGTTTTGCACCATTTGGGACTTATTGTGATGTAACGAACATGCTTACAAGTCAGCGAGGTCCGAAGTGAACAACCTCTTTGCCCAAGGGTTTTGCCCAAACAGTGCCCCCTCACTTTGCGCCACCTCCAACTGAATGTGATGCCACAAAAAGCCCTTGGCAGAGCCAAGAAATAAAATGCTTCCTACTCGGTGTCCATGAGTTGCTCTCCTCTCATTCCCTCTTGTCAGCAGCGAGATTCCGTCATTAGGGTGATGGGTGACAGAGAATGTGACATGGGCTCGCAGGGGTTAGGGGTGCTTTTTAAACCAACTTTTTTGTTAATAGGAAAGTTTTCGTAGAAAGACGTTTCGCCCATATTATTTTCTCGGGCTATATTTATGTAATCTGATACCTATTTTCTGTGTGAACACGATGACTCACGCAAAGGCTTTAAAGGTGGAGGGCTAGAGCTGCCGACTTTGGAGCTGAGGAACCGGTTCAAGCCTCGGTGTCTTCTCAGCATCCTGTGATTCTGGGCAAATCACTAAATCTCCCCTCTCCTACCATAAAACAACTATTTGCAGTGCAATAGGTCTCGCATTTTGGCGGGTTTGAGCTATTGCCATTGGCATTTATGTTATGGTTTTTAAAGCATAAATAACAGGTAATATAATTTACAATGCCAATAGCTTAAACTCGCGTAAATGCGAGACCTATTGCATTGCAAATGCTTGTTAATAGGCCATTGACTCTCATTTTCTTCCCTTCTTTCTTTCCCCTCTTCCTTCCAGCTGACTCCCTTTACCATTGTGCAATGCAGCTCAGGCATGAATTGTAATGTCCAGATGATGACCTTGTAATTATGTAAGGATCAAAACTTCGTCGACTTCTGCACATTGACCCTATTTACTGTATATACTGTTGAATATAGGGGCAGAAGTGTTGCTGTGTGTTTATTTAAGACTAACTGTCTTTTCTTTATTTATGTCACGTATTATTGCCTGAGCCATTTTTGTTAATTGTTGGTTGCCCTTCCTGTTTTGGGTCCTTACCCACCAATGCTTAATATATTTGATAAATAAGTGTGGTTTTTAAATTGCCTTGGAGGAGACTTACTGCATCCTTCTTCGGTTAAGGTAAAATCTGGTGCCACGCCATCTGGATATGCTTCTGGAGTTTTTCTTTCTCTTCTCCTCAGCTCAGTGGTCAGTTCTGGAGGTTTATATAGGATTGTCCAGTAACATTTTGCCTCCATTGCAGAATTTGAAAGCACCAGACCTAGCAGTACTAAACCAGTGGATGCTAAATACGTCACTTATGTAAAAAACGCTAAGCATTTGCATCCTCTTTAGCTCATGTTTACTTTAAATATCTACTTTTAAAACCTTGAGATGTAGACATTGAGAGGATGTACTAGACTTGTGGTGCTGGATAGTGTAACAATTTAGTCTAAATGGTGTTTATACATGAATACCACTGTCAGAATTTCTGTGAACGATCACAAAAATCCTGAATTAAAGTGCAGACAGTTTAACAAAACTGGAAACTGTAGCTAAATTTAAACGAGTCCAAAACGTCTACTATAACTAAAAGCAAGAGATTAAAATAAATGAGGTGATGGAATCATAAAGGGGAGCGGTCATGGGGCCTAATTTATGTTTTTTTTGCTATAGGCAGCACAGTAGGCCTTGCTGCTGCGCTGCCCTATTGCAAAAGAAAAGGGCAGGAATGCACCATATCTACTAGATATGGTGCATTCCTGTCTTTTTCCCCTGCGCTGACGCACAATGGGCTGCTGTGCGTCAACGCAGGCACCTTTGCACCATGGTGCAATGGTGCCTGCGTTGCGGGGATGATTATTTTTGTACACGAAAGAAAACCTTCCTGCACATAAACACTCAAAAGAGGTTTAGAAAGAGGGAAAATGAGGAGAAATAAAGATATTTCTCCTCTTTGTGCCTCTCTTATGCCTCCCCTGGTAGGCATAGGTTTTTGGCACTGCCTCAGACTTACGATTTCTTGTAAATCTGGGGCAGTGTCAAAAAGCCATGGATGGTGTTGGGAACGCCCCAAGCAACACCCTTGGAACGCCCCTTTCACTCAGTTTTCTGTGTGAAAGGGGCACATATTTATAAGGCCATGAAAAGCCACATAACGTGGCTTTACATGGCCTTATAAATATGCCAGTGGCACATTGTGCCACCGGAACCTCAAAAAAGTGACGATCTGGCGATGCAAAAGTGCTGGTAGGGCCTCATAAATGAGCCCCATAGTGTTTATGACATCCCAGGAATAACTTCTGAACTAAACAATCACTGAATGTGTTTTTGGAGGAGCTTGATAACCAAAGCTTCATGACACATTTACAGAGCAGAAGATTATGCTAGAAATGTGCATTTTCACAGTTTATCACTTGTTTATATTCAGTAACACGTTTCCATAGTGAAATGAAAGGGGTATTTGCATTGGAAGACAAAGGATCACAAGATCACAATTGCATCCCAGCAGCACTTGAACTCTTGTTTCTGCCCTCCATCCAACCCTGGTAGCCCCACTGTGCAGCAGCTGGGAACAGAGACAAGGACATGGAGAGAGTGGCACCATTTTGAATGTAACTCCTCCACATACAAAGTGTGCAAGGTTCAGACCACCAGAATGTGATGCAGTGTGATATATTATGATCACAGTGCTGGGAGAGCTCCATTATCGTACACTTATAATGCCAGTGCCCATGACATATCTATATTGGCTCACATGAGATAGTGCGTTTGTAAATGAGTTACTGTCCACCCTCATAGACTAGGCTTGTTAAGCAGCCTTTCAGAATGTGATTGTCTATTGTGTAAATTGCTGGAATGTTGGTGCCACCTTTGTAGTGTTCTCAAGTCTCCTTTCCCTCGGAATGTGCAACGTCATCTTTCAACCCCTGCACTTCGTGGTCCTTTTGCTGTGTCACGAGCATGCCTTTGTCTCTACAAAGCCAGGTGTGACTTTACTGCAGCCCTTGCTAGCAGAACAGATATAAAGAGTGAGCAAGTGGTGAAGAGTGTGCCGTAGACCTCCTGCACAGGTATGAGGAAGGAAGGGAGACCTGGTCACTGAAGACAAGACAGGAGGAGGTTTGAGGGACAGTCACTGGGTGCCTTTTAGCTCTGCTGCTGCCATCCCAAAGTAAGATCACCGGGCAGGAAAAACCCAGAGCATGTGTCCCAGTCCACCAGGCCCCCTAGTAAGAGCTGCAAGACAATGTCTACTACCTTTCATTGTTTGCTGAGCCCCTTATACATGTTGGTTGCAGCACCTCTCTCGAAACCACAGCTCTCCCTAAACACTGCATGGACAGCAGGAGGGGCAACAGCTTCATGTTGTGCAGAGTTATCCCACATGTAGGTGGTCTGCCCCATTGCCCATATCAGCTGTTGCAGGAAGCCAAATGTAGCTTTTGCGGCTCACATCAAGCTGTTGATGGAGCCCCAAATATTGAGGATCAAACGTATACATGTTTACTATACTTAACATAGTTGTTCCTTGACAATATATACAAATACACATCTTCAATGTTTCTAGATGTGGAGTAAATGTATAATTACCAGAATACGCTTATCATCTCAGGATTTTGCTATTTGATATTTAGACCTCAATATTTTGGCACCACATTATTTTTATCCTCGATAGTCTCACATTGTGCAGCTGCACATGTCAGCTCTCTTGTAATGCTTGATGTGCTAGTATTGAGCTGTGTTACCACGCTGCCAATGCACCTTCACAATGTCAAAAACAAATTGTAAACTGTACCTTATGTTAATTTGGATGCCTGGAAAAAACTCTTCCAGCTTATATACAATTAAAATCACAGCATAAATCATTATTAGCTAGGTGCGCTGCTTACATATGACATGTGGCTGGCGCGGGTTCCTCTTTAAAGGTGATGTCTCCTTGCACCGCATCATCATGCACCGGGAAGATGCCACCGATCACGATATCTCCATCCTTTGAATATCCATTTGCTTCCATTCTCTGGAGACGGCACCCATATGTCAAGCCCAGGGCAACTGACCCTGGCATCGAAGAGCAGGACAGCAGGTACACAATGAGCGTCTGGAAACAGAGAAGCCTGATGAAGGCCCTGAAAGCCATTTGGATCATAGTTTGAGGAGACACCTTGTACAATGACCTTCTGACCTGGTGGTCTAGTGTCCACACCATCACCTTTATGGAGAAGGAGAGTTGCCCAATCGAGTATGCCTTGAGGGGCAGGAAAGCATACATGTTGGTTGTCAGTGGGATTTCCATGCGATCTGCCACACACCATCACTCCATCTTCATCACCATAAACCAGTATCTGTCCTTAAGTATCTCGCAAGACATCTATGAGACTACTCTGCAAAATCACAGTATACTGAGAAACATGATCACAATCAGAGGCGAGGCATAGGTAAGACCTGAGCCCAGCGCCCTGTGTCTCAGTGAACTCAACCACAACAGATCAGAGCTGCTTTAAGTAGACAACATAATGTAGTAATACTCCATGCTCCTGCCACAGTCTTGGATCGTTCACGTTGGATATCTGCCCCAGTGTAAATTAACTGCACATATCAATCAAATAACAGTATTGCCATGTATAAAATTCTGCAACATCCAGAACATGCCTTCTGCAGTCTCGTGGTACTTGGCAGTGGAAGCCCTACATGTATCCGTTGGCCACATGTGGCTGTCGTTGGATCTGCTTCAGACCGGACTTTGAAGTGCTAAGAAGTCGAGTATCAGTGTCGGTCCCTGCTGGTCTCTGGATCTCAGCGGTGACGCAGCAGGCAGCAGCAGCAGGTCAGCTCCCAGCCACAGCTGAGCCACAAGTCAACGGAAGCAAGAGGGAGAGACAGTGAGGCATGGGTAAGACTTGACTGAGTGTGTCTGTGTGCGCATGTCTGCAAGGAAGAAACGAGTCTGGCATTGAAATATCATGACATGCTTTCAGCGTGCTTTCAGTCCTAAAGGAGAACGGATGTATTTTGTTTACCAGGGTTTGCCTGAAACAGACTCTCTGGTAGAGTTTACTCTGATGTCACCTGCTCCTAAAATCCTCCTGCATACCCTCAGCACCGGTCCCTCTGGCCCCTATGGTTCTGGGAGTATCTGCTCAAGTAGTATAGGTCTTTATAGGTAAGCACGAGTCCCCCGGAGAGGGACAGGAGGGAGCCCTGCAGTAATTGCAGTCTGTGCACAATGATTACCGGTGGTAATTGGAGTTGACAAAAAGGATGTTTAATGCACAGAACCCTCTGCTGCCACAGGGGGATAGCGAAGTGGAGCGGTATCTCTGGTCACCTGAAATCTGAAACCCCTCAAAGAACTTTTGTTCACAGGCTTGTGGTCTTCTGCACTTTTTGAAACACATCTTTGAACTAGCTTTACTTTTACAAAAAAAATTGCTGTGCAAAGTGGCTGAACGTGAAGGGTTAATCTGCCATGTGGAAAAATACATGAAAGGTCTGAGCAGGCTTCAGATTGGCCAGTCCATATGCGAGAGCATACAGGGACACCAGTGAGAACCCTGTCAGAAATTCAGAATTTGTTTAATTAATTTATCTCTTCCAAGAAAGACAACAATATAGAACACAATAACAATTTTCATTACAGATTCAAAAAAAAAAAATCAAAAAAAAATCAGGGCTGTTACTTTTCCATCTGCTACTACAACTCATCAATATGACACAGCCCGCAACAAGCTTTAAATTCTATAATGCACTGTGAAGATGATGAATTCTTATGGTTGACATTTCTATGTTGATAAAGATATGGGCAGCAGCTAGTAACATTTTCACTTTTGCCTCTTGTCCCAGCCCAAAATGTGCGTATCTTGTCCCAAGTAGATGTTTTCTGATCTTCATAATCAAGTCTCTTCTAAAAAATGTTTATTTGAACACAAATAGATTTGAACACAAAATGAGAACATCGATCACTCAATCAAGCATATATAGAGCACGGCAAATCACCCGTGAGGGTCTCGAGGCACTGGAGCTGTTGGCTGCTGCGTGGAAGTCTGATCAATCAAACATCCAGGTCTTCAGTTCCCTCCTGAATTGCTAGAGTGGCGGAGCGGTCCTGAGGTGCAAGGGGCGGTTGTTCCAAGCCTTGGCTGCCAGGTGCGAGAAGGAGCATCCTCCACTGTTGGCTCAGTGGATTCTTGGGGTGTCTGCGAGGGAGGCTAATTGAAAGTATCTGGTTGGTTGGGAGAACGTCAGGCCTTTAATGCTGCATACTGGTCCTTCGTTGTGCAGAGCCTTATAGACGTGGGTCAGCATCTTGAACTGACATCTCTTCTGAATTGGTAGCCAGTGTAGTTTCTTGAGATGGGGTGTGACGTGCATCCTTCTGGGGAGGTCTAGTATGAGTCTTGCTGCTGAGTTCTGTACTGTCTGGAGTCTTTTCAGGAGGCGTGCAGTGATACCTACATAAAGTGTGTTCCTGTAGTCCAGCCTGCTTGTGACGAGGGCCTGAATGACGGTTGTGAGAAACTGGCCTGGTATATGATATACACTTAAGCAAGTGGACACCTTGCACCAGTCCAGACAACCCTTATGGTGATTTAAGAGGTCTTAGACAACCTTATAAAGCTCTCTAATTGGTAGCTGTGGAGAGCAGCCTTCAGGCTTAGTCCAGAAGGAGCGTAAAGCAACTTGTTTTACCAGAATGCAATCTTACTATAGATTAAGTGAAAAAGAACCACACAAAGTATTTATAAAAATATGTATTTATTATATAATACTCTCTAACACATAGAAATATCTCCCACCTGGAGGTATGCACAATGCACACAATCCTTCAGCAAAGAAACACAGTAAATAGCACAAACTACACAGTGGACCCCTGGGGGGAACCAATCCAAATACTAAGAAAATGGTATAAGAACCACGACTCGGGTAAAGACAATGTCAAGAGGACGTAGAAGTGCTGGGGACCCAAGGAACCACCCAAGGTGAGGAGATAGGGACCCCACGGAGTGCATGTGCAGTGTGGGTACACGACCGCGTGCTCCGTACAACTCTACATATAAGTCGCGGTTGGATTTTTAAAGATTAAGGACCCTTCCCAGTGCACCCTGAAGAAACCCCGTGGAAGACAGAAGGTTGGAGAGCCACCCCACCCGTGGATACCCTAGTACCCACGTTACCTACACCAGGGAAGCCGGATGCATACGTGTGAAGTGGTGTCGTAGACCGCTGTCGAACCCAATGGAGGACTTCAGCAAAGTGCAGCTGCTGATGAAGGAGAAAGTGTCCGGTGGAATCCGAAGGTGGATTCTAGATGAGAGGTACCTGCAAGCAGAGGGGACAGAGTCTATGTCACTCAGAGGCGACCAGGAGACTTGGAAGACAAATGCCCTCCAATGTCGGGTGTCGCAGGATGGATGATGATGACCTTGACTCTGCAGCTGTGAGAACAAGGCAACTCTGAGGAGGACCAGGAGCCATGCACGAGTTGTCCCACAAAGGATGTCAAGTGCTGAGGGGTCGGTGTCCGGCGGGATTACCAAAAACCCTTGGCAAATGCAACCAATGCAGGATTTGAAGAAGGAGCAACATCGGGACCAGCAAGGTCCAGGGGACTCCCCAAAAGCAGGGGAGTCAGGGCAGGGCAGGGAAGTCCAGCCCAAATGAAGTCCAGCGAAGTCCAGAGTGCCCGACGGTTGAAGAAGAAGTAGTGTCTGACCTGAATCTTATCCCATGACGAATCCAGGGACCTACACCCAGATAAGCCCTTAAATACCCTAGGGAAAGGGGTGGGAAGATTCAGGGGACCCTCCCAGGGAAAGGTCTGGACAGGGGGGAGGTTACTCCCATGTCCTTTGTCCAGTTTCGCGCTAGAGCGGGAGCCAACGGCTCCCAGGACTGGTTTGAACTGTACTATGCACAGGGACACCAAATGTGCCCCTCATGCAGACTGAGTGGTGCTGTCAAGCGCACCCACCCCACCCCAATACACTAAATCCTGTCTGGGAGGTAGTCACACCTCCCTTTGACAGTATGCCTATTGTTCTGCCCTAAGTTGGCAGGGTATGCCCAGACTTGGGTCCCTTGCTCACTTTGCCACTGGATTCAAGATAGCCTGGCTGATGACGGCTGTAAGCCAGAAACCGGTCCCAGGATGCTTGTTTCCGGTCCAGGGAAGACATGGCTTGGCAGTTCGAGCTGGACTGTTCCCATGAGGCACAGGCTCAAACTGATTTGCATATGGCCATGTCTGAACTGGGGTGGCGGAGTGAGCTAAAGAATGATGATGGATTAAACCCAGATCAGTTGACTGGGGGTGAGTGCTTGCAATGTTCAACACTCCGTCCATCATCCCCTTTGGTTTTGCTATTGTTCTGCCTTCCCCTGCTCGAGCTTGGCTCAGCAGCAGGAGGGCAGAATCGTGTCTCTGGTCGGCAGCAACCATTTTGTGCTGTCCGGGTCAAGAAGGCTGGTACTGGGAGCACTGAGAGCCTAATGGAGGGCTCTTCCAGTGCTTGGAATCATATCTCCCACACCGTTTACAGGCTGCAGGGGTGTCCTGCTCATGCAGGGGCACCCTCTCACTTAGAACCAAGAACCCTGCCTTCAGGATTGCAAAGGCCTGCTATAGGAGTGACTTCTAGGTTTTAAGTGCAGTGAGCCTAGATATAGAAAACCTATATCTTTAGTAAGTGGTGATAGCACCAGCTTACACAGACTGCAATGGCAGGCCTGTAGTTCCATTTTGAATGGTCTCTCATGGGTGGGATAATGCATGCTTCAGCTCATGGGAGACCTCTGGGGTACCTAGGCCCTGGGTACATGGGTGCCATATACTAGGGACTTATAAGTGTACCCCAGTATCCAATCTAGGGTATACCTAAGTACTGAACATAACAATTTATGGAGAAAGCAGATAGACTGGGGTCCTGATTAGCAGCATCCCAGTCAGAATAGTCAAATACAGCTTAGCACCAGGCAAAAAGTGGGGGTAACCATAGAAGCAGATCCTACTTTTCTACAACGGTCCTTCTGGTGTTGACTGGGAGCCACCTGAAGATCATGTGGAGCATGTGAACTGTGTGGAAGCAGGCAGATGAGACTGTGTTGACATGTTTCATTATGGATAGCTTGTTATCCAGGATGATGCCGAGGTTGCGGGCATGGTCTGTTGGGATGGTGGGGGGGGAGGGGTGCCGAGCTCCACTGGCCATAATGTGTCTTTCTATGGTGAGGTGTTGTTCGCAAAGATGAGGACTTCCATCTTGTCCATCTTGAATTTGAGAGTTGTCCATCATCCAGTTAGCAACGTTCATCATGCATCTATGGAAGTTAGCTTTTGTGGTGGAGGGGTCTTCAGACTGTGAGAAGATGAGCTGTGAGTACTCTGCATAGTTAAGATGTTGAATCCATGTGATATGATGGTGTCGGCCAGGGGAGTTATGTAGGTGTTGAAGAGGATTGGGCTGACGGATGATCGTTGGGGTTCTTCTTGGGCTCTGAGTTGAAAGGTGGGAGATGCATACTTTAGGTTCTGCTGGTGAGATACAAGACAATCCATTTGAGGGCATTTCCTTGGATCCCTGTGGTGGAGTCTGTTGATGAGGATGTAGTGGGAGACGGTGTCAAACGTGGCAGACAGGTCCAGCAGGATGAGCGCTGCTGTTCCCCCGTGGTCCAGGAGGGCTCTGATGTCATTGGTGGCTGCGATTAGGGCTGTCTTGTGCTGTGGTTGCTCGAAATCAGGATTGGGAGGGGCCCAGAAGAACAAATTTTATTTTACTTAACGATTGCAAGTAAAGAAAAATTGAACAATCAGCAAACATTTACTAAATAATAACAAGTGTGAGAGTGAGAAGGGTGTAGTAGAACTACTATTTATAGAGCTTGCTAACAAGACGGAATAGATGCTTCGTAAATGATTGTAGGAGAGTAGGATCTGCTTCACATGGGTACCCCCACTTTTTGCTGATGCTTCACTGTTTTTCGACATTAGTCTGGCTGGGGCCCTGCTAATCAGAACCCCAGCCTAGCTGCTTCCTCTCTAAAATGGTCTCCATGTGCCTTAGGCACATCACTGATTGGGATCTGGAGTGCCCTTATAAGTCCCTAGTATATGGTATACTATGTACCAAGGGCATAGGTACCTCAGAGGCCTGCCAGGGGCTGCAGCATGTATTATGCCACCCCTGGAAGGCCATCCAAACTGACACCACAGGTCTGCTACTGCAGCCTGGTAAGGTGGTGCATGCACCCCTTACTGTGATATAGGTTACCTATATCACGAAATACATACACACATATAAACCTATAAGTCACTCCTAAGGCAGGCCTTATCAATCCTAAAGGCAGAGTGCATGGTTCCTATGTGAGAGGGTGCCCCTGCATGAGCAGGGCCCCTCTGCAGCGTTCGGGAGACCATCTCTGATGCTGTTTGTAGTGCAGCCTGACCATATACTCTTAAGCGCATTATATCCTCGCGGTAAAATGCTAACTTTGGAATGGCTGCACCTAAACATGTCGTGTTTGGTGTCAAACATCTTGGAATACTACCCCCCGCCAATCCTGGCGGCGGGGGTAGCTTCCACCCTTCTAGAGGGAAAGACATGTTAACTCTGGCTTACCCGGTAACTTCTTTCTAAAGCCCTGGCATCACAAAATGGATGCTGCTGCCACAGACACAAGTCTGGCCTCCTGCTGCTGGACGAAACTCTGGCAGGGGAGGCCTGGACAATAGGTTTCCTGTTGCAGGGAGGTGTGACCACCTCCCCAGACAGGATAATGTGTATTGGGGCTGGGCGGGAGCACCATCGGTGTGCTTTGAAGTCCTGCACTGGGGGCACATTTGGTGTCCCTGTGCATACCCCAGTTCAAACCGGATCAGGGCTTGCAGCCCCTGCTTTGGCGCGAACTGGACAAAGGGAAAGGGGTGTAGCCACCCCTCTGCCCTGACCCACCCATAGGTGGGGCCACAGAGTAGTCCAACCCCTATTTTTAAAATAAAGGTAGGAACCCAGTCCTGAGGACTTTAGATTACACCTGGACGAAACTCTGAAACTGAATCCTGGACCTTCGACGCTCTACGACAAGATTAGAGGACTGAAGAATCTCCCTTGGGGTCAAGGAGTGACTCCCCTGCTTGGCAGGCACCAAAGAAGCATCTGTCCGGTTCGCATTACTGAAGCTCCCGTCGGACGCCGAAGTCATCGCATCACCAGAGGTGGATTCTCAGACTTCCCCGAGGCTACCCTGAGTCCCCAGCAAAGCTGAGGCCCGTGGCTATCGTGGGTGACTTGAGACCGTGACCCCTGGACACCGAGCACATTTGCAAGTGCACCATCTTCTGGGTCTCTGTGAGAAGTTGGCCTGGCATATGCTGTCCACTAATTATAGTGGGCACCTTGCACCAGTCCAAATCGACTCTTATGGTAGGTAGGTTAAAGACAACCTTATTGAAAGCTATCCTAGTGGTAGCTGTGGAGAGCAGCCTTCAGGCTAAGTCTCGGAGGAATGTAAAGCAGCTTGTTTTACCATATAATCTCTTGAATCACCAAATGAAAAGACACCACACAGGTATATATATCAAATATATATGTATTTATTTCTAAATAACTCTCTACTAATCTCTTTATGAGATTAGAAGACAAACATATGCACAAATCAACGTTTCACAATAAGTTAAGCACAAATATGGCTGGGGCCCTAGGGGCGTACCAGACCATATACTAAGTAAGAGACTTAGGGACAACGACTTGCAGGGAGACAAGGCCTAGGGCCTTCAGAAGTGCTGGGGCCTCACAAAACCACCCAAGGCAGGTAAGTAAAGGACCCACGGGGGACGCGTGCAGTGTGGATACACAGGCGCGGATCGCCGTTAACTTCAATGGAGCAAGTCGCGGTTGGAAATAAAGAGTTTTAGGATACTTCGGGAGAACCTACAAGCAAGTCACTTACAGGGTAAGTAGTTCTAGGGCCCACACCCACAGAAGCACCGTAGTGCTGGAGTTACCTCACCCAGGGAAGCCGGGTGCATAGGTGTCCCTTGGTGTCGGGTCGCGGCGTCGTTTTCAATGGCGAACAAAGAAGACTTGCTGCTTGCGGGAGCTGAAGAAGTGTCCGGTGGAATCCAAGCCTGGATTCTGAAGAAGGATGACCTGAAAGCAGAGGGGACAGTGTTCAAAGTCACTTGGCAGTGACCCGGGGCAAGGAAGATGGATGCCCACCGTCGTCGAGTGATTCAGGTCGGTTGCGGGTGCCTTGACTCTTCAGCCACGTGGTCCAGGAGGCGTCGACGACAACCAGGAGCTGGATTCGGTGTGTCCCTTGACGTCTGCAGCTGACTGCGGTGTCGGCAACTCGATCGGAGCCAACAAGCCTTGGCAGCCGCAAGTCTCGGGGAGATGAAGAAAAGTTGATGGCGCAGACCAGCAAGGTCTGTGGAACTCACCCAGCGAGGGTAAGTCAGGGCAGGCCTGGAGCAACCAGGAGAGCCCTTTGGTTTCTTTAAGAAGTCTTCTGGGGACCCACAAGCCAGCAAGCAAGGGATCGCGAAGACACCTCGGGCGGAATCACTCAACAGGGGCCCACGGTCACTCGGGACAGTGTAGGCCTCTGATCTTCGGAGGGATTCCTGCTGGAAGTCGGGACCACACGTGGTCCAAAGCACAGGTTCGTAGAACGTTGTGAAGGGGTTGCACTCGACAATAGTGCACGGTACCCAGGGGTCGCGGTTCCTCAATACTCGTGGGGTCCACTTGCCTCAGCTTCGCTGGGGACTCACGATGGCCTGGGAGAGGTCAGGAAATCCACTTCCTGGGCTGCAGGGACTTCGGACTCCGGCGGGAGCGGCGTAGTTTGCGACCGTCGTTGTCGTTTTTGGTGCCTGCCAAGCAGGGGAGTCACTCCTTGACTCCAAGGGAGATTCTTCCGTCTTCCAAAGGTAGTGGAACGTCGAAGGGCCAGGATTCTTCTGTAGAGCGTCGTCCAGGGGTTATCTAATCTTGCTGTGGCAAGGGTTCCCCATTTTAACTAGTAAAACAGGGAGGGACTAACTCTATGACCCCACCTATGGGAGGGTCAAGGGAGGGGTGGCTACACCCACTTCCCTTTGTCCAGTTTCGCGCCAGAGCAGGGGCAGGTAGCCCCTGAGCTGGTTTGAACTGGCATATGCACAGAGGAGCCTTTTGCTCCCCCAGTGCAGGACTTCAAAGCACTCTAAGAGTGCACCCACCCAGCCCCAATACACATTATCCTGTCTGGGGAGGTGGTCACACCTCCCTGCAACAGGAAACCTATTGTCCAGGCCTCCCCTGCCGGAGTTTCGTCCAGCAGCAGGAGGCCAGACTTGTGTCTGTGGCAGCAGCATCCATTTTGTGATGCCAGGGCTTCAGAAAGAAGTTACCGGGTAAGCCAGAGTTAACATGTCTTTCCCTCTAGAAGGGTGGAATGCTACCCCCGCCGCCAGGATTGGCGGGGGGGTAGTATTCCAAGATGTTTGACACCAAACACGACATGTTTAGGTGCAGCCATTCCAAAGTTAGCATTTTACCGCGAGGATATAATGCGCTTAAGAGTATATGGTCAGGCTGCACTACAAACAGCATCAGAGATGGTCTCCGAACGCTGCAGAGGGGCCCTGCTCATGCAGGGGCACCCTCTCACATAGGAACCATGCACTCTGCCTTTAGGATTGATAAGGCCTGCCTTAGGAGTGACTTATAGGTTTCTAGGTGTGTATGTATTTCGTGATATAGGTAACCTATATCACAGTAAGAGGTGCATGCACCACCTTACCCAGGCTGCAGTAGCAGACCTGTGGTGTCAGTTTGGATGGCCTTCCAGGGGTGGCATAATACATGCTGCAGCCCCTGGCAGGCCTCTGAGGTACCTATGCCCTTGGTACATAGTATACCATATACTAGGGACTTATAAGGGCACTCCAGATCCCAATCAGAGATGTGCCTAAGGCACATGGAATCCATTTTACAGAGAAAGCAGATAGACTGGGGCCCTGAATAGCAGGATCCCAGTCCAACTAAGTCATAAACCAGCAAAACACCATAAAAAAAGTGGGGGCAACCATATAGTCAGATTCCACCTTCCTACAGTCTCCCAAGAAGTCGTGCTTTGGGCTCCGAGTAGCCCTAGCCTCCAGCACCACCTGCACCGAAGATCACTGGCCCCCACTCCACGAGTGTCCTGCAAGCCAGCTCCATGTGCGGCGTCATGAGGCTCCTTCGCGGTCGCTAGCCCATTGGCTAGTAGCTCTTAACAAAGGCCAATCTTTTTCTTTCTTGGCATCCTGGTTGCTCCAGGCCTGCCCTCACTTACCCTTGCTGGGTGAGTTCCACAGACCTTGCTGGTCTGCACCATCGACGATCTACATCTTACTCGAGACTTGCCGTTGCCAAGGCTTGTTGGGTCCAATCTGGTCGCCGACACCTCAGCACTCGACAGACAATGAGCACCAGCTCGAATCCTGCTCCTGGTCGCCGACAACGCCTCCCGGACCTCGTGGCTAAAGAGTCAAGACGACCGTCAACGCACCTGAAGCACTCGACATCGGTGGGCATCTGTCCATCGCCTTCCTGGTCACTGGCTAGTGACCCAGACTCTGTCCCCTCTGCTTTCAGGTTCACCAGAACTCTGATCCACTCTTGGATCCACCCGGACACTTTTCTCTTGGCCGCCAGCAGCACTTTGCAGCAGATCGCCATTCGAATCGACGACGAAACCCGACCCCGAAAGGCACCTATGCACCCGGCTTCCCTGGGTGAGGTAACACGAGTACTCCGGTGCTCCCGTGGGTAGAGACTCTTCAAAGTCCTAGATCTCAAAGGGTTTTGTCCTAGTCCTCTTCTAAGTGTCCCTTTCCTCTATTTTCCCGATCCCGACTTTCTCCATAGAAGTTAACGGCGTATCGCGGTTGTGTATTTACACTGCACGCGTCTCCCGTGGGTCCCCTGTGTCACTACCTTGGGTGGTTCCTTGTGGTCCAAGCACTTCTAGAGGCTCTAGGCCTAGTGTCTAGTTCAGTCGTGGTTCGCATACCACTTTATTGGTATATGGTTTGGTACGCCCCTAGGGCCCAAACGTGTATTTGTGCTATTATTGTGATTTAAGATCTTATAACTTATGTACTTCGAACTCTAGCCTCATAAAGAGACTAGAGGGGTGTGTTTAGTAATAAATACATATATTTTGAATATATACCTGGTGTGGTGCTCTTTCATTTGGTCACTCAAGAGATTATAGACTGGTAAAACAAGCTGCTTTACATTCCTTCAAGACTTAGCCTGAAGGCTGCTCTCCATAGCTACCACTAGGATAGCTTTCAATAAGGTTGTCTTTAACCTATCTACCATAAGAGTCGATTTGGACTGGTGCAAGGTGCCCACTATAATTAGTGGACAGCATATGCCAGGCCAACTTCTCACATTGGTGTGCAGCGTGTGGGATTCCAGCTTGCTATTGTTTTACCAGATAATCTCAATTGAATTGATCAACTGAAAACCACTAAAGGTACCTAAGGTACATATAATTTAAGCTTAGAATAACAGTAAGTTCTACTGAACTTAGAGTTGTGTGTTAAGGGATAGCACAACCCTTTCTACAACTCAAGAGAGTTTAGTAGGCCACACTAGAGTAGGTAGTGCATACACCACACCACACTAGTAATGTCTTTAAGGGGACGATCCAAAGAATCCTTGCAGGAAGCCATTGAGCTTCCACCCTCCAAGTATGATACACTCCCATTCTTGGAATTGAGAGCTTTATGCAACTTGAGAAAAATAAGGACAGGCCAAAGCCCCACCACCCAACACCTCAAGGAGTTGTTGGTGGCTTATGACCTTAGTAAGCCTGTAGGGACTGAAGGGGTAGGAGCTGAGGGTGGGGCAGAAGAAGAGGAGGAGGCCAGGGGTACCAATACCCCCAGCCCCCCTCTGAAACTGGCCAGGAGGGTGACAATGACCCTGACCTGGAAAACCCCATCCCTCCTGTGGATGATGATGAGGATGATCAAACTGATGCCCTCTTTGTCCCCCCAGGAAGGATTAAGAGTGTGCCAAGAAGGTCTAGGTCTCCTTCTCAGGAGTCTAACCACTCTGGCACCTCTATAGGGAGCTCTGTCTCATCTCATAGGAGAGAATCCTCTCATGAGAGAAGAAAGAGGCTAGTCCAGTATGAGGAAACTCAGCTGGAACTCAGAAAAAAGCAATTAGCTTTAGATAGAGAATCCCTAGATCTCCTTAGAGAGAGAAGAAAGTTGGGACTAGAGTCCCATGGTGGCAGCCATGTCCCTAGAGATAGGGAAAGGTCCTATGACCATAGGAACCTGAGCAAGATTGTCCCTCCCTACCAGAGTGGGGATGATATCCACAAATGGATAACTGCTTTAGAAAGGGCCTGTAAAGTACAGAAGGTCCCTCAGGAGCAGTGGGCAGCAATCTTGTGGCTCTCCTTTGCTGACAAAGGTAGAGATAAGCTCCTCACTGTTAGAGAGGAGGATGCTGACAATTACAAGGCCTTGAAGAGTGCTCTTATTGATGGGTTTGGCCTAACCACTGAACAGTACAGGTTGAAGTTCAGAGACACCCAAAAAGCACAGACTCAAGACTGGGTAGACTATGTGGATTGTTCTGCCAAGGCTCTGGAAGGCTGGTTGATGGGAAGTAAGGTGTGTGACTTCTCAGGATTGTATAATCTGATAATGAGGGAGCAGATTCTTAATAACTGTCAAAATCAGCTGTTGCATCAATACCTGGTAGACTCTGATCTGACCTCTCCCCAAGAATTGGGAAAGAAGGCAGACAAATGGGTCAGGACCAGGGTGAAGCAGAAGGTACAGAACCAAGGTGGGGAAACCAAGAAGCAAGATGCTAAGAACTCTGACAAGGGTGGGGAGAAGGGTAAAGATCAAAAGTCTTCATCAGGCCCCCAAAAATCTTCTTCTGGTGGGGATTCCCAGTCTACCAAGGGTAAAGGCCAAAGAAAACCATGGTGCAAGGTCTGTAAGCAAAGACCCACTGGACCAGTGATTGCACCAAGTCCAAAGACTCCAGTCCAGCACCCACCAATGCCCCTAAGGCACCTGTTCCCCCTAGTACAGTTGGTGGAAGTGCTCCAGCAAAGGGTTTAGTAGGGTTCACCCTGGGAACTGAGTTGGGCTCTGACTTAGTCAGGGAACTGACTCAGGCTGTGTTAGTCTGTGATGGAGGCATGGATGTGACCTCCACTGTGAGTCCCAGTAATCTGGGCAAGTACAGACAACAGCCTTTAATCAATGGACGTGAGGCTTTGGCATTTAGGGACACAGGGGCAAGTGTCACAATGGTGACACAAGACCTTGTGCTGCCTGGGCAAGTTATGCTTGGTGAGATGTACCAAGTGACCAATGCTAGCAATGTCAGAACAGACCATACTCTGGCAGTTGTTAACTTCTCCTGGGGAGGGGTAACTGGCCTTAAGAAGGTTGTGGTAAGTGCAAACCTACCAGTCGAATGCTTGCTTGGCAATGACTTAGAGACTTCTGCTTGGGCAGAAGTGGAGCTCAAGACCCATGCAGAAATGCTGGGGATCCCTGCAGATGTGTTTGCTGTGACCAGGTCACAAGCCAAAATGTCTAGCACTGAACAGGCCTTGGATTCTGGAAGAATGGACCAAGTGCCTTCCAAGAGGAGGAGTAGTAGGGTTAAGGCAGTGCCTTCCCCCTTGGCTCAGGAGGAAGATCAGTCCCTTGAGGGGGATGATCTCAGCCCTGAAGAAGGAACTGTCCCAGAGGAACTGGAACCTGACCAGGTTGAGTTCTTGGGGACAGGGGGACCTTCTAGGGCAGATCTGAGCCAGGAGCAGCAGAGCTGCCCCTCCCTTGAACCCCTCAGACAGCAAGCTGCTGCTGAGGCTGCTGGGAAAGCTAGTGGTCCCCATACAGTGTATTGGGATGATGGACTCCTGTACTCAGAGAGTAGAGACCCCAAGCCTGGTGCTACCAGGAGGTTGGTAATACCTTTGAAGTTCAGGGGCTTCCTATTGACCCTAGCCCATGATATTCCCTTAGCAGGTCACCTGGGCCAGAACAAGACTTGGGACAGAATTGTCCCTCACTTTCACTGGCCCCACATGTCTGAAGACAGTAAGGAGTTTTGTCGCTCCTGTGTAACCTGCCAAGCCAGTGGCAAGGCAGGTGGCACTACAAAGGCCCCCTGATACCACTACCTGTGGTGGGGGTGCCCTTTGAAAGGGTAGGGATTGACATTGTTGGTCCCATGGATCCCCAAACAGCCTCTGGGCACAGGTTTATCCTGGTGGTAGTGGATCATGCCACCAGGTACCCAGAAGCTATTCCCCTCAGGACCACTACAGCACCTGTGGTGGCAAGGGCCCTCCTGGGAATCTTCTCAAGAGTGGGCTTTCCTAAGGAGGTAGTATCAGACAGGGGTGCAAACTTCATGTCTGGGTACTTGAAAGCAATGTGGAAGGAGTGTGGAGTGACTTATAAGTTCACCACACCCTATCACCCACAATGCAATGGTTTAGTTGAGAGATTCAACAAAACCTTGAAGGGCATGATTAAAGGGCTCCCAGAAAAGCTTAGGCGTAGATGGGACATACTCTTGCCCTGCCTTTTATTCGCATATAGGGAGGTGCCTCAGAAGGGGTTGGTTACAGCCCTTTTGAACTTCTGTTTGGCCACCCTGTGAGGGGTCCACTGTGCTTGGTGAAGGAAGGATGGGAGTTACCTCTCAAGCCCCCAAAGCAAGATATAGTGGACTATGTACTTGGTCTCCGCTCCAGGATGGCTGAGTACATGAAAACGGCAACCAAAAACCTTGAGGCTAGCCAGGAACTTCAGAAGGCCTGGCATGACCAAAAGGCTGTTCTGACTGTTTACCAGCCAGGACAGAAGGTGTGGGTGTTGGAGCCAGTGGCCCCAGCAGCTCTCCAAGACAAATGGAGTGGACCCCACACTATTGTTGAGCAGAAGGGTGAGGTCACTTATTTAGTAGACCTAGGAACACCCAGGAGTCCCCACAGGGTTCTCCATGTCAACAGGTTAAAACCATATGTGGACAGGGCAGACATGGGCTTGCTCATGGCTACTGATGAAGGGCAGGAGGAAGAGAGTGACCCACTCCCTGACCTGCTCTCACAGAACCCTGACGATGGGTCAGTTGATGGTGCAGCCTTGGCAGGCAGCCTCACTACCCAGCAACAAACTGATTGCAGGCAAGTCCTCAATCAGTTTCGACATATGTTTTCACTGACACCCAGTCAGACCACCTGGTGCACTCATGAAGTGGACACTGGGGACAGTCTGCCTATTAAAAACAAGATTTATAGGCAACCTGACCATGTCAGGGACTGTATCAGGACTGAAGTCCAGAAAATGTTGGAATTGGGAGTAATTGAGCCCTCAGATAGCCCTTGGGCTAGTCCAGTAGTCCTAGTACCGAAACCTCACACCAGTGGTGGAAAAAGAGAGATGAGGTTTTGTGTAGACTACAGGGGTCTCAATGCAGTCACTAGGACTGATGCCCATCCAATACCCAGGGCAGATGAGCTCATAGATACTTTGGCCTCTGCCAAATATCTCAGCACATTTGACCTAACAGCTGGCTACTGGCAGATCAGACTAGCTGATACTGCAAAGCCCAAGACAGCATTCTCAACCCCTAGTGGGCATTATCAATTTGTGGTAATGCCCTTTGGTCTGAAGAATGCACCTGCCACTTTCCAGAGGTTGGTGAACACAGTTCTCACAGGACTGGAAGCCTATAGTGCAGCTTATCTAGATGATATTGCTGTCTTTAGCTCCACCTGGGAGGATCACCTGGTCCACCTCAGGAATGTTTTACAGGCCCTGCAAAAGGCAGGCCTGACTATCAAGGCCACTAAGTGCCAGATAGGGCAGAGTCAGGTTGTGTACCTGGGCCACCTTGTGGGTGGAGGCCAGGTTCAACCTTTGCAGAGCAAGATCCAGACCATCATGGACTGGACTGCTCCCACTACCCAGACTCAGGTGAGAGCCTTCTTAGGCCTGACTGGGTACTATAGGAGATTTGTCAAGGGGTATGGATCAATAGTGACACCCTTGAATGACTTAACTTCTAAGAAAATGCCCAAAAGGTTCAGTGGACAGTTAGCTGTCAAAAGGCATTTGATGACCTCAAGCAGGCCATGTGCACTGCTCCAATTCTGCAGAGTCCTGATTACTCCAAGAAGTTCATTGTTCAAACAGATGCATCTGAGTTGGGGGTAGGGGCTGTACTGTGACAATTGAATGAAGAAGGTCAGGATCAGCCAGTAGCTTTTATTAGCAGAAGGCTGACCCCTAGAGAGAAACGTTGGTCAGCCATAGAGAGGGAGGCCTTTGCTGTGGTCTGGGCTCTGAAGAAGTTGAGGCCATACTTGTTTGGTACACACTTCCTGGTTCAGACAGACCATAAGCCCCTCTTATGGCTAAAACAAATGAAGGGTGAAAACCCCAAACTGCTTAGGTGGTCCATTTCCCTACAGGGGATGGACTTTACAGTGGAACATAGGCCTGGGAGTAACCATGCGAATGCAGATGGACTCTCTAGGTATTTCCACTTAGAACATGAAGACTTAACTGGGCAAGGTTAGTTTAATGTCCCTACGTTTGGGGGGTTGTGTAGGAGAGTAGGATCTGCTTCACATGGGTACCCCCACTTTTTGCTGATGCTTCACTGTTTTTCGACATTAGTCTGGCTGGGGCCCTGCTAATCAGAACCCCAGCCTAGCTGCTTCCTCTCTAAAATGGTCTCCATGTGCCTTAGGCACATCTCTGATTGGGATCTGGAGTGCCCTTATAAGTCCCTAGTATATGGTATACTATGTACCAAGGGCATAGGTACCTCAGAGGCCTGCCAGGGGCTGCAGCATGTATTATGCCACCCCTGGAAGGCCATCCAAACTGACACCACAGGTCTGCTACTGCAGCCTGGGTAAGGTGGTGCATGCACCCCTTACTGTGATATAGGTTACCTATATCACGAAATACATACACACATATAAACCTATAAGTCACTCCTAAGGCAGGCCTTATCAATCCTAAAGGCAGAGTGCATGGTTCCTATGTGAGAGGGTGCCCCTGCATGAGCAGGGCCCCTCTGCAGCGTTCGGAGACCATCTCTGATGCTGTTTGTTGTGCAGCCTGACCATATACTCTTAAGCGCATTATATCCTCGCGGTAAAATGCTAACTTTGGAATGGCTGCACCTAAACATGTCGTGTTTGGTGTCAAACATCTTGGAATACTACCCCCCGCCAATCCTGGCGGCGGGGGTAGCATTCCACCCTTCTAGAGGGAAAGACATGTTAACTCTGGCTTACCCGGTAACTTCTTTCTAAAGCCCTGGCATCACAAAATGGATGCTGCTGCCACAGACACAAGTCTGGCCTCCTGCTGCTGGACGAAACTCCGGCAGGGAGGCCTGGACAATAGGTTTCCTGTTGCAGGGAGGTGTGACCACCTCCCCAGACAGGATAATGTGTATTGGGGCTGGGCGGGAGCACCATCGGTGTGCTTTGAAGTCCTGCACTGGGGGCACATTTGGTGTCCCTGTGCATACCCCAGTTCAAACCGGATCAGGGGCTTGCAGCCCCTGCTTTGGCGCGAACTGGACAAAGGGAAAGGGGTGTAGCCACCCCTCTGCCCTGACCCACCCATAGGTGGGGCCACAGAGTAGTCCAACCCCTATTTTTAGAATAAAGGTAGGAACCCAGTCCTGAGGACTTTAGATTACACCTGGACGAAACTCTGAAACTGAATCCTGGACCTGCGACGCTCTACGACAAGATTAGAGGACTGAAGAATCTCCCTTGGGGTCAAGGAGTGACTCCCCTGCTTGGCAGGCACCAAAGAAGCATCTGTCCGGTTCGCATTACTGAAGCTCCCGTCGGACGCCGAAGTCATTGCATCACCAGAGGTGGATTCTCAGACTTCTCCGAGGCTACCCTGAGTCCCCAGCAAAGCTGAGGCCCGTGGCTATCGTGGGTGACTTGAGACCATGACCCCTGGACACCGAGCACATTTGCAAGTGCACCATCTTCTGGGTCTCCCAAGAAGTCGTGCTTTGGGCTCCGAGTAGCCCTAGCCTCCAGCACCACCTGCACCGAAGATCACTGGCCCCCACTCCACGAGTATCCTGCAAGCCAGCTCCACGTGCGGCGTCATGAGGCTCCTTCGCGGTCGCTAGCCCGTTGGCTAGTAGCCCTTAACGAAGGCCAATCTTTTTCTTACTTGGCATCCTGGTTGCTCCAGGCCTGCCCTCACTTACCCTCGCTGGGTGAGTTCCACAGACCTTGCTGGTCTGCACCATCGACGATCTACATCTTACTCGAGACTTGCCGTTGCCAAGGCTTGTTGGGTCCAATCTGGTCGCCGACACCTCAGCACTCGACAGACATCGAGCTCCAGCCCGAATCCTGCTCCTGGTTGCCGACAACGCCTCCCGGACCTCGTGGCTGAAGAGTCAAGACGACCGTCAACGCACCTGAAGCACTCAACATCGGTGGGCATCTGTCCATCGCCTTCCTGGTCACTGGCTAGTGACCCAGACTCTGTCCCCTCTGCTTTCAGGTTCACCAGAACTCCGATCCACTCTTGGATCCACCCGGACACTTTTCTCTTGGCCGCCAGCAGCACTTTGCAGCAGATCGCCATTCGAATCGACAGACGAAACCCGACCCCGAAAGGCACCTATGCACCCGGCTTCCCTGGGTGAGGTAACACGAGTACTCCAGTGCTCCCGTGGGTAGAGACTCTTCAAAGTCCTAGATCTCAAAGGGTTTTGTCCTAGTCCTCTTCTAAGTGTCCCTTTCCTCTATTTTCCTGATCCCGACTTTCTCCATAGAAGTTAACGGCGTATCGCGGTTGTGTATTTACACTGCACGCGTCTCCCGTGGGTCCCCTGTGTCACTACCTTGGGTGGTTCCTTGTGGTCCAAGCACTTCTAGAGGCTCTAGGCCTAGTGTCTAGTTCAGTCGTGGTTCGCATACCACTTTATTGGTATATGGTTTGGTACGCCCCTAGGGCCCAAACGTGTATTTGTGCTATTATTGTGATTTAAGATCTTATAACTTATGTACTTGAACTCTAGCCTCATAAAGAGACTAGAGGGGTGTGTTTAGTAATAAATACATATATTTTGAATATATACCTGGTGTGGTGCTCTTTCATTTGGTCACTCAAGAGATTATAGACTGGTAAAACAAGCTGCTTTACATTCCTTCAAGACTTAGCCTGAAGGCTGCTCTCCATAGCTACCACTAGGATAGCTTTCAATAAGGTTGTCTTTAACCTATCTACCATAAGAGTCGATTTGGACTGGTGCAAGGTGCCCACTATAATTAGTGGACAGCATATGCCAGGCCAACTTCTCACAATGATGTCATAAGGACAGATGGGCTCATTGAGCTCTCAATTCCTTGAGCATATGGTTCCCGCAGATTGCTGCTACCTGCGTGAAGGGCTGATGTTTTGCATCAGAAGTTTTGAACTGGTTCTGGAAGGAGTGAGTGCTTCTGAGGCCTCTTGGAAGCCACCTGGGATGAAGATAGGCCACTTAAAGTAATTTCTGAAGATGAATGTTCTTTGTGAGCCAACAGAAGCCTGAATTTAATCTATGCATTGACTGGAAGCCAGTAAATGTTTTTTTCATATTCAGAGTAATGTGGTTGTATTTTCTTGTCTCCGAGAAGAATCTGACAGGGAAGTGTAGGCTATGACAGAATATCATACAACCTTACAAGAGCCAGGAAAGAGAACTCTCATCATGGATGATATTCATAATGGCCTTGGACTAGACACCAAATCTGTGGTACCTGGCTGACATATCATCTTCAGGAATAATCAAGTGTAATCAGAAATCACCCTGAGGCAGCTTAGAACAGTAGTTGAGACACTTTCGGACAGCGGTCTCCAGCATAAGTCAGAGACTGTCTGATTCACGCTTGTTAAATGCAATGGAGCTAAAGATAACTTATTTGCAAACTTATCTTGAAAATCTGTCATAGATGCATCCCACCTTAAGATATGTTGGCCACACCCACTTTAGAAACACTGTATGACTCCCCTATCTTCCTTCCTGAAAGCATGAAAAAGTTAACTTGAGGTACAATTCTCTTTTAACTCCCTCACAATTCCTCTGAAAATGACCTGTTTGGAATGGATTCTTGAGAACAACCCATGAATGCGTAAGACAGCATATAGATTCATAAAAAGCATGTCACTAAACAAGGTACAGTACAATGTCTTAATATGAGTCCACTGGTCATTGACAAAGAAATTGACAGTTCGCACATTGGGTGTCTTCCATATTGAACGTCTTGTAAATGTTACTTTTTCCTTTTGCAAACCTTGAGCTGAGCAGTTGAATGAATATTGATTTGCACGATAAACATTTAACCACATGTGTGGCACTAAGATTTTGTGCACATGACTGCAGATAACTGAAATATATACCAAGTGCAGGTGAGCTATGGTTAAACTTAAACACCCTTGGTGTGATCAATCTCTCGTACCATTAGATATTCCTTAGGTATTTCTCTTAGGTCTTATCAGGATGATGTAACACTTTGGGAAAAATAAGCAGAATGAAAACAAAATTGCAAAAAATATCCATGGCCACCATGTACTTGCCTTTAGTGCTGAGGTATGCTGGAACAAAAGAAAGCCAAGCATTAAGGAAGGCAAACAAGTTGAAAGTGATGAACTGACTTAATTAAAGCTGTAGGGCTTCTTCCTGGCCAGAAAGGCAACTATAAACCTGATAGTGGCCAGAAGCCCAAGATAGCCCAGCTTGCACCAGAATGCCATTGAAGAACACTCATAGCATTTCACTATGATCATACCAGGCTGTGTGTGGGTGTTATATTCTGAGAAAGGGGGAGCAAGAACCAGCCAAAAGATACCAGAGCAGGATCTGGAAGATCATGTAAAGCTAAAAATTGTATATGATAATTGAGGTCCAACCCTCCTTCTTAATAACCTGTTGGGTTTGGTAGCACTGATAGCAATGACCACTATGATGGTTTTGGCCAATATGCAAGAGACGCAGAGAGCGAAAGCTGTGCTCAAGGCTGCCTGGCAAATGAGGCATTTCACTGAGGTGGGATAACCAATGAATGCCAAAAAGCAGAGGAAGCACTAGGTAAGGGATCAGAGAAGGAGGTAGCTAAGGCTGGAATTGTTCACCCTGGGGTTGCTTTGGTAATATTCCAAATATGACAACAGGGACTGCAGAGGAGAAAATGCTGGTTGCTGCTAATGTGAGTCTAAAGCTTTCATTATAGACAAAAAACTCTGTGATCTTCGGCACACACCCATCTCTTCTGTCATTGGGCTACTGACTCCGGGTACATTTGAAGCATTCAATGGAATCTGAAAAATTCAAATAATGGGACCCAATTCAAGAAGGACCTCACGACTATGCTCTTCGAATGATCCTCCAAACCCAGAGGGACTGGCAGCCCCCTGCTCAGTGCCTTGAGACCCTCACATGTGAGTAGTCGCGGTCTATAAACCCCTGATTGATTGACTGATTTGAAGCACATAAAGATATTTTCATGATCACAACTCAGGATTGCCATTCTGCAGGACTTCCTACCTGTTTGGTTAGAAATCTCTGCCAGTAAACAAGGCAAGCACTGGAAGCATCACAAGGGTTTTCCACGTCTGGAAGCTTTTCCTAACCCCGTGGAGCAACTGGGGCTGCACACGGAGAGCAGGATCTGAGAGAATTAACAATAACAAATGAGAACAGAATTGAAATTCTGAGATTATGAAACTCAACGTCAGGCAGAAAAATGAAGGAAAAGATTGTACATAATTAAGTTGAACAAGAGAGAACTGTATGGTAAAATTTTAGTTTTTCATCGGGAATCTGGTCTGGTTTATCTTCATAAGATTGGATTTATCATTGAATACTGATAGGAATTAATTCAAGATCCATTATGTCTGCAGGCATTTTCTTGAAAGCGCAGGCAGAAAAATGAAGGAAAAGATTCTATATAATTAAGTTGAACAAGAGAGAACTGTATGGTGAAATGTTTGTTTTTCATTGGGAATCTGGCCTGGTTTATCTTTATAAGATTGAATTTATCATTGAATACTGATAGGAATTAATTCAAGATCCATTATGTCTGCAGGCATTTTCATGAAAGAGCTCCACAATAATCTTACACTAGTAAATAATTATATATTACATAAGATAACAAAAGCAATTCGCAGGATATAGAGGGCCTGATTTAGAGTTTGCAAATGGGTTACTCTGTCACAAATGTGACGGATATCCCGTCCGTCTTAGTATAAGTGCATTTTATTCTATACAACTTGTAATGCAATGGACGGGACATTCATCACATTTGTGACGGGGGGATCCCATCCGCCAAACTCTAAATCAGGTCCTATGAATGCTTAAGTATGCTTTCCCAGGATTTCCATTTAGGAGACATACCACAATAAAAACTTTAGCCTGGCGAGGCAAGAATATTGAAATGCGGGTGTATTTCCTGTAGGAGGAGATATTTGGGTATTGGTTGGAGGTGAAATAACACTGCATAAGTAATGGCAGGTGTACTAGTGCATTTGTAATTGTAGATGTATTAGGGTATAGGCAGAGGCTCAGGGGTATAACTAGAGGCAGAGATGGCAGGGTATAGGCAGGGGTAGCTGTAAAAGGACATAGGTAGAGGTAATATTAATATGGCATACACTATGTAGAAGTAGATAGGTTTATGTAGGAGTGGGTGTAGGGAGATGGGGGTAGAGGCACTGGGGTCCAGACAGTTGTAGCAGTGCTAACATGTAGGGGTAGATGCACAGGGAAGGTAATGGGGTATAACAAGCAGTGGAGGCAATGTTCCTATCAGAAAGAAAAGAAGGGAGCATAGAGAAATGGGAATCCTAAGGTTTATTTATTGGCGCCCTCACATATCCTTTGGGATGTCATGCTTCATCATCGGCCGTGCTCCTCATAGGGATGGTGCTGCAATGCCCTACAGGTCCCACGAAGAGTCGCTTTAGCGGACATCATTTTATATGTTTACCATATGATGAGAGGTGTCTGTGTGAGGTCTTCGTGAATATGTGGGGTTGAGTGAGTGTGTGTAGTAAAGTGAATGGAGGCTAAATCTGTCTAAGAGACACCAAACTAGACTTAATATGGTGGTTCTCTTGTCAGAGTTAAAAAAACAAAATAAGGTGGGGCTACTGCAGGCAGGCGATGTACCGAAGTTGCCTAAATCTGTAAGTGTGGTCAGGTCGACATGGTTCGCACCCGATGGCCCAAAAAAGGATCCACAGCACTTCTTCAGGACCTAAAAAAAGGTGCAACCCTACCCCAATCCAGCGACATGATGTGCAATGAAGGTATTCCACTAAAAGATGATACCTAGTTCAATGAGAGATAACAAATTGACTGTCAAACCTAAAAGATAAAGGAGAAAAATGAAAAAAAGAACACAAAGTAAACAAATATTTTGCATGTATGGTCCAATGCGTCACTAGATCGCTTTTCCAGAACACTGAATAGTAGTGTCTTCAAAGGTAGACATGTGCATTCTATTGATGGTGCTGATCACTCACCACAATGTGAAAAACATGAAAACAAACATACTAGTACGCATAATTACAGTACAGGTAAGTGGACATATGTGGGACAGACAACATAAAATCAATCTGTGTTGGTGTCACACAGCGTATCATAAGTGATAGGACATCCAAAGGTGTGAGTGAAGGGTCTCACCCTTTGGATCAGTCAAATATGCCCCATAGGTAAAAAACCAGAGGGTAGTACACAGCTGCTAACTGTAGGAACAAGACAATGGCAGTCAGGATTAAAATAGGCAGGACCTAGATGGCCAAAGTGTAGAAAGCAATAAAAAACAAACTTCCATTTTGTGCTCACACTTTACAACCACTAATCATTAGGTCAATCATAATGCACTGAATAAAGTTCCATATCGATGGTAATGAACTAAACCATCAATTAGGACTGTCTCCTTTTTATATAAAAAGTATGTATATTATTACAATGATTGAAACGCCTATCATTATATACACAGTGTACAAATCGGTAAATACACAATACAATAAAATCTCGAATCTAAAATCATTCAGACTCATAATCAATATAAAAAAATCATCTGTGTAGCATTTACAGTACTTAATTAAACATTTCTTATAACAGATCCTCTATTTGTATACACCCTGTGTGAACTGTCAATTGTGAGTATATACCAAAAACGAGAATCAATTACTATGTATCAAAATATTATCACTGTATAGATTATGTCGACACAGGGTTTCAGTAGTTCTTGGAATCAAATCCCCACCTTCTTCAGGACAAATTCACACAAAAATCTTTTCGTATAAAAACAGTTGTTTAATCTAGTAGACAAAAAACGAAAGCCTTATTAATTCAAGCAGATATTCTCATTAACTCATAGGGTAATTAAGTACAAACTATTAACTTACCACCTCCTTTGCACATATATATCAACAAGAGAGGTATCAAATCTCCGCCTTCTTTTGGGCGGATTCACATCAAAAATCTTTTTTTATAGAAATGGTTATTTACTCTAGGGAACAAACAACGAAAGCCCAACTAGCCCAATTCTCTCCTTCCTGCTCCTCTCGCGTCCTCGTCGTTCTTCATAAAAAAAAACCACTACGTTGTACGTCTTGCCCGTGCGCATGCACACGCGCAAGACTTACAATGTAGTGTTTTTTTATGAAGAAGGACGTCGAGGATATGAGAGGAGTAGAAAGGAGATCGGCCGCCCAGGGGAGCCAGCAGAAACACAGGTAAGTGCCTTCTTTATATCTTTTTAAAGCATTTGGGAGTGAGGAGGGAGCGGGGAGGGAGCAGAGTGGAGCTAAGCGGAGCTCCACTGAGTTTTTTTCAAACTCCGTGGAGCTACGCGTAGAGGCACTACGCCAGCTCCGCCCAGGCTTACTTTTTTCCTCATTATGGCAGCTATTTTAGATGTATTTGGCTTCTGTCTGAAGAGTCTATTTTTTCTCCTGCATTTTCTGCTGTATCCATCCAGGAGGATCATTAACTTGCTCCATTATATTTATGGATTTCTTCTGATGCTGTGTACACCTCTGCCTTTCCTGTTGTCCTCTGCATGGCTTATTTGAGGCATATCATACTGAGGAAATTTTTTCCTCCTAATCCTTATGCAACACTTTATTTTTCCGGCATTAGCAGCAAGGATGTGTTTTTTCTGACCAGTTCTTCTTCCTATTCTTTGGGAACGCTCCCTTGCATGCTTAATGGGCTGATTGAAGAAACTCAAGGCATCTCCTTTTCATGCAGCCTCCTCTTCACAGAAACTGTTGTCATTCTTAAAGTCTGCCAGTTTTCCATTGAGGTGCAATTCTTCTACAACCAACATGTCATTTTCATCATCCTCCTCTGCAAAAATTGGTTTGGTTGCATCCTCGTCTACCCACAAGAGAGTTAAACAGGACCCTCCTTCACCTGAGAAGTCCGCTTCTCCTATTTCTCTTGACATGGTGCTTGAGGAAATCCATGCACTCCGTCCCAACATAGACGAAACCAATATGCGCATTCAGAACTTAGATGACAAATGGTCTCAAATGGAAACCAGAGTTACGGTTCTTGATGAACGCGTTAGTGATGTGCATGATGAGTCTTTGAAAATTGCAGTTCTGGAAAAAAAGGAGGTGGTATTGAAGGCTCATTCTGAAGATTTAGAAAATAGAAGGAACAACCTATGCCTCTATAATCTTCAGGAAGAATTGGAGGGAATGGACCCTATCACCTTTTTTACCTCTTTTTTACCTCAGTTGGTGGACTTACCTTCCTCCACGTGTTTGAATATTCAGAGAGCTCATCCACTAGGTCCTCGCCCTCTTTCATCCTCCTCGTCATACATGCCCTGAGGTGTCATTGTCTTTTTTCTGGAATTTCCTGACTTGCTAAAAGTCCTCAATGCAGCAAATTCTAAAAGGCAACTTTTATGGCAGGGAAATATACATTTTCTTTCACAGGATGTCTCAAGAGCTACAGCTGCTAGGCGGAAGGAGTTCCTGGATCTTCGTCCTCAATTACGCTCTTTGGGTGCCCGCTTTGGTCTGTTTCACCCTTGTCTTTTCGAAGTGACATTTCAGAATAAAACTTCCTCCCTCACTGCTACTGCAGACCTGCGAGAATTTCTTCACATACACTCTTCCAGCTCCATGCAGACTTGTGCTTCTTCATCAAGATGAATGCTCTTCGAGTTGGAGGGCCTCCTCCTGCATTGTATCCTAGTTTTTTAATTAAATTTTTTCTTATGCAGTCTTATGCTCATTCTTTTTTTTTCTTTTATGACTATTGTGCTCTTTGCGGTTACTGACTAACCTTCTTTTCAGGTTCCCTGATGTTTTTTTATCCAGTCAATTATCTTTTCATGTTCCGTTTGTCTGTCTACATGTCTCCTTTGCTGTGCCGTCTTCCCAGTGCTGTAGTCGACTCTTCCCCTGTGTTCATCCTCATCAGGTATGTTTTTGTAATCGTCATTTTTTTACATGAATTGTCTCTCTTTTTTGATCTTCTCTTCTCTTTCCTTCCCTTTTCTTCCCTCTGATCTCTTTTCGTTTTCTTTTCTTTTTGTTATCCTTTTCAATGTCTTCCTGTTTGATGTGGTAAAGAGTCAGAATATCGAGTTGGAAATGTCGACTTGGACTAATATCGAGTGAAAAATATCGAGATACATAAATATCGACTGCAATAATATCGTGGTCAAGAATATCTAGTTTAAGTTAAGAAATATCATTTTCTAAAATATCGAAGTCATTAATATCATTTACAAAAATATAGGGGGTCATTACGATGGCGGTCGGAAAACCTCCCCGACCGCTATGGTAGTGGGAAAAGACCGCCCGCATGGACCGCGGCATCACCGCTGGTCGAATTACGATGACCCGCGCTCGAAATCCGACCGCGGCGGTCGGATCGCAGGCCTTAACATTGCGGCGGTTGCTGCTACCCGCAGCACTGCCGCAATGTCCAAATGGGCATGTCCAGCATTTCCCTGCACTACGTAACAACAGTGTAGCCATTTGTGAGACTTTGACAACAAGGGCTTTCATGGTTGTTAGAATTGGGGGTCTCTAGTTGGCAGAGGTAGGTACCTTTGACCAAGTAGGGGCCCTTGCTTCTAGTCAGGGAAAGGGGGGTACACTCCTGGATAATCCCTGCTCACCCCCTTGGTAGCTTGGCACAAGCAGACAGGCTTATCTCAGAGGCAGTGTGTAAAGCATTTGTGAACACATACAGTTTTACAGTGAAAACACTACAAATGGACACCATACCAGTTTAGGAAAATAAGTAATCTTTACTAGACTTAACACAAGACCAAACGACAAAAATCCACAATAATGTAATCAAAAATGAGACTTTAAAATGGTAGAAGTAGCTTAGTTCAGTGTAGATGGTAAATGCGACACTTTACTCTCAAAGTACCTGGGATGCGTCACGCAATACAAATAAAAGGGACGCAGGGAAGTTGATGCACCGTTCCTTACACTCAGGGGAGTGGATGCGTTGTTTCCTTACTGCAGCACAGGGGAGGAGATGCATCGCTTCCTTACTGTGTGGGGAGTTGATGCGTTGTTTCTTACTGCGGCCCGGTGATGATGCGACAAGATGGCACCTCGATGCGACGTGACAACCTGGTGCGATGCGACAAAATGGCGTCTTGAATGCGATGCGACAACGTTAGATGCGATGCGTGCACGCCCGACGGCTGTGCGGCGAACTCAGTAACTTCTGAGCCGCGACAGGCCCTGCGACACGCTTCTCCGGTGATGCGACGGCGACCTCTGCGGCAGCGACACGCTTCTCCGGTGATGCGACGCACTTCGTCGGTGATGCGACAGCGAATAGCTGCCGCGGCGGCACGCTTCTTCGGCGATGCGACAGCAACTGCTGCGGCAGCGACATGCTTCTCCTTGTTGCATCGCGCTTCCAGCTCCCAGCGACACGCAGTCTTCTCAGAGGGCCCAAACAACAGTAGGCACCTCTCTGCAGGTAGAATTCCCAGCAAGGGAATTCAGGGGAGCTGGTGGTGAAGTCTTGTATCCCTGAGACTTCAGGCAGGAGGCAAGCACACTTCATGCCCTTGGAGATTCTTCTTCAAGATTATGAAAAGTTCACAGAAGTCCTCTTCCCCTTTCTTTGGTAGATAAAGTAACCACTGCAGGCCAACCCCAGAAATATCACAGCACAGGGGCAGTCTCCTCCTTCAGCTTTCTTGGTTCTTCTCCTTGGCAAAGGTTCGTCTTGATTCCCAGAAGTGATCTAAAGTTCTGGGGTCTGGGCCCCAATAGTTATACCAGTAAATCCTTTGTCCTCTGAAGGCAGAGGGTGCCTGTGCCCAGCCAAAACCAGTTCTGTGCAGCTTCCTGGCAGGAGGTGGAGACAGCATTGTCTAAGAGCAGACCTGGCCCAGGTAGCTGAAAGGAAATCTCCTCCCCCTACTCTCTATTCTATGAAGGCTGAGGTCAGTGAAAGGAAATCTCCGCCCCACTCTCTATTCAATGCAGGTCCTATTCAGCCCAGCCCTGACCCATCAGACTGCTGGAGCCAAAGCCCTCTCCAGCCCCCTGTCACTCACAAACCAGACATGGAATACACAAACCTAGCAGAGGCATGCTGGATGGTTAGGCAAGAAAATACCTACTTTCTAAAAGTGGTATTTTCAAACACAGAATGTAAAAATCACCCACACTAAAAGATGTATTTTAACATTCTGAGTTCAGGCATACTAAACTTTATTCTCCTATGTTGTTCCTAGGTCAGTTATGATTATAAGATGTTATAATCAAACTGCTCATTCTGGCCCATGGGAACAGATAGCCTTGCAATAGTGAAAAACGAAATTGGCTGTAATTCACTATCAGGACATGCCACACACATCAGGGCATGTCCTACCTTTTACATATAATGCACCCTGCCCTTGGGCCTACCTTAGGGGTGATTAATATGTAGAAAAGGGAAGGTTTAGGGACTGGCAAGTGTGTGAACTTGCCAAGTCGACATGGCAGTCCCAGACTGCACACAGGCTCTGCAATGGCAGGCCTGAGCCATATTTTACAAGCTGCTTCTGTGGGTGGCACAACCAGCGCTGCAAGCCCACTAGCAGCATTTGATTTACAGGCCCTGGACACACGTGGTGCACTGTACTAGGGTCTGACAAGTAAATCAAATAAGCCAATCATGGAGTCACTAATCCAATACATCAATTTACAACAGGGAGCACTTGCACTTTGGCACTGAATAGCAGTGGCAAAGTGCCCAAAGCATCTAGACCAGCAAAAACATAGTAAAAACACAGGAGGCAACAGTGAAAAAATGGAAGGGAGACCCACGCCAATGGTGCCAGGTCTAACAATGGTGTACTGTGTACACTCAGGAAGGATAGGAAAGAAGAAGAACAAAAACAAAAATACAAATGAATGAATGAATTTATTGTTTCAATTAATTAAAATTGTTACAGAAGAAACTGGGTGGGATATCTCCGCCCACGCTCCTTCTTCAGTCATGGATAAAACATAATCATTTCATTTAACAAGTCTAATAGTCATGGATAAAATGTACTCATTTCATTAAACAAGTCTGATAGTCGCGACACAAGACAGTAAGAGACAAGTAGAATTAAAATGTAAACACTAGTTTAAAGCTATAGTCTGCCTCTAGTCCTTGGCTGAGTCTTTGCTTATAAGTTCTTTCAGCTGATGTGCAAATTTCGCTAGTCTGGCCAGTTCCATTGGAATCTCCAAATTGAAGAGAAGTTTCATTGCATCTGTGCAAGTACGTGTGCCGTATTTTAAAAACAGCGGTTTCAATAAAGTGCGACGTGCATAATTCAATCGGTGGCATATGCAAACCAAGCGAGCCATGGATTCCTTGTGCTGGTGACACAGTCTGCAGGTGGTAACCGCCTCTAGTGTTTTCCAGCGAGTATTAATATCTTTTATTGGCAGTACCATGAGTCTCACTGACAAAATTTGCTTTAAAATTGTCTTGTTCAAGGCAGAGTCAAGGTATGGCTGTCTCAGTTTATCTTGGAAGGAACTAGCTAATAACCTGATGTTACTACTGGAGGACTCTAATACCTTCATATCATCTTCCTTAGATAATAGTCTGACTTGTTTTTTTAAAATAGATTTTTAAAATTCCGGGTTGATGGATAAAGTCCTGCCATTTGGACAGGTCAAGGTGCAATTCAGTGCAAGCAGTAAGGAGGCCGTTGGCCCACAAAATGTTGCCTTTCGCAAAGATTTCCTTCAAGATTGCTTTTATTGTATTCGGTGGTGCGTCACAGGCCCCTCGATAGTACCGAACAATCTATGCCCAATGTTCGTAGCGTTGTTTATTTAGCCCGAATTCAAGTCGTACCAAGGCGTTCCGGGCATGGGCAGGTATCTGAAAAATCTGTTTGAATGCTTGACAGTTGGCACGTTCCTTGGGGTTAATTAATACAGCAGGAAATACTAGTTGGCCATATGTGACTGAAGGAAGTAACTTAGCTCTTATGACCTTTCTGATGGGTTCAGTTGTCGGGCTGCTTAGTTTGGAGTTCAATTTGCATAGGGCATACGTCACTGCCTTGGCTTTTGATTCGATGGATGCAGTGTGTGCTATGGGCTTCCTGTTGCTCATAATCCAAACCCCCAAGTAATTATATTTAATTGTTGTTGCTATTTTCAAATTGCCCATTCTTGTTTAAGTTTGTTAGCATACTTCCCAAAAATTACTACCTTCGTTTTTCCTGCGTTTGCTGTTAAATCATTTTCGTTGTTATAGATGCTTAATGCGTCCAATGTTCTTTGCATACCCGTCTTAGTATGGTCCATTAGCACCATGTCGTCTGCGTACTGCATTAGGAACAGTCGGGTTGACCCAATTTTAGGGGATAACAAATTGGCTTTAGATATTGTTTTACCAAGGTCTGCAGTGTAGAGATTAAAAAGCAGGGGCGCCAATACACAGCCTTGTTTCAGCCCTCGGTCTGTATAGATTTTTTTTGTTGCTGAGTTCATAGATAATTTCACCCGTACCCAAGTTCCGGTATAGAGGGCAATGATTGCTTTCAGCAGCATAGTCGGGATACCCCAGTTTTGTAGTTTCCGTCACAGCAGGTTCCTATTAACGCAAACGAATGCCGCAGAATAATCCACAAAGCATGCGAAAAGTGGAAGCTGGTTTTTCTGGGTGGACTGTTCTACCAGATGTGCGAGGGCTAAGATGTTATCCAGCATTGATGCTCCTGACCTGAAGCCGGATTGGTAAGCTGGTAAGATTTCATTGTCATTGGCCCAATTTTGCAAGTCTTGCAAAAGGAGGCTTGCGTATCCCTTTGCCTCAATATCCAAAAGGGCTATCAGCTTATAATTGGTTGGATCTCCGGTATCACCTTTTTTTGGATTGGTTGAAACAGGGAACCTTTCCAGGCTTCGGGGATCGTTGAGTTGTCCATGCAGAACTTATAAAGCAGGGTGAATATGTTTCCCCAAAATTCACAGTCTTCTTTAAAGAGGTGTCCAGGTAGGCCGTTGGGTCCCGGGGCCCCGTCCCTTCTGATGTTTTTTAGTATTGATGCCACGCGATTTCCTACGTCAAAAGATTCAGTTGTTTCTTCAGTGGTTGTTGGAAAAGTATTAGACGGGCTAGTGCTAGTGAAGAGTCATTGGTGGTGCCGTGAAATATGATCCAATGTGCTACAGTACAGTGAGGTCACATGATTGATCCATGTGTGACTGGAAGGATAGGAAAGAAGAAGAACAAAAAAAAAAATACAAATGTAATGGAACCTGTTTGGCATTGTGAATGTGATTGTGCATCACTTGGGATGCAGCATCATTCAGGAATCTGCAGTTGGCAACGGGGATGGAAGCAGTAAGCCAAGAGGAACAAAGGAAAGACATGCAGGCCTACGGCAAAAGCAGCACACTAACTACCACCACAAAATGGCCACCAGCCACATGGTCACTCACACAACAAAAAGCAGGAGGCCTGTAAAACAATGAACTCAAGCAGGCTTATATGGCTAGACAAAGGAGGCATGCTAAACAACACAGCTTTAATGCAACAATGCAAAAACAAAAATGCACAGGGCTAAAAAAAGGTTTGCAAGTTACACAACAACCACACCACCACACACATCCAACAAATGCATTTATTTAACACACACGAAAAAGAGAAATACCCCAAAAAAACACATTTTGCTATTCAATCAAATGCCATCCGTGCCCTAAATGATGTTTAAATTCAACAGAATCCACAGAAACAGTTGTTTCATGCACCCATGAGTAGCTCTGGGCCTACTGGCTGAAAAAGGCCTATTGGTAGACTAGGCCACATAGTGAGGTGAATCAATTCAAATCAATAATATTGCAAATGTATTAGAAAATGTAGTGAACTGTCCTCCATTTTTTTGCTGGGTAAAAAGAAAAAAAATGCATGCAAAACAACAACAAGGGCAAGGCATGGCCACCACAAAGAAAGCTTGCAGGCCTATGGCAAAAGCACACTGGCAGGCTTCACAAAATGGCCGCCAGCCACATGGCCAGGCCACCACAACAACAAGAAAGGGAAGACAGACAATGCAGGCCTATGGCAAAAGCACACTGGCTGGCTTCACAAAATGGTCGCCAGCCACATGGCCAGGCCACCACAACAACAAGAAAGGGAAGACAAACAATGCAGGCCTATGGCAAAAGCACACTGGTGGGCTTCACAAAATGGCCGCCAGCCACATGTCCAGGCCACAACAACAAGAAGCAGTAAGCCAAGAGGAACAAAGGAAAGACATGCAGGCCTATGGCAAAAGCAGCACACTAACTACCACCACAAAATGGCCACCAGCCACATGGTCACTCACACAACAACAAGTAGGAGGTCGTTAAACAATGAACTCAAGCAGGCCTATATGGCCAGACAAAGGAGGCATGCTAAACAACACAGCTTTAATGCAGCAATGCAAAAACGAAAATCCACAGGGCTAAAAAGGTTTGCAAGTTACACAACAACCACACCACCACACACATCCAACAAAGGCATTTATTTAACACACACGAAAAAAGTCAAATACCCCCAAAAAACACATTTTGCAATTCAATCGAATGCCATCCATGCCCTAAATGATGTTTAAATTCAACAGACACCACAGAAACAGTTGTTTCATGCACCCATAAGTAGCTCTTGGCCTACTGGCTGAAAGGCCTATTGGCAGACTACTGGGCTAGTGAATTAAATAAATGTTGCAAATTGATTGCAAAAGTTGGAGAAAATGTAGTGAACTTTGCAACATGTTTCCTTTATAAAAAAACTAGTAGAAAAATTACATACAAAGAAAAACAACTAGGCCCCTACTGAAACTACAGGCCACCCACAACAATAAATATAAAAAACGATGAAAAGTACAAAAAATATGTAGGTGCAATGCCCCAATCAAACAAACAACACCAATTTTCCAACTTACTTGTACAATCTCAAATCCAAAAGTCCTCAAATCCAATATGATATATGATGCAGCAGACACAAAGAGTGATCCTTCCAGCTCCAAATCTAAATGAAAAGTGAACAGGACATGAACAAAGCACTGGGAGGAGCCTGCTGGACAGGAACAGGAAGTTGGAGACTCTGGGGCACTTCCTTCTTCTTAAAAAAAAGTAAAAAAAGAAAAAGGCCAAAAAATGCACAAATGTTTAAACAAAGACATTTCTAGTTTTTCAAATTTTAAACAATACTTACCTACAACCCCTATTGAACCAAACAACCCAAAACATAGACCAACACAATATATTTTTAAATAACCCTGGGCATAATACTTTGCTACGCTCACGAAGCATGCAAAGTTTGTGCTACTACGCACTACGCAAATTGCACGTAGCAGAGTGAATAACTGTGCTAATAAACGTAGCGTAGCAGGAGTATAATAAACTCCTTCAAATGCTTTGATAAAGCAATTTTTTATGCTAAAAAGCATATAACCAATTCACAAAAATGAATTTTGACAATAAAATATCAAGCAATGAGAGAGGTGATGATTTTGGAGTTCCCCTAACCTAGGGGAGGACCAAGCAGATGCCTTGAACACAAAAAGCATATCATGTGAACGATTCAATGGTGGTCCCTTCCTCCTAGGACCACCCTAGCACAGTTATGGGCAAAAATACAATCCCAACCAAAGGCCCTGCAAAGCATTATGGGACGAGATTAGCAGTGGGCAGTGAATATTATAGTGTCCAATATCAAATAATTCTACAAAGAGCTGCAGTTCAACTAGTCGTTACTAGGTGTCGTCCCTCACGAGTCATATGCAAAAGCTTCATGAAAGGTTTTCAATACTTTTGCATTTCACTCTTGAGGGACGACACCTAGTAACGACTAGTTGAACTGCAGCTCTTTGTAGAATTATTTTGATATTGAACACTATAATATTCACTGCCCACTGCTAATCTCGTCCCATAATGCTTTGCAGGGCCTTTGGTTGGGATTGTATTTTTGCCAATAACTGTGCTTGGGGTGGTCCTAAGAGGATGGGACCACCACCTAATCATTCAATAAGATGTGCTTTTTGTTTTCAAGACATCTGCTTGGTTTTCTCCCTAAGTTAGCGAGGATACCAAAATCATCACCTCTCTCACTGCTTGTTAACTTTTGTTTTCACTTTAGTGAAATGACTATATGCAATTTTAGCATATAAAGACAGAGATATTTATTTTATCTTAACTTGCACTGTACAAGTTTGCTTTTGGTAATTATTGTACAGTGCAGTCAAGCACACAGCTATGCACTACGCAATTTGCATAGCTGCACCCAGGCTTAATAATAAACTCCTTCAAATGCTTTGATAAAGCAATTTTTTATGCTAAAAGCATATAACCAATTCACAAAAATGAATTTTGACAATAAAATATCAAGCAATGAGAGAGGTGATGATTTTGGAGTCCCCCTAACCTAGGGGAGGACCAAGCAGATGCCTTGAACACAAAAAGCATATCATGTGAACGATTCAATGGTGGTCCCTTCCTCCTAGGACCACCCCAGCACAGTTATGGGCAAAAATACAATCCCAACCAAAGGCCCTGCAAAGCATTATGGGACGAGATTAGCAGTGGGCAGTGAATATTATAGTGTCCAATATCAAAATAATTCTACAAAGAGCTGCAGTTCAACTAGTCGTTACTAGGTGTCATCCCTCACGAGTCAAATGCAAAAGCTTCATGAAAGGTTTTCAATACTTTTGCATTTCACTCTTGAGGGACGACACCTAGTAACGACTAGTTGAACTGCAGCTCTTTGTAGAATTATTTTGATATTGGACACTATAATATTCACTGCCCACTGCTAATCTCGTCCCATAATGCTTTGCAGGGCCTTTGGTTGGGATTGTATTTTTGCCCATAACTGTGCTTGGGGTGGTCCTAGGAGGAATCGTTCAATAAGATGTGCTTTTTGTTTTCAAGACATCTGCTTGGTTGTTGGTTCTCTCCCTAAGTTAGTGAGGATACCAAAATCATCACCTCTCTCACTGCTTGTTAACTTTTTGTTTTCACTTTAGTGAAATGACTATATGCATTTTTAGCATATAAAGACAGATATTTATTTTATTTTAACTTGCACTGTACAAGTTTGCTTTTGGTAATTATTGTACAGTGCAGTCAAGCACACAGCTATGCACTATGCAATTTGCATAGCTACGTGTAGTTGAAGCTGTACTTCACGTAGCTACGTGAAGTGCTACTATGCAAACTACGCCCGGGCTTATTTTTAAATAGCAGACCAAAAAGTGTTAATAGAAGCATGATTACCTTCAACTATATTGAAATGTTACCTTAAGTTCTGTCACTCGAAACCCTATAAACCCAAACATTTTGGAAATGAAAGAACATTTTTATATTACTTTTTAAAATTTCATTTAGTGAAAAATATTTTAAGTAAATAATAAATAAAAACAATAATTTAAATCACTACCCGATAAACATGCTTATAAAACCCAACAACCTAAAAAACGTACAATTAGAAATGTAGTTAAATAAAAAAAATATAAACTAAAAAGACAATAAAAACACTAAAAGTCACTAAATTAACCTATGCTTAACCCTGGGTAGCTTGGCACAAAAAGTAGTCAGGCTTAACTTAGAGGCAATGTATAAAGTATTTATGCAGCAGACAAACAGCAATAATGTAAAAACACAACACAAGAAAAATCCCACACCAATTTAGCTAAATAGTATACATTTTATTAAATTATTTTACACCAATTAACAAAAATCCACTCAGTAGAACCAGAGTTATGAATTGCTAAAGTTTTTCATAAAAACTAGCGACTAAACGATCAAAGCACCAACCCCGGACAACTAGTCAAGCGAGACTGAGTCAAAGTTGAAAAATATGGTTGACTGCGATGGAGCTTGGTTCAAATACAAAAAGTGGATTGGGCCCGGTTGGTGCTTACCTTCAGACTTAGAAGAATTTTCAAGAAAAATGTTCATAGAAGGTAAAGTTCAGTGGGGCAAGGCTGCAGGCAGTGTCCAAAATTGACAGGGAGCCTCTGCCCAAAGAGCAGAGAAGATTTCAACGTTCGGACTTAGGGGCCGATCACGTTGTCAGTCGGAAACTAAACTGCCCGACTCCTTGTCGGATTCGGTTACGACAGACTCGCGGTAGGCGGTTCCACAAGACTAATTATGATGCTTCCAAATACCTTTCGAAAGGTCTCCCATTAGCTTCAATGTGAGCCTGTGTTCCTACCGACAACACAGGCTCCCATGGGGAAAGGGGTGTCTGCGGAAAACCTTGCACCCTGTCGCGGGCACCCCATGCTGCCTGTGACACTGTGCATGGTTTTACAGGGTGGGGTCCCTTGGGTATCTCCCTGGCCCCCAACTGGAGGCCTCAGGATGAAGGGGGGGACTGCTAGGGGACCCCAAAGACAGTTTCCGACAGCCTTTCTGTGTCAGACAAACCGAGTCGTAAAGGCTGTCCGAATCCAACATCATAATCCGCCGGTCGGAAGCGCTGTCCTTAGAACTGTTTGATTCTGCTCCGACCGACTAGGTTTCTCCGAATGCCGGTCGGAACCAATTCGGAATGTCTGAATGATTTCCTTTCCGACCGAGAACATCGCAATCGGTCGGTCGGAAATGTTTCTGACTGAGTCGGTCAGCAGGGTTCCGACACGGTCTAGCGGAATCCGACTGTCGGTCGGAGGCTTTCTGACCGACATCATAATCGGCCCCTAAGTCACTTTTTGGAAAGTTGAAAATCTCTAGCCGGTGAGGCAGGAGGCTGTATCTGAAGACAATTCCAAGAGATCGGATACCCGTTTGGCAAAGGATGGCTGAAAAGGATTTGGTGCTGCAGAGAAGAACGTAGTGGGAGGAGCTGCGAAGTCTGGCTGACCGGCGATGCAGGTTCTGTTGTGGGGATTCTGCACATACACAGAACTATGCGCAGGAAAACAGGACCTCGGTGTGTAGGGGCTAAGCCTTCCTACTGCTTCAGTACCCAAAATCCCAGAACCGACTAGCTATAGTGTCTCATTCGTTCTCCTACATAATCCCAAAGCTACAAATTATTAGACAACCCAGAAGACAACACTCCCGACTCTCTCAGGAATCACGGCAGCAAGACGTATCCTTTCGCTCACTCACTCGTACTTGTCCACAATAAGAATAGACAGAGTCACTGTTATAGTTCAAAATGTTTAACTATAGTGCTCTATAATGCAGTATACAAGCCACTACCAGCAGCAAAATGCATAAACCTATAACAGTTAGCATTGTAGCAAGTCCATAGACTATAAAAGGGGATGTCATTGTATACAGACAGTGGATAAAGGACTATAAGGCCTAACCACCCTCCCCTTGGAAAGAAGAAGTTTTATTATATAAAGGAAGATCTCTGGGCTTTGTCAGCAGACCCCATACCTTAGTGCCTAGATGGTAGTTTTACATCATAGGAACAGCATAGCTCTTCTCCCTGGAACGGTCCCTCTCCAATTGTGTTAAACCAACATGCAACCCTGTAATATCAAAGCAGGAGTTTCCAGCAGCCGCAGCTGTGTAGCATGTTTTTTTCTAAGTGCTAGGGACTGACCAGAACAGAATAACAAGGGGCATTGTTTATTGACCTTGCACTCCGTGTTCAGACTAAACTCCAGGATCAGGCAGAGAACGCAGGAAGCAGACAGTTCTCATGTGAAAGGCACAGAGTCTAGCAAAATAAAGTCATGTAGTAACGTGCGCAAAAGCAGCATCATGGCGGCAGAGCTCATGCTAACTTAGCAAGGTCGATAATGACCCCAACGGCCATATGACAGTTCGTCCCAGTATTCCATTGGTTCTCAAAGCAGTTTTTAGCAAGCTCAGAGTTTGGCTATCTGGTCACGTTTAGCACCAGAACCAAGGGCCAGGACTGGTAGAATATCACTTGGGACTTCAGGACTCACTCAGGCTGGGTCCAGGTGTGGGTTCAAGATGGTAGGAGCCTTCTATGTCCCAGTGGCTCAGAAGACGAGCTCAGCAAACTAGCCCCTGGAGTCACTCTGGTAGATATGGGTTCATGAGCTTACTATAATGTTTATTATATTTAATGTGGACCATATTTATGGTAGGATCACTATTTACAACTGTTACACAAATAAAAATGACTAAAAGATTTGAACAGGTGCTTCATCATTTCTAGTTCACTCAAATGATCTATAGTGACACATTGCAGTGAGCAGAAAGAGAATTACACAGATGTTTCAAAGTCCTTCAAAGTCTTTTCCCTACCTGTGTGTATCCTGTAGCCCACTGGACAGCACTGACATGGATAATCAGAGGCTTTCCTGGAGGAGTATACTAACAGCATCGCCCTTGATACTCGCCACACAAAATATATATGTATTGCAAAAGGCAACCCCTAGAGTCTTCTGTTTTTTTTACGGGAGGGTTATGCTCCATTACCTATTCAGAGACTAACCCTGTGCTTGTGTATGATGCTTTTACCAGGCCAAGTGACAGAGGATATTCACATCAGTACAATTTGTTAAGATAGTGTGAAAACATATATATAGAAAGTGCCTCAGATAAGCACACCATGAGCCTGTTGGCTGTTATTCACCAACTTGCTCGCTTTTTCATCATTGGCAGCTTTCCTATAAAACCGGAGAAACCAAAAACAAGACTATAAAGTCAAACACACACATTAGCCTCCTTGGGTCCTCATAAAGGAAGAAATAGCTATACTATCTTCCTCATAAAGATTATATATACTAAAAATGAGTTAAATGTGGCATCTAGCATACGTCTTTATTCCATGCCCATACTCGTGATTAAAATCAAGTCACATGTTTAGACCATATAAGTGTGAACGGCTGAAACTGTTTAGTACATCATATCCCCCCATGTTTAAATCCGCACCCGGACTCCACTATTTTGAATTTCTCAGGTAGTGTAGCATCCAGGTGTGGATTTAGACACCGGCGATGATATGATATAATGTACTAATCAGTTTGCAATTCATTCTGGTTATTCTGATGGACAACATTGCAACTTACTTGGTGGCATTACCAATAACTGAGAATTTACATGCAGAGTTATTATTTTCATTAAAGTTGAATTTGGCTTTTGCGTTTTTTTTTTCTTTGCATGGGATACTCATATAGTATACCCCAAGCCCTGAAGAAGTCTAGTAAGGAAATACACGTGTTGGCTGTGCTGATTGATCGGACGTGTTATGCAACAACATAGATTTTATCTCTTTGTATATCACATATTCTAATTTTTTTTCATCTTTGTGAATACTATAAGGCATTGTACTTAACTGAGGCACTAGTATATGTATGATCACATATTTCTAAATATTTGTATATGTGCCATATATTTTGTAATAAATGAAACAAAATGAAAACTTCGTTCTTCCATACTGATTTGACTGTTGTATATTAGAGTGCTCCATACTACTATAGAATGTTAGATTGGGGATTGTGTGTGACAATTCCCATGTATACACCTTTTTGCAGCAGAAGTGCTGTCTGATAAAGCACCATTTGGTATTTTGACTGACCACGAGTGTGGAGGCTATGTGCAGGTTGTGTATCCTACTGCTGCAGATTGCAATATAAGTTACTGACCATACTGAGGGGTTAAAAGTTGCACTGGTACATAGTAAAGAAGTAAGGTTTTGGCCAAGGCATTGAGTATGATTTGATTCTACTGCATCTCTCGAGGGCTTTTGGCACCTTTTTCAACAATCACTTGATTAGATGTGCTGGAGTCAAAAGGCATACTGCAATTCACACTAGGCTCCTCCCTGTCTCTCATTATGGATTGCAGGGTCCCATAAAGATTAGCCAACCCACCAACCCTCTTCATTGCTTCTCAGGGGCCTGCAATTGTAGATGCTAATCACACTAGCCATAAGGGACAGGAGGAGACCTCCAGATCTACCTCAAACCAGGTAAAAGATGTGGGCACCCTTTGATGTATCTTGTGTGTAATCAAGAAGTATCTTGATTGGCTCAGAAGACAAAACGCTTGCTCCTGGGCCCAGTTGATCCTTTAGCGCAGCACATTTCATTTCACCAACCTCCATGGGTCCATCTACTATGCCATTGTATTAGATACACAACGTGGCAGTGCTGTTTGACCGTGACTTCTGATTCACTCCCCAAATCAAAGCAGTAACTAAGAATGTGTTCAACCACCAAATGTATGCAATTAATCTTACATTGCACCATCTTCTCAATTGCTCTAGTTGTTACTGAGGTTACTTTCCACCTGGAGTATTGCAACATCATCTACGAAGGCTTCCAGAGAGTCTAAAACCATGTAGCCCAGCTCATGTTCTTCCTAAGGCAAAAATATCAATTCACATCACACCTGCCCTCAAAAGGGTACACCAGGTCAGAATCAAATAGAGTTCACAATGCCAAAGATTGGGATGGTGTGAAATTATTATTTTAGGAAAGCCCCCAAACTACCCTAACATGACCCTCCCCAAACATTTCTGGAATGCAACATGCAAGACTACACAATTGTTAAACTAAGTGGAGGCCACTCATGTACAGAGATGTCTACCAACAAAATCTATCCATGATCCTCTAACATATTTATTCCCTTGCAGTATAATACATCAGATCATAAAATATGCATCCACATTACTTGCAAACATGCTGATCAGGGCAGGCTTGCTGTTTACTTTCACAATCTCATAAACATAATGTTTGCCTGAGAAAAATGCATCCCTGCCATGGGCAGAAGTTTGAGATATTTGTACATGTCCCTTGAATGAAAACCCCTTCATCTTGTATGCAAAGCCTCAAATCCTCCAAAGCAACCACAGGGGCATACACTGCATTGTAACTATTGTAAGTGATTCTGAAGTCCATCATGCTGTCAATTGGAAGGCTGTCCAGTTTCTCATTCTCTGTGCACAACTTGGTTACATTGTTCTTCTTTAGGACATTTTCTTTGTTCAGACACTGACAACCAAATGTTTCTCCCAGAACTTGTTCATAAAATAATCTTGTGTGGATGATAATGTGTGAATGCTGATTAAATACTTTTAAAAGTTCATAATTTCTCCACTATATATTGCAAACCCGAAGGTAAAAGGCAAGATTTCTGAGTATTGCTTGATGGAGAGAACATGTTGACTAGGCTTCGCTGGCAATCCAAATCTTTCAAGTGATATTCTGCCTCAGCAAATCATCTAGTAGAGGAACCAGATTAGCATTAGATGAAAAGACATCAATGGCATTGGCCATTGAATTTTTCATCACTTGGATGATATAGAAAGCTTGGTTTAGGAGAATGTTCTCAGTAAAGGCCACACAAGCCCCGCCTTGATTCGCTGCCACTGCACTATTGGACTACCCTGTTGTCCATAATCATTATCTGCAGTCGGAATACCAACCCATATCCATCCCATATGCATCACTAACTGTGCCAGACCATGGGATTGAAACTCATCGCTGGGATTATTCCAGTTGAAGACCCAAAACATAAAGAAAAAACCCTTACCACATGGCAAACAGAAGAAACAGAACTTCTCATTTCGAACCATACACAACAATTCAGGGTATGGGGCATAAAATTATGAAAACAAACCAAATCCCATTATCCCCAACCCTCGATCTCAAAATCACTTCAAAAATCTAAAGCAATTGTCAAAAAACACTAAAGAAAAGAACTAATACTTACCAACATCACAAGGTGTAATGCAGAACACAGGGAAATTTGAGCTGAAAACAAAATGGCTGCCTTTGACTTTTGCAAAGGCAGTAATTAGCCAATCAGCTAATGACTTGTCATCGCAATATACCAGTGGCCACAGATTTAGTTAAATTTAAAACACTTAAGACTTTAAAAATACTTACCTGACGTACCCCACAGAATAATACATGCACAAAAATATATCATCTTGACAAATTTCATACAAATCCAACTGAAATACAAAAGTCCATGCAAAATGCATTGGATTTTATGTCAGTTTTGGGACTTCCCTTTGCATTGCACCCTCTTGACCAAACGCTGTGAACTTTACCTACTCCAAGAATGAAATGGGGGCAGTAGGTCTGCAGATTTTTGCAGACATTCATCAAACGGGTGCAAAGTTATTAAGGCACACAAATTCAAATAATCCCTATCACTGGATACCACAACTATAACTACAGAGTGATCACTGAAAAAACCAAAGTTTACTGGAACATTATAGTTAGGCTCAGATTTCACTCATAAAAAACCATAGAATTTCAGCAGTTATAGTTACTTGAGCTTACGTATAACTTACGCTCCCACAATGCATTGCTTATGACCTCACATATTACATTTCTCATGAAATGATCTTTGACATCAGTGGGTATGTGAGTGAGTTCGAGTGTATTACTGGGTGTGTGAGTGGGTGCATGAGTATCTGAGTGTGTCTGTGAGTGGGTGTGTGAGTCTCTGAGTGGGTCTACGAGTCAGTGCATGAGTCTCTGAGTAGGTCTGTGAGTGAGTTAGAGAGAGTATGAGTGATTCTTTAAGTGGGTGCCTGAGTGTCTGACTGCTCCTTTGAGTGGGTGTACATGTCTGAGTTCATCTGTGAGTGGGTGAATGAGTGTCTGAATGGGTCTGTGAGTGGCCGTGAGGGTATCTTAGTTGTTCTGTTAGTTTGTGCATGAATGCCTGAGTGGGTTCTGCTCATTTTCTGCATCTTTCCTGTTCACTTCTGACCTTTATTTTGCATCTTTCTGCTCATTGCTAACCTTTATTTTTCCTCTTTCTGTCCATTTCTCATTTCTATTTAGGGTCTTTCTGCTCATTTCTGACCTTTATTTTGCCTCTTTCTGCTCATTTCTGACCTTTAGCTTGCCTCTTTCTGCTGGTTTCCTACCTCTATTTTGCCTCTTTTGGTTCATGCGAGAAATGCGAATGCGCGCGCGCGCATGCACAGTTTTCTCAAGGATTACCCAGATGGCAAGGAAGAGGAGGGGGGCAGCCCGGGGACGCCGCAGTTCAGGTAAGTGGTTTTTAATTTACTTTTAATTAATGTCGAATTACTTGTTATTAGGGGGGGTGGAGGCGGGGGCTGGGCAACTCTGCTTCGCTGCGTAGTGTGTGGAGATTTGCCTTCTCCGCATTCTCCGCGGAATGCGGAGAAGGCAAATCTCCGCTCACTCCGCGAGCGGAGCGGAGGTCTCCACCCGGGCTTACTTTTAATATCTCAAAAACTACTGAATGGATTTTTTATCGCAGTTGGGCCCATCGCAACTTTTTTCACGTTAGGCTTTATATTTTTATCGCCGTCCCGGTGATTTTATTGCGGACATTTGACGCGTTATCGGGACACTATCGCATGTTACCGCCATGTTGAGAATACGACGTTAACACAGAGTTATTTACCCGCGATAGGCGGCGATATGTAAAATTGCATTAACCTATTTTGGCGATGATTATCGCACGTTCTAGAGAGAATATGACCCTATGTTTTTAGCCGATTCTGCATTGGACAGCCACACAAGTGAGATATAATTTTACTTGGAAGACCACGGGGAACGCTGGGTGGTAGGACATTTGTGCCTGCACAGTGATCCCACACAAAAATCTGTGGAAAAAGTGATTTTTTTCAGCTAAATTTGAAGTTTGCAAGGGATTCCTGGTAGGAAAACGTTGGGGGATCCACACAAGCCATACGTCCCTGGATTACCCAGGGTGTCTAGTTTTCAGAAATGTGTGGGTTTGGTAGGTTTCCCAGATGCCCGCCAAGCCTGGGGCCAAAAACCCAGGTCCTCCCCTTGCAAAACCAGGTAATTTTGTGATAGGTAATTTTGATGTCTCCACAATAAGTTTTGGGCCCTTGCCTGTGGCAGGAACTTGGCCCACCCACACGAGTGAGGTACCATTTTTATCAGGAGACCTGTGGGAATGCTGGATGGTAGGAAATTTGTGTCAGTACGGTGAACCCACAACTTTTCAACACCGACATTTGAGAAAAATGTTTTGTCAGCTAAATTTGAGGTTTGCAGGGGATTCTGGGTTGGAAAACATTGGGGGATTCACGCAAGCCATACCTCCCTGGACTCCCCAGGGTATCTAATTTTCAGAAATGTTTGGGTTTGGTAGGTTTTCCTAGATTGCCGCCGAGCCCGGGGCCAAAAACATAGGTACCCCCTTGTAAAACCAGGTCATTTTGTGATAGGTAATTTTGATGTCTCCACAATACGTTTTTGGCCCTTGCCTGTCGTGAGTACTTGGCCCACCCACAGGAGTGAGGTACTATTTTTATCGGGAGACCTGGGGAAATGCAAGGTGGTAGGAGATTTGTGTCAGCCCAGTGATCCCACAATTTTCCCACACAGAAAGTTGAGGAAAATTTGATTTTTCTCAGCTATATTTGAGGTTTGCAGGGGATTCTGGGTAGGAAAACGTTGGGGGTTCCAGGCAAGCTATACCTCCCTGGACTCCCCCAGCTGTCTAGTTTTCACAAATGTGTGGGTTTGCTAGTTTTGCCTAGATGGTCGCCGAGCCCAGGGCCAAATACCCAGGTGAACCCCCCTTGCAAAACCAGGTTGTTTTATGGTAGGTAATTTTGACGTCTCCACAGTACGATTTGGGCCATTTCCTGTGGCGGCCAGTATACCTACCCACACAAGTGAGCTGTCATTTTTATAGGAAGACCTGTGGAAATGCTGGGTGGTGGTAAATTTGTGGCGGCCCGGTGCTCCCACAACTTTCCCACACAGAAAAGTGAGGAAAATGTGATTTTTTTAGCCAAATTTAAGGTTTGTAGGGAGTCTGGGGAGGAAAATGTTGGGAGATCCACGCAAGCCACACCTCCCTGGACTTCCCTGGGTGTCTAGTTTTCAGAAATGTCTGGGTTTGGTAGGTTTCCCTAGATGGCCGCTGAGCCCGGGACTAAAAATGCAGGTGACGCACTTGAAAAAGCAGGCCATTTTGTGATAGATAGGTGGGCATCTGTGTTTTTGGCCCGGGGCTTGCAGACATCTAGGGGAAGCTAAAAAACTCAGGCATTTCTGAAAACTAGACACCCATGGGAGCCCAGGGAGGTGTGGCTTGCATTGATCCCCCAACATTTTCCTTCCAAGAATCCACTGCAAACCTCAAATTTAGCTAAAAAGTCACATTTTCCTCTAATATCTGTGTGGGAAAGTTGTGGTATCTTCGCACAGCACAAATTTCCTACCACTCAGCATTCCCCTTAGTCTCCCGATAAAAATGATACCTTACTTGTGTGAATGGGCCAAGTACCTATGACATGGAAGGGCCAAAAACGTGTAGAGATTGAGGGTGGCCCTGAGCTGGTCCAAAAGGGCCGTTAGTTTATACGTTTTTAGTCTGACGCTACTTTGGGCACCCACAAAAGCGAGGTATCATTTTTGTTGGGAGACCAAGGGGAATACTAGGTAGTAGGAAAGTTGTGCCTGCACGGTGATACTACAACTTACCCTCACAGAAATGTGAGAAAAATGTGACTTTGTATGTAAATTTGAGGTTTGCGGGGGATTTTGGGTAGGAAAACGCTGGGGGATCCATGCAAGCCACACCACCATCCAAGAGTCAGTAAACGCACACCACCATCCACGCACACCACCAGCCAAGTGCCATCCATGCACACCGCCAGCCAAGCCCTATCCACACATACCGCCCCATCCATGCACACCGCCAGCCAAGCAGCATCCACAGACACCGCCAACCAAATGCCATCAATGCACACAGTCAGCCAAGCAATATCCATGCACACCACCCACCAAGTGCCACCCATGTACTCCGCCAGCCAAGCGCCATCCCCGCACACCGCCACCCAAGCAGGGCCAGACTGGGATCAGGAACCAGCCCTGCCAGATTGCTGCTCCATCGGCCCTGGGAAGGGGGACGTGCTAGTCAAAAGCACGCTCCCACCTTTGTTACTGGGGCTCGATATTGCAGCACTGCTGCAAAACTGGTCCCCAAGGCCAGAAAACTAGCCCCCACCCCTCCGGCCCACCCGGGAAATGCCCGGTGCTCACTATGGCCGGTCCGGTCCTGCAGCCAAGTGCCATCTGTCAGAAATGGGGGTCTCTAGTTGGCAGAGGTAGGTACTTTTGTCCAAATAGGGATCCATATTCTAGTCAGGCTAAGGGGGATACACACTTTAGATAACCCCTGCTCACCCCCTGGGTAGCTTGGCACGAGCAGATAGACATATCCAAAAGGCGATGTGTAAAGTATTTGTACTCAAAACACACAGTAATACAATGATGACACCACAAATGGACACCACACCAGTTTAGAAAAAAAATATTTTTATCTACACTCAACAAGACCAAACTTACAAAAATCCAACATACATGTAATAAGAATATGACTTTAAAAAGGTTTCAAACAACTTGGACCATAGAAAACTATGGATGCGTGATTTCTCTCATAGGACCTGTAGTTGCGGCAAAATTCACAAGTCCAAACAGCTGCAGAGATGGGAAGCGTCAAAAAACAAAGAGATGCATCAGTTCCTGAGACCATGGGGAGCGATGCGACAGTTCTGCTGCACGCAGGAGATGTGAAGCGTCGAATCCGGTCTGTAGGGGGAAGTGATGCGTCTATTCCGAGACGGTTCTGGTCCGCGGGTGATGCGTAAGAAAAGCTTACTGCACAGGTACACTGCATGGAAATCCGGGATGCGTCAGCGATCGATGCGGTGACGTCAAGCGGTGCTGCGTCGGTTTCTTCAGCGGTGTGGCGATTCTTCTCATACAGCTGTGCTGCGTCGGGAAAACTGCCGCAAGAAGAGCGACGCATCGATTTTCTTGTAGTTGTGTTGCTTTTCCAGCTCACAACAGCAGGAATAACCTCCAGAGGCATAACACAGTCACAGGCACCTCTTGGCAGGTCAGAACTCCCAGCAAGGAAGTTTGGGGAGCTAATGGTGAAGTCTTTGGGCCAGATGTACGACCATTTGCTTTTGAGACTCGCAAATTACGAAAAATTGCGAGTTGCAATTTGAAAGTTGCAAAAGCAAATGTACAACAGTGTCAGAGACACTGTTAGCGATTCCCAATGGGGTCGCAAAATGCGAGGCTCATAAATATTAATGAGCCACTCGCAATTTGCGACCCCATTGGGAATGGCTGGCCCTCCCAGGGATGGTGGCCTGCTGGGCTCAGCAGACCTTCATGTCTGGGACTGCTTTTCAATAAAACAGTTTTTTTTTTAAATGCAGCCCATTTTCCTTAAAGGAAAACGGGATGCATTTAAAAATAAAAAAAATGAAACGTTTTTGTTTTATTTTTTTAAGGGCAAGTAGTGGTCCCTGGGACCACTGCCTGTCCTTAAAAATATTTTCACATGCATTCCCAAAGGGGAAGGGGTCCCCTGGGGACCCCTTCCCGTTCGTGAACGGGAACCCTACTTGAAGTAGGTGATAAATTGCGACTTTTTTGCGACCGCAATTGCCGTCGCAAAACAGTTATACATGGGGCTCAGACTCGCTATTAGGAAGGGACGCCCTTGAAACGCCCTTTCCTAATAGCAAGTCGCAAATCCTAATTAGCGAGTCGCTAATAAATTGCGACTTGCTAATTAGGGTTTGTACATGACCCTTAGGTATTTTTGCATGTGCAAACGGGTCGCAAACTCGTTTGCGCATGCAAAAATACTTCGTACATCTGGCCCTTTGTGTCCCGGAGACTTCAGAACAGGAGGCAAGCTCTACTCAAGCCCTTGGAGATCTTCCGCAAGCAGGGGGACACAGCACACAGCAAAGTCCTTGTCCTTTCCTTGGCAGAAACAGCTACTACAGGCCAACCCCAGACAGCACGCAGCAAAGGGGCAGTACTCCTCATTCAGTTTCTACAGCTCTTCTCCTTGGCAAAGGTTCCTCTTGATTCTAGAAGTAGTCTAAAGTTCTGGGGTTTTAGTTCTAATACTTATACCCAAAAAATGTCTTTGTTCTCTTTGTGCAAGGGTCTCTGAGCCCAGTCCAAACCAGTTCTGTCCTCACTGGTGCAGCATGACCACAGGGGGTGGGGACAGCATTCTGCAAGGGAGCCAGGCCCTATTCAAGTGCAAGCAAAATCTCCTCCCACCACTCTAAATGCAGACCAGGTGTATTCAGGTGCTAGTGAAAACTCTTCCCACTACTCTGAATGCAGCCCAGGTCTATTCAGCCCAGCCCTGACTCATTCAGGAAAGGCAGGACACACATCAAACCCCCGCCCCCGGTGGCTTCCTGAGGGAATGCACAACCCCAGCCCCTGTCACTCTAAAACCAGACAGTCAACACACAAATAGGCAGAGGCACACAGAATGGTTAAACAAGAAAAGGCATCATTTCTAAAAGTGGCATTTTCAAACACACAATTTAAAAACCAGCTTTACTAAAATATGTGTTATTAAATTCTGAGTTCAGAGAGCCTAAAATGTATTTCTCTATCTTGTTCCAATGGGAAGTTATATTTATAAGATGTTATAAATAAACTCCCATTCTATCCTATGGGGCAAGATAGCCTTTCAATAGTGAAAAATGAAATTGGCAGTCTTTCACTATCAGGACATGTCACGCACACCAGTACATGTCCTACCTTTCACCTACACTGCACCCTGCCAAGGGGGGTACCTTGGGCCTACTATAGGGGTGCCTTACATGTAGAAAAGGGAAGGTTAGGGCCTGTCATGTGGGTGCACTTGCCAAGTCAACATGGCAGTTAACAACTGCGCACAGACACTGCAGTGGCAGGCCTGAGTTACCTTTTCAGAGCTACTCAGGTGGGTGGCACAATCATTGCTGCAGGCCCACTAGTAGCATTTGATTTACAGGCCCTGGCACACTCAGTGCACTTTACTAGGGGCTTATCAGTAAATCAAATATGCCAATCATGGATAACCAATCATGTTCACAATTTACACAGAGAGCATATGCACTTTAGCACTGATCAGCAGTGGTAAAGTGCCCAGAGTCCTAAAACCAACAACACCAGGTCAGGAAAAAATAGTAGGAAGAAGCAAAACGTTTGGGGATAACCCTGCAAAAAGGGCCAAGTTCAACACCGTCCATGCACACAGCCAACCAAGCACCAGTCCAGGTACACCACCAGCCAAGTGCCACTCCACGTACACAACCAGGCAAACGCCAATCTGATCACACACCGTCCTGAAGCGCGAGCCCACCCATACCATTAGCCAAGGCAGGTCCACACACATATACCGCCAGCAAAATGCTGGCCAATGGTCAGTACTTGCAGACCGCCAGCCCAACTCCAGTTTGCACACACAGAAACTCTCCCTGGTTTCTAGTGGTTTTCTGCCCCCGCTTGGGTGCAGATGAGAATAAAAATATCACTGAAACAGCCAAAATGTGTGCCTAAAAAAAAGAGAGCAACCCTTGCCTATGGGGCTGCTCACTGGCATTCCCATAAACATATCCCTGGTGCCTAGCGGGCTCTCTGCCCCCCCCCCCGGAGGGGCAGATAAGGGGCTAGTGCCCCGATCTGCCTTCCGGGGGGTCAGAAAGCCTTTTTTGGCTATAGGGGCATTAGCATGCCCATTCTCGGCAGCCTCCACTCCTACGTATAAAAAAAAACAACCAAATCCCTGGTGCCTAGTGGGCTTTCTGCTCCCCCGGGGGCATATTAGGGACTATTGCCCCCATCTGCCTCCCGGGTAAGGCAGAAAGGCTGTGGCAATTTTATTTGGGGCGTGGGGGCATTGGCATGCCCATTTTGGGCAGCCCCCACCTCTATGTATTAAAAAAAACAATCCATGGTGCCAAGTGGGCTTTCTGCCCCCCCGGTGGGCAGATCAGGGGCTTTTACCCCATCTGAAAGGATGTTGATTTTGTTGGGGGGTGGGGGCATTGGCATGCCTATTTTAGGCAGCCCCCACCCCTACATATACAATTAAAAGCCCTGCATGTTATCTGACAGGTTTGCCTAAACCCTCCCATACTACTGAAGCTAAATGGTTATAAATTATAGATCTCTGGGTTTAGTGCCAGACTCCGTACCTTAGCATACATAGGTGAATGTTCTACATCTCAGCTGATGCAGCTCTGTTGTTTCAGAATCTTCACTCTGTGTGTGTGTTTTTTCCGAACCCCTGTCCTCAGTTATATGACAAGATATGTGTATTCAAAATAGTAGCTGCATTCTTTTATTATGTCTAAGTGCTAGTGTCTGACCAGAGAGAATAACAAGGGACAATGTTGTCTGACCTTGCCTAGGCTGTTCAGACTAAATCCCAGGAAAATAAAAAAATGCAAAACATGTGCTGGTTCTATATGAAACTACAATGTGGTACAAAAAAAGCTTGATATTTAGTAACATGTGCAAAATAGCAGCAGCTTACAACTTGCTCAATTAGCCTAACATAGGGAAAACAACAATGGGCCATACAAGAAGCACACAACACACCTTCCTACCAGACTCCTAGGACCAGTAGTACTGGCAAGAGAAGTAGGTATCCAAGGCAACATGAAGAACAAAGCGTGGCTCAAAAAAACTCCAGGTTTTTCAAGACTCCAGCTGCAAGTATTGGAAGTGATTTGATTCACTTTGCTTTCTCCTTTTATACAGAAGATTCAAGATGACTGCTACCAGAAAATGTTGCAAAATTAGATTTCTAAGTCTCACAATATTTTTTTTTAGTGTCGCTTTCACTTTGTGGCATCCTTGTTCACAGTGACCGCCATGATGGATGAGGCATGACTGCAAACAAATTCCTGCAATGGATGTAAAGGTTCAGGCAAAGTCTAACTTTTACAAATTACTTTTCCCAGCTATTTACTGCAAATCCCAAAACAAAGATATTAGCATTATAATTTTAACTGAACTTTAGCCAAAACTAAATTTGTGCATGTAGCACTTTTAAATACTATGTACACTACCATGTTTGCTACATGGTCTACTTATGGGTGACTTTCTTAAAATGTAAAAGTCAGGTTCTTTCCTGTCAAAAATGGTTATTTTAACAGGTTTGCATCCAGGTTTAAAAGCTGTAGCAGTAAGACTCTACAGCTAGACCTAAGCCATGTTATCTTTGTCAGCCTAGTGGATGGCACAACATGTGCAGGAGTCAATAGGTGACATTTAACTTCCTATGTCATTTGTTTATTTCCATGCACCATATACTATAGCCTTACAGGAAATGTAAATATGCCAGTTGAGGATTAGACAATTTTACCATGTTTTAGGGGTCAGATCAGCTACACAGGGAACTGGACAGTGGTACCCCCGTGTGCAGTTGAACAAAACAGCAAAAGCAGTCATCATACAAAATGGAGGTGACCACTCAAAAAGGGGGATTTATCACGCTGCACAACTGCCTAAAAGTCTTGTATCTCTACCTTGGCCTATACCCTTGTAACTCACCTGTTCTACAGTACTGCATACCCTACTTATATCTACTCCTACCATAGTGTCTATACATTTTTCAAACCTAGTTTCCCCAGCATCTCATTATACCTCAAGCCCCCACTCCTATATATAACCTACAACCCTGCCTTTACTCTAGTACCTCTACCCCACCTATGCCACAATACCTCAAACCTTGCATACACACTACTGTGATAATCCTTACCTTTACCTTTTACCACTACCCCAGCCTTCACTTGAGCTGTCTATCTCTGCCTATTCCTTAGTACCTCTACTTTTACCTTTATTATAGTACCTCCAACAATATCTATACCCTACAATCTCTACTCATTGTCTATGCCCTATTGCTTTTAACCCAACTATATACCCTAGTTTATTTACTCCTTGATACACAATGTACTACTATCTCTACTGCTACCTGTACCCTACTACTACTGCCTCTGCCCATAACTACACACACTCTAGTACCTCTACCTTACCTCCACCATTATACCAATACCCCTACCTATGCACTATTACCCCCACCCATACTAACACCCTTTGTTTCTACCCTTAATAAGATAGCACTGCTCACCCTGCCTAGACCCTAGTGCCTCTACTTCTGTCTCTCTACATCATAGTATCTCCACCCCTACCCAAACCCAGGCACCTCTACCCATATCTATACCGCATCACCTCTAGCTCTGTCCTTTTGCAATTACCCCTACTTATACCCTGATATCTCTGCAGCTAGTTATAATCCTGAGCCTCTGACTATACCTTAGTACCTCTACAATTGCAAATGTGCTAATACCTATGCCCATAGATATGCAGTGGTATTTCAAACTTCAACCAATACCTCTTCCTGTTTTCTTTTCCATTAATCAAACCCCTCTTTTCCAAACCTGTTTTCTGTGCTATTTCTTGTCCACCATTTGGCTTTTGTTGTATTTTTAACTTCTCAAATTGTTTTTAGGAAAAGCATTTTGCTCATTCTGGAAATTTACCGACATGGAGTTTTACTATTTTGAGGTAGCCAGGCTTAAGTTTTCATTTGGAATGTCTTCTAAATGACAATTCTGTGAAAATGTATTTAAGCATTCACAGTTCCTGATTTAGTGTTTGGAGGATGGGTTACACTGTCACAAACATGATGGATATTACATCCACCATATTACAAATGCTTTAGGTTATAATGCACTTGTAATATACCAGACAGGATATCCGTTCTGCTTGTCATGGAGTATACCTTCCGACAAACTCCAAATCAGGCACATGGTCTCCTGTGAAACACTTTTGTTCTCTTATGTTATCTACCAATATTTACTTGTGTAAATAACATTAATGTGTATGGCTACAAACATAAGGAACCTTGGGTTGATTCCTATCATTATTCAGGCATAAATTCAATCTTATGAATTTAATGAAGATAAACAAGACTTCAGCTTGCCAATGAAAAATTAATATTTCCCCATACTGTTCTTTCTTGTTGAACTTAATTCTGTACACTCTTTACCTTAGTTTTGTTACTTGTGGGTAGGCGATTTTCCATTCTTTTCTCATTTGCTATTGTTCTTTCTCTCAGGTCCTGCTCTCTATGTGCAGCCCCAGTTGCCCCACTGGGTTCAGAAAAGGTTCTAGACCTGGAAACCCTTGTGCTGCTTCCAGTGCATCCTGTGTTTACTGGCAGAGATTTCTAACCAAACAGGTAGGAAGTCCTGCAGAATGGGATTCTTGAGTTGTGTTCAAGAAAACATCTTTTATGTACTTCTCATTATGTTCATTTTTCAGATTCAATTGAATGGTTCAAATGCCCTTCGGATCAGTGGCCCAGTGACAAAAGAGATGGGTGCATGCCGAAGATCGCAGAGTTTCTTGCCTACAATGAAACCTTTGGAGTCACATTAGCAGCAACCAGCATTTTCTCATCCGTGGTCCCTGTTGTAATTTTGGGACTCTTCATTTATTACTGAAGTGCTCCCATAATCAAAGCGAGTAATTCTAACCTAAGTTACCTCTTGCTCCTATCCCTTACCTTATGCTTCCTCTGATCCCTGGCTTTCATTGGTTATCCTACCTCAGTGAAATGCCTTATTTGCCAAGTTGTCTTTGGCATAGCTTTTGTTCTGTGCGTCTCTTGCATTTTGGCCAAAACCATCACAGTGGTCATTGCCTTCAGTGCTACCAAACCCAACAGCGAATTGGGCCTCGTTTGTCAAATACAATTATCAGCATAAACACACTCCTCCAGATCCTGCTCTGTATCTTTTGGCTGGTACATGCTTCCCCTTTTCCTGGTTATAACACCCACACCCAGCCTGGTATTATCATAGTGGAATGCAATGAGGGTTCCTCTATGGTATTCTGGTGCATGCTGGGCTACCCTGGGTTTCTGGCCACTATCAGTTTCCTAGTTGCCTTTATGGCCAGAAAGCTGCCAGAACATCTTCAACTAAGTTAAGTTCATTACCTTCAGCATGCTTGCTTTCCTCAGTGTTTGCCTCTCATTGGTTCCAGCCTATGTGAGCACTAAGAGGAAGTACATGGAGGCCATGCCAATATTTGCCATTTTGTCTTCAAATTTAACTCTATTTTTTTGTTTAGTTTTCCCTAAATGTGACATCATCCTGATAAGACCTAAAAGGGACACTAAAGATTATCTAATGGGACAAGGAATGGGCCATACCATGGGACTTTAAGTTAAAAATAGCTCAAAAGCACTAGGTACATATTTTTATTTATCTGCAGCCATCTGCAGAAATTCTCAGTGCCACACATGTGGTTAATAGTCTATTGTGGAAGTCACTGTTAATTCAACTACTGAAGTCACTAAGGAATAATTAATGTCTTCAAGAAGTTCAATATTGAAAACACCCAATATGCACCCAGTCAATTTTTTTGTCAATGACCAGTGACACATATTAAGACATTGGATTGTACCTTGTAAGTCTCATGTCTTTTTGGAATCTATATGTGCAGCTGTCTAATGCAATCATGGATTCTGCTCAATAACTTTTCTGAACAGGTAATTTCCAGAGGAATTATGGGAACTTGCAATGAAGTAGTATCCATCAAGTAAGCTTTTGCATGCCTTCAGGAAAGAAGGTGAAGGTGTCACACAATATTTCTAAGGTGGGTGTGGCCAACATATGTTAAGGATTGCTAGATCTATGACAGATTTTCCAAATAACCACAGATTTTGTAAATAAGTTATCTTTATCTCTATTGTATGTAACATCATTGCAAATAGAATCTGACACTCCCTGACTTATGTTGGAAACCCCTATTGTAAAGTGTCTCAAACACTGTTCTAGAGTGTCTCACGGTGATTGCTGATTACACTCTCTTTTTCCTGAATTAATATTTAAGGCAGCTACCACAAATTATGTGTCTAGTCCAAGGCCATTATAAATATCATCCCTGATGGGAGTGCTCTGTCTTGGATCTTGTTGTAAGTTCTTAAGACATTCTCTTAATAACCTACATTCCCCTGCCAGATTCATCTCAAGGACAAACATATTCAACAACATTATACCAAATCAGAAAATCACTCACTGGTTCCAAGTTTATAGATTACATTCAGATTGCTATTGACTGACTGACCAAGGGCGTTCATCTTCAGAAACCACTTTAACTGTCCTTTTTTTTTCCAGGTCACTTCCTAAAAGGTGTCAGAAACACTCATTCCTTCCAGAACCTGTTCAAAACTTCACTTGCAAAACATCAGCCCTTCACGTAGACAGTAGGAACTCACTGGGAGCATATAACCAAGGAAGTGACGACTCAAATCACCCATCTCTCCATTAGACACCATTTAAAAGACATCTTTTCTGTCCCGTTTCTCAGCTCTACACATACCAGTTCTCCTTCAACTCTCTCACTGAAATAAAATATATTATGTTCTCATTTTGTGTTCAAATAACCTCTGTTTTACAAGAGAGGTGACATGATACTCAAGAGACAACTATTAGACAATGCCTGGAGATAATGACAGGGCTCGTGCTTCAGCTGGTTACATGGGAACTCCTGCTTACACAGCATTATCAACAATTTAATGATACACTTACTGATGTGTGTGACTGCTGTTCTCACACCCAAAGGAGATGGTTTTAAATGTCTACATGTGTGGAACTTCAAGTGTTCATTTACCCGTCTTAGAGTTTAGCTTACTTTCACAGGACAGCTACCACCAGGGCAAGAAGAGCTCAATTTTACAACTCATTTGAATATTCAACCACATCTCAGATGAGAATTTTGTGATGATATCACACTTTAGTGACATATTTATTACATTCTTTTAGCTCTACGGCTTGTCCACAATTGTTTCGACCAGAGTCAAAATGATTTAAGAGATAGGCACTTCTAGGGCTGCGACAAAGACGCAGAAGTGGAAACTTTTCCAGCTGTTGCCCATATCTTTTCCACATCTCAATGTCAACCCACAGGAAATGCATCATCTTCATAGAGTAGTTCTCTATCTGTTCATGGTCTATTCACAATTACCATTATGGATGAAGTATTTTCAGATGGGATTGAAATATTTCTGTCATGATTTTGCTTCTTCTTCACACTATGGGTATCTTCAAGCATCCTATTGGCAGAGTAATTGAAGAACATGACCAATTGTATTTTAATATCAAACCTCACATTAGTCAAAGTCACTGAATTCTCAATTATCATTGTCACATTCTGCCACTATTATGGTCCTTAAGCTCATGTTAATCCACGCTCGAAGCCTTGAGCCTCTAACCTACCCTTTGTAAACTTTCAATCCCTCAGGAACATTGACCTTGTTGCTTCTGGCTTCAAAGCTTATGTCAAAGTCCAAGGGAAGCCCAAGGCCTTAGTCCACTATGCTGGTAATGTAACAGGTTTAGGCAAAGTGACTCAATAACCTGGGGCAAATATTCAAGGAAAATGCTGAAAAAGACTGCAGCAATCACAGAACCCTATCATGTGCTGTAGTAAATTGGACAAGCAGACAAGGTAAAATGTAGAATCAATGTGAGGCGGAAGAAGGTGTGGATCTGGTTTTCTAACTAGTGCAATTGCTACATTTGTGGGCAGCAAATCTGTGTTTCTGATGCAGGAACAGGTCCTCTTTCCTGATCTATGCTATGTGCAGTCCAGGAACATAAACATTTCTTATTCTCATAACATATGTTGATCCTCCATACTGTTTGTTTGGTGTGCAGAAACCCCGGCATGTGCAAGTTGCACACAGGTGGAATGGTAACACTTAGCTGGCTATGCACCACATTTTGAAGTCTATTACACAACCTGTGGCACAGCAGGGCATAAGCAACAAAGCTCTTGACATCTCCACTGTGCCCTGGAATTTGGCAAAAACATATAAATAAATATTTAGGCATGAATTTAGAGTTTGTCCAACGCCCTCTCCGCACTATTTAGAATATATTGATGTTCATGCACTCTAACTAGGGTAGATGGGACACTTGCGGCTTGTTGGTGGATGTCCCTCATCTGCAACACTATACCAGGCCATTTGTCCCTTTGATGCAGGCAATGTGAAGTAAAGTTACTAACATCTTTGCTCACCATTCACATGGTTTCATTCTCCAATACTGGAGATGTCAAATCAGAGAAGCCCTACACCTACTCGTATGCCACTGCACAATAAATAGGAGGCAATGGAGAGAATATGTGAAGGTTGGTCCCTCCTAAGTACTCGTGGGTACGCCTGCAGTTTGTGTCCAAAAAGTGGGAGGGTTCAGTCAACCAATGTGAGACAATGTTATGAGCAGATTCTACACCAAGACAATGAAGTGTGACTCCACCAAGTAAGCTATACCTGCCCACTTGGGTTTTTAGCCTTATGCTGGTGATTCAGAGTACATTGCCAGCTTACTCCTGTGAGAAAGTGGATTATTAGTTGAAGTAGATGGCAGCCCTCTTCAAGTAATAATGGCACTATTGCTTACAAGGTCCACTTAACTCTCAATATTTTAACCCTGAGTTCAACCCGTGGTGGCTGTAGCACAAAGCAGATGGGTGTAACTTAGGAGAAATGTGTAAAAAACAGTTTAAAATTAGAAAGCATGACACAATAAAATCCCCATTCCAATTTGTAAAATAGAGAAAAATGTAATGAGCAAATAGACACCAAAACGACAAAAATAGGATGTAGGGAACTTTAAAATGTTTCCAACACCTTATAGCGCAGAGTGCCAACAATGGGTATCTGGTCAAAGTCAAAAGTTAAGGCTGACCGTGATGGAGCGCTGGTTAGATGCAGAGACCAGTCTCCGTCCAGGAAAAATCTTTACATTCTGGCTAAGTCTCTGGAATGGAAGTCGAAGATCATCGGCGAGGCAAGGCAGTACGCTGTGACCGAATTGACTCCATGAGCCACTGACTTTTGGCAAGAAAGCTTAGTGGGAAAAAATATTAGTTTTGCACCCAAGGAAGGTCCCTCACCAGACGGATATATTTGGCGTCTTTGTCTGGTGAAGATTTCTTCCTTCAGACTTAGAAACCTTTTTAGCAGTCAGGATCCCTTCAGCGGGGCAAAGCAGCAAGTTGAGGCCAACCTGCAGCGCAATGTCGGTGGCTGCAGCTTCGCGACACTACAGTGGTAGCCTCTGATTCTTTTGGCAAAAATCCATGAAAAAGTTTCTAAGTCTCAGCTTTTAGGGTTTGGCAGGAGAAGTACACTCTTATAATTATCCAGTTACTCAAGGACCTTAGGGACATAACTTGGTGGTCACGACTCACTCCTGGGGAAGCCACAATCAGGGTCCAGGGCAAGTCTTGTTGGAACTGGTTAGCTGGGCTCTTAAGGAAGGCGAACTTGTTTCAGTTTTTGTGTCCCTGTAGATTAACAGGAGGGTAGCTAACTAGACCTTGGAGTCCACTCTTCTGTTGTGAGTTCAGGTAAAAGCAGGTCCAGCCCTTGGAGTTTCTTCACACGGTTTTCAGAAGGTGCAGTCCTCTTTCTGAAGGCAAAAGTGTTCAGCAGCTGCAGTACTTATTCTGTTTCCCACGGGCCCAGCAGTGCTCTGAAGGAAGTGTCAGGGGCTGCCACTTTTATAACTGACACCAGCTTGTGGGTGGGGGAAACTCCCAGTCGTATAGGAAACCTTTTGCCAGAGGCAACCATACCCACATTGACATAATATCCTGTGGGTTTGGGCTTAGACAATCCCACAGTGCCCTGCTCTGCTAAAATCCAACATAGCAGATTTATTCTTCCCCTAAACCGAACTTTGGGCACACTGCTGAGATGTGTCTAGGGAAATGAGGAACTCCCCCTTCACAGCAGTTCTGAAGCAGGTCTTACCCCCACTAGGACTGGTGCTACACTGGCTAGTTGGACAATGGCAGGGGTAGGCCTAGGTGTAAGTTACATCTGCTTGTGACAGGGATGCCCCATTAAAGCTTGTACAGTTGGTGGCCACAAGCCCCAGGCCTTCCTCTCAAGAGGAGGTCATGCCTCCTCCCAGCTAAGGCCCTTCTGCTCTCTTTCCTTAGAGCTATTCTCAGCTCCCAGCAGGCTGCTAGTTGACAGCTGGGGGTTATCTCTGGAAGGGTTACTAGAGGCATTTAGGTAGGAAGATGCCAACTTTCTAAAAGTAGAATTTTTAAAATAGTACTATAAAATCTGACTTTACCATCAGATTGGATTTTAAATTCCTATTAATTGGAATCCTTGAACATGTTTCCAGCTAATCCCAAACTGAAGATATACATTACATGGTGATATAATGTACCCCGTGATTTTCTATGGAAGTTATCCAGTCTTGCCACAATGAAAATCGACTTTGCAGATTTTTCATTGCCAGGACCTACAAAATGTAGGTACCCATGTCCTACTTTTTAAATACCATGCACCTTGCCCTCTGGGCATTTAGAGCCTACCTTTGTGGTGAGTTATAAGTATTAACAAACCAGGTTAAGGCCTAGCCATAAGTTTACTTTGTGAGGCCGAATTTGCAGCTTTAAAACAACACACTTAGGCTGCAGGGGTTGGCCTGCATTGTCACTTTAGTGGTGGTACAATATGTGCTGCAGTCCACTAGTGACATTTAACCTACAGGCCCTGGGTAAACAGAGTACCATATAATAAGGATTTATTGGTAAGTTAAATAAGCCTATCAGTGATTAGCCAATTCCACATGGGGTCAGAGCACATACACAGGGCACTGGACTGCAGTGTCTCATTGTTCAGAGTACATACACCAGCAATAAAATCTAGCAAAATGTTGGTGGTTGATCACGCAAAAGGGGGTATTTTCTCACAACTTCCTGTTCTAAAAGTAGGCTTGCCATCTTCTGTGCCTTGCGCCTGTTTTGAACAAGATCTCTTGTGGATGTCTATAGAGAGTCTGTGTAGTATGCTGGCCCACACGTTCAGATCATGAAGGAGACGAGGTAGACGTAGCTGAGTAAAGTAGTAGGTTTATTCAGTCCATAAGTAAGATAACAGGAAGCAGAGGTCTGGAACAAGCAACCCCACCAGGAGCAGCCTACTAGCTGCTCAGCCCATCTCCCAACTGACAACACTCACACCAGGCACCCAAGCATTCCATCCATGTCAATCACACTAACATTCTACCCGGAACACTCACACTGGCTGAGCAGCTAGTTGCAGAGGTGTAAAGAAACATATGTATAAACCTGAGGATACTACATTATCCTCTTCCTCTCGAAATGAAAAACAAAAGAGAAACTACAATGAAGCGAGAAAACTATACACAGTAAAAATACAATAGAAGCACTAGATCCGTAAACCCAGGGATGAAGGTGAGACCACATCGCGAGAGGAAAAACAGACAAACAAAGAAAGAAATAAGGAAGAAAGGAATAGAAAAACACTAACACTATCCTCCTCCTTTAATAGTGAACAAAGAAAAGATAAAAAGTGAAGGAATAACTCACAAAGAACAAGTGAGCATGACCTAACGTGAAGAGGATTTCCTCACGAAAGGAGACTGTGGCAAAGGGAAATGTAAACCCTACACGCCACCCCTCATGTGAGGGACTATGTGAATATGGGGATAACCCATAACAAATAAGTGTAGGTGTAACATGGGACAAAAACCCAAGAACACACGCAGCATGAGATGGTGCAGCACAATGTGGCGAACGCACACATAAAGTCAAGGTGAAGCACAGGGTGACTTACACACACAAGACGACGTAAGAGTACAAGGTGATGCACGGGGCGACTTACACACAACAGACAACGTGAGGCGCAGGGCTACTTACACACAATAAGACAACGTGAGGCGCGGGGCGACTTATACACAACCAGGCATGGTGAGGCGCAGGGCGGCTTACACACAACAAGACAACGTGAGGCGCGGGGCGACTTAAACACAACAAGGTGATGGTACTGACACCCAAAAACACCCAAACAGCAAAGAAGTGTCCAAAAAACGTAAATGGGGAAATACCCCATGACCCTAAAGAGCGAGAGGGTTAACTCAAACATGTAGAGACCAAAAGCATGGGTATGGGACTGACACCCATACCACACGTAGCAAAGGGTAAAGACCCCATAAGCCAAACAAAGACTTGCATGACCAGTGACATTAACGTAGAGAAGGGACATGGGACTGAGACCCACTCCCATCCCAAAGGCAGGGATCAGACACCTGTAAATAAAAAAAATGTCACTGTTGGAGAACATGCATAAAACATGACATGTGTGGTCAAAGTTAATCTGTAGATAAAATCCATAGTCTCACCAAAACACGAAGTATTGCTCATGACATGCGTGGTCAAAGTCATTATGTAAACAAAAAAAATGAAGAGTCTGACCAAAACACTGTCTCGACGAAGACGGTCTCACATTAAAAACCTGTGAAGAATAAGTTGTGAATAGTCTTTTCCACGGACTAATTGAAGCTCAATAAATATGACAGAACGATTGCAGAGAATAAAGGCAACGTTAGAAGTAGTAAGTCCTTGAGCCACACCCAACAGTAGAAACACTTACTTGAGGGACAGTACATCAACATCCTTATGGAGGGCAAAGCGACCAACTAGACGAGACTGTAGAGGTGCTTGAATGGAAGTACAAGAAAAGTCATTCCACGTATGTAGTGCTGACAGTCTCTATATCTAAAGCTTGCACTGTGAATTACCGTTCACGCTTCAGAGTTGAATGATTACAGGTTGCTGTAGCCACTGATCAGCTTGCTTCGTGAGGCATTGTCGATGCCTGCAGTGGTACTGTAAACGTTTGTTGTGTAATACAGGCTTACCCTCACTGAAGGCACAGCAAGTAGAGATGGAATTTCTCAGATAAGTAGAGTTAGACTCTGGAGAGTAGACGCCCTTAAATGGATGGGCAGCTCCTTAAGTAGCACTTCCCCAGATATACAGGAACACGAACAACTAGCAGACTGCTGTGGGCGACCGATGAAGAGGTCACTGGTGGGGTCAGGAATGCCAGTTGCCTTAGATTAAGTTGAGTTGATCTGTTCCTTAATGTTGCAAGAGGTTTGAAGAGGTGACAAGAGCAGGTTCTTTTGAAGATCGTCGCCAAAAAATGTGTAGTATGCTGGCCCACAAGTTCAGATCATGAAGGAGACGAGGTAGACGTAGCTGAGTAAAGTAGTAGGTTTATTCAGTCCATAAGTAAGATAACAGGAAGCAGAGGTCTGGAACAAGCAACCCCACCAGGAGCAGCCTACTAGCTGCTCAGCCCATCTCCCAACTGACAACACTCACACCAGGCACCCAAGCATTCCATCCATGTCAATCACACTAACATTCTACCCGGAACACTCACACTGGCTGAGCAGCTAGTTGCAGAGGTGTAAAGAAACATATGTATAAACCTGAGGATACTACAGTCTGCTTTCTGGCAGACACAATGCAAGGACCGGCAAACAAGCCACCAAATCCATCTATATTTTAACAAATGTGACAATGTGTTAGAAGATTTCAACGGTTTTTTAAAGGGTTGTATCAATGAGTTATAGCCAACAGATGGAAAAGTAACGTCCATGCATTTTTTAAATCTGTAATGAAAATTGTTATTGTGTATATATTGTTCTCTTTCTTTGAAGGGAGAAATTAATTAATTAAAATCCTTCTGAATTTCTGACAGGGTCCTCGCTGTTGTACCTATGTGCAATCTCGTATGACCTGATCAATTTGAAGGCTGCTCATACCTTTCATGTACTTTTGTACATGGCAGATTGATCCTTCACATTCAGCCACTTGGTGCAGCAATATTTTTTTTTTAAGTAAATCCAGTTCAAAGGTGTATCTTATAGAGTGCACAGGACCACAACCTCCAGTGTACAAGTTCTTTGAGGAGTTTCAGATTCCAGGTGACCAGTGATACCGCTTCACATCACTATCCCCTGAGGCAGCGGAGTGCTCTGTGCATTAAACATCCTATTTTCCACCACTAATTACCATCTGTGATCATGGTGCAATTACTGCAGAGCTCCTCCTGTCCCTCTCTGGGGGACTTGTGCTTACCTATAAAGGCCTGCAGTAATTGAACAGGCACTCACAATGCTTTAGGGGCCAGAGGGATGCTGTAGAGAGCGCGCAGGAGGATTTTAGGAGCAGGTGACATTAGAGTGATCTCTACCAGAGAGTTTGTCCCTATTTCAGGTGAACCCTAGTAAAGAATACATCCATTTTCCTTCAGGACTGAAAGCACACTTGATATTTCAATGCCAGACTGGTTTCTTCCTTGTAGGCATGCGCACAGAGACACGCTCAAGCTCAGACAAGTCTTACCCATGCCTCACTGTCTCTCCCTCTTGCTTCCATTGACTTGTGGCTCAGCTGTGGCTGGGAGCTGACCTGCTGCTGCCTGCTGCGTCACCGCTGAGATCCACAGAGCTGCTGGAACCAGCACAGAGGCTCTGCTTCTTATCACTTCAGAGTCCGGTGACACCAGGTCTGAAGCAGATCCAACGACAGCCACACGTGGCCAGCAGATTCATGTAGGGCTCCCACTACCAGGTACCAAGAGACTGCAGAAGACATATGCTAGATGCTGCAGTGTTATACATGGCAATACTGTTATTTGATTGATATGTGCAGTTAACTTTCATTGAGGCAGATAACCAAAGTGAACCACCACAGACTGTAGCAAGAACATGGACTATTGTTAAACTATGCTGACTTCTCATAGCAGGTCTGACCTGTTGTTGTTGAATTCACTGACACACAGGGTGTAAGGGGCTTGGATCTTACCCATGCCCAGCCTCTGATTGTGATCATGTTTCTCATTTTGTCCTGTTTTCAAAGATTAATCGCATAGATTCCCCATGTCCGTGATCACTTTAGGATGCATACTGATTTAGACTGATGATGATGATGATGATGATGATGGAGTGATGGTAATTCGCAGATAGCATGAAAGCCCTACTAACCACTAACAGGATGGATTTTTCTGTCCCCAAGGCATATTTGCTTGGACAACCCTCCTTCTCCATAAAGATGATGGTGTGGACTCTAGATCTCCAGGTCAGAAGGACCTTGTACACGGTGTCTCCTCAAGCTAAGAGACTAATGTCTTTCAGGGCCTTCATCAGGCTTCTCTGCTTCCAGAGGCTCATTGTGTACCTGCTCTCCTGGTCTTCGATGCCAGGGTCAGTTGCCCTGGGCTTGACGGATGGGTGCCATCTCCTGAGAATGGAAGCGACTGGATATTCAAGGGATGGAGATATCGTGATCGGTGGGATCTTCCCAGTGCATGATGATGCGGTGCAAGGAGACATCACCTTTAGAGAGGAACCCGCGCCAGCCACCTGTCAGATGTAAGCAGCTCACCCTAGCTAATTGTTTATGTTGTGAGTTTAATTGTATAAAAGCCAGGATTTCCTTCCAGGCATTCAAATTAAGACAAGGAACAGTTGCAAGTTTTATGCTAGAAACTGTCAAGGGATGCACTGAGTCATTGTAAAGGTACACTGACTGCTCAGATGTGTACTTGTATGACAAATATCAATGATAAAAATATTGTGTTGCCAAAATTTTGAGGCCTAAATATTAAGGAACAAAGTATTGTGAAGGTATGTGCACCCAGATAAGTATAGATTTACTATCCCTAACTCCACATCTACGTACATTGAATATATATATTGTCAAGATATATGTATGTGAAGTTAAGTATAATGCTTGTACTCATCCATGTATACTTACCTCCACAATATTTTCTACCTCAATATTGAATTATTTTAGTCCAGATTATGGAGGAAATTCCAAACCTATATAGGCAGGACTGCAAAGGGACATAGTGGGTGCATGACATAGATTTTGCAGGTCCGGATAGAAGTCCACTCCAGGTTGTGCTGTGCACTGTGTCACTTACTCTCGTTTATTCAAAAGACAGAGCCATTGGTTTGGCCAGTGCTTGTTGAACTGTCGTGCAAATCCATACTTCCCAATGCTTTGCCAGATCACAAGTCAGGAGAGAACAGCCAGACACTACACGTTGAGCTGGATACAGAAGGGGAGTAGCAAACTGTGTCATGAAAAAACGCTTGCATCCATTTCGTAAGCATAGGATTGTAAAAGCCTGTAATATTTCTGCATTAGTTCCACATCAGTAACCAATTAAGAGAATCGATGAAGTGCTCTCAGAGCCTTTGAAATAGACAACCCAATAGAGCTGAACAGCCCTGGAACACAGAAGCCTCGTATGATTTTAGAAGGCTGATGCTGCCAGAGGTTTTAGTATGGTCGCAGGTTCACAGTAATGACTTCAGCCTCACAGTGGTGGCAGCAATCTTGTTTTTTTTTTTTTAACGGCGTGATCTTCGCCCAAGGGCATTAGGGCGCTTCTACATGAGCACCTGGGGGCACATGCATCATTCTAAATACCGGTCGCAAAGGGGCAGATTCGCAGAATCTGCCCCTTTGCGACCGGTATTTTTGCGTTTGGAATGCATCAACCCAAATGCAAAATAGCAATTTAAGTAATCGCAAAATTTGCAATTACTTAAATTGCGAATGCATTTATGGAATCGCAAATTACGATTCCCTAAATGCAATTCATGATGAAAAAAAAATGTGCGATTTCGCAAATAGGAATTGCAAATTACCTTCAATTCAAAGTTCATGGTAATTTGTGAAAACTTTGAAAAATGCACAAAAGTGCATTTTTTAAAGTTCCATGTTGCACACACACATGCCCTTGGGGCATGTGTGTGCGCAACATGTAGTCACATGCTAATTTCAGGGGTGCACCCGTGCACCCTTGAGATTGCATGCTAATCTGCGAGTACCTATTTGGTACTCGCAAATTGCGCTTGCAATTCCCATTCATTCCTATGGGCCTCTAGGCCCTTAAGAATGAATGGGAAGCTATTCCTTAATTGCGAATCACAATTTGCAATTCGCAATTAAGGAATATGTAGGAATCGCTAAAAATTTCGCGAAACCTACATGCATTGGCAATTACGATTCCATATTTGCGATTCCTTAATAATCGCAATTATGGAATCGCAATTGCACACAATGATGCATGTGCCCCTTAGTTACATAACACAAGATCATTTTTATTTTATTTTTTTAAGGCACGGGGAGATTAGGTGATGTTTCCAGAATCACAGGATGTTGAGCTGACGCCGGTTCGCCAGTTTCAAAGTCTGCCTGAGCTTGCGGGAGTAGCAGAGAATGATGGTTTCACACATTTTGCCTTTAGAAAAATGTCCCCTACATATGAATAATTGTATCCCTCTATGACATGATCCGAGTACTAGCCCACGTTAGAGCTGGCACACCAGTCAATAACAGTAACTAGAGGAAGGACATTGGAGCCAATGGGTGAAATAATAAACGCTTAGTTGTTGCCAGACACAACCTCGAAGCGAAGCCTTCTGCAGCAAAGTGGCCAATGTGTTGAGTACCAACCTTCGCAAATAACTAGAGGCAAATATGTCCAGTCGTGGCCGGCATGACTTGTGGGTGGGGGGGTGGGTGAGGGGGTTGCGCGGGTGTTTGCGTGGGCATTCGCAGGGGTGGGTTAATTAAAAAATAAATAAATAAACTTACCTTCCCGGGTCCCGCTCCGTTGTAGCTCCTGGCCGGGTCCCCCTGTAAGGAACAGGAAGCAAGCAGCATCCCTCCCCTCCCCTAAGCCAATCACAAAGCTGCAATGGCAGCGTTGTCGTTGGTGGGGAGGGCACCCAGCCAGGCGCCTATGGGGAGGCCATTTTCTCTATGCAGCTGCATGAAGCCTACATAGAGAAAAGGGAGAGTGCGCATGACTGGTTTGGTCGGCCCCAGAGGGCCGACCAAACAGTCAGGGCCCACAGCATTGGGCTAGCCACGCCTCCCCTGCTTTCCAGCAGACCCGCCCTCCCGCCTGCCCCCAACCAAGCTCTTCTGCTTTCTTGCAGTGCTAGAAGCAGAAACATAAAATGGTAGTTTTACCATTTTATGTTTCTACTTATCGCACTGTGAGGAAGCAATGGGGCGACGCTCCTCCACCCTAATGGAGGAGCCGCCCCTGAATATGTTGCCTCCCAGGAAACGCGTCACCTGCTCATATTCACTGGGAATTTGTCTTAAAGGGTCAGGTGGCTGCAAGCGTAGGGGCATTCATAACAACATGCTCAAAGTGAAGGGCTGCTAAGAGCTGACCATGTGATCTGGACTGAAATAACTAGTGTGAATAATACAACTGCTTTTGGAAGATACTTTGAGCTGCCTTTCGGCGCTTTACAAGTGAGAGGCCTGTTGGCGCTACCCGTCTCATTTCCGGAATTTAAAAGACATGTAAATACATTTACCCAGCGGTTATCAAGAGTTAAGGAAAATAATGTATTATCTAAGCGCTCACACGCATGGATGATTTTAAATAATTTCAAAGCTCCACGCAGGAAGCCTTACATGGGGCTGTAGTTTTAAAAAGCAAGTTTATGTGTTATAGATTCAGAGACCTATCAACAAACGACTTTGCTCCACCGTGGACTAAATTGAAGCAGAGAGACGGCTGTAGACTGTGCAATCAAGCAGGCTAGCATCCATAGTGCCTGCATTTGCCCTAAAATACTAGCCGAGCGGAGATCACTTTTGAGAAAATCACTAAATGGAAAAGGCATCCGCTCATGTAGGCAGGCAATTACTGTGTGCTTGGACACGAACAATTTACACTTGAACATTTATTTTTCTAAGTACATGATGAAGGTGGAAATAGATGAGGTCAACTTATGAAATAGTGCATTCAATTTGGCTAATACAGATGGATGTATGAATTGGTAATCTCTCTAAATGAATAGTTTTAATACATTTAGCCACTTTAAATGATGAAATGATGTATTAGGTCTTCGGAGTCTCCAGTGGAGAGGTGTGGTGCAGCGGCCAGGGCAGCTGACTTCGGAGCACATGGCTCACGGTTCGATCCCTGGCTCCGGCAGCAGCTCAGCTCAGCACCATGTGACTCTGGGCAATAGCTCACTTAATTTCCACGACGGCCCCCAGCGCCTTGAGACCCGTAAGGGTGAGTAGTTCGCGCTTTACAAATACGGATTTTATATTGTTGCACTTTTTAGTTATTTTTTAAACAAATACCTGATACTGTTGCAGGATTTTAACTAACAAATGGTTGTAGATAGAGGTATGATATTTGCCCATTATAAAGTATCTATTTGTATTGTCTTGTTTGTTTTAATTCAATGAGATTGTCTAAAGCAGGCTCTTAGCGTCTGGTCATTTAATAGGAGCTATCTACCTGCCATAAGCTTTTAACTGAATACATTGTAATGCTTGGTGTAGCAGTATTGCAACGTTGTTATTTAACCATATGCAATAAAGATTCATTCATTGTCAGTACATGACAATATTGGGGGAGCGGCTTAGAAATAGGCAAAGTTCACGTAGAGGGTTTTATAAAAAACACATTGGTAAGACCCCAAAGTGGGTGGGTTGCTCAAGGAGCTGGGCAGACCCCTCCACTAGACTTCACATCTAATCCCGGCGTCACCAATTTAACTAATAACACTGGAAAAAGCACTGAAGTATAAATCTAGACAGGGCCCGCAGTACAGTCACATTTCCCTAGGAGGGGTAGTTTCTTGGACTTTCCATCAGAATCACTCCCACCGTAGTTGTGTCCTTGTGCGCTAGTTGAATAATGTAGAACCAGGAGACATTATTATTATTCATGGCCTAACTGTGTGTTCTTGGGCTTTCATCTCTTGAATGTATTCCTCTGCTCCCATTTTTGTCCAAAACTGGAAAACCCTTCGAAAGAAACTAAAAGATGTTACCAAATTTGTGTTACAACAATGGAAACAAACGCTGAACTGGATATTACCTCAGGGGAGGGTGAGAAGACACTACTGACTCTCTTAGCCAATTGGCCTAAATGTAATATGGTGGTAAAGTTTTTGGGGCAGATTTACGAGGAACTGAAGCATCTGCATAGATGCGTCAGTTTCCTTGCGCCAGCGCCAAATGTCCTTGCGCCACCATGGATGCGCTGTATTTACAATACAGCGCTCCATGGCGCAAGGATTAACAGATGCATCAGAAATTGACGCATTGCTGGAGTTGCTCATGAAAGTGACGCAACTCCAGCACTGCGCCACAACAGATAGGTGAGTCCCATTTAAAAAGCCCTGCATAATTTCTTATGCCTGGTCTGAGCAGGCATAGGGATTTTGACGCAGTGAAGGTGTAGAGTGACGCAGTGAAATGTTGTAAATTTCACTGCGTCAGTTCTACATGGCTTTTTGCATGGGAACGCCCACCTTGCATACATTATACCTGATGCAGGTATAATGTGACCCAGGGCTTTACAACGTGATGCATCTCCCTAGATGTGCCACGTTGTAAATTGGCCGCATTGTTTGTGCCGCCGTTGCGTCAAAAAAAATGACGCAATGGCGGTGCAAGGAGGTGCAAGAGGCTTGTAAATCTGCCCCTTAGTCTTTGGCACAATCAGTACTGTAATATTGAAGGAGGCTTAATGGAAGTAATAAACGTTAAAGTCACATTCCCAGCAGTGGCCCACAGCATGTTTTTCATTCAAAGATTCAGAGTTGTCTAACTACAACTCTTCACATTCCCTCTATCACTTCTAAAGGTGAGCTTGTCCCTGGTGCTGTATTGTGCTGTCCTGGACCCCTCTGATGCTGCAGCTTCTGCCTTCAGACCAGGGACACAGACCTTTTCACAGTTTTTATATGTCTAAAACAGTGAGATGTGGACACCCTACCAGGCCGTTTGAGGTGATTCGTCAACAGCTTGAAGTGAGCACCAAACGGTAGGACATTTGGCTTCTTGCACCAGCTGGATAGATCACCCAAATGTGAGACACATCTGAAAAAAATAGAATGGTTGGCCCTAGCTGCGGTTTAGAGGGAGGTCTGCCATCAGCAAGTAGAAGGGGCTTCTCTGCCATCAACACGCACAAGGGGCTCAACAACATTATCTCAGACCTCTGTGTAGAGGCTCGGTGGACTGAGATAAATGTTGTGGTACTTCCTGCCCAGTGATCTAACCTGGGATGGGACACCACAGCTGAGAGGAATAAGTATTCTGTCCTTACAGAATGCACCTCCCTTTTCTGCAGTGATCGGGTTGACTTCTCTTCTCTCTACCTGTGCAGGAGCATGCAGCCCACTTTCATCATTCCTTGCATCCACTCTACCAACCTGTGCAGGAGCCTGTAGCTCTCTCTCTCTCTCTAACTCTCTCTAACTTTCAGGAGCCTGTAGCTCACTCTCTCTCTCTCTTACTTGCATGAGCCTGGAGCCCTCTCTCATCATGCCTTGCATCCTCTCTCCCTACCTGCGCAGGAGCCTGTAGTTCACTCTCTCTACCTGTGCAGGAGTCTGAAGCTCACTCTCTCTGCCTGTGCAGGAGCCTGGAGCCCTCTCTCATCATGCCTTTCATCCTCTCTCCCCACCTGTGCAGGAGAATGTATCTCACTCTGTCTACCTGTGCAGGAGCCTGTAGCTCACTCTCTATAACTTGCAGAAGCATGACGCCCTCCCTCATCATGCCTTGAACCCCCTCTCTCTGCCTGTGCAGCAGCCTGTATTTCACTCTGTCTACTTGTGCAGGAATCTGTAGATCACTCTCTCTACCTGTGCAGGAGCCTGAAGCCCACTCCCTCTACCTGTGGAGGAGCCTGGATATCACTCTCTTTACCTGTACAGGAGCCTGTAGATCACTCTCTCTACCTGTGCAGGAGCCTGAAACCCACTCCCTCTACCTACGGAGGAGCCTGGAGCCCAGACTCATCATGCCTTGTATCTCTTCTCCCTATCTGTGCAGGAGCCTTTAACCCAATCTCTCTAACTTCCAGGAGCCTGGAGCCTCTAGCACAGCATGCAATCAAATATATTTTTTCTTTAAAACAGGATCACATCTTCATTTTAACATCCTTTCCTTTTGAAAACTGCCAACAGGAATGGCGTGATTGGCTGGCCGCAACCTGAGCAGAGAGTTGTGGCTGACATTTTACCTCATCGCAACAGTCCCCGGGGCTGAAACCAAATGGCAGAAAGTGGCCTCTTGTTTGCTGTTTACTGTTCTGAACTTTGGGAGCACAACCGGCTTGTCTCCATATCAGAAGAAGATTTTCCCGGTACTATCAAATATGTGAGCTGAGCAAGGTAGAAAAGATGGTGAAATGACTGCCTCTTTCTGGTTGGGGATTCCTTTGTTTTTTGAAATGCCATTTTCTTCATGTGGCAAATGTGCACAAGAAAATTAACTTTACATATTTTAAATGCATGTAGTCACTTTATTCTGCCAGCAATGTCGTACTTGGAACAATAATGCCAATGCAGTATTTTGATGGTATTTGACCTGGATATATAGGCACTGCAAGTGTGCAGAGAACTTTAGCATTTCATTCTCAGTGCATTCACAGTGCATGCTTGTTGCTGTATTATTTAGGGACGTGTTGTATTCCACTTTAGGGGTCCATATATAGGTTTTCCTGAATCATGTCCTTATATAGGCACAATTCGCATTGCCCTTATATAGGCATAGAATTCCTGTCCTTATTTAGGCATTAACCGTGCACTCCAAATACAGGCATGGTCACCGACATCCGTCCACCCTAACGTCACAACGAGTTCTTAGAAACCAGACCCTTAAGCTTCGGGAGTTCCCCTAGCACAGGACTATTGATTTCTCCAAGAACTCATCTATTATGTATGAACCGTTATACCTTAAGGGTTCATTCCTGACGTCTTCCTCTGTCCGACTTCACGTCAATGCTAACATTCCAAGACACCTACCAGGTATAAATATACCTTCCCTTGCCCAAGCAAGTTAGAGGAGACCTTGACTTCAGAGGAGCCTGTATCCCGGCCTGACGCACTGAGAAGACGCTGTCATTCCTGCACGCAGACGAATCTAGCTTCCAGTGATCTGACTCCCTTCGCGGGTGTTAGAGTTCCAGATCCGGCTAGAGATTCCCACCTCTCTCATTCTCAAGGTATGGAGCTGACTAGAACCTAGAGGGACTCTTGGCATACTAGACTCTTGGCATACTAGACTCTTGGCATACAAGACTCTTAGTATATCATACTAGAAAATACTTCACCTACTTCTTACCTTGCACCACACTTAGGTTAGGTACATTGAGGTAGAACTAGTGTAGGGACGCATCGTATGAGTACTCGCATTTTTAGCTCATGTTATTTATGTACGTGAATATATGCTTAAAGATAATGCTAGCGCAGTATTATTTATTTCTACTGCTTACACTGTACATTATTTATCTTGCATACTGTCTTGTGATCATAACAGCACATATCTCTTACACGAGAAACAAGACTGTTCAATAAACCCTTTTTATTGAAACACCCGTCTTTCCTTTCTGTGTAACTCTGTAGAAACTAAGCATGCACGATTGACTGAGTGAAATGTTATCTATTGTTTCCACGATTCTGAGACGTGTTCCGATTCTAAAGGGAAACAAAAGTTGTCATGTTTTTCGGTTGCCAGAAACTACTCCCTTCTTGTTCTCAAGGAGTTTCTAGTGGCCTCTGAGCTAGCTGGCACAAGTAATTAAGTTTAATATACTCGATAGGGACATACCGACCTTAGTCCTATGTCAAACCTATAGGTTATATTATTCCAATGCGCAGAGCCTATTAGGGAAATAGGAACTACACTACAGACGACTCTGGCACATCGCAGCCTGCATTTAAACCATATGGTCACTCTACTCAGTAACCTGGTACACCTGTGATCAAGTCTCATGAGGAGAGCCGAAACGCTTCATGACTAAGATGAGGATAAGTACGCTGCCACTTCTATTTGTGGAATGAAACACTGGGAACCTTGAAATTTGGCTTTGACGTTTTCTTTTCTGCTGGGATTGATTCATGGGTGCTCCATTCCCATGTGTTGAAGCCGATCTGCAGATTCTAGGGCTCCCTTAAAATACAGAAATTATTTGCTGTATATAAAGATATAGATAACAATGCCGCTGTTCGACGAATCTTCACGGATTTTCAAAACTAGTTTGCCACTCACTTCAGATGCTGTCTGGAAAGTTTGGGGGTGATTTGGCAAGCAGGTGCCAAGAAAAACAGGGTGTCCCAAAATGCTTTTTCCCCATGCAATTTCCCATAGGGATTATAGACACAACTACAGCCCGAACCGCTGAACCGAATTACACCAAATTCAGCAGAAAGGTAGATCTTGGTCCAGAAAGATCTCATTTTGTAATTTGGGGTATATCCATTCAGTAGATTTGGAGTTATTAAAGAAAAATATTTATGTATATCTAGGGACACGGAGGGCCAGTGGATCTGAAAGATCTCACGCTGAGACTCAGGTCACAGCCTGAGTCCTACAAAACCCCTAAAAAAACATAAAGGGCCAGGGTAAGAGTACCCTGGCCCCCAAGGCCTGGCAGTAGGGTTCCACAAGGATCAACATGGCCCAAAAAGTTTTTAAATTTTGCTGTGAATTCACAGAGGATCTATGGATCTGTGGCAAATTTTAAAAAAACAAGCAGGGTCTCCCATGCTTGTTTTGTTTTATGCCCCCCGAGTGGTCCAGGTCCTTGGGGAGATTAATAAATATATTTGTGGGAGGGGGCTTGTGTGACCCCCCTCCCTAGACCTACTTTGGCCCTGTGGACACCATCCTTGGGGCCCGGCCACAATTTCAAAAGGGAGCAGGCTGTGCGGCCCACCTTCCGGAGCCATTAATGGCCCTGGGGACCTCATCTCCCAAGAAACTATAACTCATACCCTGAAGGCGCCCTCTCCATGCACAGCTAATTACCCCACATATTACATCAATCATGACATCTTCTATAACATCATTAATACTATCATATATATGTATATTATATATATATTTTATTTTTTTCCACCGGGAAAAAAGGTTACATGGACGTTATAGTTAGGCTGACATTTCACTCATACAAAACCATAGAAATTCAGCAGTTATAGTTACCTGAGCTAATTATAACTTATGCTCCTGCAATACACTGCTTATGACCTCACATATCACATCACTTCGACATGGTCAGTGACATCACTGATGACATCTCAAATGACATCACTGATTACATCATCCAGTGAGTGTGAGTGTTTTCTAAAGGTTTCTGATTGTTAAAGATAAATACTAAGATACTACAAAACCAAAATGAGTAAAGTTTGTGTAGTCCTAAAGACATACTATTTGTAACACATATTATGTAAAGGCTATGGGACTGTGTGTATCCGTGCGTGAGTAGGTCTCTGAGTGGCTCTATGGAAGTGTGAGTGGTTGTATGGGTGAGTGAATGACTGTGTGTATGGCTGTGTGGGTGAGGGAGTGGATGTGTCATTGGTGTATGGATGAGTAAGTGGGTATGTGAGAGGCTATATAGGTGAGTGATGGAGTGTGTTAGTGTATATATGTCTGGATGTGTGAGTGGCTGTATTGGTGAGTAAATGGGTGCATGAGTGGCTATATGGGGGAGTTAGTGGTTATATGAGTGGCTCTATGAATCAGTGTATGTGTGAGTGGCTCTATGAATCAGTGAGTGGGTGTGTGAGTAGTTGTATGAGTCTGTGAATTGGTTTGTGAGTAGTTGTGTGGTGGTGGGAGTGGGTGTATGTCAGGTTGTATAGGGGTGTGAATGGATGTACGAGTGGTTCTATGGATGATGTCATTAGAGATGTCATCAGTGATGTTATTTGAGATGTCATCAGTGATGTCATCAGTGAGGTCACTGTCCATGTCATGAGTGATATATAATATATACATTTTGTTGGCTTGCTTATATCTTTGGGGCCGTTTAACGAATATTCACAACATTTTCTCAAAAAAGTGCCCTGGTGATTCTTGGGCGTGAAAGTTTTGGGTGTTCTGGCAAGCAGGGGCAGAGAAAAAGAGGGGTCATGAAAAGATGCATTTGTCATGTTCATTCCCATAGGACCTTTAGTCAAAGCTGCAGATTGAAGCACTGAGCGGAATTACTCCAAATTTGGCAGAAAGGTAACTTTGGATACGCAGATCACACTTTCAGTTATTTTTATGTAAATCCATTCAGTAGTTGTTGAGAAATTAAAAAATAAAATGTTAGCATTATCTGTGGCTGTGATGACTTCACAATTAAAGATAAGCTCATGCAGGGAAATGTAGAGCTCTGATTGCCTGCCAACACTTCAACCATTTTCAACCAATTGACCCCTATTACACCTTGCTCTAGTGAATATTTATACCACCACAGTGGGCCTGCATCAAGCATGACAATACAGTAAAGCACCCTCCAGCACAATTCTCTAATGCTTCTTTCTTGAAATCTAATGAAGGAGAAGAGGCAGGTGTCAAAGATGTGTATACAGCTCCTCTTTCACGATGTATATGGAGAGGAGGCAACCAAATTGAAACCGCCGTCCATCTTCCTGCCAATGATGCAGAAGGATGAACTTGATGTATTTTCAGAATTAATTACAAAAGATCTGATGTCACTGTACTCAAAGGTTTCCATAAACAAGTTGACCACACAGCAGAAGAAAGTATTCGGGAGGGGGGACATGTGGCCCCCTCACTGAGCTTCAAAAGGCCTTGGGGACAGCTCACAATCTGTGTCCCAGGGAGATCTCCCTTGTGATACAGTGTTTTCCCTGCCCTCAGGAGTGTGGGCAGGGAAAGCAGGTTTACTCTTACCGGGTGGAGCTTTGAAAATGCTCTGACTGAGTGGAAGCAGACTGCGATGAAGATGGCCACACACAGTGTGATGTGTTTAAACCAGAATTTATTGAAGTTTATCAGGTTAAGAGAAACGTCCCAGCCACCACATCAGCAACCTACCAACCGACCACTAAGGCACTCCAAAGTACATTCCACATTCTCAGAATACTCCCCCATGAAAGTTTTGCATGCTAAGCATTGATGCATCCTGATGACAAAGAATACAACCAACTATAGATACCACACATCTGCCCCCATTTGTTTCTACATGAATGGAAATGAATGACAAGTCAATAGTAAAATATGCAGTGAAACACTTGACACAATTATACATAACACTTGATGAATTTAGGAGGAACCACAACTAGTCTGCTTCATCTTGCTTCACACTCTTCGCACAAGTCTGTACGGTTGTCCTTACAAACCGGGTAATAACGTAGCACCACAATCCTATTCAAATTCCATATACGGTTGTCATAAGGTCAACTGAATTGGAAAATAACTTAACAACCATAAACAGAGAGGAAAATTTCAAAGCCCCACTTCTCTGAGGAAGTCTTACTTTCACCATGTCACCCACTTTTACATTGGTGCGAGAAGTTGCATTTCTTTCGTCAAAATGTTGTTTCCTTTTCCAAACCCTGTCTCTCTGAACTTTCCTCCACTTATCTTTATCCAGTGACACACCCATGGACGTACACCTCATACAGGACAGATTCATCATCCTGTTAGGCTCCCTGACCCTAAATATTTCACAGGGCACTTTACCTGTGACTGAATGAGGCATTAAACCATATATCTCCAACCTTTCAAGTATATCCTTTTTCTCATCCTTGAATTGAAATCTGAATAGATTCTTTCAGTACTCTGTTAAATCTCTCTACCATCCTGTTGGTTTCAGGATGGTAGAGTGAATATTTTTTATGTTTAATCCTTCTGGGGGACAAAAGATTGTTTCATTTTACAAGAAACCAACTGAACCCCGTTGTCTGTCAAGATATAATCCGGAAGTCCTTCCCTGCCAAAATTGTCCTTGAGAAACCCAATCACACTGCCTGTCTCTATGTTCTGTGTGATACGTATTTCTTGCCAGCATGAGAACATACCTATGAATGCCAACACATATGACTAGCCAGCTTTGTCTGGACTGGGCCCAGAATGTCCAGAGCCATATCTTGCCACACTCTCTCCGGGGCGTCTCTCACAAGCATCAGCTGAACCCTTGTTTTCTCACTTGATCTGTAGTCAATATACTTCCTGACCACTCTTTCAACCTGGCTGTCCATTCCAGGCCACCAGAAATGTAGTCTTCTTCTTTCCTTAGTTTTTGAAATTCCCAAGTAACCTTGGTGACCCAACTGGACAAGCTTTACTCTGTCTTTACTGGGATGGACTAATCTAGTGCCTCTCCACAACATCCCATTACTTTCACACCATTTGTATCTCACATTCCAATACTTCAGTCCGCCCTCGCTCATACCTCTATTTGAGATCTACCACTTGTGTACCAACCTGATCACCTCCTTTAGCACCACGTTCTCACTGAATAGTGACTTCCATTGATGTCAAAACTCGGTAAAGAAGGGACATTTTAAAGAGCACTATTCACATCTTGAACTTCTAAGGGCCTGATTATGAGTTTGGCAGTGTGGAAGCAGGCCGCCACGCCAGTGCCCTGCTCCCACATCACCAAACTCATCTGCACACCGCCCGGTTACGAGTACATTTGTGGTCTGGCAGACGGTGCTTTGGAGGTCCCATGGCAGTGCCTGTTAGAAAGGCACCTCAATGGGATTGCCAAAGCACATTTCTGCACGGCATGGGCTGTGAAGTCCATGCCGTGCAGGAATTGGGGGTGCATGCAGACAGGGGGGCACACCATGTGCCCCCCTGCATATATCCCCTGGCCCTGAGGCACCTGGGGGCCCTGTAAGTCCCTCTTAGTTTACACACCGAAATCACTTTTCATGACAGGCTCACTGCAATGAAAACTGTGGTGGTGAGGAAACTCATAATATGCTTGGCGGTGCTGCAGCGGCACTGCTAGCATACTGCAGGCCTCAGATTGCCACTCCACCATCAAGGGATTATGGATCCCCGGCTGTTGCGGTGGGCCAATGGTGGTCCGACCACCAAAGTCGTTATATGGTAGTCGGACTGCCGGTGTGGCGGTTGCCGCACTGCCACCATGGGTTTGGCAGTCCATTGTACCGTGAAAGTCGCATGCCCAAAGTCACATTGTGAAGACCAAACAAACTTCACATCCTTCTTTAATAGTGCTCTTAAACTGTGTGTCCCGCTGTGTTTTGCTGGCAAAGCCTGATGCAAATGCATTATTGTACTTAGCCATACCTAGGAATGTTATCAACTCCTCCTTACTAATAGTAGCATGCAAATTCCCAATAGTTCATACCAACTGTTCCTTAGGTTTAACTCCCTCTTTAGACAGCCTATGTCCCAAATACTCTATCTCAGACTGAATAAACTTACATTTATTTTCTCTTAAGGCAAGGCCTCTTACTCTGAGCCTCTCCAAGACTGATCTATGTTTACTATCATGTTCTTCTTGAGTGTACTCATAGATCAACACATCATCATGGTAAATATTTACCCCAGCTATAATCTCTAAAACATCTTCCATCACCCTTTGGAAGACTGACACAGCAGAATTAAGTCCAAAGTGCAATCTGGTAAACTTGATCAACCCAAACAGCGTGATAAATTATGTTAGATCCATACAGTCACAGTCAAATTGGATCTGATGATATGCCGCTTTGAGGTCCAAGATAGAGAAAACAACAGCTCCTTCCAGCTAGGCAAGCATCTCTGTGATATTGGTGAGAGGTTATTTGTCTACGACAACAACAATAACAATAAACATAGTGGTAGAATGCACACCTCCTTATAGTGATAACTTTTAGAATTGTCCAAGTCATATTTGGGGTGCAGACTGATTCCGTGGTCTGTGTCCCAAAAAACATGGGTATAATCTAAAGAATTATATGTGGCATGACCTCACGCGTCACTCAGTTGCACAGCCTTTAGTGAGATACTTTTTCTCATCATAAACCACAGTTCATCATATACTCCTTGTTTAAACCATATTTAGCTTTATTTTTTGTATTCACAACTTCATCCGTTTTCTTGTTCATTCACTTCCATGGTAGCGTTAATTCAAAATGACTCTTCTTTCTCTTTTACCATCAACATGCCCATCCGGGCCTTATTAATGCCACGTCGGAATTAACAATTCATTCTAGGTGATTTGATGCTTTTAAACCCAATGCATTTCGAGCTTACTTTTAGCTCTTTGTCAGGGGTAACTGTAAAAATAAATAAAACCCGTAATCATTCTACTCGTTGCGCCTCAAAATACCTTTCTTGTCTAATTGTGCCTCGTAATATTCAATAATGTCTATTCTAACAACAAATTCTCGCTGTGTGTTCACATAACTAAATTGTAGACATTTACACTGCCCGTCGTGTTTAAATAATGAGTCACCCTAACCTTCTACAAACCCATTTTATGTGCTTGTAATCTGGTGCTATAACCACCTTCCCCCATCATCCTCTCTTCTTCTAACAAAATCTTCACCCCATACCTGATAACAAACACCCATACTTCGGTGTCCTTTCAAAAAACGTGAATAACAAAACATTCACCTTCTCCGCGTTCTCACCAGCCACCATTGTTGCTTACTTCATCAGCTCCACATCGCACGTGTAAACCATCTATTTCAGAACGTGACTCTGACCCCGTGACCTGGTTCAAGTTCACCATTGCATCTTAAAGAAATGTGTTCCCCGCCACTTAACTCAATAAAGTACTCCTAATTCGAAATATTAATAATAGGCGATATATTTAACCCACCCAAATAAATACCCCATTGCTTATTTACTCCTCCCCACCATGTTCAAAATGTTACCGATATGCGTTACCACATTTTAACCTGATACAAAATACTAATTCAATACAGAAATAAATACAACCAAAAAGTTTGGGATACATGTGAATATGTCTTAAATGTCCATCGTAGAATGTGTTACTGTTCCTCAATTTTAGTTCGTACATTTCCACACGACCTCTCTCCTAGAAATTCGACGTGTTCCTGCTGCCTTGGAAGTGAAATTTAATTGTGTCTGTTTCTCTCCGGTTATCCAAATGTTTTACGCCTGGGTGCAAAATGCCGTAGGGACAGATTGAACAAGTACAATAAACATAGTGGTAGAATGCACACCTCCTTACAGTGTTAATTTTTTAATTGTCCAAGTCATATTTGGCATGCAGACTGATTCCGTGGTCTGTCCCAAAAAACACGGCTATAATCTGAAGAATTATATGCGGCACGATCTCATGCGTCACTCAGTTGCACATCCTTTAGTGAAATACTTTTTCTCATTATAAACCACAGTTCATCATATACTCCTTGTTTAAACCATATTTTGCTTTATTTTTTGTATTCACAACTTTATCCGTTTTCTTGTTCATTCACTTCCATGGTAGCATTGATTCAAAATTACTCTTTTTACCATCAACATGCCCATCCGGGCCTTATCAATGCAACGTCGGAATTAACAATTCACTCTAGGTGATTTCATGCTTTTAAACCCAATGCATTTCGAGCTTATTTTAAGCTCTTCGTCAGGGTTCACTGTAAAAAGAAATAAAACCTGTAAACATTCTACTCGTTGCGCCTCAAAATACATTTCTTGTCTAATTGTGCCTTGTATTATTGAATAACGTCTATTCTAACAACAAATTCTCGCTGTGTGTTCACATAACTAAATTGCAGACATTTACACTGCCCGTCGTGTTTGAATAATGGGTGGCTCAGAAAGGTATTTTTAAGCGCAACAAGTAGAATGTTTACGGGTTTTATTTATTAAATATATATGTTACCCAGTTCTGGTCATTAGTTAGGACCATGTTACCACAGAAAATTGATTGTTTTGGTTTGCTTATAACGTTCCATTTGACAAATCTTCACAAAACTTTACAAAACAAGTTACATCCTCCTTAGTTCTTTTCTTGAAAGTTCCATCAAGAAGGGACCCGAGAAAAAGTGGGGCACCAAAAGGCGGTTCCCCATGCAATTTTCCATAGGAAAATTGAGCAGTGATACAGAAACCAAATGGGCGAAATTAATTACATCAAATTTGGCGGTAAACTAGATCTTTGCCCAGAAAGCATGCTCTGATTTTGTTTAAATCTGTTCTGTAGTTTTTGAAAAATTAATGTTTAAAATGTATGCATATAGAGATTTGGAGGACCCACGGACCAAATACATCTAGAGAGAGGGCTCGGGGACTCAGTCCGCTGTCATAAAAAAAGCTAAAAAAAAACATATGGAGGGCAGGGTAGGTACCCTTCCACCCACCCCTGCGGGACAAATCAGGACTTTTTTAAACAGTGCAGTGGGTCCACAGAAGAGCTGCAAATCTGTGGTAAAATGTTTTTAAAAAGGTAGGCTCATGCCACTTTCAAATAAATGCCACCCAGTTAGGGTGAGGGCCCAGAGGGATGGTACATTGCATTTTTGGAGGGAGACAGGAGGCATGCGTCTTTCCTCTGGAAAGAGTCAAACAAAAACCCAGATGCAAAGTTTCATTACAAACAGGGAGTAGTTCATGAAAACTACAGATAATGATGACATTTGAGTGATACTAACAGACAGTATGGAAAGTCAGGAAATGTGGAAGATCTTCAACCAACTATGGAACCTGATACTTCATGATCTAGGTATTGGTAATAGTTTAGGAAAACAACCAAAAATGACACTCACAAAGGTTTCATCTCTGAGAGATAAGTTGTTGTGAAGACATTTTTGTAAGGAATTACTGATTAAAACAATCAAACAAAAGCTATCAAGCAAAGAATGACATGTGAATCTTATTATGTGGTATATATCATTGAGTGTGAATGTGGATTGAAATATTTTGGCAGTACATCTTAGAACATATAAGGGGAGGGCTGGATAAGGATGCCAGTTATGCCACTGCCTACATGTTAAGGATTGGAAAACAATGACATGTTATGAAATTATTATGGTCAAGAAAAACGAATGATACGGAGATAGAGCAACCAAACTCCATCAACTGGCATCTAAATTCATCATCAGACTAAGTACCAAAATTCCTTTTGGATTCAACAATGATGAAGAAATGCACGTGCACTTATAAGAGGATCAATTCTTTTATTTGGAGTTCATGCCAGTGCTGGTAACATAAACGTGTAACAAAAGAAAAACAACTATCAAGAAACTTCAATCAATCAATCAGGAGTTTGTATAGTGCGGCTATTTACCTGTGAAGGTCTCAAGGTGCTGAAGGGGGGGGGGCTGCTGATCCATCTAGGTCTGGAAGTTCAAACTAAGAGCCAGGTCTTGAGGTACTTCCTGAATTGGGTCAACAACACGGATTGCAGCTTAATATTCATGGAATCATTATTCACATTAATAACAAACACATTTGAAGAGCTACCTAAGGAATTAACAAGTTAGTTAAATCTATTATCCAATAGGATTTAAATATGGGTGAAGCAAAACTGTGGGGTCAATATGGTGTCAAGCAGGCCGCCACCGATAGGCTGTCGATGGCGGTCCGTCTGATATCCTGGGCATTGGTCCAACTGCCGGATTACAATACCGGCAGTCGGAGTGCAGGGGTCGGGGTAGGAGCGCTGCCTCCGACAGGATCAGAGATCCTGTTGTGACAGTGGTCAGATTACTACCCCTAAAATGGGGGCAGTGACTGTGCAGGCACCACTGTAGGGATTAAGATATCCCTTTCTAACTGCCTTTTCATGACGGTCCCACCCCCATAAAAAAGGCAGCCGGAAAAGTATCCCTTTCTGACTGCCCTATCATGGTGGTCCACTGCCATTGAAAGGCAGCCGGAAAGGGACTTTGGGGGCCCCATGCAGGGCCCCTTTCACCCGTGGGCCACTGGCACACAGTGCATGAATGTGCACAAAGTGCCTTTTTCTACTGAAGCTTGTGCTGCTGACTTTTTCCTGGGCCGCAGTACAAGCCGCAGTAGAAAAAGGCACTTTCCGACTGCCTACACAGCGGTCTTATCGTAATATGCCAGGTGGGACCGCCGACTCATTGTTGAGCGGTCTCATTCTTGCTGTGATGGCGGGCGGTTGTCCGACCGACTGCCATCGTAATTAGGCACTCTGTTTGGAAAAAATATTGAATCGTAAAATTATATTGGTTAGAATATCTTGACTTATCTGAACTAGCCATACAAAAAAGATGTTGCCCAATGGATTCAACATACATCACAATTTATCCGTTAACTGAACTCACTGGGAGTACATAAGAACATTATTGAATTTCAAAACTACTGGCAAAAACTTGCTTGTAACAGATGAATGCTACCTGTATCTGTGTCTTTGAAATCCCAGAATATTTTGAGTTTTATTGAACTATGATTCCAAGAATGCTTTAATACAAGCATTGGCTCATGGTATTTAAATTAAAAGAGATAATGCACTTACCAAATGTGACAAAGACCGGGAGGGACAAAATACCTCGGTTTAGTTGGATGCCCAAATTAAAGTAATTTGATGTTCCTTCAGTACAGCAGTCAGTTTGTGTAAGAATATATATCTATCATATGTGTCTGTGTGTGTGTAGTGTCTATTTATGTGTGTATTCTGTGTGTATGTCTGAGTTTTAAGTGTTAAAAAGAAAAAATACATTTAATCGTAAATATTTTATGGAGGGACCAACCGCTGCCTATCCGATGGGCTCAAGGAGCCCATTGGGGCAGCGGGTGGAAAGTAATCCCTTACAATGGGGCGGGGCCTACTCAGGCAGTAGGGATTACGATTGACGTTTCAGGCAGCATTTCAATGGCATTCCAACTGCCAATGAAAGGCTGTCAGACAAGAGACTTTGGGGGCCCCTAGCAGGGCTCCCGTCCCCCCGCGGCCTTTGCTATGAGGCCTGTGGGCACCTGTGGTGACCCCCAAACATAAAACCCTCACGTGCCAGGCACTCTCATGCATGGATGTTTGAAAACATCCATTTTCCTAATGCGGGTTGTGCAGCAGCCCTTTTTTGCCAGCTGCACAAGCAGCATTAGGAAAATGGATGTTTACGGATGCCTCATGGGTGGTCGCATCCAAATTCGTCGGATGGAACCGCTGACTACTAGTGGTTGGTTTCCATTCCGACACGATGCCGGTCGGACGCTTGGCCGACCGGAATTGTACTTAAGGCCATAATTGTTACTTAGATTTAATATTAATAATTGAAATGCTTGTTAGTATAGGGTTTTTAAACATTTTGTTTAAAAAATAACATTGCTAAATTAAATGACTATATTTTGATTATTAAATTATTTAATGAACACTTAATTTGATGGGTCAATGTGCAGTAACATTTTATGTTATTAGACAAATGTTAGCTTAAAACGGGCAGAGTAAGAGTTTGCGAAACCACTACACTACAGCAGGAAGTCACAGAATGGTGTCTGGAAAAAATATCGAGTTGTAAATATGGGGAGACATAATTATCGGAAAAAAATATAGTCACAAAAAATTATTGTGATGCAAAAATATAGTTATCAAGAATATTGGTATTTAGGTAAGTAATATCATTTTTTAGAATATTGTTTTTCAATATCGGTTTCAATTATATGGTTGTAAAACATAATGTTTTAAAATTATTTTAATGTACTATAGTTCATATATTAATTTTATGTGTTAGTAATGCTTGTGTAATTGTTAATACTTTTTAAAAATGTTATTTGCAATTTTAAGTGACTTGGAATTTTTAATTTAATTGTTTATAGTGTCATAGCAGGTTGTTGGGTATGGAGGGGGAAAGGGTGGGAAGGTAATTAAGCAAAACTAATGACTAATTAATTAAGCATTTGAATTTGTTACGCGACTAATTTTAGCTATATTTTAGGTGTGGGCTGCTAGGTTTGTAGAGGTATTGGGTGGGAAGTTAATTAAGTAATAATTAATTAACAATTAAATGTTCATTTATTATTAATTGCTTAATTGGTTATTAAGTATATAAATTGTGAAATAATTACATATTTTAATCATGTTTTAGGTGTGGGCTGCTGGGTTTGTAAGTGTCTAGGGTGGGAAGTTGATTAAGTGATACTTATTTAACAATTCATTATTAATTGGTCAATTATTTAACTGCTTATCAATGATGTAAACTGTGCTATACTTATTTATTTGAGTTACATTTTAGTTGCAGAATGCTGCATTTATAGGGGTGTAAGGTGGGAAGGTAATTAAGTAACACTTAATTAACTATTAATTGTTGATCAATTATTTAATGTATTTTAAATATGTAAGTTTTTGAACAGTTATTTTTTTGTTACATTTTAGGTGCAGACTGGTAGGTAGGTAGGGGTGCAAAGTGGGAAGTTAGTTAAACATTAATGAAATAACAATTATTTCTTAGTTGAAAAATAATTTTTTAATAGTAATTATGTAAATTGATGAATTGTTTTTAGTTTCATTAAAAAAATATATATATATATATTTCAAATGACATTTCGACACCGGAGACGCCCATCCTATCGTGCCAGACCCTGGTAGGAGCGTCAGTCCCTTAATATTCCAAGAAAAACAAACTTCACCTTTTGGTTCCATAAAACAAGCCTACGCGTTTCGACTCCATACGATTCTTAATCATATGCAGATGCAGGCAGTGTTCACTCCACTGGTATTTAAATAATTGAAGCAACAATAGTGAGGAAGGACACGTAATGCAAAAAACTTCAACATACAATGTAAACAGGAAGGACTACTAGTACTATAGGTGATCTGTTAGAAAAGTACAATGCTACTGCGTCTGCCTGTCAAAATATTTTTCAGAGATTAACTGTACCACTAATCAATTTTTTTTATCTTCCTTATTTCTTACATCGGCACTCAAGGGCAAGAGGGCATCACAGACAGGGGAAGGGGCTGCCACAACCAGTGCCGCAACGGGTCGAACCACCAGCATCACTGTCGATGGTTCTGCTGGCCCCAGTAAGTCCTAATATTATTATTTCCCTTTACCTCTCCCCACTATTGGAATAATTTTGTGTTGGTTGCTTTCTTTGTACTGTATCATTTTATTCAACTCCTCTAGCTAATGTTTGTTAAAGTAGTGTTATCCCTGCTTTATCCTTTTGTTTCTATATTTCAAGTTTCTGTAGCCGACTTCCTCCTAAGCTTTCCCTCTCCCCTTATATATCTTATATATCTTGTGGTACTGTAAGAATAAGAGGTACAGATTTTTGGCACTGTGAAGATTGCAGGCCCAAGTAAGCTATTATTCATCACATACTTGGCGAAACAAGAGAGTAGACATGGTCATGGACCCCCCCTAATGTTATGTTATCATTCATTTATACTGTATACCAGCAGTTTCTATGACAGTGCAGCATGGCAGGAACGTATGAGATCCCACTGAATTTGCCAACAAAATATCTCCTTCATTGGCCATACCACCCCTTTGTTGCACTTCAATGACTCAGAGTCATCATAGCTCTTCCCCTCCATTACAAAACGTTTTTGGTTGGCTTGACTACCTGGCTTTTTTAATATTGTCAACCAATAAACCTCCCAAAGTGATAGTTTAGATAGAAGGTACTGCTAAGCCAACAGTAGTGAGATATTGCAGGTATACTTTGTTAAAAATGATAATATTTACTTAGGAGGCGAATCTGGTATCTAACATGCATAATTTTTATTCTAGCCGCACAGACCACCAGTGCTGGCAGTGCTGGGGCAGGCAGCATTGGTGGTAAGTCACATTGCTTGCTTATTAACAAATTAAGTATACTCTATTTGTTAAGTGAGGCAGATATCCCACCCATACTCATTCATCACCTGCCTGCCCATGGCATTTCACCATCCAATGGCCTAACTGCAGCATGGTTGAATTCAGCACTGCAGTGTTTCCCAGTGCCCACTCAATCACCACCTACTAGTACTTCACTTCATTATTCTTTCCTAAGTTCTGTACCAGCCTATCATAAAATTGAAAAACTCCATCCTTGGTATGTGCCACATTTTTCTGGCCAGGTGATTTATGTATATATATTTCATGATTCCTTGACAGATTTACGCCTCGTCAAATTTTTTCCTTTCGTTATTTGTCAACTACACTGACTGAATATACCAAAGTTTAGCACATGATGATCGGTGAAACAGCAACATTCTATAGCAAAACCTCTACCTAGCCTAATCCCTCTAACTTACCCTGCAGTAGAGTGACTTTCCTTACTGCCAAGCAAAGGTATTTGTTGGAAATAATTGGTGGTGGAGGATGAGGACAGGGAGCAAAGTGGGACTAAGTACATGGGGGCAGATTTACAAGCCCCTTACGAAACATTTGCGCCACCGTTGCGTCACTTCCGTGACGCAGCGGCTGCGTAAACCATGCGCCACGTTGCGCTTTATTTACAACGTGACGCATCTAGGGAGATGCGTCACATTGTAAAGCCCTGCGCCACATGAAACCTGCGTCAGGTTTCATGTGGGCGTTCCGTCGCAGGAAAGCCTCGTAAAAGTGACGCAGTGAAATCTACAAGATTTCACTGAGTCACTTTTACGACGCTGCTGCATCAAACCCTTACGCCTGCTTGAAGCAGGCGTAAGGAGTGACGCACCACGTTAGGTATGGGCGGCCCCTGTGCATTGCTGGAGCTGCGTCGCGCTTGCGACACGACTCCAGCAATGCGCCGCCCTTACGCCACAGGATGCGACACGCATCGGCCTATCCTTGCGCCACGGTGCGCCGCATTGTAAATGTGGCGCATCCGTGGTGGCGCAAGGAGAGAATTGCGTGTCGCATCTATTCTGGTGCATCCCTGCTGATTTGCAGGGATGCGCCAGAACTTGTAAATCTGCCCCCTCATTTAGAAATTGGTGGTTGGAATACTCTGTGACAAACTTGCCAAATAAAATCTATATCCCATTTCCTTTCCTGTACTGCAGTGCATTGTTTTTTTCACTGTCTACTTATGACAGGTTATCCGTGTTATACATTATGTGTATGACATAGTATTAATATTACTCATCTGTCTTTTTGGAGTCAGGATAGAACTGAAAGGGAGTCGGAGCATGGCCACTGGAATTAAAGTAAGACAATAAATTGTCCATTACTGCTGCCCCAGCTGTAGAGTGAAGAGAGTAGCAAAGAATCAGACACTAGAATGCCTCCATTAATGTCGCACAACAAGAATACTATTATAGTTTATAAAATGTGTCTTTAAATGGAAAAAATCACTTAGTTTTAATCTGGTGGTATTCTGTCTTAAATCTTTGCAGTCAGTGTTTTTTATGTGATGCATGTGTGGGGAAAACCTGCCCTGTGACTAATCACATCAAAACATCCAATTGCCCTAGGGGACATGCAATGTTCTGCTACTGTGCCACTTACCTGCTTACTCTGTACACGAGGAACTAAGGACCAAGTACATAACTGACCTAGTTGAGGTTAAGCCCTTGCTGTGTTGGGCGAATGTCTGGTCCAATGAGGAGTCATCTTTTAATTGAGCAGTAATTTTGGATTGCCTCTCACTTGACCAAGCTTTTAAAATCCCATGGTTAAGGTATGTTAAGGAAACTTTTTCAGCCCTGGGAAGAGCAGACATTTTTATGAAACACGACACAATGAAGCAACAGGATAAAAAACTGATCGAAGACTGTAAGAGGACTTGTTTGAGTTAAATCACTACAGGGCCTGGAGACTTCTCTCTCCATTTTAACTAGTACCCACAATAGATTTTTAATCACTTGTTTTAGATTAAATATGTTCCATCACTTAGTGGCCTCCCCATCAGATTTTGTTTTATGTGTAGTGAATAGAGGCCGCTGTTGATGCGACCAAAGGTCTCCACAGGATACTCTACATTTTGTATTTTTATTTAAATATTTTACTTATCCTAGGCGATTGTATCTTAAACCTTATTTAAGAGAATTGGGATTCAGGCATGCTCGTATAGCCCTTTTGCATTTGCAACTTTTGCCTAATGTTCGTACGCTTTTTGTTGTCACAAACTTTTTGAGAGCAGTACTAAAATCAAGAAATGCAAGACATGACTGATGTACACAGGGATCTCCGCAGTTTTGCACATTGAAGATATATTCTTTTAATCTTGTTGTTATTGCATTTTTATCTTTGTATCTTTAATGGCTGTGATTACTGCTGAATAAAGATGATTATTATTATTATTATTATTATTATTATTATTATTATTATTACTGTGCCACTATATAAACATGTGTTTACCTTTACACTTTGTCTTTTTATTTTCTTGAAATAGCTACTCCTGATGGTCCACCATCTCGGTGGAAGATAGCTGTCCAGCTGTGGTGGCACTGGATGCTTGCCATACAGGCCGAATATCGCCGGCTGGTGGCTCTGGAGGAGGAGGAGATGGATGGATCTGCCACTGGTCTAGGTACCTCCAGCCAGCGCCTCCATCCCAGTCATACCATTGGCAGTGCCACCGTCAGCTGGGATCCACCACCGCTGCCCCCCCACCCCCCTTCATCATTATCCACAGTCCACTTCCAACGCCATGTCCTACATGAGCTGGTGCTGCTTTGCCAAGCGGTGGTATGCCTACACTACTGGTTTGATACCATCTAACAACCTTTTATTGATATATTTGCTTTGGTGGGAAGGACTTTTTTTGTGGGTGGACAGGGTGGGTATTGGGAAGGACAGTTGGACTTTCTTTCTTTGGATGTTGGTTGGGGTGATTTATTTATTTGTTTGGGGAGAGGGGTGGGCATGTTATGGGTGGAGAGGGTGGGTTTTATTGTTAAAACATTAAAGGGAAATTGTTTATGATGGAAATTTGTCTTTTGTGTTTTACTTTGTACTGCTGCCTTTTAGCACAACCTGTTTTTTTATCCACTTATCAAAGTGTATACCATTTAGTTATACCTTTGTATTACTACCCTCTGTAAATTTATTTACTACTGAGGGGTAGGCCTATGCCTATATTTTCTACAACAACCTATTAAAAAATTCATAACCTTCAAAAGAAGTCAGTTACTAACTAAACTAGTTCACTTCGCTCCATAGTTCTCTTACCTGAATAGATGAAGCGATGGCTGCTACCGCTCTCAATCTTCCAAAAACCTACTTCAGGGTTTCTCAAAGTGCCTACTTAATGGTAGTGATGGTAGCAGGCTAGCGCGCTAACAGGGAAGACATCATGAGCGAGGTCCCACTCCCACTTAGGTGAACTCCAACTGTAGAATTAATCAGAAGGATTATCCATTGCAGGCAACTAGATTGAAAGAAAACACAGTGTTAGTAGGTTATTTATTTTTATAATAACTTATCAAAGACTGAGAGCAGACTACCACAATGACACAAAGAACTGACATTATAGCAATAGTAACTTCTTCTGAACAATGGGGAGCTAGTATTTAATTAAATAAAACAATTAAAACTAAACTTATGAAATACATAAGTCAGGAGAAGTAGACTCAGGACAAGGTTAAGCATCTATGCAAAGCAAAACCAAAGGGGATGGTGGATCGAGTGTTGAACATTGCAAGCACTCACCCCCAGTCAACTGATCTGGGTTTAATCCATCATCATTCTTTAGCTCACTCCGCCACCCCAGTTCAGACATGGCCATATGCAAATAAGCCTGACCCTGTGCTTCATGGGAGCAGTCCAGCTCGAACTGCCAAGCCATGTCTTCCCTGGACCGGAAACAAGCATCCTGGGACCGGTTTCTGGCTTACAGCCGTCATCAGCCAGGCTAGCTTGAATCCAGTGGCAAAGTGAGCAAGGGACCCACGTCTGGGCATACCCTGCCAACTTAGGGCGAACATAGCAAAAACCAAAGGGGATGATGGACGGAGTGTTGAACATTGCAAGCACTCACCCCAGTCAACTGATCTGGGTTTAATCCATCATCATTCTTTAGCTCACTCTGCCACCCCAGTTCAGACATGGCCATATGCAAATCAGTCTGACCCTGTGCCTCATGGGAACAGTCCAGCCCGAACTGCCAAGCCATGTCTTCCCTGGACCGGAAACAAGCATCCTGGGACCGGTTTCTGGCTTACAGCCGTCATCAGCCAGGCTATCTTGAATCCAGTGGCAAAGTGAGCAAGGGACCCACGTATGGGCATACCCTGCCAACTTAGGGCGAACATAGCAAAACCAAAGGGGATGATGGACGGAGTGTTGAACATTGCAAGCACTCACCCCCAGTCAACTGATCTGGGTTTAATCCATCATCATTCTTTAGCTCACTCCGCCACCCCAGTTCAGACATGGCCATATGCAAATCAGTCTGACCCTGTGCCTCATGGGAACAGTCTAGCCCGAACTGCTAAGCCATGTCTTCCCTCGACCGGAAACAAGCATCCTGGGACCGGTTTCTGGCTTACAGCCGTCATCAGCCAGGCTATCTTGAATCCAGTGGCAAAGTGAGCAAGGGACCCACGTCTGGGCATACCCTGCCAACTTAGGGCAAACATAGCAAAACCAAAGGGAATGATGGACGGAGTGTTGAATATTGCAAGCACTCACCCCCAGTCAACTGATCTGGGTTTAATCCATCATCATTCTTTAGCTCACTCTGCCACCCCAGTTCAGATATGCCCATATGCAAATCAGTCTGACCCAGTGCCTCATGGGAACAGTCCAGCCCGAACTGCCAAGCCATGTCTTCCCTGGACCGGAAACAAGCATCCTGGGACCGGTTTCTGGCTTACAGCCGTCATCAGCCAGGCTATCTTGAATCCAGTGGCAAAGTGAGCAAGGGACCCACGTCTGGGCATACCGTGCCAACTTAGGGCGAACATAGCAAAACCAAAGGGGATGATGGACGGAGTGTTGAACATTGCAAGCTCTCACCGCCAGTCAACTGATCTGGGTTTAATCCATCATCATTCTTTAGCTCACTCCGCACCCCAGTTCAGACATGGCCATATGCAAATCAGTCTGACCCTGTGCCTCATGGGAACAGTCCAGCCCGAACTGCCAAGCCATGTCTTCCCTGGACCGGAAACAAGCATCCTGGGACCGGTTTCTGGCTTACAGCCGTCATCAGCCAGGCTATCTTGAATCCAGTGGCAAAATGAGCAAGGGACCCACGTCTGGGCATACCCTGCCAACATAGGGCGAACATAGCAAAACCAAAGGGGATGATGGACGGAGTGTTGAACATTGCAAACACTCACCCCCAGTCAACTGATCTGGGTTTAATCCATCATCATTCTTTAGCTCACTCCGCCACTCCAGTTCAGACATGGCCATATGCAAATCAGTCTGACCCTGTGCCTCATGGGAACAGTCCAGCCCGAACTGCCAAGCCATGTCTTCCCTGGACCGGAAACAAGCATCCTGGGACCGGTTTCTGGCTTACAGCCGTCATCAGCCAGGCTATCTTGAATCCAGTGGCAAAGTGAGCAAGGGACCCACGTCTGGGCATACCCTGCCAACTTAGGGCGATCATAGCAAAACCAAAGGGGATGATGGGCGGAGTGTTGAACATTGCAAGCACTCACCCCCAGTCAACTGATCTGGGTTTAATCCATCATCATTCTTTAGCTCACTCCGCCACCCCAGTTCAGACATGGCCATATGCAAATCAGTCTGACCCTGTGCCTCATGGGAACAGTCCAGCCCGAACTGCCAAGCCATGTCTTCCCTGGACCGGAAACAAGCATCCTGGGACCGGTTTCTGGCTTACAGCCGTCATCAGCCAGGCTATCTTGAATCCAGTGGCAAAGTGAGCAAGGGACCCACGTCTGGGCATACCCTGCCAACATAGGGCGAACATAGCAAAATCAAAGGGGATGATGGACGGAGTGTTGAACATTGCAAGCACACACCCCCAGTCAACTGATCTGGGCAGGGCCGGCTTTAGCATCGGTGGCGCCCTGTGCGACAATGTTTGTTGGCGCCCCCCACAGAGTCCCTTGCTACCACCTTTAAAAGTGTCCCCTAAAGTCTACATAACCACTCTCTCTCAGATGTATTTAGTTATATATAGCATCACCTATACCAGTGTAGGGTGTCAGAGCACTTTACATCACACACACACATTGCACAGGGACAATCAATCATATGTGTGTATATCAGTGTACAGGAAATGTTACTTAAGCCAGAAGACTACAAGGTGAGTCACATGTCATCCATACTGGTAAACAGTGTAGTTTAAGAGTGCCTGGTCTGGAGAAGCACAGACTCAGAATTTAAAACATAACCCCATGGTTGGGGGTTAAATTTAATAATATGGATTTTTTTTACCAAAATGAACACTTTTTGAAACATTAGAATAGTGACAGACGGAGGAAAAAATCATAATGCTCTAATCTATACCTTGCTGTTTCCTTGCAGCTCTTTGATGACAAATATTAGCTCACTGTTCCTTGTTAGAATTTTAACATCTACACTGCTAGTAACAAAAGGATCTCACTGACCTATTTAAACAATGTGCACTTTGTGATCAGTATGGAACACATTCTTTGCAGCAGGCATATTAGCCCTCTGTCCTACCATAAAATGAGTTAAAACTTCCACTAGACAAAACTTCTCTCTCCAGGAAGAACATTAATCACCGGAGTTATCTTGATATTTTTATTGTATGAAAATTGCTGGAGGCCAGCAATGCAGCAGCAGGTGCTTTTAAAACCATAAAATACTTCCAAACACGGCGCCCCCTCGAAGAGTCAGCACCTGGTGCGGTGGCACCGGTCGCACCGCCCTAGAACCGGCCCTGGATCTGGGTTTAATCCATCATCATTCTTTAGCTCACTCCGCCACCCCAGTTCAGACATGGCCATATGCAAATCAGTCTGACCCAGTGCCTCATGGGAACAGTCCAGCCCGAACTGCCAAGCCATGTCTTCCCTGGACTGGAAACAAGCATCCTGGGACCGGTTTCTGGCTTACAGCCGTCATCAGCCAGGCTATCTTGAATCCAGTGGCAAAGTGAGCAAGGGACCCACGTCTGGGCATACCCTGCCAACTTAGGGCGAACATAGCAAAACCAAAGGGGATGTTGGACGGAGTGTTGAACATTGCAAGCACTCACCCCCAGTCAACTGATCTGGGTTTAATCCATCATCATTCTTTAGCTCACTCCGCCACCCCAGTTCAGACATGGCCATAGTGCAAACCAGTCTGACTCCTGTGCCTCATGGGAACAGTCAGCCGAACTGCCAAGCCATGTCTTCCTGGACCGGAAACAAGCATCCTGGGACCGGTTTCTGGCTTACAGCCGTCATCAGCCAGGCTATCTTGAATCCAGTGGCAAAGTGAGCAAGGGACCCACGTCTGGGCATACCCTGCCAACTTAGGGCGAACATTGCAAAACCAAAGGGGATGATGAACGGAGTGTTGAACATTGCAAGCACTCACCCCCAGTGACTTGGGGTAAGTGTCTGAAAAGTTTCAGCACTCTGTCCATCATCTCCTTGTGTTTGCTTTGTTTGCCCTAAGTTGGCTGGGTATGCCCAGACGTGGGTCCCTTGCTCACTTTGCCACTGGATTCAAGCTAGCCTGGCTGATGAGGGCTGTTAGCCCGAAACCGGTCCCAGGATGCTTGTTTCCAGTCCAGGGAAGACATGACTTGGCAGTTCGGGCTGGACTGTTCCCATGAGGCAAAGGGTCAAGACTGATTTGCACACTCGAGAACACGGCGCTGATGTGGGGACCTACACGTCCTTCTTACGTGCTCTAGGTTTGGCTCACGACGAAGATCCACGGTTAAATGTGACGTGGACATCGGAACATAGATTTTGAATTTTCCAGTGGGATGGAATTATCACCACTGATAAAGGAACATTTTGGACTCTTGTAAGCCTTGAGAAAGTCGCGGGACTAAATTCCTTTGTGCGACGAAACACGTGTTGGCTGATGCAAGAACAAAGAGAATAAAGAAAAGAAACCAAGCTCGAAAATGTCTCTGTATCATTTATGCTTGACTAAAACAAATTGGATAATTGCATATTACTTAAAAGACGTGTGCTGAGGATTGTGTTTATGTTTATGTTGGTTTCGACCACGTGTTTGGGGAGACTGGTGGTTCTTCTCACCTTTCAGCACCGTCCATATAAATTTCTCAGAAATCTAAATAGAGTGTAAGTGCTACTCATTCTTGGAGCGCCATTTTACCTATAACCATACCACTGCACCGCCGTGAATCTGATGAGGGCTGTTAGCCCGAAACCGGTCCCAGGATGCTTGTTTCCGGTCCAGGGAAGACATGGCTTGGCAGTTCGGGCTGGACTGTTCCCATGAGGCACAGGGTCAAGACTGATTTGCATATAGCTGTGTCTGAACTGGGGTGGTGAAGTGAGCTAAAGAACGATGATGGATTCAACCCAGATCTGTGACTGGGGGTGAGTGTCTGAAATGTTTCAGCACTCCGTCCATCATCTCCTTGTGTTTGCTTTGTTCGCCCTAAGTTGGCAGGGTATGCCCAGACGAGGGTCCCTTGCTCACTTTGCCACTGGATTCAAGCTAGCCTGGCTGATGAGGGCTGTTAGCCCGAAACTGGTCCCAGGATGCTTGTTTCCGGTCCAGGGAAGACATGGCTTGGCAGTTCGGGCTGGACTGTTCCCATGAGGCACAGGGTCAAGACTGATTTGCATATAGCTGTGTCTGAACTGGGGTGGTGAAGTGAGCTAAAGAACGATGATGGATTCAACCCAGATCTGTGACTGGGGGTGAGTGTCTGAAAAGTTTCAGCACTCCGTCCATTATCTCCTTGTGTTTGCTTTGTTTGCAAAAGTTGGCAGGGTATGCCCAGACGTGGGTCCCTTGCTCACTTTGCCACTGGATTCAAGCTAGCCTGGCTGATGAGGGCTGTTAGCCCGAAACCGGTCCCAGGATGCTTGTTTCCAGTCCAGGGAAGACATGACTTGGCAATTTGGGTTGGACTGTTCCCATGAGGCACAGGGTCAAGACTGATTTACATATAGCTGTGTCTGAATTGGGGTGGTGACGTGAGCTAAAGAACGATGATGGATTCAACCCAGATCTGTGACTGGGGGTGAGTGTCTGAAAAGTTTCAGCACTCCGTCCATCATTTCCTTGTGTTTGCTAAGCATCTATGCAATACAAGGCATGAATGATGATGTTGATGAAGGATGTTATATATGTGAATTATTTATCCCTTTTACCAGTGGGTGAGTATGAGGTAATGGTGTGGGCTATTGCTCAAGTGATGGAAGATCTCACACTGAGTTGGTATGCTTTTACCACATCCGCCTCACCAAGTGTGTGATCCATTTTGGCATAAATTCATAGGTCACACCTCAATATATATCACACAGCCTTGGAGAAGAGGGTTAGGGTTTTGGTGAAGGATAGGCATAGGACGGAGCCGGACATTGTCTCCAATGTCCTTGAAGGGAATGGGGAGGCGCTTCACTGCACACTGGTTCAACTTCAATCCGTCCATACATGTGCAGGGGTGCACAAGTAAGACAAAAACAAAATATATGATGTTCCTCTAACTATATCCATTTTTTTGGGGGGGAAGAAGTTCGATGATAATCTGAAAGTTCTATGGTAGCCTACTCAGTCAGGAAACTAGCAACTATTCAAGTGGTTCACCCAGAAGCTGGTCAGCTAGCACACTTGAGTCTGACCAATATCCCTCCTCCACCTCCTCCTCCTTCTGTGGTGTTACAGGAACAGTGTAATTGTGTGGTATGAAGTGTTGGCTCATTTTAATCATGGTCAATTTTTCCATGTTTTGAGGCAAGAGACTAGTCTTTCTCACTGTGACAACTGTGCCAGCTGGACTGAACACATTTTCAGTAGATACACTAATACCGGACAAGCCAGATACTTCATTGCCAGCCTGCTGAGCTCTGGCCGTTAGCGTATCTTCGCATACCAATAGACCAATGGATTTTGATCCATGTAGACCTCTTTTGGGTCATCCAGACAGTCCTGAAACATCCTTTGAATGGTCAATGGTGCTGCCACTTGCTCAAACCTTTTTTGCCTTCACCTCTGCACTTGACATAAGCCCAGCAACTTGAAACCAAGCAATTGCAGAGGTTGGGTCCGATTTTTCGGTTGCTATTGTTGCTGATGTTATTGTTGCTGATGTTGGCTGCTATGAGAGAACAGCACTGCCCTCTCTGTCAGTTGAAGGCTGCTCCCCAGAGCCTCTGCCTGGGACTCTAATTTCCAGCCTTACTTCTTCCAGGTCTCATACTTGATCAACAATCCACATCTTGTATAGTGAAACAACCGCTTCTGAAAAAGGAATGAAAGTGTCCAATATTTATTTGTACTGTGGCTCAAGTATTGAGTAAGAGGTACTCTTTAGGAAACATAATGTCTCTTTGCAGCCTTGTATTCCAAGATGTTTGCAGCTGTATGGGATGTCTCCATGGTGAACATGGTTATTGTTACATGCCGCAGAAACGCCGTTAAATGTTTCTTCAGCGCTGAGACCTGTAGATAGCTGTTGGCTAACCCCCACAAAAGAGATTCAGTGTGCAGTGAAACACGTGTAATCAGTTGCTTGATAACTGGTCCACATGTCTGTCATCAGGTGGGTATGGTGAACAGCACTCTGCCGCAAAGTTTGTCCAACCAATTTCAGCACATCATGATGGAGTGCTAGAATAGCAACTCTGGCAAAATAGGTCCGGCTGGGAACCTTCCATTTTGGGCAGATGTCTGCCACATATGCTAAAAATCCCACTTTTTCCAAAAAAGAAACAGGGATGAGGTCCAACCTTTTAGCCAGCTTCCCATTGCACAAACTTGCCATTCGTGGTTGCGTTCGTAGGGCTCCTCCTGCTTAAACATGTCCCAAATAGTAGCCTGGATTTTTTTCTTTTCTGGTGCCACTGACACATGCGACTTCCTGAGAGAACCATGAGGTGGTAGACTCAATGTGCGTCTTGGGGCACTCACTGTATGCGATGGTGTCTCCCCCTGTGTCTTGAGCCATTTCAAGGTTGCTGATGCAGGTGATGCTGGCACACTGTGGAGGCAGGTCTGCTTTGTGTAAGGCTGTTGCCCTTTTCTTCCTCATCACCTACCACCATGATCAGAGCTGATTTCCCTCTTTCATCACCACCTGCAGCAATTTTGTTAAGGAACTCCTCCCACCAGATTACGTTGTTTTTTCATGTGGGTTGTTTAGCTTTCAGTATCATAGTTTGAACCAGGTTTACCTCAACAAACACTTGTGTGACAAATGGAGCATACTGCAATGTTATCCTCCTGCCTGCTAATCATAAAGAAGTCCCTAACTGCGAGGAGAAATTTTTTAGTGGGCCACTGGTGCCACTGCCAATGCCGAAGAACTGAAGGCAGGTGGGTGTGTTGGCAATTGCCTCTCTGCAGTGTATACTTCTACTGATGAAAGCCACCTTCCATGACAATGACTGGCTCACCCTCCTCATTCCCTTCCCTAATTGTAAGGCTTTCAGGAACTTTCCTTTTTCCTGTCTCTCGTGGTGGGTCTCAAACTCACCCGGGGTCCAATTCATGTCCAGATCATCAGAATGAGGCTTGGAGAAGATGTCTTTTTCTTGCTGAAGATCAGGAAGTCAATGGTTCAAGAAGAGGTACATCTTGTGCAGCAGGAGGAGGCTCAATCTCCTGTTCTCTGACTTCAGTAAGATCTACTCTTGCTGGCTGCGGCTCCTGTTGTCTACTTTGCTCAATTTCCTGCAACAATTGGGTACTAGTTTGCAGCTGAGGCAAACCCAATTCAGAATCACTGCTCGTCACCATGATTGCAGTGGCTGCCTCACTGAGAGACAAGAGCTTAGGCTCAGGTTTGGGTGGTGGCATCATTGATGTGGGAGTGCTGCTCCCAGCTTTCAGCCCAGAGGATGATGCGGCAGGCGCACAAACTGTCTTGAAAATGGAGGAGGGTGGCAAGCCAGTGGTGGCAATCTGCTTCTTCTCCTCCTCACTGGCCACTTTCTGGGCATCACTTTTTTTTTAGGTCATCTTCATGCCCTGTCAGTTGCACTTAGCTGCACAAGCGAAAGAGAGAAGGACTCATGTACTTGTGTGCAGCTGTGTGCCTATGGCAGGCAGGGGGTCCAGGGGAAAATGACCAATGAGAATCCTTAAAAAATGAACGCTGATGTGCAGCAAGCACCTATGGCATGCATTGAGTGGAGGGAAAATGTAAAACAACAATAAAAAAATTAAATAAACCATTTTTAAAATGTCAAAATTATTTTCTAAAAAAGGTAAAAACATAAATACATTTTTTTTAAAAACAATTGTTGGTGTACTAGGGAACTATGAGAACCCCATTGGGAGGCAAGAAGGTGCAGGGGAAAAATGAAAAAAAATGCATATAATATTAAACACTTTTCATATATCCATTCACTACAATGATCCTCAAGCATATTAAACTGATAAAAGGGAAAAGTAAAAAAAATGAAGAAAAACAAATAGGCATAGCCTTTGCCTATCAATCTCCCTAGAAAATGGCTTTGAAAAAAGAGTTTGCCCACTGGCTGGCTGCACAAAATGGCTGCTTGTCACATGGTAAACTGACAACAACAAGCTAAAAGGCATTGACACATCAAAGAACACATGCAGGCTTATGCCAAAAACACACTAGCTGGCTATACAAAATGGCCAATGGCTACATGGTCAAACAACAACAAGCAAAGAGGCATGGACAACAAAGAACACATGCAGTCTAATGGCAAAAGTACACTGGCGGGATACACAAAATTGCCACCGGCCACATGGTCAAACAACAAGCAAGGAGGCATGGACAACAAAGAACACATGCAGGCTTTTGGCAAAAGCACACTGGCTGGCTGCACAAAATGTCCTCTGGTCGCATGGTCAACCAACACCAAGCAAGGAGGTATGGACAAAACAAAGAACAATTGCAGGCCTATGGCAAAAGCATACTAGCTGGCTACACAAAAGGCCATTGGCCACATGGTCAAACAACAACAAGCAAGGAGGCATGGACAACAAAGAACACATGCAAGCTTACGGCAAAACCACACTGGCTGGCTACACAAAATGCCCACTGGCCACATGGCCAAACAACAACAACAAGCAAGGAGGCATGGACAATAAAGAGCACATGCAAGCCTATGGGAAAAGCACACTGGCTGGCTACACAAAATGGCCACCGGCCATATGGTCAAACAAAAATCAAAGAGACATGGACAACAAAGAACACATGCAGGCCTATGGCAAAAGCACATTGGCTGACTGCACAAAATGACGCCAGCCACATATTCAGCCAATAACAACAAGCAAGGAGGCATGGACACAAAAAGAAGACATGCAGGCCTATGGCAAAAGCACACTGGCTGGGTACACAAAATGGCCAACGGTCACATGGTCAAACAACAATAACAAGCAAGTAGGCATGGACAACAAGGAACACATGCAGGCCTATGGCAAAAACACACAAGCTGGCTACACAAAATGGCCACCGCCACATGGCCTAACAACCACAACAAGCAAGGAGGCATGGACAACAAAGAACACATTCAGGTCTATGGCAAAAACTCACTGGCTGGCTACACAAAATGGCCATCGTCCACATGGCCAAACATCCACAACAAGCAAGGAGGCATGGACAACAAAGAACACATGCAGGCCTATGGCAAAAACTCACTGTCTGGCTACACAAAATGGCCACTGGCCACATCATCAAATAACAAGCAAAGAGACATGGACAACTAAAAACACATGCAGGCCTATGGCAAAAGCACAATGGCTGACTTCACAAAATGACTGCCGGCCACATGATCAAACAACAGTAGCAAGCAAGGATGCATGGACAACAAAGAACACTTGTAGGAATATGGCAAAAGCACACTGGCTGACTACACAAAATGGCCACATGGCCAAACAATAGAAACAAGCAAGGAGGTATGGACAACAAAGAAAACATGCAAAAGCATACTGGGTGGCTACAAAGAATGGCACTGGCCACATGGTCAAACAACAACGTCATGCAAGGAGGCATGAATACAATGAAGAACACATACCTGCCTACAGCAAAAGCGCACTGGCTAGCTACACAAAATGGTTGCTAGCCACATGGTCAACCAAGGAAGCATAGTCAACAAAGAACACAAGCAGGCCTACAGATACTGACTACACAAAATTGCCCCCGGCCACATGGCATGGAGAACAAAGACAACTGTTGGCCAATGGTAAGCACACACACGCACTGGCCATACAAAAGAGTCATGGTGACAGTGAAGAAAACATTACCATTATCAAAAATTTTACAACAGCACATATCCTCCCAAGGCATCAAATATTACCCCACCAAAATACACTTTTTTGCAGAAGAAACATGAAATAATAAAAAAAAGAAAACCCACATTTGTAATTTAATCCAATGCCATCCCTGGCCTAAATGATGTTTTGAAACAACATATACAACAGAAACAGTTGTTTCTTGTACCCAATGACCAGTACTGGATGGGTGGCCCATGGGCAGACTAGGGTACATAGTAAAATAAATGAATAGTGCAAATTTTACAAACATTGAGAAAATGTACTGAACTGTGCAACCTTTTCCCCTTATCAATGATAGTAAATTAAATGTAAAAAAATAGCTGGGCCCCTACTGTAATTCCAGGCCACCCACAACAACCACCATCAAATTTAAAAATCGAATAAAATATGAAATAAATACTGGTGCATGCCCTCTATTAAACAAAAAATGCCCTCATACAAATGTGTTTGAGCTTACTTGTGATATCACAAAAACTAAGTCCTTAAAATCCAATGGTATATATGCAGCAGGAATTGCATGGCTTGATTCACAAAGGTAATCTTACACTTTTGTGCAAGTTTAGTACTTTTTGGTATTCACAAAAGTAAACTTAGACCAAAAGTTTAACTGTACCACTTTTTTGTATTCACAAAGGTAAGTTACTACTAGTAAAGTTAGACTTTTTTATGAATACCAAAAAGTAGTGAAGTTAGATTTTTGGTGTAAGGAGGAGCCTGCTGGACAGGGAGAGGAAGTTGGAGTCTTTGGGTAACTTCCTTCTTTTTGAAAAAAAAGGTAAAATAAAAAATGCTTTTTGCACAAAAAAACAACCTGAATGGTCAGTCGCAGTGGAATATTCACTTGAAAATGTCTTTTTGAGTAGATTTAGCTGTTTCTTGAGTAAAAAATATTCTCAAGAAGCAAATGCACCCTCTCCCACTCACCCACATCACAAAAATGGTGCCGGACGACTCCGTTATGACCGAGAGCCACACTAGTGGCTGGCAAATCTTGGGCACCCTCTCTAGCAGTGTGCAAATATCGTCGCACTCACCAGCGCAAGCTAAAACAAGTCTATCACATGCTAATGGAATTAATTCTGGTGGGAATTTAGCGGGAACTCCATGTTACATGTGTAGCGCGGAGTTCCCAAATTCCGGCAACTCCATGAACGGAATTATATTTTCCACCAGGTTTATTAAATATAGTGTACAGCTCAAAGGCATTGCATGCAGCATGTCAATAGAAAAGAGATGCATTGTAAATTCCCTGATGCAGTGTAGGTAGCTTTATGGAGTACGCACTGCAAGTATCCAAGTATTACACTCAAAAGCGATGCATTGGCACATGTCACCATTATGTAGTTAAATAAGGGGGAGGACTCAAAGGCAAAGCTCATGGCCCCCAATTAGAAAAACAAGAAAATAATTCATTAAAAGTTAAAAAGTGACAAACAAATCTCGAGGCTGGAAAAATCTAGTTTTTTAGCAAAATAGTCTTCATGAGTGTAAAAGCGGACTATTATATCGCATACCCAGAAATCAACCACCACAATATTATTCTCTGATAACATGTATAAAGCAAAGGTAGCTGACTGGACCATACAGAATTCCAGTCTTACCAAATTTAATGAGATACATCTTTGTAGGATCCCTCATTGGCACGTTGCTGATGCTTACATATTAAATGATGAAAAAGCTGCAGATCATTGTTTCTGTGCAGTTATGCTGCATTAATAAATTAATTTCCAGAACTTTCATATTTCAATCCTGCATTTCCAGGAAACAGATGCTTCTACACAGCCCTCAGTAGATCAATTTACTCTTATATATTCATTGTTATAAAAACCAGGCCACACCAATGAAGCTAGAGAATGTTATCCCATTGCTTGTATTCTGCTCATGGCAAAATGTTTCTAAAATATTTTTCTTTTATTCAAGGTTTGGGTTTCAAAATTACCAGTGCATCCAAGCTATGGTGTTTGCCATTGAAGAAATAAACAAAAACCCAACCCTTTTGCCCAACATCACGCTTGGATTCCAGATCTATGACTCCTGTACAATCCTCCAGCGGGCCCTGAAGGGAGCCTTGTGGATCCTCACAAGACAAGAGGAGCCAGTTCCAAACTACCGCTGCCAGAGAGGTTTGCCACAAGCTGCCATTATAGGGGATGCTGGCTCCACACGTTCAATTGCTCTTGCAAGGATTCTAGGTCTATACAGATATCCGCAGGTAAGACATTGCAAAACACACTTCAGTGCAACTAATGATCAGTGGGATAATTTAAAGCAAATGAAACAAGACTATGCACTGGATCTGTGTACACTTGAACTTTACCAGAATCTTGTCTATTAAACAGACACAGAAAAGGAGACAATATTAATCGATAAGGTCTATTAAACACAATAGTAGAAGGTCAGGCAATAGTGTGATTCCAAATTGACCAGTATAATGTGATATGTTAAATTAACTGAACATGCCACTATCACCTCACTAAACCCAAGAACAATCCTATAATCCCACTATAAAACATTTCCATCCCCTCCCTAAACTCAACAAGAATCCCACCCGCAACAACACACCAACCTCCTCCCTAAAACCAACAAATCCCACCCGTTACAAATCATAACTACAATATACAAAACCTCCACCTATACAAAGAGATGCTCTTTCACGAATATATGACGTTACAACGCAAACAATTACAATGCGGTTTTTACATCGCAACTACCATTACATTGCATGATTTTACAACGCATGCCATTACAATGCATTTTTAAAAACTACCATTGCAATGCATTCCATTACAACGCATACCATTACAACACATACCATTACAATGCATAATAATTTTAGGGCAGCAGTAGGGTAAGTGTTGGATAGTGTAGGGGTAAAATTACTAATCCCACTCCAGTGAGTGCAACAGTAGGGTAAGTGTTGGATAGTGTAGGGGTAAAAATTACTATCCCCACTCCAGTGAGTGCAACAGTAAAGAAAGTGTTGGATAGTGTAGGGGTAAAAATGACTATTCCCATCTACCCCACAACCCATACCCACCCTAAAAGTAAAAAATCTCTATTTCTTACCTTATAATGTGTTGTAATGGCATGCGTTGTAATGGCATGTGTTGTAATGGCATGTGTTGTAGTGACATGCGTTGTAATGCATGCATTGTAATGGCATGCGATGTAAAGGCAGTTGCGTTGTAACAGCTGCGTTGTAAAAGCAGTGCAATGTAATGACTGCGTTGTAATGGATGTTTCCCCTCTTTCACAAAATACCCACCAAACCCCTGCCAAGAAGATTCCCTGATTGAAGAGAAGATATTGAGTGTTGTCCTAATTTTTTATAACAATATTTGGGATTTTTGGGAACAGAGGCAGCAGTAGCCACAGCAGAGGTCAGTGCTCACTGAAGTGTGACACTGATTGAAAGTTTTCTGCAATACTGCTTGTAAGGCACACTAGTTTTCTCAATTTTTTAAAGTGGCAGCCACTTTGCAGAGTCCGCCGTGGCCTGTCACCTTGTTTCTGCCATTGTGTCAGACCCCATTTCGGAGGCCACAAGTCAGGCAGTGGCTACTGGACCACATATATTAGGACTGGGGTAATTTGCCTCTAGTGTGCCAGGGTCCTTCCTACTATGGCTCTGCAAAATTGGGCCAAGTACAACCCCCTCAGAACTTGACTCTCAGTAGTGGTGAAGAGCATTCACAGGCTTCTCTGGGAGGTTAGTGTGGGGGGGCACCACAGGCTCAGAACTCAACAGCGCATCCAGCAGCTCCAAAATGATTGTCCAGCCAAGCGTTTGTTTTTAGAAAAGAAAAGTACTGTACATACTCTATTGAAAAAAAGTCACAATACTACAGAAATCACAGAGATGTCTATGAGTGGGAGTCCAAAATGCTTAAAGGTGCCCCCCCAAGCACTCTGTCCTTCTCCCCTTCATTGATAGTCTAGGACCCAGTGGCATATTTACTAGTGCAGATGCAGCTCTCCCTGTGGGACCCCTTCACATTTGTGAATCCCTTACCACTACCTTTCAGTAATCAGTAAACTATTAATATTTTGTGACTGGACTTGGTCACAACACCTTAATGCATACCAATATGATTCACTATCTAGAAGGGATGCCCTTAACATGCCCCTCCCAAATACTGAACCAGTAAATAGTCATAAACTCCTATTGCGATTCAGTAATGGGTTACCCAATCACAACATGGGTTTCATATATAATCAAAAGCCTTTTTGGGTTGCAAACAGCCCGATTCTGCGAATCTGATGTTTTACAAAAAGGCTTCATTAATTTGGCCCCAGTTCTCTTTCTGGCTTGCAACAGCCATATAGACTATTACCCACACCTCTGGGTGGCGAAGGACCATAGTAGGTTGTCCGTTTACAATCTGGCTCAGTGGAGTTCTGCTGGGCCGCAGTTGGGTCATGCAGCAGAAACATCATGGCAGGAATTTGCAGGCCACTTGGCAAGATCCTGAAGACAGTGGTGGGAGAGGCTGGCCTCTTAGGGTGGCCTTTTTCTGTCAGTGTCATCAGCATACTGTTAATGTTAATGTTAATGAAGCTTGTAGAGCGCAGCTGTTGCCCAAAGGCGTCCTGGCGCTAAGCGCTACCTAGTGGGTGTCCTAAGAGGAAGATTATTCAGAGAAAAGCCAGGTTTTCAACCCCTTCCTAAATGAAAGGAGATCCGTGGCCTTTCTCAAATGCACAGGAAGATCATTCCAAGCCCTGGCGGCACAATAACAGAAACTCCTGCCACCCCAGCTGGCTTTCTTAACTCGGGGGATAGTCACTAGCTTTGCTTCCGAGGAACGTAGCATTCTTCCAGGAACATACCAGAGTAATCGATTTCTCAGGTAAACTGGGCCACTGCCCACCAGGGCCTTAAAGACCATGCACAATGCTTTAAACCATGCCCGTTGTTTCACTGGAAGCCAGTGGAGATCTCAAAGACCCTTTCCCACTGAGACGAACCTGGGAGTGCCCGTTAGCAGTCTTGCTGCCGCATTTTGCACAATCTGGAGTCTATTAAGATGTTTCTTTTGTAAACTCAAATACAGACCGTTGCAGTAATCCAGTCGTGACAAAACGAGCGCTGTGACTGCTGTCCTAAAGCTATCTTTAAGAAGAATTTTTTTTATTTTTCTCAGCTTTCTGAGAAGAAAGAAGCTGGTGGAGACCACCCCACTAACATGATCACCAAAGGTTAGTTTATTATCCATCACCACACCCCGGTTCTTTGCTTTCGTAGTGGGGGCTGGAGGTATTCCCATTTCCTCTGGCCACCAGTCAGGTGTCCAGAGGTTGACATTGTTCCCCATGGTCTCAGTGCGACCACTTCCTCCATGTTGGTAAATCACAATGGCAGTCACACATGGCCTCCTTGGAATGCAACAATCTTGCATTCCTCTTCTAGAACTGCAGGGCTCTTGCGGCATCTTAACAGCTTTGAGGTGCTTTTGGGCACGGCAGCCACAGCTTATCAGACGTGTAGATCTCTAGAGCCATAACAGCCAGACAGTGCTTTGGCACAGAGTACTTCAAGGCAGCGGCTTTGTACTTAGAAGCATCCTAGTCTATTCGGAAGATCTTCGATCAGTGCCAGGATAGCTACTCAAACTGGTTGGTCAGGTTCCCTGGGGTGGATTATATAGGCTTCATCTTCTGTGATGGCAGGGAACGCCTGGTTATAGATGTGGCCTAACGGCTAGAGCTGCTGATCTCAAAGCTGGAGAACCGAGTTCGAGTCTCAGCAGGGACGCTCAATATCCTGTGATTCTGGTCAAATCACTTAATCTCCCCGTGCCTAACAAAATGAATGTGTCCATCTGTAACGCAACTGGTGCTCATGTAAAGTGCTCATATACCTTTCAGTCGAGTTCGTGCAATATAAAAATAAAAAATAAAAAAAACAAGTATGACCACAGAGTGGGTGCCAGGTGGAAATGTCAATCCCAGCTTCAGACAGGCAGACTGGTTGGGTGCACTTGGCATGACTATGGCTTGAGGCAATGGGGATGACAGTGGAGACCGCTCGGGCATGCTTCAGACGTGCAGCGATTCCTTAAAGGAGTTCAAGGGCTGACTCCCAGTCTAGAACAGACGAGTCACAAGGGCTGTGAGTCTCTGGTGAACAGACCACATTGCCAGGGTCAATCAGTTTTGTCCACACCAAGAGTCAGCTCTTCCTGCAGGATTGGATCTCTCCTTCTCCCTCTCTCAGGCAGTACTCTTTAGGCTTTTAGCACAAGACAGACTGCTCCTCCTCCAAATCAGATTCCAGTTAATGTTCCCTCACCTCGGGAAAGCAGGCTGTTAGACAAACACCATTCAGGCAAACACCGGCTGTGCATTAGTATTTTAGGTACTCTGAGGAGCAACTCCCTCCTTGGTCAGAGAAAACGTAGAACTGGAACATTAAGTGGTTCAAAAACTTCCATTCTCATACATGGATGGGCGATAGGATGGGAATTATATGTCAGCCCTTTCTTTTCAGACATATCCTTTTTAGGCTATCATTCATACTCAGATTTTGTCTTGAGGGATGCTCTTCACAGGGTTGTCTCAAGGCTGGATTACAATGTGTTTGTGGTTGCAAAATTTAAGGCTTAACTAATTATTTTCAAGTTGCTTTATCAGGGATTTATTTGGAATGATGTTTTCTGTGAGGGATGGTCATCTGTGTTTTTTAAATAATTAATTTGTATCACAATGGATTGGGTGTTTTATGCTCTTTATGATGGCTCTCTGTCCTGACTATTTGAGTTCAGATTACCTTTTTTTCCTATTCGTGGGCAAAATATTTCTCTCTTCTAACTCAGCTGTACTCTCCTATATGTGTGGGGTAATTTAACTCTCTTTTTTTTAACACAGTGTTCTCTACGTGTCTCGAGAGTGGCATACCCATGCTCTTTTGTGCTTTTCAAGTCCCTTTGTGTACCATAAGGGTTTAGGTATTCTTCTATGGGCTGTGTTTCTTTTACCCCGTGGTTGAAACTACCTCTAACTCCTTCAAATTACTGCTACTTTTTGATTCTCAGTTGGGCACATATTCTCTGGGTATTCTCCAATATTTGGAGGAATTCTGATCAGATCATTTAGAGACTTGAACAACCGCTCTTTCACATTTACCAGCTCTTCATTCTATTCCTAGACTTCTTTCTGAGAAAACATACATTATAATGTGAAATACAGTACAGTAATAATTGAACCATGTGTGTGATATTTTCAATATTTGTGTTCCTGTGTGTATTTTCTGGATGTGGTTATCCTGTGGCGGGACATACTCAACATATATATGATTGTTTGTCCCATCGTGTCACAGTTTATGTGGCTGATTATTTTGAAAATTGAGAAATAGATTTGAAGCCCAATTTAAAGAAGATGTTTAAATTGAGGAAAATCACTCTTCCAATATCAGACAAACATTTTGTAAAACAGTGTTAACAGGCTCCTTCAGTTAAGGACTTGACCTCTTTTGATAGCATGATCAGGTATGACTTCAAATAACACTGCTTAGCATTTGCTGATATTTACAAATGAATCTGCACAATTGTTAAATATTTTTATATTTCTTTTTTAAAGATTAGTTATTTTTCAACAAGTCCGCTTCTGAGTGACCGGAATCAGTTCCCTTCCTTTTTCCGCACAATCCCCAGTGATGAGTTTCAATCCCATGGACTGGCCCAGCTAGTGATGCACATGGGATGGACATGGGTTGGTATTCTGGCTGCAAATAATGATTATGGACAACAGGGTAGTCAAATAGTGCAGCGCGAGCTAATCAAGGCCGGGGCTTGTGTGGCCTTTACTGAGAATATCCTCCTAAACCGAGCAGATAAAAATGCCTTACATATCGTCCAAGTGATAAAAAATTCAACAGCCAATGCAATTATTGTTTTTTCATCTAATGCTGAGCTCATTCCTCTGTTGGATGAGATGGTGATGCAGAATATCACTGGAAAGATTTGGATTGCCAGCGAAGCCTGGTCAACATCTTCTCTCCTCTCCATTAAGCAATACTCAGTAATTTTGTCCGGTACCATTGGGTTTGCAATCCACAGTGGAGAAATGATGAACTTTCAAGACTATTTTATTGGCATTCACCCATCATTATCCACACAAGATACTTTTATGAAAAAGTTCTGGGAACAAACATTTGGTTGTCAGTGGCCGAATGAAGAAAGCTTCCTAAAGGCGGAAAATGTAACCGAGATGTGCACAGGGAATGAGAATCTGGAAAGCCTACCAATTGAGAGCATGATGGACTTCAGAATCACTTACAATATTTACAATGCAGTATATGCTACTGTGCTTGCTTTAGAAGACTTGAGACTGTGCATACAAGATGGAGGGCTTTTCATTCAAGGGACCTGCGCAAATATCTCAAACTTCTTCCCATGGCAGGTAAGTATTTCCCTCAGGCAAATAATATGTATATGAGATTGTGAAAATAAGCCTGTCCAGATCAGCATGTGTGCAAGTAATGCGGGTGCATATTTTCTGATCTGATGTATTTCACTGCAAGTAAACAAATATCTCAGTGGACCGTAGATATTTTTTGCTTGTGTACATTTCTGTGCACCAGTGGCCTCCACCTAGTACGACAATTGTGTAGTCTTGCACGTTGCATTGCAGACACTTTTTGCAGGGTCATGTTAGGGTAGTTTGGGGGTTTTCCTAAAATTATAATTTCATCCCATCACAATGTTTTGCAATGTGAGATCTATTTGATTCTGACCTGATGTATTCTTTTGAAGGCAAGTGTGATGTGAATTAATATCTTTCCCTTAGGCAGATTATGAGCTAAGCTACATGGTTTTAGACTCTCTGGAAGCCTTTGTAGATGATGTTACAGTACTCCAGGTGGAAAGCAACCACAGTAACAACTAGAGCAATTGAGAAGATGGTGGATTGTAAGGAGAATTCTTTAGAGCCTGTGGTGGAACACGGTTATAGTGACTGCATTGACTTGGGGAGTGAAGCTTAAGTCACTGTCAAACAGCACTGCCACATTGTGTATCTAGTGCAATAGCGCTGGAGACGGGCCCATGGAGTGTTGTGAAATGAAAGTGGTGCTGTGAACGATCGACTGAGCCGAGGAGCAAGGTTTTTGTCTTGTGAGCCAATGTAGATATATCTTGATTACAGTACACACAAGGTATATCAAAGGGCGCCCAGACATTTTGCCACGATTGAGGTAGATCTGGATGTCTCCAGCACCTGTGGTCATCATCTACAATTGCAGGCTCTTGAAGAGCATTGATGAGGATTGGTGGGTTGGCCAATCTTTATGGGTCTCCACAATCCATAATGTAAGACAGGAAGGAGCCTAGTGTCAATTGTTGTATGCCCTTCGACTCCAGCACATCTAACAAAGTGATTCTTCAAAAAGGTGTCAAAACCCTTTGAGAGATGCAGTTGAATCAAAGCATAGCCAGTGCCTTGTTCAGAAACCTTACTTCTTTACTATATGCCAGTCCAGTTTTAACCCTTAGGTATACTCAGTAATGTACTTGTAAGTCACTCATACAGTTGTTGGTCTGTAGATGGGCAGAGAGTTGATTGGTTACCATATTTTCTAGTTCTATTGTAGTGCAAAATGGGGAGGTAATTAGATATGTGTTATGACAGGACCATTGTGACTGTGCGGGATATTTCTACAACATATTGGGTCACTGATGAGGGTTATGATGAATGGAGCAATGTTAGAGAGGGCTAGGTTGATAAGCTTCTTATTAAAGATTTTTTAAAGGATAGGAGATTCTTGATACTATTGGGTTCTTGAGCAGCGGTGCAATTAAAAAAGAGTGGCTGCATATATGTGTTCTTCTGAATTGTAGGGGCCAGTAGTTTGAAAATTGCACATTATTCTGTGCACTCTAATTGTGGCGCTTTTGCTAAAGAAAAATGGCATTCACTCTTCATTTTGCAGATGGAACAGAAGCAGAAAACACAGGTTTGGATATCATTAGTCAATTCAAGATCCAAAATAATGATCTCAAGATATTCTCTGCCTTTGTGCAGGCTTGGGAGCTTTCTTAATAGTACCAGTGCAGTTGAGAGCATGAGAATTGTACCTCACTGTTAGTATGGTCGGGCAGGAACTAGAATTAGATCCGCCATTTCAAAAGAGCTGAGCCCTTTCATTCCTTGTGTGGGGGCCAGCAGTGAATGAGGCACTTTCATTTCTGTTGTAAATCATGGTTAAATGTGGGCTGAAAGGAGCCTATGGCCAAAGGCAGAAATTATTTTTTTCACAGAAAAATGAGAGATTGGCAGAAATGACCTTAAATGAGCAAATATCCTGCTCTACTAAAGTTGTGGTTCTTGCCTTACTCAGAATTAGAGTTTCTGATGGGGGAGTCTCAGGTAGCATACCTGCTGGAAATTATTCTCTGGTGGCCTATTCACTACCGGACAGCTAGTTTCATTGTATCAAAGTTTAGGATGGGTATTCTGATTTTTCCTTTCTGGGTCTCCCATGTGAGACTGAAAATCAACAAGCATGTGTCCAAAGTACTAGTAGAGAGTTCCCTGCTCATCAGTAACACATGTTCTATATTTTTCAAAAACAGACCCCACATTTGGAGGTTTGTTTCAGAAAAATAAATAAAATGTTGACCAGGTATTCATGACATGTTGGACGTGGCAAATGGCTAGCATTACATTTTCATGGAAATGGCTACTGCTGAGTGGGGATAGGCGAAATACTCTGTTAGGACAAACTCTGCCAATTGGTGCATGGAAGAATTTGTTGTGTCCCATCGCACCAGGACAGTAAGTTGGAGAGCATGAGTTGGCAGAACTCAGCAGAATCTCACTGAGTTTTTCTGTAACTTTGCGGAATTCCACAAAGTCAAATTCTGCGAGTTCCACCAACTCCTACTGCTGAGTTAGTGGAAACTTTTTGGGCAAAAAATGAATGAGTAGCAAGGACCTCTAAATGTCAAAGCTGTCACATTGCTGGGCTAGCAGAGCCGGGCCTCTGTGCCTGGGTGGCTTGGAGGCCACCCACTAGGCCCTTACATTACAAATGGTCTAGGATTTAAGAGAAGGCTGCCAGAGGTAAGTGAGGCACCTTCACCTGGGCAGCACATTTAGGGGCCGATTCCAATTCGGGCCGGAATTCTCTCCGACCGAGCCGGACCCGGAGAGAATTCCGACCGAATCGGACCCTAGCAGTCCGACCGAACCAGTACGATGCGTTCGCATGCCATCGGACTCGATTCGGTCGGACTCCCATTGAAGTCAATGGGAGCCAGTCGTACAACGCGTACGCGGGCTCCCATTGACTCAATGGGTGCGAGGCGGTCAAGGGCGCCCCCTACAGCGTGTGCGCGTCCATGCGCATCGCGGCGTACATGCACAGGTAGGGGGACCCATGGGTCCCCCTGTGTGCGACTCGCGCGCCCTACGCGTACAGGGGTCCGACACGGACCCCAAAGTCCGGCTCCGACAGCTTTTCGAGCCGGACGGCGCGAGTCGATCGGAGTGGTCGCGGCGCGCATCGTACTCTACCCGGCCGGGAAACGTCTCCATAGCGCGGTGCGAGTCGTGTCCATGCGAGTCGGTCGGAGCGTGTTGAAGCCGCGTTCGAGTCGGTCGGGGATTTCGCGGGTGCCTGCATCGTACTCGTTCGGCCGGACCCGCGTACGATTCGGTCGGGAAACAGGGCTCCGAATCGGATCCGGTAAATCCGAATCCGATTCGGAGCGCTACCGGCCGAGATCGGAATCGGCCCCTTAATGTTAAAGACATTGACTACAGAGGCACTATTTTATGCCCGATTCTTCTTATGTAGTACCTCTGTTCAGTCATCAGGCTGTACTTATGGGCTGAGGTAAGAATTTTGGTGAGGCAACTATAAATTATACACCATTGGTAGGCCTTCTTGTTATCAGTTTCTATTTTGGGTGAAACTGGCGGGGGTTTTTGAGTGTTTTTCATTGATTTCAAAACCTTAATAAACAATGGTGTGATCACACATTTTCATGCCCTTAAAAAAGCAACAGAAGCAATGTCTTTGGAGTGTTTATGGAACCTTTTGCTTTTATATCATTGCTTGCTTTCTGCACTGATATTGCATGGTATGTAGAAAGTGTACGGACAGTGTATTTGAGGTCCAAATAAATTTTTACAAATCAAACGTATTGTATTACACCATACAATACTTTTTCAGTTAGTCTTTGGTCTTGCGCGCTTTCTCTTTCCTTTCCATGTAAACATCTATCTGTGAAAAGGCCCTTTCAACTTTAGCACTTGAGACGGGTAATGCCAAAACAGCCAGTAAAAACTCTATCCACTGACATAGCTTTCCATGCCAATACTGGTGCACCTAAAGATTGTGATTCTCTGGGACAGGTTCTGCTACATATGCATTGAACTGGGAGCATATGCCCTCAGAGTTAATGAAGTGGTCAAAAATGAAGCAGTACTTTTCAAAAACCAAAGAAAATTCCCCTTTATCAAAGGGATCTAGAGCTTGTGCAGCGTACCACAGTGAGGCTTCATTGACTTCAAATGCCATTGTTGGTGAAGACATATTTCTATGCATTATTGCAAGCCATTTCTCATGCATTGTGAAATGAAATTTCCTGAATTGCTCGTTAACATTTCTTTGCTTACCAAGTGGCAAGCATTCTAACATGAGACATGTTGCAGTGCCAAAGTCACTAAAAGTGTCACCCAGCCTAGTCTCGAGGAGATGTTTCACATATGCACCAATTACGCTGAACACTTGGGAGACAAGGGTGTTTTCCGACTCTACTATTTATTATGTCCACTACAGCAGTCATGTTTTCCAGAAAATATCAACAAATGCAGTGGAGTGTAATTTGTTCACATCACAATCCATATGCGACCGAAGAGCCTCACATTTCTTGCCTTTGGCATCAACACTAAGCAAACATTCTGTAAACGGTTGCCACATGGATAATATATCATTCACTGCCTCTAGGACTGAGAACCACCATCTAAATGACCCAGTTGGGTTGACACGTTCTTTGATGCCACACAAAGCACAAATTGAGAAATATTTGCATTTTAGTTCCCGTGCATAACAAAACAGGGCACCAGAATGGACTACAAAGTCAATAGCATTCTTCATTAACTCTGAAGTTTGTTAGGATGCTTTCAGCATAGCAGGGAAGCACTTAAGCTCAGGAATCTATTTGAAAGGTCATCACACAACATTTTCATATCTGTAGCTGAGTCACTGCAAATACAAATAATCTAACTCCAATCTTTGTTGAACATGGTAAAAACTTTTTGCAGCAGCATTCCAAGTGACACTGGATTCCATGTTTTCCAAAAGTCTGGTGTCATGCTTTCACCACTATCCCAGATGCTTGGTGACAACAATCTTTTCACATATACCTATCACTACACCTTGCATTGAATGTTTAAAGCCTGAGGTGTTTGGCAATTCACCTACTATCAATACTGACTCGCTAGAAAAGGGGGCTGTTGTATCAAAAGGTTTTACCCATTCTATATCTGTAGGTAAATGTGATGATACATATTGGGAAAGATTCTTATGAAACCAGCCATTTTACCTATCAGTAAAAGAATCAAACGTAGCCAAAATATCAAATATGATTCTGATATTTCTAGAATAATTATATAAGACCGAAAACATGTTTCTAAGCCCTGCATCTTTAGACCAAAGACAACAAAACTGAAAAATCAAAAGAAAGAATAAACAATATTTTAGCGACATCTCTAAACAACAAAACTCAAGCAGAATAATGTTAGCCCAGACATTCTGCTGCTACCTTGTATAACAATATAACATTGTATTGGCGCCTTCAGCAAGAAATACAAATTATTCTTTCACTCTCCTTTTCCTTTCTTTGAATGGTATTTAGTTTGTGATTGTGTAGGCGTTTATCAGTGTTTATATGCTTACACCAGTGAGGGCTATTTCCCTTTGGTTGGGGTTTTATCAGTTATCAATCAATCAATCAATCAATCAGGTGTTTGTTGAGCGCGACTACTCACCCGTAAGGGTCTCAAGGCGCTGGTGGGGGTGCAGGTTCCAGTCCATCAAGGAGGGGGTCTTTCGATGAGCCAGGTTATTATAGGTTTAACCCTAAAACAGCATAGATTATGGAAGAACCCTCAAAAAATAACTTGGACAGCATCAAGAAAAAACCTGTTTTGAAACAGAATATTGCCAACATAACAGCAGAGGCGTGTTAGAGATCTTAAACCCCCCCTAATAAATGTACTATTAAATAAATTGTTGGGTATAGGAGCTATCAGTCGGGTACGGTAAGATATCTGTTCGATTTCACCTCAGATTTTTAAATACCCACTATGACAAAAACACACACAGACACCCACACACACACATCCACTCATCTCTTTTTTGAAGTTCTTAAAACATGGTTATTTTACACAATACTGTGTTTTTGGTACCAGACACAATGTGCACCCCTTTCTCTTTCCACTAGCCCTTAAGCCCCCTCATGTGCTGCTTCCAATATAATAATTAACAAGATACACCAGTGTGATTGTTGGAAAATCTAAAGCTCACCCCCCAGTATTACTGAAAAAGCTATGGCCCCCTGAAAACCAGTTATTAAAATACAATGTTGCTAGTTATGGTCTGCATTAGAACTTAAGCTACAAATGAGTTTGTATTCTATTTTATTATCTTGAGCTTTCATATGATTTGACAAAATAATATCCTTATCCACTTTGCAGGCAATATCTCAGCAATACCTTATTTTGTCTCAGGGTCACACTATGTCATTTTATACTTCTTAAGGTAAAGTAAAGCTAAGGAATTCGTTTTTAAGTGTCACCAAGAATATTGAGAAGACATTTACACAGCAAAGACTAGTGGTGTGTGAAATGTGTCTAATTTGCTTTGGCTTAATTACTTGAAATTTCATAAAAATTAGACATAATTACGCAAAATGGAAAACCACCATTTGAGATTATTATTTGAAGAAAATGTGTTTCCAGGTAAACCAAATAGTGCAAGAAAACACAGGCACATCAAACAACAGCCTCTTACAGTCTGTCCTATGCATTGCTCCAGTGCACTCACATACATTTTTACAACTAACTACACACATTTACATGACGTTGCATACTAGTGTAATTTTGGGAATTTCGTGTCGCAATAGTAACACAAAAGTACCAGAATAATGCTAGATTACGCCAGTGTAACACAAATTTTGGCCAGGGCTAAAGGTTACTTCCTAGCTGAGTTTCAAACATACAGCATCAAGTTGGCCAAAACAAGGAGCTAAAACATTCACAGTAATGTCCGAGTATTCACTGTACTCTGTTGCTGTAAAGACTATAGCGGAGGGAGGGTCATGTGAGGCTCCACTAAGGGAAGCAGGGATGGAATCTCAGCACAATTGTGCCTTCTGTTGCAGTAATAAAGGTTGTAGCCCACAGGTACACATGGACATGGATGGACATGGATTGACTTGTCAGTGGCAAACACATGGTGGAGCAGATAGGCTCATACTAGCAAATGCAGGATGTAAACACACCACCTTCGAAATATTCGAGGACAAAAAGACATCAGGTGAATGAATGGTGCAGGAACACCGGCAACTCATGCTCTTCTAGCACAGAAAGAAATGTCACAAATACAAGGTGTAGTCACAACAACCTCCCGTGAGGGTCAGGCACAGGAAGGTTTTCTCATACCTAGATCTAGAATAAGTGCAACAGCTTTTGGGACCTATAAAAAAATCAATGCAGGTTTTTAAGTGTGAGAGGCTGGCTCAGTATATGATGTTCACTTATGTAAGTGGACACCTTGCACTGATCCAGACAACCCTCATGGTGAGTTTAGTGGTCTTTGACAACCTTAGAAAGCTCTCTAAGTGATAGCTGTGGAGAGCAGCCTTCAGGCTTAGTCCAGAAGCAGCTTGTTTTACCAGAACATAATCCTATAGGTATAGATTAAGTGAAAAAGAACCACACAGTGTATTTACAAAAATATGTATTTATTATAAGACACTCACTAACACATACAGATATCTCCTGGCCGGAGATATACACAATGCACACAATACTTTGTCATAGAAACAAGTAAGTAACACAGAATACACACAGGTCCTCAGGGGGAGACCAAACCATATACTAAAATAGTGGTATGCGAACCACGACTCGAGTTAAGACAATACTCAGAGGACGTAGAAGTGCCGGGCACCCAATGAACCACCCAAGGGGAGTATCTAGGAGCCCCACAGAGGTTGTGTGCAGTGTAGGAACATGACTGCGTTCTCCGTACAAATCAAAGTGTAAGTCGCAGTTGCAATTTTAAAGATGAAAGACCCTTCCCAGTGGACCCTGAAGAAATCCAGTGGAAGACAGAAGGATGGAGAGTCACCCCACTCATGGATACCTTAGGAACCAGGATACCTGCCCCAGGGGAGCCGGGTGCATAGGTGTGAAGTGGCGTCGGAAATCGCCGTCGAACCCAATGGAGGACTTCAGGAAGATGCTGCTGCTGGAGAAGGTGAAAGTGTCCGGTGGAACCCAAAGTGGATTCAAGTTGAGAAGTACCTGAAAGCAGAGGGGAGAGAGTCTATGCCACTTGGAAGTGACCAGGAGGCACGGCAGACAAATGCCCACCGATGTCAGGTGCTGTAGAAGAGTTGACAGTGACCTTGGAGCTGCAGGTGTGAGGACCAGGTGATGCTGTGGGAGACCAGGAGCTGTTCACGAGCTGTTCCACATAAGTAGTCGAGAGATGAGGGGTCTGTTTCCGTCGAGAGCACCAACAAGCCTTGGCAACTGCAATCAACATGGAAAGCAAAGAAGGTACATTCTCGGGACCAGCAAGGTCAAGGAGACTCACCACAAGTAGAGGATTCAGGGCAGGCCCTGAGCAATCAGTGGAGCCCAAAGAATTCAAAGGTGACCCTCAATGGGACCCACAGGCTGGAGGCACTGAAGTTGCAAGAGGACCTCGAGCAGCTCACCAGAAGAAGCAGGCCCACGGTGCAAGCAATGTGGTGTGGTTGAAGATTATGGTCACTGGAGATGCTTGAGGTTGGGGCTATTTGGAGCCAGAAGATCTTGGTGGAAGGAAGCAAACAAGCCTTTGCAACTGCAAGTCGAGTTGGTGCACAGGGGTTCGGTTTCTGCAGCTCTGACGAGGGATACTGGCCTCAAACTTGGTAAGAGGGCTGGGCAGGCCTCGGGGATGTGAAAAATCACTAACTGTGTTGCTGAGCCTCTCTGAGTCTGTGGGAGCTCAGGATAAGCAGACCGGTCAACTTAGTTCTGATGCCTGCACTTCAAGGGAGATTTCTTCAGGTGTCTTGGATGCCCACAGGCCTTGGAAGGTTTCCTGTATGGAGCACAGGCAGAGACGTTGCAGCCGATGAGAATAAAAGATCAGCAGCAGCAGGAGTCTTCCCGGTTGCAGCCTTGAAGCCCAGAGCGAATTCCAGCAAAGTCCAGAGTGCCCAGATGGTCGAAGCTGAAGTGGTGTCTGAATTATATTGTGTCCCACAACGAAACTAGGGACCCATCCTCAGGTAAGCCCTTAAGTACCCTAAGGAAAGGGTTGGGACGATTCAGGGTTCCCTCCCATGGGAGGGGTTGGACAGTGGGGAGGATATTCCCATGTCTTTGTCCAGTTTCATGCCAGAGAGGGAGCCAACGGCTCCCTGAGCTGGTTTGAACTGGACTATGCATGTAGGGCATCAATTGTGCCCTTCAAGCAGACTGAGTGGCGCTGGCAAGCGTTCACACCCAGCTCCAATACAGTAAACACTGTCTGGGAGGTGGTCACACCTCCCTGTGACAGGATACCTATTGTTCTGCCTTCCCCTGCTCGAGCTTGGCTCAGCAGCAGGAGGGCAGAATCCTGTCTCTGTTCAGCAACAGTCATGTTGTGCTTTCTGGGTCTAGAAGACTGGTACCGGGAGCACTGAGGGCCTAATGGAGGGCCTTTGCAGTGCTTGGAATCATATCTTCCACACTGTTTACAGTGTGGGGGTATGATTCCAACATGTTTGATACCAAACATGACAGGGTTCGTTACAGCCAGTTTCGAGATGGTCATCGCGTGATGACGCGGTGCCCCTCTATATGTTATATGGCTGTCTCACTTTCAATCTGAGAGAATGGACTCCGAAGGCTGTAGGGGTGTCCTGCTCATGCAGGGGCACCCTCACACTTAGAACCAAGCACCCTGTCTCCAGGATTGAAAAGGCCTGCTGTGGGGGTGACTTATAGGTTTTAAGTGCAGTGACCCTAGATATAGGGAACCTATATCTGTCGTAAGTGGTGTTAGCACCAGCTTACAAAGGCTGCAATGGCAGGCCTGTAGTGACAGATTGAATGGTCTCCCGTAGGTGGCATAATACCTGCTTCAGCATATGGGGGACCCTTGGGGTACCTATGCCCTGGGTAATTTAGTACCATATACCAGGGAGTTATAAGGGTACCCCAGTATCCAATCCGGAATGTACCTGAGTACTTGCCATAACAATTTAAGGAAGAAAGCAGAGAGACTGGGGTCTTGATTAGCAGGATCCCAGTCAGACCAGTCAGAAACAGCATAGCACCAGGCAAAAAGTGGGGGTTACCATAAAAGCAGATCCTACTTTCCTACATTAAGGAAGCAATTCCAGCCTGCTGTCTTGGCAAGGCCTCCCCTCAGAGGCAGGCCTCCCCTGGATTCTTCAGAAGCAGTAGAGTTTCCTTCTCATCTTCAGAAGTTTGTTTTTTATAGCAAGTCTCTGGTTCTTGCCTTTCTCCAGATGCTGTGTAGACCTCCATGACATCAAAAGGGGGATAGTGTATAGGTTGAAGGTATTAACTTACATATAGAACTGAGGCAGTTGTCCTAAATAAATCTAGTATCAAATTAACCATTATCCCAAAACTTTGGGGTGAACCAATGAACTTGAAATGTATTTGTCTTTTAGTGTCCTACATCTCCATTGCAATCAGTGGCAGGTGAAACTGCCTTTCGGTGTTTTTGTGTAGCATCTCAGACAGATCTCTACAGCAGGACAAAGCACAGGATGCTGGGGTTGAGCTAGCAGCCTTCTTCTCTTATGCAGCCTGGCTTCGTCATTTGGCTATCCCATTGCATAGGTTTGCTCAGGCCAGGTCACACCTGAACCTGTTTGAAAAGGTTGATGAACAAAAAAACTGCCTTGTTTGCCGTTTACAGGATAGTTACTCAAGACTGACAGAAGGACTTGTTTTAAAAAACATTCTAGAGAAAGGGGAAAAGAGAGGAACAGAACAGGGACACACACTCATATACATGCACACATACGAGACAAAAAGCTCTGACTACCACTAAACCTAAGTAGCCCCTAAATGTTCATTATACCCTTTGTGGACTCAAAGACTGATACTCCACCTCACAACCTCTCAGTCACTCTCACACTGCACTCAGAGGCAGGGAGAATGAAGGGGCTCCATCATGACCTACTTCATAGATTTACCAGGGAGAGCCAGTAGGTATTCTGCCCACTGTGATGGAGACAAAAATGCCTGTACCCTACAACTATAATCAGCTGGCACTAGCCATTAGTAGTCTCATGGCCTGGTCATGGTTATAGTAGCCACACATATTAAAACAAGTACTACTTTGGATGGTCCTCGATCATCCAACATAGTTTAGCACAAGCATTTAGAACATTTGTTAGCAGGTTTGTGATACAGATAGGCTTAGAAATACTAGTTTACTCTTGATACCTTGAATTATCTTTGTAAATCACAAAGTGGCAGAGCTGTGAGATGCAAGAGAAAGCTGCTATCTTAACAATATTTAAAGAAGCAATGGAACACCTGTTTGTCACTAAAGTGATTTCATCATCTCCACAGCTCCTACACTACCTTAAGAAGGTGCACTTGCAAAAAGAAGACAAAGAGGCATTCTTTGATGAACATGGCAACCCTCCAGCACAATACGATATTGTCAACTGGCAGCAGGGTGCTGAAGGCACCATCAGGCAAGTGAAGGTGGGAACCTACGATCACAGTGCCCCTCCAGGGAAGACTCTGATCATCAATGTCAGCTCTGTCCAATGGGCAGCAGGAAACACACAGGTAGGGAAAAGACTTTGAAGGACTTAGAGACATCTGTGTAGTTCTTTTTTCTGCTCACTGCAATGTGTCACTATAGAATATGAAATATGAAATTGAATGAACTCGAAATGATAAAGCACCTGTTCAATTCATTTATTCATTTTTTTGCGTAAACAGCTGGAAATAGTGTTCCTACCCCACATACTGTTCACAATAAACATGATAAAAAGTATAGTATGCCAGTAAAGATAGATCCTTTGAACAGTGAGAATCAAGGCATTAATTCAAGAGGAGATAGAGTGATGATTCTTCAAATTATTTACTAGAGGTGAGTGGGTGTAGGTTGGGTTGGAAAGGTTCTGATATCAAGAGACTGAGAGTTGTCAGAGGTATCCTCAGTACCAGCACAAGAGGTTTTGTTGTTACGAGCTATAAGGATTTTGTCCCCTGAGACATCTATAGCCGCCCAGCATGATGAATAGCTTAGCTATGTATTAGAAATTGACTGGGAGCATGGCTTTGTCCAGGAGATATCTTATTTTGATTTTGACATAACTGGTAGCTGTTAGACCTCTCAGCCTTAGGGTAGTCTTCCCTAAGCTTTTTGCCTACTTATCTCAGTTCTTCTGCTGAAATTAGCTTTTGTTGGACTTAGACTGTGTCCACTGCTAACCAATGCCAAACTGCTTGTGCTGGTTCCCTAAACAAGGTTAAATTGGTTTACACCTCATTGAAATATTTACTTTACTTATAAGTCCCTTTTAGAATGGTGTACCATATACCCAGGGCCTTTTAAAATTGTACTTGTGGGCCTGCAGCACATATTTTTCAATCCACTTAAGTATCCCCTTAAACCATATCCCAAGTCTGCCAGTGCAGCCTCAATGCAGTTTTAAACTGGCAATTCAAGCCGGCAATATAGACCCCTTGCCAAGCCTTAAATGCACCTTTTATTGCATATACGTCACCCCTAAGATAGGCCCTGGGCAGCCCATAGGACAGGGTGCATTGTTATTAAATGGTTGGACAGGTACTTTTACGTTTTACATGCCCTGGTACTGAAAAACTCCTACATTTGTTTTTTCACTACTGTGAGGCCTACCTGCACACAGCAGCGGCCGGCACAGGTAAACGCAGTGGGGCTGTGGAGCAGGAAGGGGGCGGGGTGTGGTGGGAGGTGTGGTGGGGTAGGAGGTGGGCGAAGTCGACAGACGACAGAATAGATATAATTAAATAAATAAATAATACCAATTCCGTCGTCTGTCGGCCTTATTACATTTAATAAGGGCTAACTTTTGATTGGGACGAGGTAAGTATTTCTTGTTTTCCATCTATAAAATTGTAATGAAAAATTCTCTTTAATGGTATAGTTGGATTTTAAATTACGATTTTGTAAATGCCTGTTTAAGAAAGTCTTTTAGAAAAGCGAAGCTTGGGTCCTTTGTGCAACCTAGATTGGACCACTTAAACTTTATAAACAAACAAAGTATCTAGTTGCCACAATTTCTCAATTACTTAAAGCAAAGGTACCAATGTTCTGATTTCATTAGTCCTTGTGATTTATTCCACTTGTTTTTCTTTTTTCAAAAAGTTTTTTACATTGTTACATGTCTCTGTGTAGGGCAACACTTAATTATGAAAGACAAAATACAAACATACATTAAAACACATTTGCTTACACATGAATATACTAAAAACATATAATGACAAACTAACATATTCATCTATATAACAAGACACAGGATGAGTGACCATTCTTTGACCAGTCCTTCATTCACATAATAACACTAGGCAGAATATTCCCTTTCAGGTATGTATACTATATCCTGCCGGTGTGAGTTGCCTTGCGGCCGCAGACTCTAAATGTTATCAGGGAGAGAGTTACTACATTCTAAATCTCTCTTATACAATTTCAATTTGGATGTGAATGTTCTTTCCCCAATGGCAGAGGTCAACGCGTTTCAAACCCCTTATGGTTTCAGGGGTTCTCCTCAAGACCTGGACTCGGTCATTTCTGTGAAAGGTAAAGGAGTGTGTTACGAAATGATGATTCACATTTTTTCCTAATTTCCTCCACTCTTTTATCTAATATCATAGCATACCTCTATTCATTAATGTGTTGAATCTTCCAATATTAATTGTAACCCAATTTGATGTTTGTAGGAAAGCTGATTCCTGTAAAAGGAATGTGCAAAGTATTAGTCCAATTTCAGTGTGGGTTTTTTGTTTAGGTAAAGATACACTAATTTTGACTTGGACCACGTATCGCATCAACCTATTTGGGGGGTTCCGTTTTTATTTTATAATAGTTACACTCGCCTTGGGTTTAGAGTTAAGTGTTCTTCCTCCTTCGAACTGCGACGTTTTACTCCACGCCTGTAAGGTAAGGAGCGTGTGGACTACGTGCGCTTGTATTTGAGGTCACACGGCATATCGTGCTTCCGCTTGAGTGAATATTTTTGGGAAATCCACATTTCGGTGACTTGCCTTAAATTGTCCGTGCAAGTCTTTTCAATGGTTCAGTAATCCTGCTTCTACTCCGTGGCTGCTCGGTTGCGAGTTGCTCTTCCGGCAGTGAAGTTAAGAAGGGATTTGGAATCAACTACCAATATAGACTTGTGAGGATCGGGTGTTGCATGATCGATGTTGTAGTCCCAAGCTTTTTAGTAAATTTAATAGTAATGTCTAGACGGGAAACGTTAGGGTTATTCGCTCTCTTTTTAAAGTCTGCTATTTTCAGTCATTTCATTTAATCCCTTCATTACTGTGTTGAACTTCATAATTAAATAAGCCTCTTTCCTGACTAGCAAAGTTTCTGGGTCTCGCCTCTTGGGCTCTACTTAATGGCACTGAGTACAGTCCACTTGAAGTCTTTTTCTGTGTGACCCTTCTCCATGAAGTGGTTAACCATGGGAGCTGTGGAGATTTTGTTCTTCAACCTTGAGCGGTGTTGCACCATTCTTTGCTTTACCTTCTGGTTTGTCTTGCCTATATAAATTTTCGGGCAGGGGCAAATTATTGTGTAGACCACATATTTTTTTTACAATTTGTGAACTCATTGTGCCTCCATTGTATTTGACCATCCGTAAAGGTAGAACCCTCGATGGTGTAAAATTGCACACCATACAGTTTCCACATTTGTGGTGACCCTGGATGGGTTTCAAGTTCAAGAAAGTCAGCATTTTCCTGCCCTCAGCCATTTGGGTCACATGACTGGGTATAACTGACAGAATTTGTAAATTCCTCCCAGACAGTCACACAATAGAGGGATTAGGTGTGCCTGAATGGACCACCTGCTGGCACAGCCCCACTTGCAACTGAATAGGCTGTGATCTGCCTTCACACAATGGGCCTGTCACCTCCACATTGTCTCTGCAGCCAGCTTGGAGCCAGGGGAGTCAGGAAATTCCAAGTACTTCAAAGTGAAACCTCTAGAAACGTCTCCCAACTTCAAAGGAGGCACCACGTATAAAAATAGAGCCCTCACAACCACTCTGCAGTACACTTTATGGATCCGCAGAAGGATTTTCAGATGACTGCCTACTGCTGTGGCCTGCTGTGTACTCCACAAGACTGCTTTGCTGCACCTATAAGGACTGCTCTGCTGCCTTGAGCCAGCTTTGAAAACTCAGAGGCCAGCCCTGCTGTTTGGGCCCTGCATTTTCACCTGAACCCAAGACTACTCGAGTGACCTCAAGGGCTAGCTTTCTGGCCTTCTGTTCAGAGCCACTGGGACATAAAAGGCTTTTACCATCTTGAAACTGCACTTGGACCCCCAAGCGGTGCCCCACCAGTCCTGGACCCTTGACTGTGGTGCTAATGGTGCCCTGATAGCCACAATCTGAAACTTGTACCTTAGAATTTTTTGCACTACACACTGTTCTAAGAACCGAGGGGAGACTTGGACCAACCTTCTCATCGGACTGACTTTGCAGTTGCTTCCAATATGTTCTCTGCAGCAGCAAATCCTTTTCAGTGGTCCTTTGTCAAACAGGTATCCAACCTCCCAGGTTTGTTTTCTTCTACAGCCTCCGGCCTCATCCCGCTGGAGATTTTCAACTTTCAAAAAAGTGACCACGTCCGATCGGAGAAATCTTCACTGCAACTTCGTCCAGAGGCTCCCAATGAAGATGCTTTCTCCTCTGACACTCCCAGCAGCCTTGCCCCACTGAACTTTACCATCTCAAAACTTTTTTCTTGAAAATTCTTCTAAGTCCGAAGGTAAGTGCTGACTGTGCACAATCCACTTCTTGTATCTGAACCGAGCTCCATCGCAGCCTGACACATTTTTGCGACTAGATGTCCACAGTTGGTGCTTTGATCTTTTAGGCAATAGTTTTTACTAAAAAATTACAAATTCATAACTCTAGTTCTACTGATTGGATTTTTGATGTCAAATAATGTATTCAAATTTACTCTAGTTTCTAAATTGATGTGGAATTTTTCTTGTGTTGTGTTTGCACTTTATTACTGATTGTGTGTTGCATAAATACTTTACACATTACCTCTAAGTAAAGCCTTACTATTTTGTGTCAAGCTACCCAGGGTTACGCACAGGTAAATTTAGTGATTTTTGGTGTTTTATTGTTTTTTGTTATTATTTTAATTAGATTTGTAATTATAATGTTTTTAAATAGTTGAGTTTTTAAGTATGTTTGATGGGTAGTGTATTCAAATAATATTTTCATTTATTATTTCCTAAAAATGTTTTCTTACTTATTTAATGAAATTTTAATAATAGTAAAATGATGCTCTTGATTCTTCAATATGGTAGGTTTAATGGGGTTTTGAGTGGTAGAGCTTAAAGTAATATTTTAATATATTTGAAGGTATTCATGTTTTTATTAAAATTTGGTATTTTGTGGTCTACTATTTAAAACATATTGACTTGATCTATTTTTGGGTTGGTTAGTTCTATAGGGGTTTTAGGTGAGTATTGTTACTTAAGTTAAATATTTGTGAATTGTTTTGGCTTAAAATGTTTTAATATTTTATTGATTTTTATTAAAAACATAATTTGTTTTATTTAAACATTTGATCTGAGTTTCAAAAATATATTTCCTTTAATTTAAGATTTTTTAATAATTGTTTCAAATTAAAAATAGACTTAGAATTAATGTATTGTGCTAATCTAAATTTATATGTCAAATATTATTACCTTGTTCAGGATTGGGCGCTTACCTATAATCTGGATCCTGGTCTTCCACTGTCCGAATTGAGGGCAACTATTTCTGGAAGCCATAATGTCACCAAACTCTGTAATATTGGGTAGGCAAGTGTTCTTGTGAAGTTGCCATTTTCTCAGGAGGAAAAATCTAAAGGCTGAATGAAGATTTCAAAGGATTGAAGAAGCCAGGAATCAGGAATCCATCACTGGAAGTCTAAAGGAATGAAGAGTCAGGATCAGCAATTGGATGGAGCAAGGAAACAAGCAAAGGAACACATCTTTGTTGTGGCTCAACTTCCAGCAAGGCTGAAGCCCTCATATCGTAACAGAACAGGAAAAGGAAATTACATCAAACACCACAAGGCAGGAAACATAAATCACATAAGAACCAAGTAACAAACAGCTGTGATGGAAAAGGGAAAGAAAAGAGAATGCAAATGAACTACAGAGCAGCCTTAAAAGGCAGCTGAAATTCTCAGCTAGGTAATTGCCATTTTGGTGTTGGAGAAACTTAGTGAGCAGCAGCCAAGAACCCAGGAGCACAAGAAAAGGCACCATGTGAGTTATCCTTTCAGCCTGCAGGTGTGGGTTTCTTGTGGAGTTTTCAGAGACTTTTGTCCATCGTTTTCCCCAATGACCGTTAGGGCCTTATTACATTGGCGGTCAGTCAGACCGCCGACCGTCATCATTTTGGACAGGAGACCGTCTGACAATGAGTCTGCAGTCCCCCTACCCTATTAGGATATGACCACTGTGCAGGCAGTCATAAAGTGCTGTTTACTACTGTGGCTTGTGCTGCAGCCCAGGAAAAGGCAGCAGTAGTAAAAGGCAATTTTTTGCACATCCATGCATGGATATGCGGGGGACACATAACAGTGGGGCCCCCAAACACTTGGGGCACCCAAAGTCCTTTTCCGTCTGCCTGTTTATGGAGGTGGGACCACCATGAACAGGCAGTCGGAAAGGCCTATCCTAATTTCTACGGCAGTGCTTGCACAGGCACTGCCTCCATTTTAGGATTAGGAATCCGACCGCCATCCTTAAGGGATCTTTGATCCTGTCAGATGCGGCAGTCCTACCCCCGACATCTGCGGTCCAACCAGCTGCATTGTAATGCTGCGGTCAGAACAATGCCCTTGATAACAGGCGGACCGCCACCGGCAGCCTGTCGGTGGCAGTCCACCAGCCTTCATTATGAGGGCCTTAGTTTGGAGTTGGAGTAGTTTACTTGATAATAGTCTAGTGCTTTCTCCAGTGTTGCTTAGTTTGGAGTGGGCATAGTAAATCTGACTCCTGCAGAGTCTAACTTTTTCTCCAATGTTGCTCAGTTTTGGAGTGGGTATAGTAGATTTGACTCCCCAGAGCCCAACACTTCCCAAGTGTTGCTTAGTTTGGAGTGAGAATAGTTAATCTGACTGCTCCAGAGTTCAATGTTTTCCTGAGTGTTGCTTAGTTTGGAGTGGGAATAGTAAATCTGACTCACCCCACAATATATATGTTAATTTAAATGTATCAAAAATTGTTTTATATATTTGTAGATTTATCTGTATTTATTTAATTGTTTGAAATAAAAAATGATACATTTTTCCAGTTAAATTGTTGGTTATAAAATTATTATTATGTTTTTTAAATTGATTTAATTTTTGTATAGAAAATATTTTAGTCTAGAAATTGTTATTTGTTAATTAATTGTAATGTAAAGCACATTTAAAAAAAATAATAGCAAGTTAAAATCATCCTATGTATTTTAAATATATTTTAAAATGCATGCATCTTTTTAAAATGTAAAAATAATTTTAATGAAATACATTCTATATTTAAAAATATAATATATATTCTATATTTTTTCCTGTATTTTGGTTTTGATACTTTTGTAATTTTTAATGTTTAAAAAGTCAATATCATGGTAATCTACGTGTTTGCATTAGATATTCTTTAATTTTAAATAATCCTCTAGAACAATATTTTGGATTCATTAATTTTGCTGTTTTAATTATAAGTAGCTAGTGGTCAATATTATGGTTGTCTACTTTGATATTGTTGTTGATGGATATTTTATAATCATTACATTTCCCTAGCGGTGTCTAGAGCTGCAATCCACTGCATGAAGAGATTGTGGATTTAAGGTGTAGAAACAGGTGACCTCAGATAAGAAGATTCCACCTACAAATATCATATATATGCACTAATGAAATCTATACAATTTTCTCTTGGATTAAGTATTCATCCTCTGAAGATAAACAAATCAAGTATTCAACTTTATGATTGGATACTACAACTGCACAAAGACATCTTAGAACTAATCAGTCATATAGCTCTAGGCAGTGTAGCAGCTACATCCAATCGTTACACTTTTCACTAGAACAGCGGTTTTTCACATGTATTTTTAGCTAATGCATTCTTGCTGCCACCATGCAGTGATGGGTGCCTTGAAGCACCAAGTGAGTCATTTGTGACAAAATGCATAGTTTGGACTCACTGGCCAAACTTCTCAGATGTGGCCATTCTGCTTCTGGAGCACTAGATGGTAACAGCCCTGGTACAAGTACAGGCTTTTGGGAGTCAGGGGCAGGAACCACACTCAATCTCAGTTCTGTCCATTATTGGAATTCACCTTGGACTACTAGGTCTTAAGGTCTTCTTTCATTCATTCAGTGATTGTGGAGATGGAAGTGGGATTGCTAGTGTATCTGGCACATCTCCATGAAGCAGAATACAGCTTTCATTGCCTGAGTCTCAATTATTTGCTCTTGGTTAAGACATATGAGTGGTTTCTACTACCTCGTGAAGAAGTGTCTGCATTCTGCTGTGAGCAACAGGTCCCTGTGCTTTGATTTGTGAATCTGTATCCATTCCCCACATTTATAAGATGGCTGTCTATAGTACCTTGACATTCTGGGGTCAGGTTTTACATTGGTGCTTCTATAGGGGAATGTTCTGATACTGCTGATGACAATATAGATGTGCAATTCTCATCAATTCTCAATCTTCTTAATTGCTCTGTGTCCAGAAAAACTTAAAAGCAGAACTTAATCTCATAGCAAGAGATTTTGGTTCCTGACTAGGTGTTTGTAGCAAGCCTTGATTCTTTCAGTGTTTTTGTCTGTGGATTGTGAGATAACCTTAGGTCTGTTCTTCTGTAGATATTCTGTATCTTTCACATATGTCTCATAAAACTCAGGAACACGTATGTAGCTGATGAAGCCAAAGTAGAAGTTCAAAGAAAATGCAGTGTCTTTCCTGAACATAAGGAAGCTTGGAGTGAACCCTGATGCACCTTTAGTGAAGCCCTTATAGCCATGCAACTTGATGGCTACATGCTTATTCCACTTACGTTTCCTGTGTGGCAGAAGGGTATCCAGTATGTCTTGTCTTCTTTACTCCTTTCATAATCAGCATGGCTTGAATAAAAAGGATTCAAACTCTCTGTCCTTTTTGAATGGAGTTTTGCTAGCCAGGTGTAGTTTACAGAGGCATTTTCTGCACAGGGTTAGGACTGCCCATACTTTTGAAATGGCATTTAATGATGGTAATATTCTTGATCTTCTCTCACCTCTGAGAATATGTGCACACCGAGTCCATTCCATTTCAGCTGCTGCCTTGGGAAAAGCTTTCAAGGTCCATATAGTGAACACAGTTCTTTCACAGCTCAGTCGCAGAGAGCCTTCCCTTCATATCTGCATGAGTGATTAGCAATAGGTTTAAAGAACAAAAACAGCCAGAATCATGAAGTCAGTTTCAACTTCATTCCAGCAAAACATAACGCTGCACAATTTCTGACTAGTACAAAAAAAACAAATTTAGAGCTTTGTTAACCATGTCTCATCTAAATACACCATGACAAAGAACATTTGTGTGCTTCCTGCATTTCCTCAGTCAAATAAAAGGATGGCATGGATGTGGTTTGGCCACTGTGCTTGTTATCAATTCTCACCATGAATTGGTGAAGTAATCGTGGATATTTCAGGAGAATGTCTACAAATCATTTCCATAAAATGCAGCGATTGGAGACACACTGTGAGAGTATTCAGTGGTCCATGAGACACTTGCCTACTCCCCAGATCCTAGTACTGTCCATCTCACAATTGAAATTGTTAGGAATGAAAAACTTCCTCCTTTTGAATAATTAATTTTTGTCTTGAAAAATCAATAATCATTTGACGTTTTGCACATTCAGGAGCAGTTAGAATGTTTGATTCATTAACGGGTGTTTCACAAGAATAGGGAACACCACCACTGTATCACCTCCTCATCAACTCACCAGGACTTATAATTTGACAATTGTTTTTCATACACAGTTGTCATATTGCAATTTAAGTTTACTGCATTACACAATGGGGATCTGCATGAGCACAGTATGCCACTATGTTGAAGCTTTACAAACACAAACCACCATGATACCTCTGGCCTCTTTTCTCAATTACTGGTATTTAAAAGTATCTTGTGAATTGTTTATGCTCTCATAGATGTTTGTATAAATGAATACCATTAGCAAACCACTAGCTGAGGAGGCACCCGCCATGCAGCACAAATGATCTCATATTACTAGACAAGACTAACACCTGCAGACTCTTTGAAATACTGATGTTTCCTCATGTTTTGTTTTCCTTTGTGCTTTGATTTTGTATGTAGTCTCTGCAGTTTTGCCCCTTGAGGTTGGTGTACTCAGAATGAGAATTATGTTTCACCTCTGTATTCATGTATGGTTATTTGCTATTTCCAGGTCCCTGCCTCTGTGTGCAGTCCCAGCTGCCCTCCTGGATTCAGAAAGACTACTATACCAACAAAGCCCATTTGCTGCTATCAGTGCGTTCCCTGTCTGCGGGGAGAGATTTCCAACCAAACAGGTAATTGGACCAGCAGCATGAGAGCTTGAGTTATGATTTTTCAGTGGTCAACAAATAAGAATTAAATATGTTTCATTCTTGTCATCTATCAGATTCCATTGAATGCTTCAAATGTCCATGGGATCACTGGTCCAATGAGAAACGGATCCGATGCATCCCAAAGATCACTGAGTTTCTTTCCTACAAGGAAACCTTTGGAGCCATCTTGGCTGCAGCCAGTCTTTTGTCTTCAACAATTCCTGTTGCCATCCTTGGACTCTACATTCATTACAGAAGCACACCTATTGTCAAAGCAAGCAATTGTTATCTTAGCTTCCTCCTGCTCCTGTCTCTCACCATGTGCTTCCTTTGCTCATTGGCTTTCATTGGTTACCCCACAACAGAGAAATGCCTTTTTCGCCAAGCAGGCTTTGGTATCACGTTTGCCCTTTGTGTCTCCTGTATCTTAGCAAAAACCATCATGGTGGTCATTGCCTTTGCTGCCACCAAACCCAACAGTGACTTAAGGAGGTGGATTGGGCCTAAGTTGTCATACTCAATCATCTTTTTCTGTACTCTAATCCAAATTCTACTCTGTGGTGTTTGGTTGGTTGTCGCACCTCCTTTTTCAGTCTATAACACTCACACTCACCCTGGTATCATCACAGTAGAATGTCACGAAGGATCAGCCATTGCTTTCTGGTGCATGCTGGGATATCTTGGATTTCTTGCAACCATAAGTTTTGTAATTGCCTTTCTGGCCAGGAATCTACCCTACAGCTTCAACGAGGCTAAATTAATCACCTTCAGCATGGTCGCCTTCCTCAGTGTTTGGATCTCATTTATTCCTGCCTATCTCAGCACGAACGGCAAGTACATGGTGGCCATGGAGATTTTTGCCATTTTATCTTCAAGTTTATCTCTAGTTTTTTGTATATTTTTTCCAAAGTGTTTCATTATCGTTTTTAGACCAAACCGAAACACAAAATCATATCTAATGAGCCGGGATCCAAGTCACACTAAGACGTTTTAGCTATAGCTATACCACATTAGGACACACGTTTCTTCAACGTAAACAGAGCATTGTAGTGCCGCATATGCAGTCCTTGAACTATTGTACAAATCAATGTGGCTTCAGCCCTTTACTGTTATTATTTGTTCTGAAATTAATTACGGATTTACTGCATATTAGTCCAACATCAAAAGACACACACCCTGAGAACTGTGAATTTGTTATCCAGTTGAAGCTTTGGTTCTAGTGCATAGTACGACTATTTATATATTTTAACTTTTCTTATTTGTTATTTTCCATATAAATGCATTGTAAAAAGGCTTTTGCACAGCTAAAGGGCATTCCTCATATGGAATGAAATCCCAAGTGGATTAGAACTCGCTTCTGAATAGTTCTCTATTGGCTTATTTAGCAAATATAATCTGTATCTTTTACCAAGCATTTACCTCTTAATGGCTCTTAAAATATACAGCTAACATGTCAGCTGCTATGGATGTTTCAATGTTTTATGTTGGTCTCCAGAGTATTTTGATGGCAAGTCCTTAAATGCTACTGTGCATTATTGATACAGAATAAATAAATGAATACATCTGTATATAAATATGAATAAATGTATACCACCCTTTCAGAAAGTTCAATTAAAGTTCTACTGAGACCTTTTCTCATGCCTGCAGTAAGCCAGACTCCTTTGGTGAGCCTGATCCAGCAGTAAACTAACAACAGATACTCCGCTACCATATACTCATCTGGGCCCATCAACACAACACACTCTGAATCAAGTAGACCGCTGGGGTTTAGTTTATAATTTCATATTTCTCAAGATTAGTTATTTTAACATTCCTAACTAACCTTCACTGATCAAAAAGTTCTTTCCTCTGGTCGATGGACCATTAGTTGAACTAATTGATGGTGATAATTAACTTAACTCTTAACTATTCTTTTAATTTCTTAAAGTAAATAACCACAGACTCAGGAAGTTTTAAAATCTTTATCTAAATTAAATGCATGTGAATCGTCTCAAAATTACAGTGCATTCACCATCATCTAGGAAAAAGTAATTCAATTGATTAAACATCAATCATATATTTCGGACTCATTCAATGACAAATGCTCAGGAAAGGAGAGGACAGAGAGAAAAGAAAATCTACAATCGACATGAAATTATAATTACCAAGAATGGTGTGAAGACCAAACCCCCTGGCCAAAGGGCTGGTAAGGGTCCCCCGAGATAGATCAGGAGACAAAGACTATAGGACAGGATTCAGGACAGGATAGTCTAAATACCGACGACTGCGTCGCACCCCTCTCTGACACTCTCTTCCTCCTCGAGATTATCCGCGATCTTCTTATCTAACCCAATTAAATTAGGATAGAAGGTTCTGCATTCGGTTTCTTCATCAGCATCTCACAGCGTCTCTCCCAGCATCAGAACCACCCAGAGCACCGACAGCATCCCGAGCTCTCGACGATTCTCCCTAACTAACTAAAAACTACCTCAGTTGTACCTTTCGTTCATCATGTACCACCCACTAAAGTTTCAATATCTTAAAAATACGGAATCTAATTGGTCAGGCAAGGGAGATGATCATCACACCATGCTTACATATTACTTTTATTCTATCAATCCATTGTTTGCAAAACCCATCCCCTTAAACTTTATTCATTTCTTTCATTCCCATACATGTCCAAACTTTATTTGTAACAAATTATAAAAAGCATGAATAGAAATCTTCATAATTGAACTCTTCACCCTTTGTTCTCAGGGCACATCATTCTCGTCCTTGGCCTGTATCCAAAGCCTCGGTCATCCTTCCGGATAAACTTCTCATGTGAGCATGCGCAGACTTGAATCAGTCGGCTCAATTCGGACAAACGTGAAAGGCCCAAATGCGCACTAATAATAAAGTCAAAAGAACAAATATTAATTTCACAAATAAATGATCACACTGTATACCACCCATCTCTACTCTAACCCCTTTACTTATTAATACTTTTCCCGCATTAGCATTAGTAAAATAGCTTGCTTTTCATTTCGGCTAAGCAGGTGCCATGCATGTGGGTCTTAAAGACGCCATTTTAGTGCTTTCTGCTCATGCGCAAGAATTTCTCTCCAAGCCTTATTCCGTCATACTGCGTAGATGCAGTTGACGCATGCGCCGTAAAGATTCCCCGTTAAAGCGGTTTTAGTCCTTTATTCATGTTAATAGCATTAGTAAAACACATACGCAAGCTTCACTAACCCACGTGTTTCTGTGGTGCGTGTTATTATTTACGAAACATTATTAGTAATTCGTTAATAAGTTAAACGAGAGGATTACTTCTGAGCAAGTCTCTTTTTCTTACGAGTCCTTGCTCCATCAATCCCCTCTGTGATGGCATTTTGAGCCATCACAAAATTACCCATCCCATTCCAGATGCCAACTTTAGCACATCTCAGTTTCTCCTTCTTTTCTCTTTATGTCATCATTTACTTCTTTCCCTTCCATTCTTTCATCTTTTTATACAGTTTTCCTTTCATCTCTTCTAGCTGAATTTCTTTCTTCATATTCTCTCTTTCGTTTCTTTCCTTTTCCTTCCCTTTCTACATGTATCCTTCTCGTTCCCTTACTTCTGTAACATTTGCATGTAATCATCACTATCATAATTATTGTTATTATTATAACTACTGGCAATATTATTTGACCTAGAAAACTCTTCCCAAAATCAGTAAACCAATTCCCTATTGATGTTATACTCTTTGTTAGTTTTCCCCATACACTGTCAACCTCCAGTTGGGTCAAGTCATTATGCATTCTTGTAATATTTCCAATATATTCCTTAATCCTTGCTTTTGTCCGGAATATATGTGCAGCAATGTTGAATTTTCAACATACCACAGACTCCGCCCTCTTTTGCCAATAAAATATCAAGAGCAAGACGATTTTGTAAAACCATAGACCTTATTGCAACCATCTCTGTGTTAATCATTAAGAATCCTCCTGCAGTATCTGTAGAAAGACGATCAACTATGGTTGATAATTTAAAAAATTTCTGCGAATTTAGAATGACTCCAACAGAGGGTATCAATGCACTACATATATCACCTACTATTTCAGAAAAACTAGCTCTTCTTCTATGTGTTAGTCCATTAGACTTTCTATTGATTCCATTGATTCTGTCCACATGGTATATTTTTGGAAAAACTATTCCAAAATAACAGCTCCCGTACCATCTTGCGGGTAGCCTATAATAGGCATTGTTCCCACAAACATAATAGATACCTGGAAATACAGGATCAGTGCCCCCTTTTAGTCCCCACCCTCCTAAAATTAGGAAGTTGTGTTCACATTCACTAGAACCAATGAAAATGTTATTGTAATCTGTCTTTAATCTATGGAGGCAGAATGTTCCCTTCTTCACAAAGTCTAGGGACATCGCAGCATGAGCTTCACCCTTTGCATAAATTCCCTCTTTCTCAGCCCATGGAGGTGCATGGGTTTTCGGTTCAGCAGCTTTCTTTATTAAATCCTGTCTCCTTTCTTCTACTAAATTCAAAAACTCTTTTTCTTCTTCACGTAATGTACAAGTTAAGTTATTTTTGTGTGCCTGAGCTATATCTATTGAACTCATTGTTAAAAAGAATTCACCCATAAACTGTGCATTCCTACTACTAGCTACTGGATTCATATTCTTTCTAATAGGCAATTCTGAAAATACTACATTTAGATTTGAATAAAAATACTGAAGTCTCCCTGTTGCATATAATAAACTTGATAAAACACTACATGACACACTATATGTTAGAGGTATATGGTGATATGTCACCCCTTCTGATACTGATGAGGGTAACTTCATACAAACATAACAATTACTAATCTCCATTGTATTCACATACTGAAATAACAATTTAGTAAACACATTTAAAGACGAATCATTGTTTGATTCATTATGATAGTTTGTTTCATCTTCTACCCCTATTTCCATTCTAGTTTCTTTTATTCCATCTACTTTCTCCTTATTAATCGTATTGTTTTTGTTACTTATTTCCATCAACAAAGGTACTCCTATTGTTAAAAATAACCATACTAATACTACTAATGAAATGCTACATAAGCAAAATCTTAAACATTTTCTTTTCAAATTTCGTTTTGGTCTTCCAGTGCCTTCAACTTCTGCCATTTTAATCTGAGAAAATTTCTTTTCTCTTTTTCTTTTCTTTGTCTGTTTAATTTTTCTTTTATTTTAAGGAGGTCTTAATTTGCTTTCATCAATCTGTGCAACATGAACCTGTTCTGATTCTTCACTTAAATCTAAGTTTTCAAATTCTTCTAGTATGACATAGGTCCACTCAGGGGCCGTGTATTTTCTGTTCAGATTTCTCAATCTCTGGCTTCTTCGCCTAACTTTTACTAAGGTCTGTTTAGATTGCGTCTGACTCGTAACCTCATTCCCTTGCTCTGGTTTCTTTTCTGATTTTCTCAGATAATACCTTAATTTCTTCACTCCTTCTGGCCAATTGTCTCCTCTTCTAACTCTTTTGACCTCAATTGCACTTTCACCTTCTGTGTCTCTTTTTAAAGTTCTTTTATTTTCACTCAATCTAGGCACAATCTGTCCTTGTTCTCTATTCTCTGTGCTTGGACCTTCTTCTACTTCTACCTGTTCAGGTCTTTTTATAATTTGTTCTACTTCTTCTGCCTGAACTTGTTCTTCTAGTTCTACCTGATTCTGTTCAGGTCTTATTTCAATTTGTTCTTCTTCTGCCTGAACTTGTTCTTCTAGATCTGTCTTTCCCTGCTCAGGTTCATCAGTGTCTTTGTTTATTTCTACCTGAGTGTGTTCTTCTTCCCCTGTCTTTTCCTCTCTACCTTCCTGTCTCTTAAATGTGGTTATTCTTCTTGTTTCAACGGTATCATCAGGTATTTCAATTACTGATATCCACTCTTCCTGACTTGTACTTGACTGTTCCTCATATAGTTGTCTTTCAGAATCTATCACTCTAGATTCTTCAATGTAACAGTTTTCAACTTCTGACCTTTCAGCCTGCTCAGTCAGTGGCTGCTCTTGTTGTTCAGATGGGCTTGGAACTCTTCTGGTATGGCTAGCATGAATCCAATTGGGTAAACCTGCCCACTTCACTGCTGTGGTAGTGACTAGTATGACTTGACGTGGTTTATCCCACCTGGGTGCTAGGCACGATTTCCTTGCGTGTTTCTTCACTAACACCCAATCTCCAGGATTCAAATCATGTGCTTGGTCTGGCTGCCTTTCAACTGCGTCTTCTCCAACCTGGTGAGAGACAGAACGCACAATTTCAGCCAATCCTTTGCAGTAGTCCAATACCAGATCATCAGTTATATTCATTAATTTATTTCCAGGAATAAATGATTGTCTCATTGCCCTTCCCATGAGTACCTCATGAGGACTCATTCCTGTCTTTCTGTCAGGAATACTTCTGAGACCCATCAGTACAAGAGGTAATGCATCTGGCCATTTCAGCATTGTGGATGCACACACTTTCCCTAATCTTGACTTGATTGTGCCATTTAGCTGTTCAACTATTCCAGAAGCCTCTGGACTATAAGCACAGTGCAGTTTTTGTTCAATGTTAAATGCAGCACAGATTAATCGAATTATCTCATTATTAAAATGAGGTCCTCTATCTGATTCCAAGTGACTGGAAACCCAAAACGAGGAATCAACTCCCTCAACAGTAGTTTAGCAACTGTAAGACTGTCATTTCTTCTGGTGGGGTATGCCTCCACCCACCTCGAAAACAGGCACACTATGACAAGTACATATTTTAGTCCATTACAAGGAGGCAACTCAATGAAATCTAACTGCAATCTTGTGAAAGGTCCTTCTGCTTTTCCAATCTTTCCCCAACTGACCACTGTCTTCCTGCCTGGATTTTGCTGCTGACATATTAAACATCTTTGGCAAAGGCTCTCTGCGACTACCCTAAACTTTGGATTATACCAACTCTGTCTGAATAATCTGATCATCGAATCCCTGCCTATGTGAGTTGTCCCATGGTATACTCTTGCCATTTGAGAGAGCAGACAATCTGGCATGACTGGTCTGCCATCTAAGTACACCCACACTTCATCTTCTGCTCTTTTTGTACAAGCTGATTTTATCCAAATTTCTTTTTCTTTTTCCTCAGCTTCTTCCTGCAACTGTCTAATCTCATCCCATGTTTCTGGAACTGAGAAAAACATAAGTTGGCAGCTGGTTTCACCCGTTTCAATTTTTCTGTTAATTGCCATTGTATTTCTTGCACAGTATCGAGCAATTTGGTCAGCATATCTATTGCCAGCTGCCACATAGTCATTTCCTGACTGATGTGCAGCGCATTTAACAACTGCTACTTCTTTTGGCAATTGTAATGCTTCCAATAAATCCTTTACATTTTTACTGTTTCTGATAGGAGATCCTGAAGAAGTCATGAATCCCCTTTGCATCCAGAGTTGGCCAAAATCGTGCACAACCCGAAACCATATTGACTGTCCGTAAATATGGTTATTCTCCAATTTTTCCCATTTTTGCATGCCTTTGTTAAGGCCACCAATTCGGCTACTTGTGCAGATTTGACTTGCGGTAAACAGGATGCTTCAACCACCCCTGTTATTTTACATACAGCATATGCAGCACTTAATCCTCCTCCTTCAATTCTTAGACAAGACCCATCCACAAATAATTCGTGATCAGCTTCTTTCAATGGTGTTCCTCTTATATCAGGGCGGGGTTTAGTGCACAATTCAGTTACATCCAGACAATCATGATCAATTTCATCTTTCACTTCTTCATTACATGGATCTGGTAATAATGTGGCAGGGTTCATGATTGTACATCTTATCACTGTCACATTTTCTGCTCCCAAAATCCCTCTTTCATACTTAGTCAGTCGACTAGGAGTGAGATGTTGTGTTCTTGTCAAGAGAATTTCAACTGAGTGTGGAACGTAAACTTTTACAGAATGTCCCATCACTATTGACTCACTTTGCTCCAGACTCATACAAGTAGCAGCTACTGCTTTTAAGCAGCCAGGTAAAGCTGAAGCCACTGGATCCAAGGTGGCAGAAAAATACGCCACTGGACGTCGGCTCAGTCCATGTCTCTGTGTTAAAACTGAAAGTGCGCAATTTTCTCTCTCACAGCAAAACAACGCAAATTCTTTTGAATAATCAGGCATGCCTAAGGCAGGGGCCTCACACAGACAATTTCGTAATTTTACAAAAGCTTCCAAACATTCATCATTCCAATCAATTGGGTCTTTCGCTCTTTTCCGGGTCAATTGTATCAATGGCTTCGCTAGCATGGAGAAGCCATTAATCCATTGCCTACAATATCCAACCACTCCCAGAAACATTCTCATTTCTCTTTGTGTCTGAGGTAGCTGCATCTCTTTGATTATTTTTATTCTTTCCGGTGTCACTTTTCTAACTCCTCTTTCTATTTTATGCCCTAAATACTTAACTTCTTGTTGACAGAATTGCAATTTTTCTGGAGACACTTTGTGTCCTCCTTCGGCCAAATGGTTCAGTAATGCAATTGTATCAGTGACACAATCTTCTCGTGTTTTTGATGCCACCAATAGGTCATTAATGTACTGAACCAGAACTGATTTCTTGGGCATAACTAATGACTCCAGACACTTTTTCAGTATTTGATTGAAAATTGAGGGACTTTCTGTGTACCCTTGAGGAATTCGGCACCATGCCAAAATAAGGTCCTCAAACCTAAAGGCGAAAAGATACTGGCTATCTGGGTGCAATGGAATAGAAAAGAATGCTTGGCATAAATCAATTACTGTAAACCAACCAGCATTCCAGGGTATCTGATAAAGGATCACTGCTGGATTTGGCACTATTGGGCAACAAGGCACTACAATTTTGTTAATCTTTCTTAAATCCTGCACTATTCTGTATTTTCCGCTAGGCTTTTTAAGTCCCATTATTGGCGAATTACAAGGACTACTCATTATTTCTTTTAAAATGCCTTGATTAATCATTCGATCAATTTCTGGAGCAATTCTTGCTTTTACTTCTGGACTCATTTTGTATTGTCGTGTGTTTGGATAAACTGCACCTTCTTTCACCGTCACTTTAACTGGATCTACATTCGCCATTAGCCCAATATCTTTTCCTGTAAAATCCCACACTTCTGGGTTCACTGTGTTTCTCAACTCTTCCGGCAAATCACCTTTAGTCACTAATGAAAACATCCCATCTACTTCTGTACCTTGCTTGGCTAGCATCATTTTGTATATAACATCTTCATCAGGGGTTTGGAAAGCGACACCATCTGGTGTAAAGTAGATCGTGCAATTCATTTTGCACCGTAGATCTCTTCCCAACAGATTTACTGGACTGGAGTCACAAACCACAAACCGATGCATTTCTTTAAAATTCCAATATGCACCTCCATTGGTTTTGTGATTGGGGTTCTAATCTGTTGATTTGACACTCCTACAACTTGGATGGATTCTCCCGAGAGGGGTAGGTTAGGGATGTCTGCTGTTCTCACAGTAGACCGGGTAGCACCAGTATCCAATAGAAAAGTAATGTCTTTACCTTCCACTTTCCCATCAACAAATGGACCTGACTGCTCTACCGGCAAGGATGCGCCAAGCACGCACTCCTCTTCCTCCCCCCTCAGGCACCGTCATTGCACCCAGTCCGAATTTCCTTCATCATTCTGCAAAAAATATTGTGTAACTGCTCTATTATTCTTACCACTTCCTCCTTGGAATCCGGCGCTCGCACTGTACTTTTGTACGTTCACAAAATTTGGTATAGGAGCTGGTGGCACCTGATATTGTGGAGCTGCTGATTCATAAGTACTTCATTCTGCATCTGTGGAATTACATTTTGATTTGACCCATTATTATTCTGAATACTCTTACACTCGTTCTTCCAATGTCCAAGCTTTCCACACGCATGACAAGGAAACTTCTTCTTCACTTCTTCTCTATTCATTCGTTCTCTAAATTTGCTACCATTCGCTACTTGATCATTCTGACTCTGCTATTTCACTTGATTATCAGTCTGGGTATTTGCTTTATTCTCCTGCTGTTCTGCCAATTTTACCTGTGCCCACATCATTTTCTCCTTTAACTTTCTACGCCTCGCCTCAATGTCGTCTCCGCAATATTTTGCATACTTTAAAATTTCATCACTGTCTTGCTTTGCCAGCACAACATGTGCTGCTGAATCATCTGACTAATCTCCGGTTTCAAACCATATACAAACCGATACACAAAATGTCCCATATCCTTATCACCAATGATCTCAAATCCACTATACTGCTTAAACACCTGTAACAGCCGTTCATAATATGCATGTACGGATTCATTTGGTTCTTGTGTTGTCCTATCTATCTTTACCCAATCTGTGTCTTTAGGAGGAATTTTCCCTTTCAGGAAAGTAATTACTTGATGATATTTCTTCATCACCTCCTCTGAGGGTGCTCCTGTCTTCGAATCTCTAGCATACTCCTCACTTGGCCAATCAATTGTGATCTTACACTCTGTCCATAAATCAGCAGGTACCACAATGTCAAATAAACCATCCAGGTCTTTCAATAAAACTTTTGAAACCTTCACAAATCTTTCCACTTGTTTATACCATTCAACTGGCTTTTCTCTCAATCTGGGGAAATCATTCGTGAATGATAAAATATCCTGTCTACTCCAAGGAACATGAACATATCCACCTCCAGGAACTTCTCTCATTGGACAAATTTTCTCAACTTTATCTGATTCTCTTACTGGGAATGCAGCTGCTGCTTCTCTTGCTTGCACCTCTTCTTTCTTTCTTATCCACCTAATTCTCCATTTGTCAATGTCTCCCCATTTCCTCAAAATATTCATCAACTCTTTTATCTGTAGTCTCTTTCCAGACGCATTAACACTTTCTAAATCTTTGTCAGTAAAATCCACTCGATATGGTTTCTGCAACAATTTCGATTTCCCTATATCTATTCCAATCTCTGAAGCGACTTCTGCTAATTTCTCATGAAATACTCTTGCTCTCCTGGTTATACTCTTACATAAGAATAATAACTCTTCATCATTATAAACATTCAATCTTTCTATGCTCACACTTCCCACTATCATTTCTTCCAATTCCACTTTCAATCTGCTGATTTCTAAAATCTTTGGTGGTGGGTTTCAATTATCTATTTCCTGTGCCCATCTTTCTATATCTTCAGGGGTAAGCTACTGTTGCACCTCCAGTTCCTATAGGAACCAAAGATCTCTTCTCTCTCAAATTTGTAGGCGTAACTCTTTTCGGAGTTTCAGTTGAAGGTTCTACATTCGGGAGATCCATTAATTAAATAACTGACTCACTTTCACTGACCTGATCATCTGTAATTATTACTTATTTTCTGGGACTATTAAACGGAATTGTTACAGTTTGTGGTTTCTGGCAAGTCTTTTTATCTCCATACATTGGGATTACCGGACCAATGGTCATTGGTACTGTCAAAGCTTCAGCATTTAAATTCAACTGACTTATTTTATGAACTAATTCTTCTCTTGTTTTATTCAAAACATCTCTCTCATTATCCTGCAGCACCCTATTAAATGACATATCATGTAAAATTTGTGGGGTCAAAGGCATTCTCATCACTGGTGCACTTGGGGTAACCTTACTAGTTGCTTCTTGATACAGGTGGTGGATTTTTAATTAAAATATCTTCTAATAACTCATCATCTGTTTCACCATATCCTGTTGTATTCATGTGTTTCGTTTTCTCTTTACACTTTCCTCCAGACTGTTCCTCAGCCATTATCACTGGATATAAACCTTCTGATACCATAGCTCTTCTCCATTGTTTCATTTGACCTTCGCGTGACTCATGCAAATATCTGGGAAAAAATCCTTTATATCTACCACTTCTGCATTTCTCACGTTCATATGACTCATTCTCCCACTCTTCTAAAGCCTCGTATTGAGTTAACCTAGGTCTTGGTTCTAAATCATTCATTCTCATTCTCAAATTCTGAAAAATTCTCCCGTTAAACGTACCATTTTCAGGAAAAGCTAGCACTCCATCACCTTTCGTATATTCTATCCAATTTTCCAAGCACACACAAGTATGATATCCTCTTTCCATCATCATAAAAGAAGCAGGTGTCTTCGGTGGTGGAATAGGAATTCCCTCCCTAGTCAGCACAGGCTTATCTTTCTTAAAGAAATTCTTAATTTTCTTTATTAAGGACATCTTTCTCTTTTCTCCATGCATCCTAGATGAACGATATATAAACTTGTATTCTGCAAACCCTTGAAATCTTCTATCTGCGCGCCTCACACTGGCAGTCAAATCAGAATCCTGCATACAATTTCTCTTTCTACCAATCCTAGCGCGTCTTCTAACTAATTATCCAATCAAACTCAGGCTCACGCTCGTGGTCTGACCAATACTAGTGCGGTCTTTCGTGACGTCAGTATTGCTCCTTACTACTGACCCCTCCTTTACAATCTGCTTCTGTCACACGCCCGCTGTTTCAACCAATCCCAGCGCGGCTCTCTGTGACGTCAGTACAACTCCTGCGACTGACCCTCCCTTCACAAGGTAATACAAAAACATTTCTTAATACTTTTCATTAAATTCTTTGTTAATAACAACATAGAAACATTCGCTACTCTGTCTGTTCCACTAAACAAAAGGATAGATTTCAACTTATTCTTAAGTTTTAGCTACTGCGAGTAAAAACCCCTGTTTACCCTTCATTCAAGCTCCGGAGAACCTGCTACTCCTCCAGTGTCACCCGTATTGGGAAATGAGACCAAAGTTTCACCAGCGAACCCCTTCTGCTATCATTCGCACTCTACTTTTTATACGAAATAGTCCCTAATTTAACACTGCAGTATGGCTTCTGTCACCACCCGCTATTCATTCCCCGGGAATTCTGGACAACATATAACAAAGACGCTAACTGTTTTGTTAAAACATAAATCAATAATCAATAATCTATACTTATCACCAAACTAGTCAATAATAACCATAACTCTGCTACCAGAAAACTGATCCAGCGGTATACTAACAACAGATACTCCGCTACCATATACTCACCTGGGCCCATCAGCACAACACACTCTGAATCGAGTAGATGGCTGGGGTTTAGTTTATAATTTCATATTTCTCAAGATTAGTTATTTTAACATTCCTAACTAACCTTCACTGATCAAAAAGTTCTTTCCTCTGGTCGATGGACCATTAGTTGAACTAATTGATGGTGATAATTAACTTAACTCTTAACTACTCTTTTAATTTCTTAAAGTAAATAACCACAGACTCAGGAAGTTTTAAAATCTTTATCTAAATTAAATGCATGTGAATCGTCTCAAAATTACAGTGCATTCACCATCATCTAGGAAAAAGTAATTCAATCGATTAAACATCAAGCATATATTTTGGACTCATTCAATGACAAATGCTCAGGAAAGGAGAGGACAGAGAGAAATGAAAATCTACAGTCGACATGAAATTATAATTACCAAGAATGGTGCGAAGACCAAACCCCCTGGCCAAAGGGCTGGTAAGGGTCCCCCGGGATAGATCAGGAGACAAAGACTATAGGACAGGATTCAGGACAGGATAGTTGACCTCTCTCATTACCGACGACTGCGTCGCACCCCTCTCTGACACTCTCTTCCTCCTCGAGATTCTTCCGCGATCTTCTTATCTAACCCAATTAAATTAGGATAGAAGGTTCTGCATTCGGTTTCTTCATCAGCATCTCACAGCGTCTCTCCCAGCATCAGCACCACCCATAGCACCGACAGCATCCCGAGCTCTCGACGATTCTACCTAACTAACTAAAAACTACCTCAATTATACCTTTCGTTCATCATGTACCACCCACTAAAGTTTCAATATCGTAAAAATACAGAGTCTAATTAGTCAGGCAAGGGGGATGATCATCACACCATGCTTACATATTACTTTAATTCTATCAATCCATTGTTTGCAAAACACATCCCCTTAAACTTTATTCATTTCTTTCGTTCCCATACATGTCCAAACTTTGTTTGTAACAAATTATAAAAAAGCATGAATAGAAATCTTCATAATTGAACTCTTCACCCTTCGTTCTCAGGGCACATCATTCTCGTCCTTGCCTGTATCCAAAGCCTCGGTCATCCTTCCGGATAAACTTCTCATGTAAGCATGCGCAGATTTGAATCAGTCGGCTCAATTCAGATAAACGTGAAAGGCCCAAATGCGCACTAATAATAAAGTCAAAAGAACAAATATTAATTTCACAAATAAATGATCACACTGTATACCACCCATCTCTACTCTAACCCCCTTTACTTATTAATACTTTCCCCGCATTAGCATTAGTAAAATAGCTTGCTTTAATTTCGGCTAAGCAGGTGCCATGCATGTGGGTCTTATAGACGCCATTTTAGTGCTTTCTGCTCATGCGCAAGAATTTCCCTCCAAGCCTTATTCCGTCATACTGCGTAGATGCAGTTGACGCATGCGCGGTAAAGATTCCCCGTTAAAGCGGTTTTAGTCCTTTATTCATGTTAATAGCATTAGTAAAACACATACGCAAGCTCCACTAACCCACGTGTTTCTGTGGTGCGTGTTATTATTTACGAAACACTATTAGTAATTCGTTAATAAGTTAAACGAGAGGATTACTTCCGAGCAAGTCTCTTTTTCTTACGAGTCCTTGCTCCATCAAGCCCTTCTAGGAGTGAGTTGTTTTACTATTTCCAGGTTGATGTGGATGGTTTTGCAATGATCCTTTATCTAGAATGATAAATACATATGTTATTTTAGGCTCAGTGTCGATGCTAGTTTACTAGACCAACGGTTAGACAATTTGCCAGAGTTTAGAAATCTGAGCAGGGAACATAGGCCCACATGCATCAAAGAAATAAATTGCGACTCCAAAATAGCGAAAATTAAGTATTCGCTATTTCAGATTCGCTAAACGGAATGCACCAAATAATTCGGTAAATATTTGCGATTCCTTAAAAATCGCTAAAATATTTACCGATTATTATTTACCGAATCGGTATCTGCGAATTCGCAAATACCGAATCGGTATCTCGCGAATTCGCAAATACCGATTCGGTATTTGCGAAGCGCTCGATCATCTCATGGAGATGACATCATACCAGGAAGTGAATCCCAGATACCACACACCTGTGCAGAGTTAGAGACTGAGGAGGAGGAAGACTGTTAGTGCACAGCCTGGAAAACACATTTTCTAGCAGAATCTGAGACCAACTATTACAATGGACCCAGGAAACAAAAAGCAGAAAGGAGAAGGCAGGAAGAGGAAAATAAAATTCAGTGAGAGGGAACTGGAAATACTCACTGAGGAAGTCGTCCAAAAAAATGACCAGCTGTTTGGGAAACAATCCCTGCATGTTGCTGAGTCAGTCAAGCGGAAGATCTGGCTTGGGATACAAGCCCGGGTCAATTCTGTGGGGGTCACACACCTTGACATCAGCAACTTACAGAAGCGATGGTATGACCTTCGCAGCCGGGCAAAAGCAGTGGCTGAAAGGCTGGCATCTGCAAGAAAAACAGGAGGGGGAACATCCACTCAGCTTGCAAACACCCCAATGGACGACTTGGTGGAATCCACTCTGCAGCCTGAGGCAGTTGTCGGGGTCACGCAGATTGACACCTCAGGACATGCGGGGACCTCCCAAGGTAAGAGCACATCCAAACATATTGCAAAATAATTGTGAGCCAAAGTGCAACAAATGCATACCCTGCGTAGTGTAGCAGGCATGAGTCCAGTCCACCTCTTGCATTGTGGGAGTTGTATGCAAACATATGTAATGGCAAAGCATGGGGGGAGTAGCACAGTTCAAATGCAACAGCGTACAGCAAGGCAGTGACAACAGTAGACTTCCTACATCACAGAAGTTAATTTATTACACCTCTGTGAGCGCAATGTCACAAACATGTGCAAAAAATAGATGTTTTACATTTTACAAAACAAAATGATCTTGCACTGTTTCCCTCACAGATGCATCACAGGAGAGTGACGTGGCAGACATCCACGATTCACAGGGACATACAGACCAGCAAGATGAGGGACAAGAGATGCCGGCATCCTCGCCCCTACCTGTTCCCACTCAACGCAGGAGAAGAGTACTGCCACTGCCCGATTTGGATAGTGAGGAGGACACACAAACAGGAGCAGACCCACAGGGCACTGCCCATACACCCCCACCCCCACCACCAGAGGTAACAATACCACCACGTCACAGTCCGTTCCGCAGGCGAAGGCCAAGTCCATTTCTGAGGTCTGCTGTGGACGATGGTGAAGCTGCCTGCAGTGTGCTTGAGACCAAGATGTTGAGGGTCCAGCGCCTGCAACAGAAGAACATGCGACTCATGCAGGAGCAATTGGGAACAATGGCCACACACATGGGTGGGATTCGTGACTGCATGAAGGAGCAGACGACTGCACTCGTTGAGGGGTTCAGGGCTCACGGTGACAAACTTGACCGTGTTGCAACAGCCATTGAACAGATGTGCAGTGTCATGCAGGCTGAGCATATCTCCAATACCAAGAGGCAACAACATGCTATGGGGCGCATGCGCGGATACACCAGGGCCATCAACAGGCTGAGTACTACGACAGCTCAGCTATACAGGCGTGCAGTCGCCATGCAGGTCGAGATGACCCACTGCTGTGGGGATGTGGCCAGGGGCCTAATCCAGGTCACCACTGCTGTGGAAGGGCTGCAGACAGCAGCAGCCAGTGGGAACCTCATGCATGGAGGGGGAGAGTGAGGAGGCCTCCAGCCTTAGCAGCCTACTGGTGCCTGTGGCACATAGCAGGAGGCGCAGTAGCAGGAGTCAGGCAGTCACAGAAGACACCATGTCAGATGCAGCTGGGCCTACTACAAGGGCCACAGGGGGCGTCACAGGAAGCGTTAGGCATTTGGACATACAAACAATCTGGTGATGTAACCAGATATGTGTTACCTATACGCACTGCCGTTGCAGTCCCAAGGCAATGAAACGTAATTGCCTGTACATGGTATGTGTGCATTAACACATACACACAACTGTCACATTAAACCTTTAACCAAATTCTGTGTTGTCATGTGCTTACTCACCTTAGAAGTAATGTTGCGTGATTTCTGCTCTTCTACGTCTGCCCTCTGCTGCATGTGGTCCGCCTGCTGCATGGGGTGGTTGTATCGGCTGTATGTCCTGTTCTGGCTCGCTGTCAGAGTCCACCAAGGGGATGCCTCTATTGGTGGCTATGTTGTGCAACATAGCGCACGTTGCCACAATCTTACAGCATTTCTCAGGACTGTACTGTAATGCCCCACCGCTCTTGTGTATGATGCGGAATCGTGATTTGAGTACCCCAAATGTCCTTTCAATAACATTGCGCGTCGCAATGTGCGCATAATTGTAACGTCGCTCCCTTTGAGTGGCAGGATTCAGGTATGGGGTGAGGATGTAAGACCTCACAGGGTATGCGCTATCACCTACAGGATGTGAGACACCAACATACATTAGTCACTGCAATGTGTCACCATGGTGTACATTTTTAAATTACAGTATTACATTGATTTACCCAGTAGATATCCTTCTCCGAACTCCCCGCAAGTAGACGTCTGTGTATTCCACTGTGCCGGAAGATGTATGCGTCATGGGCACTGCCAGGGTAACTTGCCACAATGTCAGTGATTAGTGTTTTTGAGTTGCATGTTACCTGTATGTTCAGTGAGTGGTAAGATTTCCGGTTGCGGTAGACATACTCATTCACTGCAGGGGGACATATGGGTACATGCGTCCCATCGATACAACCAATCACATGCGGGAACTGTGCAACCTGATAGAAATCTAATTTGGTTTGCATCAACTCCTGTGGTGTGGTGGGGAACCTGATGTGGTTGTGTATCCTCTGCAACATGGCATTTAGGAAACTGTTAAAAAAACGGGATATGGCACTTTGGGAGACCCCGCCAGCTGCTGCAATTACTCCCTGGAAGGACCCTGAAGCTAGGAGATGCAGGGAACACAGGACCTGCACATGGGTGGGTATGGCATGTGTCCTGCGAGTCTGCCGCTGCAGTATAGGGTCTAACTCAGCAATTAGAGTCAAGATAGCTGCAGCATTCAGCCTATATTTATCATAGATCTCCTCCTCCGTCTGCCCTAGCAATGTGACGCGCACTCTAAAGATTCTCTCCTGGATCCTCCTTCTCCTCTGTGCTGCTGCTCTCAGCCTCATCCTCCTCGCCACAACGTAGAGCGCTGCCATGGTGGGTCTGTGGGATGCATTCTGGGACTGTTTAAGTAGTTTGCTGATGATTTACACCTGTTTTTGATTATGTGTGATTTTTACCACCTGATGTGATGTCTTCTAGTTTAAGGAATGCAAATTGCGAATTTAGGCTGGTTCTGTATTAGCGAAAACTTGATGCATCGCATTTTGCGATTTCTTAATTGCGCTTCCTAAAATACAGATTCGGTATTACCGATTCTGTATTTTATGAAGCGCTAAAATTGCGAGTACTTCTATTTCTTGCGGTTTCGCTTAATGCATCTGAACTAGCTAATTTGCGATCGGTAAAGGCTTTTTTTACCGATTCGCAATTTTTCCGGGCGCAAATTAGCTTGATGCATGTGGGCCATAGGGTCTGTTTCACAATGCTGTTTCAACACAGACCTGAAGTAAGTTGTGCAAATAGCAGAATTTATAAACCCAAATTGAGCTCTGCCGCTGACAAAATATGGGCTTGCACCAGAAGAGTGTAATTTTACTTGTGAGTAAATCTCCTTCCAGGGGTTGAAGGTGAGCATTTCAGGCTGTGGACAGATTCTTGCAGGTTTGTAGGAATTAATAGAATGTCACTGGGTATTTTTCCACTCTGAAAATGGATGAGGATTTACTGATACTAAAGGCACTGGTACATCTTTTTTTCAGGGTGGGAAATGGAACATAACGCATCTAAATTAAGAGGGTGTGATAGAAAAGAGGTTCATCCACAGGGAAAATTACCATATGGGGGAAAAAGGAAAACCTTAAGAAGTGCATATGTACTTAAGGATTTAATTTTCTTGTTTAAAAATGTGCACCTGTGACATTTCTGAAGACGCACTTGTCTCCATCTGTCAGTATTCCTGGGAAGGTACAAAAGCTGGAGCTTCTCAGGAGAACACATCGAAGTGCTTGGGAACTGTGAGAAAGTGGGACATTTGCTCCAAATGTACGAGTAACACAACTGAGGACGGTCTGGCATGTTTTTAATACATGCAGAACTATAAAACGCATGTGTTTGCAAAAACAAATTTTTAAATATGCATCATATTCTGGTGAAAGTATGTTCTGAGAGGCCGCTGTTTGGAAATAGACTCTTGCCCAGCCTGTTTGGCAGGTAATCTGTGATTTGGAGAATGGACTGGCTTCCAACTGTCGAAACTTGAAATATAATTTAGAGTTTCATTCAAACTTATGGAACACTTTTCGGACCGAGACCTGTCCAGACCCTGCTTTTGTCAGTGTTTCCAGAATGTGGAGCTGAGTGCTGCAAGTTTCCTCCTGGCTAGGAACAAAGCCGAAGGCCCATCCTCTAGCACTCCTGGCCTTCCCTGGTGCTGATCTTCAATTCTTAAAAGCCCTTATCCAGCCCAAGGAGTCCAGGGATGTGGACACAGCACCTTGGACTCCACAACTCCTCAACAGTGACCCCAAGACGCAACTTTTACAAGTACAGGTAAGCGGAGTAGGCACCCCGATTGATGTCCACACTGCCTTTTTGCACCATCCATTATTACATAAGTGATTATTTGACTCTGCCACTATTGCATTGGTCCAGCTCCCAGTTGACTTGCTAGCTGGTGGGCTTGAAAGAGGCCTGAGTGTCCAGAGAAGAGATCTGTTCCTTTGGCCTTTCTTCTGTTTCTGTGAGTCAAACATTGGTCTATATCTCATCATAACTGAGATTTGTTCCCAAGTGAGATACAGTCATTAGACTGATTGACATCACCTTATCTAAACTACAAGGTAGAAGTTCCTACCTGGGGCCAGTCAATTCACTTGTTGAACTCTGAAACGCTGTCCATTTCTTTAGCAGGTTACTAGGTTTCCAGGTTCGCTGCCATTGATTTTGCTTTATTTTGTATAATTTTAGGTGTTTGTGAGTACTAAGGCACATTCAGTAAGCCCCGCCTACTTGTAACGATGTTGCTCCTTTTTTCTGCAGGAAGAATGCCAGTCCTCCATTTTGTAGAGTATTAATTATTCTCAGCTAACAATGGCAGCCATTGTATTGTTTGAAAGAATTTCCATCAGTACCACACAAACCATTCCCCATTTCTAGAAAGAGATGCAGAAACACCTCTTCAATAACACTACATCATGATGCACAAACTGTCCACAAGCTTTCCAACTCTCAAATTACTTTTGACTGCATCTTTGCCTTTGACAGTGTATAGTGGTCTGCTGACTCTGGCTAGGTTTGTGCCATACAACTACCACACATGCACACATCTTTTAAATATTTTAACAGTTAAGTAACTGCGATGTGGTGATTTTGTGGTTTTCAATGCAGGAATGTGCTGTGGTTTACAATCATCTACTGACTGTGTACCTTACTAAGGGGTCAATTCCGATGTCATTCGGAAGGGCTCCGAATCGGATTCATGTTTGCCAAATCCGATCCGGAGCCCTTCTTTGCGACCGAATTGTACACACTTCCCAACAACCGAGTACGATGCCTGGATATCGGTAGGGCTGTCCGAATCGGTTCCGAAAGGCATTCGGACAGGACGCGCCTTTCGGAGCCGAATCGTACAGCTCTATGGACTCGGTTTCTTAGCAAGCGAGTACAATGACCGATTCGGACAGCCGTTCCGATTCGGTTTCTCTTGAACGAATCAGCTGCAGAATCTGTCTTTGGGGGCCCATACCAGGCCCCCCTTCACCTGGGATCTTCCGAATCGGGGCTGTGGGGGTACCCAAGGGACCCCCCCTTTCCAACCATGCACAATGTGGCAGGCACCATGGGGTCACACACACTAGCCCTAGTATTAAACCAGGGAAGGGAACTAGAGGCACAGGGCCTAGGGACGAGCCAGCCTCCTATATAGCATTTAAACACAAATGGGGCTGTCCCTAGTTGGAATTCCTACAGGTTCCTACAGAGTCTCTAGAGATGCAAGTCCAATGGGGGCATCTCACAAAAAGTGAAGGACTGGCCTCACACACCACCTGGTGTCATGCTTCATCATAGGCCGTCCTCGCCCTCTAAAACCTCCGTTTGATAGAGGGCGGGCATACACCTGAGGACAGGGATGCACTTCTAAAACTAAGTGGTAGCCCGTGAATTAGTGAAAGTGTGATTTAAAAACCATTAGACTTGTCCCCAAATAATTAAATTAATGGGCAAATGTATGGTATTAAAAGAAGTGAACAGTAATATGGGAATTCATTATCCCTTTACCGTAAAAAGTGGTCAACATGTTTCTGCTCTGCGTACCTGATGGGTACATAGCATTCGTCAGGACCAGGATGAGTAATGGGCTCCACCTCTCTACACAATGTGTATGAAAGAGTTACCACTCTAAAAAACCGGGGTGAAGATAACTACTCCCCGTGTAGTGCAATATTAAAAAATGAGAGTATCCAAAGACACTATCCTACTTAATCCATGGGAGGTCGAGGGTGGAAGGGCCTACTGTGGCATTTTTGTCATTTTCAGCACTTCCAGCAGTCTCATCTACGATTGTCCGCTTCGCCTCCCCGCCACAGGTGCACAATTTTCCCCACCCACCCTTTTTTCAATGGGAGCCTGTGTTCTCGTTCGGAACACAGGCTCCCCATGAAGTCAATGGGAGTATGACCGAATCGTATCCGGAAGCATCCGGATGCATCCAAATTGCTTGGTCGGACTCCCCTGATCCGAGTCGTTCAGAAAGCATTCCGGGACCAATTCATTAGGAATGCTTTCCGAACAAGATCGGAATCGGGCCCTTAGTAGTAAACCCAGGGCTGAAGGCTTTGCACACTTAGGGCCCGATTCTGATCTCGTTCGGAAAGCATTCCTACCGAATCGGTCCCGAATACTTTCCGAACGTCTCGGATCGAGGGAGTCCGACCGAGCAATTTGGATGCATCCGGATGCTTCCGGATATGATTTGGTTGGACTCCCATTGACTTCAATGGGAGTCTGTGTTCCGAAGGAGAACACAGGCTCCCATTGAAGAAAGGGGTGGCTCAGGAAAATCGTGCACCCTGTGGCAGGCACCCCATGATGCCTGCCACATTGTGCATGGTTAGAAAGGAGGGTCCCTTGGATACCTCCACGGGCCCGATTGGGAAAGCCCCGGGTGAAGGGGGGCCTGCTATTCCAGCAGCCGATTTGTTCTGGAGAAACCGAATCAGAACGGCTGTCCAAATTGGTCATCGTACTCGCTCGTTCGGAAAGCGAGTCCATAGAGCTGTACGATTCGACTCTGAAAGACACGTCCTGTTCGAATGCCTTACAGAACCGATTCGGACAGCTCTACCGGTTTCCAAGCATCGTACTTGGTCGTTGGGAAGTGTGTACGATTCTGTCAGAAAGAAGGGCTCCGGATCTGATTCGGCAAACACAAATCCAATTCGGAGACTTTCCGAACAACATCAGAATCGACCCCTAAATTGTATTACTTTCATTGTGCATTTAATATTGTGCATTTTCTAGCACGTGACCTGACATTTACATTTTCCATGTAATCAAATATTGCGTATACTTATTATTAAAGTGTTGTGCACCCCCAAATACAGCTGGACATTGGGACCTTTATAGCAAGTCTGATAAATGTATGATAAATGTTGCTTTGTGTGGTGGCTCCCAGGAGAATCAAGGAGGCATAGTGATGCTAACTTTTCATTGTAGATTCAGTACCCCGAATTAGTAGGGACCCAGAGCATTCTTACTTTCTGCGTGTTTGGTGCCCTCTGCACCTGTGTGTGTGCCTCTGAGAAAAAGCTGGATAGCATCAGTGAGCATGCAGCGTCACCTAATAGTGATAACTATCAGTTTATGGAGTCATACTCAAGTACAGTGCACATTTGCATGCTCATGTACATTTGACAATATTTGTATAGATGGGAATTTAATAATATCTGGACACTGAAATGTGACGAACAACATCACACGTCATTTCAATCAAAGCTCATGTGAGTAATAGGAATTTGCCCTGATAGTGACTTGTAATCTCTTAACTGTGTGTTGAAAGTCATCCCTGCTTGGATATCGCTGTCACAATATGTCTATCCTCCAACTTCATTTACCTTCCTCTACTGTGTATTTGTCATTTCCTCCAGACACTGGAGGATGTTCAGTTCCCTCCAAACTCTAAATGAGACCCTACCTTTCTTGCATTTTCTGTGATGGGTGTTGTGAATATTGGTTGATTTGGATACTCAATGTATTTTTCATATGCTGTCATATGCAGCTATAGAGGAGTTTGGCTCTGATTCACCCCTCAGCCGTCACCTACCCAGCCGGACGTCGGACACTGTTTTTCTCGTCTCCCCGTTGTGTTTCCTACCCCCGCCCCGCCTCTTCCCTCTATTAGTCTTTGTCTACCTCCCCTGTTCCTTTCCTGTCCCCCCCAAATTTCTATCCCCTTGCCTGTTCTTCTTCTTTCTAATCTTTATACTATGCTTTGGTAACTCATGTAACTACGTTCCTTGCAACTGATGTAACTTTGTAACTATGTTCTGAAACAATGCTCTTCCTCATGTAAAGCGCTCTGATACCTCCGGGTCTAGCCAGCGCTATATAAAACTTTTCAAATAAATACATTTTTTTGCTCTGTGAAGTACTGCATCTTGTTTTAAGATGAAACTGTGTCTGGTCAGGTACAGTATTTCCAAACATACTTTCATTTCCTTGGCGCAGAATAAAATCTGCCTTGAGGGTGTTTAGGACTAACCCTGGGCGTAGTGCGCGAAGTAGCGCTACGCGAAGTTCCGCGAAGTGCACTTTGCACTACGCGAGCTACGCGTAGCACTACGCGAACTGCGTAGTGCGCTGTTCGCGATGATTGCACAGTGCCGGATGCTTGTCCGCACTGTGCAATCATTGAAAACGGCATCTTGCACAGTGCGAGCTGTCTTTTACTGGCGCTCGAGTAGATTTTACTCGAGCGGCAGCTTTCTCAACGCGGACTGGTAGTTTCTCATCGCGAGCGGTCGCGAGCATACGTGACCACTCGCAATGAGAAACCTGACCTCCCGCGTTGAGAATCTCGCCGGGAGGTTTATTTTCCACGCTCGCGATCGGCAACTTGATGTTGCTGATCGCGAGCGAGAAAAAGTCTCGCCGGGATGTCATTTTGCTTGCTCGCTGTCGCCAACTTGACGTTGAGGACCGCGAGCAAGCAAAATGACCGCTTACGCTACGCTACGGCGTGTTTGCACTGTGCTACGTGCAATTCGCGTAGTGCGAAGTAGCGCAAACTTCGCAAACTACGCGAGCGTAGCGTAGTGCTTTGCCCAGGGTTATTTAGGACATGATTAGGTGAGCGCAAAGCTATCTTTTTTCACCTGTAGAATATTGCAAAATTTCTTATTGTCACACTTTGCTAAACTTGCAAAGCTTCCAGATTTTCCTTTGCACTTGCAGCATTTTTTCTAAGCATAATGATAGTATTCTTATTATTCTTAAACCTGTATAGATTCCTGCAAAGACAAACATGACCAGTCAAGTGTAATTTGTGCTACTTACTTATTTTCCAGGGGTGGAGTCGCACAATGGGCATGAGTCTGTCCCAGTTCCCCCTAGTGCACCATGTACATAGAAGCTGCTGCCACTTGGGGGAGCTGCTGATCTGTTTCCGGAAAGGTATACACAGATACAAGTAAACGACTTGCCAGTCTTCCAGCAAAAAACAACCCTCCTGAGTAACAAAAGAGATATGTATGATTATTTTTCTGCAATGACACCTCGTCTAAGAATCGCTGTGGTATTACCATATACATTACAAATGGATATGATGATCCAAACATTGCATTTTTCTCCCTTTTAATTTATATTTTCTCAACTATCGGTGCACATATACTGTGTGATTATATGGGGTGCTTCCTCCTACCAGACCTAGAACCCTAGTTATCCCACAGTTAGGGTAAGCACTAGCCAGGAACTGTGTGAGAGCACATTCCACGATACACAGGTGTTGCACCTGTGCTTGCAGTGCAGTGTCTTCAATGCATTTTTTCACATCAGTGTGTGTTATTTATATGCATGATGCATGTTAGTCTACGTTTTTATGCCAGCCATGTACGTCTCCTATGTAATAATAGTTTTTATATTAATTCATTTAATTTTAGGAATCCTTACTTGTGCCCCCTGTCGAGTTAGGTACTTTATTTTTTTGACCATTGTGCACTTTTTCCTAGGTTTAATTTAAGAGAATTCAAATTAGAGACCTGGTCTGTTTACGGAGCCAGGAGTCAGCACCTGGGAGCTGTTTGGCCCTTATACACAGACCCAAACCATCTGGTCAGGTTCTGCCCAAAGGACACTTTCACTTCTAAAGAGTTCAGCAGAGTGAAACACTGGTGCCTAGGGCTAGCAGTGAAGGAAGTGACCCGAAAAGGGCCACTCAGGTCACTCACGACCACCTTCTCTGCCTTCCTACAAATGAAGAGTCGGTCAGACAGTAGAGAATACAAACCAGATATTTATTGAGATTACACTGCAGTGGTCAGGTGAAGGTCGGAACTGTAGACCTGAAGCTGACAGGAAGCAAGATGGCGGCGGCGTAGATCACCGCAGCAGAGCTCCCCTCCTTTTGCCCCCGAAGCACCCTTAATTTAGTGCGGCCACTGGCGCTCGGCTTACGGCTTACCTGTGGACTGCGGGCGGTACTTTTTTTTTTTTGGACCGCGGACCAAGGATTGCGGATGGGCAGCCCACCCTGGGTGGGATCGGAAGTGCGGCTTGCTTTCCAGACGCGGGAGGAAGTGCCGGATGGCGTCTCCGCGCAGTGGAGGTCGGGGGCAGTCTGCGGATCAGCTGGGATAGAGCGGAGGAAGAGCGGCCTCGATGCATGCGGTGTGCTGGTGGCAAGAATTGCGCGATCACTACGCTCCACCCTGAGGTTGTGGGTGGGCATTGCAGCTGCTCTCTGTCACAGACTGGCTCAGAGGAACCACTTAGCAGCAACTAGCTCCAGCTTGGCAGTAGAAGGGATGCCTCCTAAAACATCGAGACAAGTAAAGGAACTGGTGGGACAAAATCCAGTGCAATCACAAGGAACCAGACAGGAGTCTCCTCCAGTTTCCGTGGGTCTGGCAGGTAAGCCTAATGAGCCTCGCAATGTGAAGAAGCAGGTGGACAGCGGAGGGGCAGGGAAGCGGAGGAATCTGGCTGAGCGCACACAAACCGGGGGCGGAAAGTGACAAATTTAAAAATAGCGGAAGAAGGGGTGACAGTCCCAGAGGGGGACAACTTAACTTTATTTTCTGCACCACCCCAACAGGCTATTAAGGAATTTTTTCAAAGCTAGGGATGGTACTTCGAGCCAACGTACTTCTGAGCACACCTGTGAACCCCTGTGTAAATTTGGCCTGGAGATAGCTGACCAGAATATAAGTGAACATTTGGGGGATGTTAGGGGGGAGACCCCTATGGTACATCTTGAAGTTTGGGAGGAGAAGGAGCTGAATAATAAAGATACTGATACCCGGAACGCGATGGCTCACGGTGTCGCAGGGAGTGAATTTGGAGCCTTACCTGACCCCCAATTATGTGTGTTGTCATCTTTACCAGAAGGTGCTTCTGGGGGACTGGTATGCACCACAGGTCTTGATGAGTTATCAGGTGGTGATATTATTTCTGATGGTACAGATAAGTTCTTTTCGCTTACTGAGGAATCACTTTCAGGAATCTCTGACTCAGATCACAGTGAAAATGATGACAGTATATCGACGTCAGGCTCCAGCACTCTTGAGGCACCCGAGACTGCCCTGAAGCAACAAAAACATCGGAGGAGCTCTAAAGGGTCCAAAGGCACACCAAGACACAGAAGAATAAGGGAAGGCGTTCTGCTGGCCCTGGGCTGAAGTGGGATTATTCTCACACAAGGATAATAGGACCTGCGGAATTGGCGACTGAACAGGCTGAACGCTCCCTGAGTGGACATCAGGCTAAGGGAGCAGCTGACATGAACTCCGCTCTGAGCATGATACTGGAATCAATAAAATAACATCGTGCAGACACTCGGGCAGATGGAAAGAAAGCAAGACAGGCTACAAAGAAACTGGAGGGTACGGTGCGGGAAGTCGGCAAAGCCTGCGTAGAGATTGGCGAACGGATGAATTTCTTGGAGGAGAGAACCACTGCTGTCGAAAAAGAACTGTCTGATGTGAGAGAGGAAACACAATCTCATGACGCTCAGCTTACTGACTCTATGTGGAAACTGGAAGATATGGAGAAACGACTGAGGAGGAATAACCTCCGCTTTCTTGGGATTAAGGAAGGCCTGGAAGGGGAAGACATTCGCTCTTTTATTTTAGATCTCCTTAAGGAAGCATTTCCTGAGCTTACGGGGTGGGACTGGGAACGGGAAATCAAGAGGGTTCACCGGTTCCCATTTACCCGTCATAAAATCCCTGGCAGAGATCTAAATCAGCCGAGGGCCATTCTGTTTTTTTTTGGCAATTATATGCTTAGACAGGCTATATTTGAGAAAGCTCGGCCTGAGGCTAGAAGGCAGTATAAAGAATCTTCCTTTTTCGTGCACCCTGATTTTTGCCACATTACTCTGGAACGCAGATGGCGACTACGGCAATTAATTAAGCCCTATCAAGATGCGGGATTCGAGGCATTTTTACTAGCCCCGGCTAGGCTGAAGACAGTTGTAAGAGGGTCTGTTAAATTTTTCACTTCTGAAATTCAAGCTAGAGAGTATTTGGATCAAACCTGGGTGGATAAAAGAACCACATAAAACCCTAATGTAGTTTAAATGCTTATTTAAATGAGACCAGGTTAAGAGCTAAATGCCATAAGATCAGGGAGGTTCCTTTGCTTAAACGGCCTTCTTTTTCTTCATTTGTTATAATGGTTTGACAGGGTGCGAAGGGGGTTTGGGGGGGACTGCGGTGTTTCTTGCTATCTCTATCACGCAGACCCTATGGGTCTGGCTGCTTCCAAGGGTAGGGGAGGTAGGGTGGGGTGGGGAAGGGGTGCTGGGAAGGGAGCTGGGAGGGGGGGGCACATGGTAAAAAGTTGAAGTGTAAATTGCAGCTGAAGTATGTTTTTTATGATCTTTGTGATTTTTGCGATTTTTTGTTGGTATTAAAGACTAGAGAACAATCTGCAAGTAAGATTGGATCAGAGAGTTTGGTGGGCCAATATATTGTCTGTATTAAATGCGACAAGGTAATACAGTTTGACAAAATGCTCTACTGGTATAATGGCTAAGCTACGTATTGCCACTATTAATATCTGCGGGCTAAATGACAGCGCCAAAAGGAGGAAGATTCAAGAAGATCTTAAAGTTCTAAAGGCAGATTTGTATTGTCTCCAGGAGACCCACATAGCGCGGAATGACAGCAATTTACTTAAGTCTTTGGGATTGAAAGTGGCAACCTATACAACACAAGATGTGAGGACTAAGGGTGTTGCTGTCTTTACAAAAGGCAGCGCTATTAATCCAGGAAGGAAGGCTGTGGATAAGAATGGCAGATGGGTAATACTGGAATGCAGATATAGCACTGGCTCATTTACACTATGCTCAGTTTATGCTCCAGTGCTAGATGATCCGGGGTTATTGCATTTTTTATCCAATGAATTACCTTCCTGGCCTGCACCATATGTGGTGTGTGGGGATCTAAATCTTAATGGATCTAGAGGGGCCTCAGAGGTTCATGGGATCTCCAGCAAGGGGCGTAAACCACATTCCATGAGGGCGTTCAAAAACCTTTTAAGGGATATTGGTTTGGTAGATGCTTAGCCTAAATTGAGAGGCCAAGAGACTGGCTACACCTATTACTCGGCCCCACATGGCAAGTTTGCCAGGCTCGATTATTTTTTAACCTCACCATCTGTACTTCAGGAGGCTTGGATTGAGCTCTTTCCTAGAGTAATGTCAGATCATAACCCTGTCTTGGAATTCCCATATGTTGCAGCAAGAAAGGAGTACTTGAGATGGACGTTTGAGAGGGCAATCCTATCCGATCAAGAATTTATCAATTATATGAAGGGTTGGATCAGGGAGTTTTTTGACAACAATAAGGATAGCGCCCCCCCTGGAATGGTTTGGGATGCCTTTAAAGCGTCAGTGAGAGGAGAGACGTTGCAATATAGCCTGAGCAAACAAAAAAAAGGGGTAGAACAGATTAAACAGCTTTATCAAAAGCTTGCCCGGCTGGAAACAGAACTAATAAGTACTGTGACTAGTGGAGGCGATGTTTCTACAACAATGAATTCTATTACTGCAACCAAAGCCTGTCTGACCGACTTTAATGCCGAGAGGACGGCAGGGAAGTATCTAGCCAAAAGACAGGACTGTTATGAATGCAGCGAGACTGTAGGTCGATTACTAGTGGTCAGGGCCAGACAACAGGTGGCAGCAGGACACATAGAGAAGGTTAGGAATATGAAGGGGAAAGTAGTCACAGATCCCGGTGATATTAGGGAGGCTTTTAGTGAGTTCTATGAAGATTTATATTTGGCTCCATCCGATGATGGTCGCTCATCGAATGATGAACTGTTAGAATTTGTCCCGAATGGAAGGGTCTCCCAGGAGGAGGGTTCCCAACTAGGGTCAGATATAATACAGGAGGAGTTATATAGCGCTCTCCAAGCCCTTCCATCAGGCAAAGCAACGGGAACTGACTGTATTCCCAAAGAGTTTTACAAAGTCTTTTTTAGGGAGATCCACCAGGCCATGCTCAGCCTATTTAAGAAGATTAGGGAAGGGGAAGTACCACCTGGCTCTTGGGGCATTGCCAATATCATTATTTTTTTTTTTAAAAAGGGTAAAGGCCCTACTAATTTGGGCTCATATAGACCTATTACGCTGTTAAATAGTGATGCCAAATTATACTCAAAGATCTTTGCCTCGCGTTTGAACTCTGTGATGCATCACCTTGTCTCAGTTTGGCAGCATGGTTTTATACAAGGAAGGGGGACTGTAGATCACGTCAGGAGGGTAATTTCACTCTTTGACGCTACTGAGGTCCTCACAAAACCTATGGGCTTGGCTTTCTTGGATGCCGAGAAGGCTTTTGATAGGGTGTCATGGAGCAATCTATGGAAGACCCTGGAGGCTAACGGCCTACGGGACTCATTTGTGAAAGCAATACAGGTTCTGTATGTTATCCCTAAAGCGCATTTACGAATAATGGGGGAAGAGACGGAGACATTCTCAATTGGCAGGGGGACAAGGCAGGGATGCCCGGCCTCCCCCCTGTTATTTGCCCTATATATAGATCCCTTCCTTAGATGGCTGGAGGCCTCCGCAGATATCACTCCTGTTAGTTTGCATGGCTGGGACACCAAGTTACTGGCCTATGCCGATGATGTGGCTATCATTACATCTGACCCCGATAGGGCAATAGGTGCAGTAGAAAGCATTGCGGAAAATTTTGGGACCCAATCGGGCTTTTCATTGAATAAGGCCAAAACACAGATTTTGATAAATAGATTTGCTACAGGCTCGGACACTAGGATTGTGGAGAAAGCTGTCTATTTAGGCATTATTATCACGGCGAAGGTGGAAGATATAGTGGATCTAAACACTGCTCCTAGAATGGGGAAAGTCAAGAATGACCTCCAGTGAAGGGATAACCTGAAGTTGTCAATAATGGGGAGGTGTAATCTCATTAAAATGATGATTTTGCCAAAATTATTGTATATTTTCCGCACGATCCCCTTGGAAGTTCACAACTATTGGTTTAGGCAAATGGAGAGGGAGGTAGCTAGATTTATTTGGTCCTATCGTAGGACTAGGAGAGCCAATGTATTCCTATCCTTACCTAAGGATAGAGGGGGATGGAGGCTTCCGCACTTCAAGCTATATTATTTAGCCGCATCTCTGCAATACTATTGGCCTCTCTTTGGTGTCAAGTCAAGGGATGGAGATGACCCCTGTTATGTTCCGTCAATATTTGAGATATTGATTGGAGCACAGGCTAACGACTGCCTTTTGAAATTCTATGAAGCAATTTATTTTAAAAAAAACATGGTTTAAGATATTAACCATGGCTTTCCGTAATTGGGCAGGCGTTAGGAAGAAACTTGGGGTAGGTAGGTTTAGCAGGTATACCACGATGATCGGGAACGATCAGCTTCCAAAGGCCCTACAAGATGAATGTCTGGTAAGGTGGGGAAAAGGCGGCTTTTACAGGATAGGGGACCTTCTGGCTGGGGACCACATTGCTTCTTTTGACGTAGTTAGGGAAAGATTTAGTATTGGCCCCCGGGATTTTTTTTGAATTTCTACAGCTGAGAGATTTCCTGCTTAAAAAAGCTGGTGGCGCTGCGGGCTTCGGGCAGGTATCCCTAATGGAATTGCTAATCAGCAGCTCGGACTCCTCAATTTCGCAAATATATAGATGCCTGCTGGAAGGAGTGCCAGACGATCTAGATAAGCACAGGCTGAGATGGCAGGATAAGTTGGGGGTCACGGAGTCTTGTTTTTTGAGATCATTAGAAATAGGGGATACCGTACTGTGCTCCGCCAATCTGCGGTCACAACATTTTAAGACTCTATTTGATCTTTACATAACGCCCGCGAAAATTGCTAGATGGGGAGGAATGGAGGGAACTCACTGCTTTAGATGTAAGGCATATGGTGCGGATATAGTACACATTTTTTCCACCTGTCCTCGCATAGAACCGATAGGTCGCAAAATATCGGGTTTTTTACAGCAGGATGTCCCTTTGTCACCTTAGCTTATGTTATTAGGTGTAAATGAACAAGAGGGGAACAACGGAGAAGAGCTCACCTTCATAGCGATGGCAGTTCTTAGGCTCTGTGTCGCCTCAGCCTGGCTAGATCCGCAGCCCTCAACCTTTCAGCAGTGGAAGGGCCGATTTTTGCATATATATAACTTGGAAAAAACACATTATGAAAGAAGAGGTAGAAAGGGCAGGATTAAAGGGAATAGGATTTGGGGCCCTTTTACTACCTGGGTTACCCCATTTACTCAATCGGAATGATTCCTACGGTAACAAGTAAAACTTAATTTGGTGTATAAACGAATATAATTTATTCTAAAAATTCTTGGTCTACTGTATGGTGTTAGCCTTTATTCTATTCCATTCTCTAGCCTATGACATACTGCTTTATAGGATCATTGCACTAATTGGCTGATTATTATTTCAAATGAAATGTGGTTTTTGGATTGTTTGTAATAATATTCTGATTTTTTTGCTGCATTTGCACTGCTTTTTCGGGGGGGGAAAAAAAAAAGAGATTACACTGCAGTGGAGCCCAGTCTGACCAGCCTCTTGGGATGGCTGTCGAGGGACTGAACCCCGTAAGCATACAATTACATTATGTACGTTTGCAAAGTCCACAAAGGCCCACCTACTATGGAAAAACACTAGCAGGTGTCGTAATACAATGGGGGTACAGAGCATAAGTTTCAATTCTGCAGCTGGGCACAGGCTATCTACTGCCCAAGGTCGTCTGGCCTATCCTCCCTACCAGATGGGTGGGAGAAAGGCTCCATCTAACAAGAAAGGTATGTACTAATGAGGATACTTGCAATTATAGAAGAAAAAGCTCAACCTTGGGAAACGAAACTTACGAAGGACCGTTTCTCGAAAATAACTAAGCAGCAGTTTCGATTATCATACAAAATGGCGTCCAAATTGCAAGATGGTGTCGCGAATGCTAAAATATACGGACAGAAGGGCTTCTCAATATTAACAAACTCTCCTGTTAGCATAAGCTAACGATCTACAATCGAAAAGACAAAAACATAAAGGAATAATGAAGCACATAGCTTGTTATGCACATGTTATGCTGTCAATAGAGTATATTCCAAGAGAAGATGTTTCGAAGACACCCTCATCTATGGCCATAATGTCATCTATTTCTTTCTGTAACATTATTGCAGCATTAGTGTCATGAATCAATATTTTCCTCTTCGGAGCCAATACAGAGATACAGTATGTGCAGCACATTGGAAGACATTGAATAAGAACACAGCAAAGTATCAATATAACAATGAAACATATTGCTTTTTCTATTAGCCACCCCCATGTTCCAAAAAGGGACCAACTCCAATTACCTGGTTTCATACCTTTGACATTCTCGATAATATCCAAGATATGCTTGGTGATATTCTTTTCTATATTTGTTATGCCCACTACACACTGATCGCCAATAACTGCGCATGCACCACCATTTTTTGCTAAAATAAAATCCACTGCATATCTAGTCTGTTCAGAATAAATCCTCATACTTTCTAATTGAATGGTGATGTCACATAATGCTGCTACTGTGGTATTTGACAATATCTGCAATTTACAGCCAAAATATTCCCGTGCCTTTTCAGTCCTACTCATAGCCATTCCCCTAATGTGAAAATGGCAGACAGGATATAACCAAAAGAAATACCATTACTGTAACTGTTGATCTCAATATCTGCCACTCCTTCGCAAAATTCCTTTGTAAGTTTTCTCTTTACCCATTTTATTTGCCTGTGAGCATATTTGCAAGGGACCCCCAGGGGCAGCACCATCCCAAGAGCTACATCATTGGTGCCATTATGAACATTTGAGTACGTTCCATTAGTTAGAAAGAAGGACCCGGGATGGGCATATATTGGCCTATCATAATTCACAGCTGAATAACGAGAAATACCTGTAATGGTGTCAAAACCTTTCGAACCTTTCAAAGGGAATGTCTGTTTGGATATGATCATCCCTGAACAATTGATATACAAAATAGTATCAGTACTATTCATGATGGGGCAACAAGCGGGGTAATAGCCAGCTTTTCGGGGAACGGTCACTTCTTTATAATGCCAACCTACCAACGTAATATTTTGCTCTTCCAGAAAGAAGTTATCACAGTACGTATTATTGTCACAACCGGGGTACCCTGTTCCTGTGGGTTGATGATGATACAAGCATGGCCCTGGGTAGCCAAAACCAAACTCCCCTTTTACCTCAACAAAATTTGTCGGCTTAGAATATGTATAATTTACAGGGTAAGCGGTCCATAGGCTAGTTACAGATTCAGTAGGATAACAAGCAACACCATTACCAAAAAATCTCTTATGAGTATCTAGGAAGACATTATTAGAAAGCATTCTTTTCCGTCTTGGTGTGAAAAACATATCATTGTCAGAAGTAGGCGAAATTACTTGCATGTTCTAACGCCCAAAGTACTCCACAAAGAGTAATCATCAGCGAATAGCAAAAATAAAGAATAGCACTCTACGCTGCTTCACCCATGATGATTGGGGCAAAACAACAAAACCCAATGGCTGTTCTTCATCGGTCATTGGCCTGCCACAAAGATGCATGATAGCGGAATGAAAAGGTACTATTAATAAAACCTTAATGAAACTAAGCAAACAAGCTTCTTTCCAGCGTCCGTTTTTCTTCTCCTGTGAGCCTCGCTGGCAGGCTCCTATTGTTCATCCACGGTGGTGCTATCGAGCACTTCTCGTTGGAGCTACACAATTGCAGCCCTTGCTGAGGAAAATCCACTTCTTTCAGGATAGGGTACTCTCCCTCCTGGGAAAGCACCCCAAACTTATCCTTTCCAGTGTCTCGAACAATGCACCAATCTCTCTGTCCCTGCTCTATTGTCCCTATTCTTCATCCGTGAAGTCCATCCCTACTAGTCTGACTTTTCCTTTGGTGCACTGTTCCTTCGTCGAGGACGCAAATTGTACTTAACAACTCCAGGAACAGAGGGATCAAGAAACAAAAGTTCACTTTCAGCGGTATGAACTGATTTGGATTCAAACACAGACGGGCCAGCTGACTGGAGCTCTTGGCTGGCCTTAACCTCAGGTGGCACTGCCTCATTCAGAACTGCATCACTCTCCTCTTCCAGAAGGTGCCCATGTTATTCTGGCATCGGAGAAAGGGATGAAGCGGGGAACCTTTTCCGTCTCAGAGTCCCCAATGCTGTCGATCCTCCACTGGTCATACGGCAGGGGAAGTGGCACCTTCTTAGTGTGTGTGGAGTGTATCCAATTCTTCTGGCCGTCCACTTTTACTTCAGTGCGGGTGGCGAGCAGTATTTGGAAAGGCCTCTTCCATCGGGGCTCCAAGCTGCCTTTTCACTGGAAGTGCCGAATCAGTACATAATCACCAGGCCGAAGGTCGTGGCCGGGTCCCTCTGTAGTGGATGGCAAGGTCTCTTTAATCTGCTGATGAATAGAACGCAAATTTTTAGTTAATTTATATAAATAACCTATCAACAAGGGGTGCTCTATCTCGGAAAAGTGACGGGGTCTTGGAACACTTCAGACATTAGCGGGCCTTCCAAAGACAATCTCATAGGGGGACAACACTGTTCTAGTATGGGCTGTAACTCTCGTTGACAACAAAGTCAATGGTAAAGCATCTGGCCACTTCAACCCTGTTCTCTCCTGAATTTTGTCCATCTTTAGTTCAAGAGTACCATTGTACTTCTCAACTAAACCTGCTGACTGGGGGTGTTTCGCAGCATGACATTTTTTCTTAATGTGCAAGCCATTGCACACTAACTGGATGACTTTAGAATTAAAATGACTGCCGTTGTCACTCCAAATCAAACGGGGCAAACCAAAGCGAGGGAAAAACTCCTTCAAAAGAGCTTTCGCCGTCACTAGAGCTGTATTCTCCTTGGTAGGATAAGCCTCAACCCACCACCAACACATACTTCAAATTGTTCACCCGTTCCATCTCAATGAAGTCCATTTGCAGGACTTCAAAAGGGAAAGAACGGGTACAAAATTACCTGGACGTGTAGGGGTCCCCTTCCCTGGGTTGTACAGCATGCACACCATGCAATGTTTTACCAAATGGGCAGCCGTCTTTGGAATATTATCATTTTGCCACACCGGGTCGAGCAACTTGCGGATACCCCAAGCACTAATGTGAGCTGGTCCATGAGCCATAGTAACTACGGGGAGAACATACGCATCTGGCAACATCCATCTCTGTTTCCCTGACTTGTCTGTCTAACACCCATCATCATCCAATTGCGCTGTACTTTCTTGCCATATTGCTAATTCCTCAACCGTCGCCTCGCTCTGGATTTCTTTCACACTATCTAGTGTGTCCTCAAACATCGTGACCTCCGGCACCCATCTAGCAGGACCTGCTACCAACATCTTTTTCATCTTAGATCGGGCCGTCTCTTTAGCTGTTTGATCCGCAAAAGCATTCCCCCTCCCCACATCGTCAGTAATTGCTTTATAAGCACTACACTTCACTATGGCCAGTTTCTTGGGCAGGGTCAATGCCGACAAAAGTCTATTTATCAAAGGGCCGTGCTGAATCTTTGAACCATGGGAGGTAAGGAATCCCCTCTCCGCCCAGAGCCGCCCAAAATTATGAGCGACTCCAAAGGCATACTGGCTGTCAGTGTAAATATTCACCGCCGGTCCCTGACTCAACTCACAGGCCTGAATTAGAGCTACCAGCTCTGCAGCTTGGGCCGACTGATAGGGGACTCGTGATGTCTCAACTATCGTGCGCAGTGTTGTGATCGCATAAGCAGCAGTTGTGGTGCCATCTGGTAATTTAAAACAAGAGCCATCGACATAAAGTTCCCCTTGGGGGTCAGATAAGGGAACATCAGTCAAGTCTACCCATCCCTTTGTTTCCTCCTCAGTACGAAACATACAATCATGTATGTCTATCTCCTCACTCTCCGAAGAGAGGGGTAGTAACGTGGCAGGATTCAGAGTGGCACATCGTTTGATCGTAATATGTGGTGCAAAAAGGGTTAGCTCATAGCCAGTCAGACGTGCACTGGTAAGGTGCTGTGTCTTTGTTCTGTTCAAAAGCGTATCCACAGCATGAGGTGCCATAAATCTGAGATCAGTGTCAAGAACAAGCCCTGCCGATTGTCGAATAGAGATGGCCACTGCTGCGGTCGCTCTTAAACAGCTCGGGAGGGCTTTCGCGATGGGATGAAGAACAGCAGAAAAGTACGCACACGGCCTCTGCTTACCTCCAAAGGCCTGTGTTAAGACAGAAAGGGCACAACCGGCCGACTCGTGTACATACAACACGAACGGCTTGTTGTAGTCAGGTGTGCCAAGCACAGGAGCCGAACAAAGCGCAACCTTCAATTGCTCAAAAGCTTGTTGACATTCAGGCATCCAAGGTAAAGGCTCATGCACATCTTTAGTTGTTAAGTAAAGCAGAGGCTTTGTTAATAAAGCCAAATTGGGCATCCAATGACGACAATAGGAAGTGATACCAATAAAGGCTCGCACATCCCTTTGGGTCCTTGAAACAGGCATGTTAATAACAGCATTAATACGTTCAGCAGTTAGTTTCCGACCCTGCTTCGACAGTAGGTGACCTAAATAGGTGACCTCCTGTCGACAATATTGGAATTTGGAAAGGGACACTTTATGTCCATGTTGAGCCAAATGCAGCAACAATTTGACTGTAGCTGCTTTACATCCTTCTTCAGTATCGGACGCAATCAAAAGATCGTCCACATACTGCAGCAATACATTACCTGGAGGAAGGGTAAGGGAGTCCAATTGACCCTTCAGAGCCTGGCTATATATACTAGGACTCTCAGAATAGCCCTGAGGAACCCGAAAAAATCTAAAACTACGACCTGCCAGGGAGAACCCGAACAGGTGCCTGCTATTTGGATGAACAGGGATGCTAAAGAAAGTGTTTTTCAAATCAATGACAGAAAAGAATTTGGAAGAAGAAGGAATCATAGTCAGAAGAGCAGTAATGTCAGGGACCACAGGGAACTGAGGGACTACTATTTTATTAACTTCGCGCAAATCAATCACAAAATGATAGACATCAGCAACATCATCAGGAGAACCCGGAGGCGACCTCTTAAGAACAGGAAGGATGGGGCTATTGCACACATTTGCTGCTGTCTCCTCAACAACTCCCGACTGAATCAAATCTTGTATTATATGTAACAACGCCTGTTTTCCTGCCTGCGAAATCTTATACTGAGGGATACGAGGCAATATCTCATTTTCTTTAACCTGAATAGAAATTAGAGGTATTTTCAAGAGTCCTACATCTGTATCACTCATTGCCCACAACGTAGATGGAACATCCTTAAACTCAACTGGAAGGGGGGCATCTTTAGACAAGCATTTTATAGTACTAACCACACTCGGACCCATTGTCAAATAGACACCATCCGAGGAACAGTAAATAGTAGCATGTAACTTTTTTAACAGATCAAATCCCAACAGGTTCTCTCCACAATTTGATGTTAGTAAAAACGGCGAATCAACGATAAAGGGACCTATAGTCAATGCAAGGGGTTTGGAGATGGGGCTTACTACCGGCACACCAGAAATACCAACCGAAACATTGTTATTGCCAGACAGGGCTGCCCTAGGGACCAGTGACCTCGCAACAGAATTATTCATTGCTCCTGTATCCACTAAAAAGTTCTTCTCTGAGCCCTGCAAATCCACACTAATGTAAGGTTCATGCTGATCTACAGGTATCGGAACTGGCCCCTTACCCTGTCCTTGGCTGTCCTAGCTGTAAGACATCCCCGTCACCTCATCCAAATCATAATCATCAGGGTAATACTGTCGGCTCTGAACGTCATCAAAATAATTTTGATCAGTACGGCCCAATGATGTTCCAGTAGCCTGATCGCCACCCTGACTGGCTGCTCCCCATCCTCGCCCTCTCTCTCCCTGTCCTCTCGGAGCTGCAACCTTTTTCAGCAAAACCGGGCACTCGCTGCGCCAGTGCCCCTCCTCCTTGCAATACGCACATTGATTTGGGCCCACAGGCACAGCACTCCGGCTCGTACGAGGAAGCTGCCTGGCCGGCTCAATGCCTCGAGCCCGTCCCTGCCCCCTGGATGCCTGCTGCATCAGTACCTTAGTCTTCAACGCCTTTGTTTTCTTTTCCACCTTCTCTTTCTCCTCATTCTCTCTATGTTCATAATACTGAGCCATACTCAAGATCACCAAAGGGGTAGAAGTAGTCCACGTGCTCTCCGCAGCCTGAAACCGTGTTGCAATCTCTGGTAACAAATTTGTGACATATCTGTTAACAAATAATCTGATACCCCCTTCCAAGGACAAATCCTGGCCACTAAAATCCCAAAACACACCTTCAAACCGAGTAAAAAAATCAGACACACTCTCATCTTTGTTCTGACGACATGCGGCTAGCTTATCCCAATCCACCTTCCGGGGTGGAATAAGAGAGTGCATATAAGTAATGATGCGATCTGGCAAAGCCAAGATCTCAGCCTTAGGCTTTTCCCAAAGGCTTCCTCTCATTATCCCACGCCTTAATCTCATCCCATGTACCACCCAATTCTAGGGCATGGCTCTGAGTGTGCACCTGTCTCCAGACATCCACTGGTACCAATAAACCAAAAAACATTTCAATATCTGCCAATGTCATTACCGTCTATGCAGCAGCCTCTGTCAATTCTTTATAGTAAGCAGTAGGATTTTTACTGGGGTCAGGCAACTGAGCCTTAATTGCGAGGACTTTACTCCTCTTCCATGGAGTATAAACCCATTGTTCTTGAAAACGGGCCTCTACTCGTTGTCTAGTCACTTGATCATGTTGATGACGTAACTCTGGTATTTCCGGGTGAAAAATGGGGTGAACTTCCCTCATCGGGAACTGAGATATTGTCGTCGGGGATTTTTGATGCAATCTGCCTCGATATCCAATCAATGTGGTGACGCTAGCAAAAACTTCATTAGGAGCCATGCCCATGGCATATACTTGGCCCCTAATATCGTAAATAGCCTGGGGTGCAACACCTTTAAAACACTGTTCCCATAGTCCAATCAAAGTGGCCGACATATGTTTAAGGGCATGCTGCTGAACAAATGGCTCATAATCCTTTAACACACTCCAAACATCTTCTATAAATAGGACTACGGGCCCACTGGGCAGCCTGATTGGCCACCATATTTTTCTCCATATCTCCCATATCAGACCGAATAAACACCCGTCCTAATCGCTCCTTTGCAACTGCCCCAGCTCCATCGTCCTGACCACGCACCGGTGTCTCGGCATCTAACAAGGGGGTAGGAGTAAGAAAAGGGGCCAACATACTGGTCGAAGAGGGAGGCATCAAGGTCAACATCGGCTGAGTAGTAGGTGTCTGTAAAGGAGAAAGTGACATCATAACAACAGGGGTGGCAGGAGGACTGGCAGTCGCAGTGACTGTGGGGGACGGAGCCACAGAAGAAGTTGGTGATGCCGGAACCAAAGCACTTCGATCAATACCAGATACAACGGGAACAGGGGGGGGCAGAGGCAGATGACAAGGGTTGTGGAACAACAGGGTATATTCTATTCGGGGCATAAGGGGGAGGCGGTCTGTCTTCCAATAGCTCTTCCATAAAAGTGTCTGCTTCCTCTCTAGTAACATAAGACTTATCACCTTGCAATCGAAACCTCCTATCTGCACATCCTATACCCTTCTCCACTTTCTCCTTATCATGTGCCACCACTTTCTGAGTCAGTGTCTGCGTTCTCTCCCTCCGTGCCTCCCTTTCCGCCCTCAGCCGTCTCTGTTTAGCTTCCTTCCGCCACACCTGAAGATAATCCAACATTCACTGCCTACTACGTTTAGCAAACAATTTTTCCTCCAAATAATTCAATTTCTGTTCATTAAAGGTGCCCGTTGACGGCCACTGCAATTCAGAATTGTCCCTGGTATATTTGTGCCATAATGTACTAAATATAATAGGGCCAAGACCGTATTTGACATACATGCCATAATTTGGAGTACCTTCCGCAGGTGCGGGCTGTCTTTCCTCCAATCGAGCATTAGCAGAACAACAACGACACCTCACACAACACAACTTACTCCAACAAGGCATTCTGTTCACACAAAGAAACACATTCACCACACAATCACACTAAAATATACTCATAGCTTTACCAAAAAAAGAAATCGTTTCCGCGGGCTAGATCAATCACAAAATAACATAATGGTACCATGTTTCAAAAAGAATCTTCAAAATCAAATACAAGCGCTTGTCAAAACTGATTCTTAGACCAACCAAAATATCCGTCAAACAAACGTCATGACAACAAAGAACCAAACAAGCTCATCTGGTGTACACAGGTCAAACGAATTTATTCTCCACTGCCGACTCTTCGGACCAAACGGTCAAATCCAAGGGTTTCGCCATTCAGGACCCCAGTCGGGATGACCACTGGGCAGGGCACCGCCCGATCAGACAGGCGTGGCAGCTGCGAGTGCGAAACTCTATCGTGCAGGGGTCCCCCGATCCGCCTATCTGACCCAACGCGGCCCCGTCCTCCTCACCCGTCCGCGGGCGAGGATAAGGTCACCCGATGGAGTCCCTGTTCGGGCGCCAACTGAAGGAAGTGACCCGAAAGGGCCACTCGGGTCACTCACGACCACCTTCTCTGCCTTCCTACAAATGAAGAGTCGGTCAGACAGTAGAGAATACAAACCAGATATTTATTGAGATTACACTGCAGTGGAGCCCAGTCTGACCAGCCTCTTGGGATGGCTGTCGAGGGACTGAACGCCGTAAGCATACAATTACATTATGTACGTTTGCAAAGTCCACAAAGGCCCGCCTACTATGGAAAAACACTAGCAGGTGTCGTAATACAATGGGGGTACAGAGCATAAGTTTCGATTCTGCAGGTGGGCACAGGCTATCTACTGCCCAAGGTCGTCTGGCCTATCCTCCCTACCAGACGGGTGGGAGAAAGGCTCCATCTAACAAGAAAGGTATGTACTAACGAGGATACTTGCAATTATAGAAGAAAAAGCTCAACCTTGGGAAACAAAACTTACCAAGGACCGTTTCTCGAAAATAACTAAGCAGCAGTTTCGATTATCATACAAAATGGCGTCCAGATTGCAAGATGGTGTCGCGAATGCTAAAATATACGGACAGAAGGGCTTCTCAATATTAACAGCAGCAT